>OX393581.1:29356926-30012040 GCA_947652605.1 Elmis aenea | reverse complement strand
AATCTTAAACCATTAAAGTTTTTGTTAGTACAAGTTGGTGGTCATGTATGACATTGCATTATTAGTTCCACTGTAAATAAAATAAGCAGAATAGTGATATATATAAGAAAAGTATAGAGTGTGTACCGATACTGATGCAACAAACGTTGAAATTATGTTTTAAGAGCGCTTCCTTCGTTCGGCGTTCACGTTGTAGCGGATAGAATCGTCGCGTCGTAGCAAAAGGGTTAAGAAACAAAAATATTGATCCTAGTTAAGCTGAAACCATTAGTGAAACACATAAAACTATTTAGTACTCTGATGACAAATATATTGGTAGTTTTAAATTTCTTTGTGTTATCCAGAATTTGCTTCGCATAAAATATAAATTATAGTCCAGATTAACAGATGTTCACATTAGTTATTCTTAAATGTTTTTTTTTTTATGGTTTTAATTTATATTCAAAAACTGTTTGCTTTAGCAATCGTAATTTTTTAGCAGTATCTTTGCATATTGGTTTTAGTTTCTGCTAGTACCTACCTATTAACTACGTCCTTAACATGATTTCCAAAGCGCATCTGCATGTATTAGTTCAAATAAAATTTAAGCATATGTATTAACAATAAAATTTGCATTTCGCATGCGTCATATGCGATTAATTTTCATACACATCGAGGGGTAATGATAGTGTAGATGGTTCACAGTATAAAGTGATTATTGCCTCCATATTATTTGCAGTTTGCATATCAAAAACGTAGCTTTGTATGTTAACAACACCTTAATATCTTATTCAAAGTCTATTTGACGCGAAGGCGTGGCTAAATTGTTCATTAAATTTCGTAAGCTTTGTCACGAATATTGTAATTAGGCGCGATTTAATCTACAATTGCATCGCTTATCAACAAACGCGTACATTTGTGTTAAGTCATCGTGCAGTTGATATGAAGCAGACAGCAAAAAAAGCGCACGATATACTATTATAATAACATTGTATTTAATATGCGAGTGAGTTGGCATAAATCATATAACGTTTCTTTAGGTAAAACTCCTTTGTATGAAGTTAATATGTAAGCCAAATGAACAGTTGTTGATTTTTTGCTAATTTTGTTTTATTATTGCATAGGGATTGTGTTATGGCTAAAAAATTATCTCAATAATTAAAGCCTCGTTTACATGGTGACACTAAAGCGTGACACTAAATGCCGTAATAGTGTCGTTGTCAGTCCAATGTTGCGATGCCACAATGTAGTGACGCTAGTGCCGTAACAGTGGCGATGTCGAGACACTGGAATCAACTGTCAACTTTTGATACTAAAAATACGAAACTTGACGTAAGCCTACCATAATTTTATATTTTTTTCGATGCATAATTGTCATCAATTTTTAGATTATCACTAGACGTTCTTATGTTTTAAGAACATTACCATCACTAACCGTGTTAATGGACCTTTATAATACATCATATTACGTGTGAATACCTGGTGCTGTGACAGCTACTGTCAAGCACTGTCGTGGCATTAAATGTTAGTATGTGTTACCGTGTGAACCAGGCTCAGCAAAGGATGGACAAGATTAACCGACTTAATGCCATAAGCGATGTATTTAAATTCTGGTTCTTTTTGTTTAAACAACAATTTTTACTGTCCTATGAAATGATTCTTGCTTTTAAATTTAGGGTTTATTTTTTGGGTCAACACATATCACACCTTTATTAGCCCAAAAAAACGACGGTGATTCTAAAATGAAAGTAGTTTCCTATATTTTACTTCGCTAAACACATTTTTATAAAATTATTTAGATATAGGTACTCGTACATGTACCTACGTTAACCAAAAATTTATAATAATAAACGTGATTTGCAATCACATTGGGCGAAGGAATTTAAACAAAGCGTGCCAGAGATTTATTAACTCTTTTTTTTTTTTTTTTAAATAAGCGCTAACAAATATTAAAATATGTTACTTAATGGTAAACACGCTGCATAAAATGACTTAAAAGTATATCCAAAATTGCAGTTTTGTTTTACGACTTTTTTAAATAGTTCCACTGTGGTCTAAATAAAATAACAATCGTTTTTATCTTTTCAGTTGCACAAACCTTTTAATACTTTTGTTAATATTTTTATCGAAGAAAATGTAAAGTATCAGTAGGCTATAAAAGCAAAAGTTGGAATACGAAATTTTTTTAATTTAAAAGTTGATCATAATAAACTACTTTTATGTAGCCTTAAACCTATAATTTTATAACTTTAAATTCTCATGTGTCTTCATGATCTTTTGATACCTTATAGATTTAACTATTTTTTGGGAAAAATCATAATTAAAAAGTTTTTGTTAATGATATTTCAAATAAAAAGGTTTAAATCTCTGCACGACTGAAAAGTAAGAAGATTTACCGTCTGATTTTGAATTTAAAATGATATCTAGAACATTTTGAATCAATTTTGATGTCATAGTACACAGCCTTTCCAAAATCAAGTTTCTGAAAAGAAAATAATTAATCGAGGTACAAATGATATTTGGAAACCGTGTATATCCAATTAAAAATTAAATTTTGTCGTTTAGTTGGCTCATCCGAATTTTTGGTTTATTAAGGCAGTTACTAAACTGTAAGAGATACTATCTAGCCACTTGATTTAAATATTTCTCTAAAGTATTCTTGAATAAACAAAATAAATTGTGTTTTTCAATATATAAAATACAAAAATTGTAAACACTTTGGATTACCTGCAAATATTTCAATACTTTATTTTTAAATACTGCATTTACTTGAATTTTTAGAGCAATAAAAAAGACAAACACACTGCATTATAATGCGGTTTTGTTTTCAAGAGAAATGTAGGTTATCCACTATAGAATTAACAGGCAAACAATTGTAAGTAATCATTCACAGAAACTTTACAAATTGTTTGCCTACAATGAATTTTAATGAAATAGCATTTTTTTAATGCTGATAAAAGATATAAACAAAAAAAATCTATTTCATGTAGTTACTAAAAAGTATATAAAATACGTTTTTGTGCGATCGTACTAGAAACAACTGTTTGACGGGCGCGTTAGCAACCATAAAGTACTGCATTACCGACCCTATCCTTAGCAACGGCCGTAAAAGTTACTTTTCAGGCCGTTACCCTTAGCAACGGCCGAAAAAGTAACTTTTACGGCTATTGCTAAGGAAAAGGCCGGTAATGCAGTACATACGCCGTCAGCTGTCAGTGACAGAATGTCACGTAGTTTCTAACCTATAATTTTGAAAATTACTAAAAATTTAAATTGTTTTTAATTCGATCGCACAAAAAATGTAATATGCACCTCGGCCAAAACGTACTTTTTGGCCTTCATATAGCTATTATTTGGCCGTTAGATTCTAGTTTTACTTTTTAAATTATTTTTGTAAAATTTTGAAAGGCTACTATGAATTAGATGCAAAGGTATAAAGGGTAGTTCACACGGTAACACTAGCAGTCTGACACTAGGTGCCGTGGCATCAAATGTCGTTGGCTGAAAGGCCTGATGTCGCGATGCCACGACGTCATGACGCTAGTGCCGCGATGTCGCGACACCGATATTGACAGTGCGGCATTTGACGTAAGCCTACCATATTTTTATATTTGTCATAATAGACAAATAATATACATTTATTTGTCATCGATTTCCAATTTATCATGTCCTCAATAGATGTTCCAACGATTTAAGAGCATTATCAACAATATTCTTGTTTATGGGACAAATCTATTCCCGAATATAGCGACTTCAAAATAATTAGGTTACTCTACAACAGTGGTTCTTAACCTTTTAGTAGTCGCGGCCCCCTAAATATCCTAAAATATTTTCGCGACCCCCTAATTTGTAGTAACAAAAATATTACAATTTATTTAAGAAGATATCTCTCCGATGGTTCGAGTAAAATAAGGAGCAAATTTTTTTTTTAAGATTTCAATATTTTTAAAAGTAAAAACGTTTTATAAATTTTTTGCGGCCCCCTTAAAATCTTTCGCGGCCCCCTTGTTAAGAATCGCTGCTCTACAACACTCGTTGCTGCAGTTACAAGAGCGGTCATTTTTATTTTGATGTCGCCACGCTCAAATATATCATTTTATGTAGAACACCCAGTGTCGCGACATCGAATGTCAAGCGATGTCGTGACATTTGATGTCGCGACGCTAGTGTCACCGTGTGAACTACCCTTTACTCAAGTTCATATGATAAATGAGCGGTTACAAGTAACTCCAAATAATGCTAACTGAAGGTCATTTTAACAAATTATATTGCGAGGATTACTAGATTATTAGAATGTCTAAAGTAATACTATTAAACTTAATTTTAATTTAAAAACTAAAAGAATTTCTTTGACGAATATTTGCCCAATATTGGCTTAAATTTAGAATACTGTACAAGGCATAAGATAGCCACATTAAACACTTTATTTAAACTGTTTATCCTATTAATTTTTAGATATAGCAATAAATCACATGTAAATTACTAATAATGTTATTTAATTAGAGAAGGCAAATGAAATTGAACCAACATAATTAGCCATTATCAAATCTCGTGGCTTGCAATAAGGACGCAAAAATAACTTTCGACGATTAAAAGAAATTAAATTATCGAAGGTGAAAACAAATCTTCCACGGTTGCCTTCCTTAATACAAGATAAGTGAGTTTGTCTTTTTGGCGAAGGCGCCGGTCCACAATTCTATTAAGTGCCGTTAATTGTGACTACTATATATAAGTTGGTTTGGAGTTAACTTTATTGGTTTGTTTCCGATCTTAAGCCGCCAACACTGCCATTGTACCCATAGATAACCAATAGACAAAATAGAATTCTTTCCAAATAACGAAAATTTTATATGCATAATGATCAAACTTTTACTTTTTATGATGTTATTTGCGCAGATGTTTTATTGCGTTGCGGCTTCTCCCCTTTTATATTGCAAAAGAGGACGAGTAAATAAATAACGAACTTATAAATAAAATATATGCATTTGAAATAAGGCTTTAAGATCATATGAAAAATTATACATGACCGTAAAATATTAAGGATAGATCTTTAAAAAAAAATCTTTTTATATCTGTAGAATTTTAAATGACAGTTTGTAGCCTACAGCTTTTTAGTACACATAGTTAAAATTAATTAAAAAATCTTATAACATCCTTATTAAAAATAATCACAAAAATTACAGCAAGTAACCACTATTTCTTCCGGCAATTAATGACAATTTTGTTTAGCAAAACAAAATATTTAAAAAAAAAAAAAATGCGAAAATAACAATAGAGCTATGCTAACAATAGGTGCAGTTAAGGGTAGTTCACACGGTACATTTAAAGTCGCGACTTTAAAAGTCACGACTTGATGTCCGTGTGAACGCCTAATGTCGCGACTTTAAAAGTCGCGACATCGATTTGACAGTTCGGCATTTGACGTAAGCCTACCTTACTTTTATATTTTGACATAACAGACAAATATGTTAGGTTAACTTAACCTAATACACATTTGTTTGTCATCGACTTCGAATTTATCATGTCCCCAATAGATGTTTCAAAGATTTTAGAGCATTATCAACAAATAGCAACTTCAAAATAATTAGTTGCTCTACAACACGATGCTGCAATTACAAGAGCGGCCATTTTTATTTTGAAGTCGCGACTTTCAATTTGGGTAGTTTTTAATTTAATTAATTTAAAGTCGCGACTTTTGATGTAGCGACTTTAAATGTCACCGTGTGAACTACTCATAAAGATAGTAAATATCTCTGGCCTCTCGAATCTTATCTGCTGCTTTTAAAGATCGTTATTATTTAAATTTAAACTTATAAGACAATTTCACACTATGATTGTTTAAAAATTTCGACACACCTTCATCTGATACCTGTATTTCAACACTGCTGTACAATATTTACCTAACTTTTAAGTGTTATTTAAAATATTTAAAAAATATATATATATATAATTCTTAGTGAGCAAAATCTTAATTATTAAGAGACTGACACTATAAAAATTCGATATTAAAAATTTTGCAATGTTTTGTACATTTTTGGCATTAATAATATTTTAAAACTTGGTGTTTGTTCAACCATCTCACGTAAGAATACCAAATACTAAATTTGGTCACTAATAAACTTTTATATTAAATTTTATTTATTCTTTCAACTACTGCCAATACATAATACAATGCTTTTCTTGTAATATAACTGTTTAAAAATATATTAATAAAATATTTAAATTTTTTTGCTTAGTAAACTTGAGTAAAAAAACAGTTAATATAGGTACCGCGCATTTCTCTTTTATTTTAAAGACAGTGTTAACATCAAAGAGTAACATTAGATCATACTTGGATATCAACCCATTTGTATCTGTGAACCTGCAAGATTTCTTGACATATTTTCTGCTTGATATTTGACGAAGGCTGAACAAATACCGTATTTGTTAGATTTATAAAAAAGGTTAAAGCTCTTTAACCCACACAAGAGCGGATTCAATAATTTTTAAAGGTATATGATTCATCCTACAACAAAGGTTTAACCAGTAGGTTCAGAATAAAAGGACAACGTAAATTAAATTTCAAAAGTAGTGTTTCTTTTCGAGAATTCTTTCTCAAGAAATTCTCGAGAAAAAGTAATTTCTATGATTTCTCATTTCTCATAAACTTAAGAGTTTTTTCTCGAGAAAAAAAAGAAACTGTACATGTTGACGTAGCAAGTGTGTGTGACAAAAAAAAAGAAATAGATTGTGTAGTACCACACTAGATTTAAATTTGTATAACATATGTTTAAGTTTTAAGTGGTTCATAATGTTTAGAATAATAATGTTTAATTAAAATCACTTACGGTTATTATCTTCTATAACATAATATACTTATTAATGAAATCCAGGTTTGGAAGTTATAAATAATAAATCAAAAATAAATTTCTGATGAATTTTAAAATTAATTTATTACGTGCCGGTGCAAGTTGTGTTAAAATAATAAGTAAAATATATGAATTTAATATTAAAGAGTGATGATCATTGTTATATAACTTTTTAAACTGAATTTAAGCGGGTATATATTATATGAGAATTCTCGAAACTCGACAGATGTCATTTCTCATTGCTCGAGAAATGAAAACTGTCGAGAAATGAAAACTATCGAGAAATCTTAAACACTAGGCAAAAGCTTTAGTTTTTATGTACAGGATGGTCCACACAGAAGGGCCACTGTTGGGATCTCGTAAACGGTAAGAGCCAAAAAGAAGTTTAAATTGTACAACTTGGTCCCCTTTCTGAGACCTATTCAGTGATGCTTTATTGTTTTAAAAAAGTTCCATGGCATTTCGGTATAATTAGACACAAACACAAGTGTTGTAGTTGTTTTAAAAACGTTATTTTAAACGTGCCGTCCAAGTATTTTATTTTTTTACAAACAATTAAACGTTCTTTTCGGTATTTTTTTGCCAGCATTTTTTAGAGTTTCTTAATATTTTATTTTAACTTCCGAATGCCATTGTAGGTACTGCAGAGCGCCGATTGTCCGTAGTAACTGGGTAACACTCGAACCCGGATAATTGAAAAACATGGTCAATCCAAATTAAGTTTTTATTTCGTAAAACAAACACAAATACGTATAAAAACATAAGAATAATTATTCCGGTAGCATTTAACTATAAAACTAAATACATATACATATAATGTAAACCATCGATTTTAAATCAGTTTAGGTTCTTGCTTATTAATTTTTAAAACTTGAAAATTCGTTAAAAATTTGTAAAAAATATTCTTTGTATTACGGAAAAAAATGCACTACAGAGAACTAATGTTAATTTAACTTACGGATAATTGAGTCCCGGATAGTCGGCGGTTTGCTGTATTATTGTGTTACAGTCACTAGCATTATTTTATTTATTATAAGCAATAATAGCCTATTCAAACAACATTTTTACATTTTATACATTCACACGTTTATACTTTTAGTATATCATTTTCCGAATAAGGACTACGACTTACTACATCTTTATCAAAATTCATTTACGAAAATTCCCAAACAGTTTATAGATTGTTTTTCAAACAATTGGGTCTACTGCTATCCTTTTTTTCTACAACGATATTTAAATCTAAAAACTATTTTAAATTTGAGTACACCCAGTGTTGAGTCTTTCTGTATAAATATGATTTTCTCACAATTTTAAATTAAATTTTTTTAAAATAATTTTCTTAGTTATTAGGTCATAATTAAACTTAATTCTAGTCAATATACGTATTTTCTAATATCTTAAATGTATCTCACAATACATGAGATAATTTCTTTACGATTATTAATAAAATTATGTTACTGAACTGGAGAAAATGGCTTTATTGCGAAAATAAGTTAAAAATATCTTCTATAAATAAATGTTGAATCGTATATTTCACCAAATTTATTATTACATTACGACCAAACCAGACCAGACTAACAAATCAATTTTTCTTTCACGCTACGAAATGTAGCATGAACATGAAAAGGATCAAGTAAAAGGCGCGGAGCAAAGGCTAAACGGTTCCTTAAATTTATTATTATTTGCTTCTTTCTGCGTGGTATCTTATCTGAAATAGTAAATAACCACAACAATTATTTGCCTGAAGCCTCCAAATTGAGCAGTTCGTATCTTGTCCACAAGTTGAACAAACTAACAATGTATCCGCAAAACATTTTTCCCGATATCCTATTCCCATAAAAACAACAGATTCCGAGTTACATTTAATAGTCCTTTGTCCTAACTTCACGTTTTAGTGCCATATGAGAGTCTTAGGCGATAAAAATGTGATCTATGAGATACGGGCATATACATTTCAATGAATCCTGCTTGGTAAGTGGGCTGTGCTGAATATGTAGCTCCTAGGAGACACATTCTGCTAATTTACAACCAACTCTAATTATTAGATACCCCTACTAATTGCAATCATGCGAGTGTCTCCATATAATTTTATTATTATGAATATACGTGCTAATAAGAAATATCTTGAGTAATTACTAACTTTAATTAAACGTATTTTAATTGTGCTACACTTAAGACACGTAAAGAGTTTTTCTTTCTTTTTCTTAGTTTAGCATGACATGTAAAAAATACATTTGGAACTTGGTCCCTTTGATTACAATAATCTTAAACCCACCTACAAACCAACAATAACATTTAAATGGTTACTAGTCGGTTTATTTATAAGCAAAACTATTTATTATTAGTTGTGTATCAAGCATAAATTTAATTTAAAATCATGCAAGTTGTTTACAAATCAGTTTATACATACTTTGTAAAAATCACTAAATTTAAACAATCCAATTTCTCACAAATTAACTAAATATTGTATTCGACACATTTATGAAACACTAAATTTGTTTAACTATGTGGGCACTACAAAACTGAAAAACGTGCATACAGAAGAACACGTGGAATTTTAGATTCAGTCATCATTAAATCCTACTAATTGCAAAATTCATTTTACCTTAGACAAAAACAGCTAAAACATCACTTAAAATGATACACATTTAGTGACAAAGTTTCAAAATAACAACAACAACAACAAATCATTATGAACTTACGTCCTCGTTAAATGATTTTCCAAAAAAATATATCAGCCAAGTTCTCCTTTGAGATGATTGCAACACAACTTAAAATGATAATTCTGAATATTTTCATTTCAAATGTTGTAAAAATAAGCATTTCAAAAAACGTATAGAGGCTCTGTAACATATGTGGTCCAAATCTGGGGTTGTCCAACAAACACCAACTTGAAAACCATTCATCAATTTCAAAATAAAGCGTTTAGAAACATCTTAGATGCCCCATTGTATATAAAGAATGACACAAATGTACTTGCCATAAAAAAAATAATTTAGAAGATTGCAGGCAGACATGAAGAGATGCTACATAGTCATGTCAACTCCGAAATACTGCAACTCTTGGATAATGAAAACATTCGAAGGCGACTTGGGAGACTAAAACCTTTCGAGTTAATTTACGGATTAAGTAATGAGTAATCACGTGACTATATTTTAAGGAAAAGTCAGTACCGGCCACTGGAACTACTTGGCAGTTTAGTAGTAGAAGTAGATTAAATAAAAACTATAGGTTAGTCGACGTTTTAATAAAAATTTAAATTAAAAAGTTGTTAAAAGCATTTCTAGAAAAGTATAGGGACTGTCTAAAATTACCCAACTTCATAAAAATAAGTCGGTTACATATTATGCTCCTAAGTAAGAAATGTAATATAATATTTGTTGCGGAAAAATTTAATTTTTACTGATTATCAGTTAAAAAAAAAACTTAAATATATCTTTATTTGGCGTATTCGACAGATACATAATAATAAACCTTCGTTAACTGGTTATCCCTAACGAGTCGAATTGTATTTAAGCAAAAATATCATTAAATTCAAAAATTCGTGGACAGTCGTATGATTGCATTAAAAAAATTGCATGAAGGTTATGTATGATACTCTTATCATCAAATTTAAGTTTAACATTTAACTGTTGTAAGAACAATATTTTAATATTAAATCGAGTAAAACGGTAATATCAGTGATGTTACATGATGTTGCTCAACCCGGTATAAATTAAGTTACTTTACAGTGTTGGAGTGTTGTGATAATTTTATTACCAATTAACGCTATAAATTTCCAAAAGTGTGATAAAAATTTTAAAGAATACACGCCCACAAGCTATACATATTTTAACCTTAAAGCAACGCCCTCTAACTAAATTAACAGCGCAAGGAATGTTATTTGCAGCATATGCACGCAATTAAAATGCCACACTTCTCCATTTAACTAGCAAATTACACGCCTACTTGATATTTCCACGGTCATATTAACTTATATCAGATGTCTATAGCCTGTAATCACGATACGCATCACGCCAACTGCTTTGCTAAAAAGAGCAAAATATCTTTCTAGCCACGTTCAAATTTATTTTTAGTGTGACAACACAAAAATTAGGAGTTACTTGATCGCAACAGAATCGCAGTATCTGGTTTCAGACGATCAAATAAATCAATCACGCACACGCGGCACAGTCATCAAGTAACGCGCATTCTTTAAAAAAAGAAAAAAAAACTTTCAATATCCGTCAGTAACAACTTACAGTTGTTTTTCGGTGTCGACAATCCTAACCTCGTCGTTAGGGTCGCGAAAACAATAAAGAAAACTTCTAAATAGGTTAACATAAAACCGTAAGTTACAACTTTAAGGAGAGTAAAATCCTTGTTTACTGATTTCAGATTCTACATTCAGTACTTTTAAGCGGGTATGGTTCACTGGTCGACGGGGTTAACATTAGCCCATCAAGTTGTGTAAAGTAATATACAAGATGAATTTGCAGTTCGGAATTTAAGGACATCGACGCGAGGGCAATATTTTAATACAAATAAATTTCTTAAGTTGAGAAAACAAAACTGTTAAAGTTGTTAGACTGTAAATTATTGTTTTTACTTATATTTCCTTGGCACTAACTTGAAAATAAAACTTTCTGGTTTTTGTGTAATTATATTAAAACAGTTCCGAGCTATAAACCGACTGGTACAATGCAGAAGACTTAAAATATACACACATAAAACATAAAAAACAAGATGTAATTCTGTACAGGTAGTAAATTAGTCAGGTTACGAGTTTTCTACACTACATTTAAGCTTAAACAAGTCTCGGCAAATGAAACTGGACAACTATAGTTAATTTATTTACGTTAAAGGTACTAAAACCTGAATGATATCCAGGGAGCAGTGTGTGTCTTTCCTAGGCCACATGCCAAACATTGAAGCAAAATGTGTTTTGTAATAACGTTTAATACACCAACCAGAGCTGTAAGGCTTCATTGCAAAATTAAATCCCTGTACAACTGTTAGTTGGTTGCAACAACTTTACATCAAAGATAAACTCTAATATTTAGTTCCCAAAATATATGACTGGATGATAATTGCAAAAATAAGTAGATATAAGTATTTAATTTAATATTGTTGAAATAAAATTGACGAAAAGAAAAATGAAACTCAGAAACATAAATTGATAAAAAATGTATGAATAATTTATCTATCAATTTATTTTTTAAATAATATACAGGGTGTTTGAAATTCAAGTTAAAACATGCTAAATTCGACGCTCATTAATAATCCGAAGAGAAATTGAAATTATTTAAAACCGTATCCGAGAAAATGAGGAAATACCGAAAAATATGATTTTAAAAAAGACGAATTTATTTTGATTGCAATTGAAGACCTTGATGCAAGAAGGGGATATGTGCAAAAATGTAAAAAAAAAAACTTGTACAGAAATGGGTTTTAAAATATGCGCTTTTCATATGGTGCAAATGTGGGATAAGTAGGGCTTATAGAAATTATTTTTCTAAGCCCTACTTATCCCACATTTGCACCATATGAAAAGCGCAAATTTTAAAATCCATTTCTGTACAAGTCTTATTTTTTTACTTTTTTGCACATATCCCCTTCTTGCACCAAGGTCTTCAATTAACAGGCTTTCAAAATTTTTAGTTTGTTGATAGATTGTCATGGTAACGACATAAATTATAACGAATGTGCTGTCTAATTTATGGTTGTTGTTCAGATCGCAATTTTAAAAATTTGACAATAAATATAGAAGTACGTAAACTGTCATGTGTGATACATCAGTATCAGAAGAAGAAAAAATCAATTAATTATGTAAACAGGAAAAATTGCGACCATAAGAGAAAATAAAGTTGTTTGTCGAAAAACAAAAACCGGCCAACTTGGGAAAAATTCGGTTTAAAAAGTTGCCTTTTTATACTCCAAAATCGTACTTCCTGGTTTTCCTCATTTTGTTGAATAAGGTTTGATATATACTCAGTTTTGTTTTCCGATTATTATAGAGCACAAAATTTAGCAATTTTCCCAAATGTAAACCTATGCTCTAGCTTTTATAATAAGCTAGATCTCAATGTTTTAACTTGAATTTTAAACACCCTGTATACAAAGTTATAGGGGTGCGACAGTCAAACTGAATCACTCGGTTTAACTTCAAATTCACTTACTTTATCTGTACGGCGAAAATTAATACCTATCTCTTCGTCGGTAGATTATCTTTTTATAAATGTATTAAAATTATCTACTTAAAAAAGACGAGATTTTCGAAATTAGTAAAAATTCTCTTTAAAGGCAATACTTTTTACTAATAAAAAAAAAAGATTTTTTAATTAATTTTCATATTGATAATAAATTATAAACCTTTGTGATTATATGTTGACTTTTTATGTTCCTTTACAGTTCAACAGTTTTGTGACAAAGAAATGAAAAGTTGACAAGTTAAAATTAGATATTAAGTATTATTTAAGACTCGAATCATTCTTGCTAAGTTCCTAAAGATACAGACTTTTTGCTGTGGTAAACCAATAACAGTTTTTTTAAATATTTGTGAGACGTAGGTATTTCCAACATAAATTATAAAAGTTGTAGATGTACTACTAAATTAAACAACAAAGACGCCGTCCAATGACAGATACAGGGTGTCCCCGTTATCACCGCGAATATTTTAAGTGGTGATAGAGGACCTTTTTCTAAGAAAAAATTTCAAGTAAATTTTTTTCCTAAAATCAAATGCTAAGCTGATATCAACACTTACTTGATTTTTTTACACTTCTGCATTTATAAGACTCTGTAGCCGAAAATATCAATTTTATCGTAAAATACCTTGAAGCTTTTTAATAGAGCATGGAATTCTCTACAAAATTAGTGCAATTTATTTTTTGTCTACAGGCAATGGTTTGAGAGTTATAAAGCAGTTTGTACAAAAAAATGTAAAAAATTAACAAAATTTAATTGTTTCTTAGACTTTGCAACCGCTGTAACTTTAAAACGAAAGGTTGTACAAAAAAACCGACAGCCTATTCCGGATAGCAAATTTTATGTGCTACAACTTTGGTCAAGTGAAAAATTTTGAAAATCAAACCGATTTTCCGGAAAAGCTGAAAATAAGGAATAGAGTGCAAAAACAAAATATCCTACAAATATTGTTTTGTATTTAAAAATGCTTTTTAAAAGAGTGCGATTATGAACTAAAAATGATGGGAGGTCATTTTGAACACTTATTGAAGTAATTTTGTGGTTACATGTTAATTTTATTGCATCAAGATGGATTTGCATTGTTTTGCATTTTATCGTTTTCGAAAAACAAAAACTCTCGGTAATTATGATATTTTGTATTTAAAAATGCCATAGCATCGGCAACATTCATAAAATTATGTATCTCATCAGTTTCAAAGCTTTTTATGAAGTTTGAAATTCTTCAGAAAACCACCCCTTATCATTTTTTTAAGGAGCTAACGAACAAATTTAACAAAAAATTGTAAAATTGCATATAAATAAGTTATGTAAATTTTTAAAAACGCCGCATCTTTTTAACGAAACGTCGTAGAGCAAAACGGATGCCTATTGCGGATAAGGCATTTAACGGACTACAACTTCGGTAAATATGTTGTTCAATAAAACTAAATGTATCATAGAAATGTTTATAATAGTGAAAAAGGTGAAAAAAAAAACGATAAAATGCAAAACAATGCAAATCCATCTTGATGCAATAAAATTAACATGTAACCACAAAATTACTTCAATAAGTGTTCAAAATGACCTCCCATCATTTTTAGTTCATAATCGCACTCTTTTAAAAAGCATTTTTAAATACAAAACATCATTTCTCGGAATTTGTTTTTTTTACACTCTGTTCCTTATTTTCAGCTTTTCCGGAAAATCGGTTTAATTTTCCGAAAATTTCTTTCAACTAAAGTTGTAGCCCATTAAATTTGCTATCCGAAGTGGGCCGTCGGTTTTTTTGTACAACCTTTCGTTTTTAAGATAAAGCGGTTGCAAAGTCTAAGAAACAATTAAATTTTGTAATTTTTTTACATTTTTTTGTACAAACTGCTTTATAACTCTCAAACCATTGCCTGTAGACAAAAAATAAATTGCACTAATTTTGTAGAAAATTTCATGCTCTATTAAAAAGCTGCAAGGTATTTTACGATAAAATTGATATTTTCGGCTACAGAGTCTTATAAATGCAGAAGTGTAAAAAAATCAAGTAAGTGTTGATATCAGCTTAGCATTTGATTTTAGGAAAAAATTTTACTTGAAATTTTTTCTTAGAAAAAGGTCCTCTATCACCACTTAAAATATTCGCGGTGATAACGGGGACACCCTGTATAAAAACTTTATAGTCGTACTTACGATAAAGCAGTAAAGAGATATGCTCCACACTTGTAAGCGCTCCGAATTATGCACTAACAACTAGATCACCTATAAAAACTATTGTATTTGGTACAGTGCAAAATACTTCCTGTAATAAGTACATGTATTTTATAGAACAGCACTTTCTCAAAAAAGCACTTTTCCCTTTCAGTTTTTTTATAATATTTTTAAAATATAGTGATAAAATATCTTACAAATCATTCGTATACTTTGTTATTTAGCATATTTAAAATCGTTAATTTGGTTGTGTTTATGCAACTTATTACAATGCAAACTGTACCTTATAAAATTAAAATAAACAAACAACTTTAGCACGCCATATACAGGGTAGGCCAAAAGTATGGAAACGATGCTGTAACGGTGAAAATAAAAATTTTATAAAAAAATGTTTTGTATAAAAAGTGTATGGCAAATTGTTAGTAACATTTTGACGTACTTCAATTGTTTTTTGGTCCAACCACGTGCAACAGAGAGGCGATCGTCACATTTTTTAAATATATTTCTTTTACTTTAATAAATAGAGATATTTTTTATCTTTTCAACCATATCAAGATTTTTTAGTGTTAAATAAGAAAAATTATTTACTATTTCGTACAAAATCGCTGTATTTGACTAAACAAAACACTATCACTCCAGGTAGTAATTGACAGTTCATAACTTGTCTATAATAGTTGTGTTTTATTATTTTTCGATGTAAAATCATTACTTTTAAGCATTAAATTGAAACGCCTTTAATACACTTTCACAAAAGCAATTCCACGAAAGGTCAATTTTCAATTTAATACTCGCAAAATAATGGTTTTCCATCGAAAAATAATAAAATACATTGACACAAGTTATAAACTGTCAATTACTAAAGAGAAAAAAATTATCTATCAATTATAGTAACAAAAAAATGTAGGTAGCCATTTAAAAAAATTGACGATCGCCTGTCAGTTGCACAGGGTTGGCCTAAAAAACAATTGAAGTAGATACGTCAAAATGTAGCTAACAATATTTTCCATGCACTTTTTATAAAAATAATTTTTTCATAAAACTTGTATTTACGCCGTTACAGCAAGCGTTTCTATAAGTTTAGCCTACCCTGGATAACAAACGTGACAGCACATACGATATACGATTTGAGTATATCTAGCATTTCATAGATTTCTTTATTATTTTTATTATCAGAATATCCCGAGTAAATTATTTGTAATTTTGCTTTAATTAACACGCAAGCAGTAGAAAACGAATCAAGGCGAAACATAATTAAAGCACATTATACTTATCAGTTCATCAAGTACAATATCACCCAACGATCTAAAATTTAATTTTCAGGCACTGAATGAAATATGCCTCGCAATATAGAGCTCCATATATCTAAACGGTTCATTCTATAAGGGATCATGAAGGCTCCGTTAAGGATCACCTTGTTTATAAGATCTAGAAATCAACCCTTCAAAGATGTTTCCATTCTAGCAGATGTCAGCACACTCGGCTGGTTGATCTGAATGGGTCGCACGGCTCCGGCAGTTCGTCATCTTCGCCATCGGTGGCACACTTTCGGATCCATGTACTCTGTTCCTGAAGAAATTGATTCTACATCAATCATTCTTTCTTTGTTACTGTCTAAACCATGAGGGGCGGAGATCTTCATTTAAATATTCAATGCGTAGTGTGAAATATCGGCGGTAGTTTGTAAGTGGTTTGCGTTGTTTGTGCATATTTTTCATCACTAAAATACACCCCATGAACATGAGGGGGTAATTTACGGCAATTGTTATTGGAAAATAAAGGAATAACGCGTCACGCTTGTTTATAAACTCTACAATAAAGTGATAACTTAGTGTAAATGAACTGCGATCTGGCGATAATAGCTTAAACGAAAATAAATGATTTTGTAATAAAGTTGCCAGGTTGACTAAAAATCGTATCGTGTGCACCAGATGGAATGCATAATTTCCAGGGTTACATGATTTTTTAAAAGCTAAAATGAAATAAACTGAACCTTTAAAATGTCGTGCATTTCAACACAAATTATTTTTGTTTTGTTTTTTATAGCGCTGAAGTTAGGAAGCGCATTCTGTTCGTATTCTGATGTACAATTTTAATAATTTTTTAATAATTATTAGAGATATTTGTTTACGTTACAGGCAAATTCTTGGTATGTACTGTTAAATATTTTAGATTTTTTTCAGAGAGGCGGTTCACTCCAGGTACCCAGGGTAGCTAAGGGTGTTAATTAGGGTTACCAGACGTCCCAAATTTCGCGGCACTGTTTTGCTTTGTCATAATTTGTACCGCGTTCCGCATTTTTCGTACGTGGAATAAACTTTTTTTTTGTCGCACTATCCCGCAACGAAAAAATTTTCAAAATTATTTGATAAAATTGTAACGCATCATTCAGCGTCAACTGTTCACATTTTACTTTAAAAATATTTTATTTCTATCAGCAAACAGCTTTTTAGTATTTTTGTTCATTATGAATAACATACTGACAGATATATGCTTATAAAAAAAAGGGCAGGGACACAGCATACAATTACAAAGAAGAACACCATGGAGCATGGACCGACAATTGACAATTGAGTACAGTGCATCGGGAATAGTTAAAAAGCAACCACTGAAAAATGTATAGGTAGTTGAAAAATAAACTTTCTAATAGATATTATGTTATCTTCGTTTCTTATTGTATAATAACCTTAAAATTTATTTTACTAATTAAATAAATTGTTATAATAAATTAATAACTACAACATTAACTTTAAATTGACCATAATAAGAACACGAGTGATGAATATAGTGTTATTAATAGATACGAAACAAGTCCAGTTACAGGATGGTACTTTACAATAGGAAGTGATTTTTGTTTAAAATTAATGCAATGAAGTATTTTCGTTGCTATATATAACTTAATTTCAGTGATTTTTAAAACACTTCTTTCTGAGAATAATCAATGTTACTATTAGAGTGATATAATTTGGTATTACATGGTGCTGGTTGGCAGACACAACTTCTGTTACCCTAGTCCAACTGCGTTTGCTTTAATTCAAATTTAATTCATGCATGAGAATAGCAACGATATATATTTATTATTTAATATACATATATACATAAATTTAAAAGTTGGAGTGTTTTCTCTGCAATGAAGTTTTGAAAACGAATATCATACGCAACAACCACTTTGTAACTGAAGGAGGTTACAGCTAAAAAATGACATCTAAGAATCTTATTCCTCAAAATAACATTTGAAACGCTTTCTTGAAATGGAAACAAATTGAGTGGATTGTGTAAGACAGAAGTGATCGCGTTTTTTTTTTTTTTTAAACTGTAAATCAAATATTCTACAACGTGTTATATCACTATTAGAAGATTTTATTGTAATATATTTTAAGGCAGAGGTTCTCAATCTTTTTAAGATATTGTACCGGTTTGTAGTAGACAATATTATGGTAGCGTACCAGTAAGTAAATATTTTTGGAAAAACGGGCCCAAAAAAAAATTCCTGAATTCTCAAGTGATGACTTTTTTTTGTCGCTTGTCTCTCTCAAATATTTGGTCGAGCAAAAAAAAGACTAATCCTACAATAAAACTTTCCTAAATTCCCAACTGATGACCTTTTTTTAGGTAAATATTTTGGAAACAGAATGAATGCAATGCTATATGTACAATTGTAATAAAAACAATTTAATTCGTAAACACTTTTATTACACTAAATATAAATGCATGTGTATCATATACAGGGTGTTTCTTAAATATTGCGAAAAAATTCAGATGGTGATTCCTTATCGAAAATTAAGGAGGGTCTTTCATATAATTTTGTTTCCTTAGATGTCTCCTTTCTGAGTTAAATAAAGGGGAGTGCTTTATTTTACATCTCAAATTTGGATAAATGTAGAAGAATGATATTTGGTGGATGTTTTATACTTAGCAAAAGGTTTCCCATAGTAATATTTTCGATCATCTGCCACCTTCACAGGGGGCTGAAAAGTGTTGGTTTTTTTATCAGAACTTTTTGGTAGGTAGTCAAAATTTTGCAATTTTTTTTTTAAATTGATTTGTTTAGAAACTTTTTTTGTTTTTTTAGTTGTTCTCGTAAAACCTACCGTTTTTGAGTAAAAAATAAAACAAACTATGGCAATGGCAACCACCAAAATGAGTCGTTTTATCTTGAAATATTTGATGGATCATGTTGACTTGTTTTATTTTTTACTTAAAAACAGTAGGTTTTACGAGAACAACTAAAGAACAAAAAAAGTTTGTAGATAAATCAATGCTCCAAAAAAAAAGTTTAAAATTGCAATAGTTCAACCCAACAAAAAGTTCTGGAAAAAAAAACAACAGAGGTCGCACTTTTCAGCCCCCTGTGAAGGTGGGAGATGATTGAAAATATTACTATGGGAAACCTTTTACTAAGTATAAAACATCTACCAAATATCATTCTTCTACAATTATCCAAATTTGAGAAATAAAATAAAAACCTAATTTTACGCTCCTCTTTCCGTGTAACTTCAAGAAGAGACATCTAAGAAAAAAAAAATTATATGAAAGACCCTCCTTAATTTTCAATAAGGAATCACCGCCTGAATTTTTTTGCAGTATTTAAGAAACACCCTGCATAGATATAATAATAATTCTAATTATTGTAATTAATGTGAGGGTTGCGCCTGTTTACTTTTTATCAGTGAAGAAATATCTAGTTTAATTTTGATCAGTTTGAAGCGAACATCAGACTCAAAATTAAGCAATGATTGGTTATTTTATTTTCGGTCTGAAATTAGCGGACATCAATCATTTTCGATCACCCGATATAAACCGATAATTATTTTAAATGTACATATGTCTCTACAAATCCTTCACTGTCTTCTTCTTCTTCTACACGCATGTGATATCATCACATAACATAGATGCTATATAAAAAAAAATTTAAAAATTATCATTTCATTTGCTTATCGCGTACCGGTAGCTTGACATTCGCGTACCGGGACCGGTACGCGTACCACAGATTGGGAACGCCTGTTTTAAGGTTTTTACTTCACTTATAAGTTATTGTAAGCTGTTAATAAAAAATAAGGTTTTTTAATTTAAATTTGCTATCACATTCCATATTATAAACTCAAAATAATTCAACTTCCAAAATAAGTTTTTGAATAAATGCATATCGGACCGATCCCGTTAATATACGTTTCTCTGGTCCATGTATCATGGACAGACTCACGTAGATTAACGGTACTTAAGCGGTTACCTGAGGACCAAGTAATTATTACCGGTACTTTTCAGTAATCGCTGCCGGTCCGATATGTGTTTAGGGTTTACTTTAACTCAAATTACTTCCTTCTGTAAAACTGTTACACCTTATCGAAATAATGTTCAAATATATTCCAGTTTTTGATCCGCCCACAGTTAACAACTTGAAAGAAAGAATAAAGGAAAACATAATACATAACTTGCTAAACATAGTTACCACCAATATCTTCTAAGATAACAAAAAAAAAATTGTTTTATTGTAAATCAATATTCAGTCATACATTTTGCATCTTCTGTGGGTAGAAAAAGAGAACAACATAATTTTTTTAATTACTATACAGGATGCCCATTTTTCTAACCTGTTGTATGGGTAAATCCGTTAATATTAAAGATACAGAAACGATTTAATTAGCAAATTTGTGCAGAATTTAAAGGGAAATCTGATGCCATTTTCAAATTTGACCTACGTCAACTTTTTGAAATATTTTGAAAAAACTGAAAAAGGTCGATTTTTTTAAACTTGAATAATTCCGTAACCATATGAGGTAGAACAAAAATAAAAATTGGCTTTTATAGATACTTTTACGTAGATTTTAAATTTGTTAACGAAATTTTCATAGCACTCCGAGTTATAGCACAAACTTGCATTTTTTTAAATGGAAGTCGTAGTTGGCTTTGACCTTATTAAAAAGTTTATTTTTTTCTCGTTTCAATGATATAAGGTTTGCTATGCTTTTCTCTTGTAGTTTTTCTTTAAATAAGCAAAAATCATTTTACATGTTCACTGCCTACTAACAGATGGGAGATATCCCGTGTTGATGTTCTTTTTTTTTCGATATGACATTTAAGAGTTGTCTCTTATCGTTAGTGTAGCAGTTATTAGCCAGTTACAAATTTTAAAAACAAAACCTCAGAGTTTGTCAAATAAAATTTATTGTTTGTTATACCTATAAATCTCTCTCTCGTGTTGATAAAAATTTTTGATTGAGTTTATTGTAAATTTCAAAAGCAATGTTTTCCAATGAAGAAATATTTTCAAGCTTTTTGGTATAGGTACACCTTATCTTTAAGCGTACCCCACAAAAAAAAATCAAGTGGTATTAAATCCGGTGATCTTGCCGGCCATCTCACAGGGCCATACACATACTGTTCATTATTTTTGTTACTAAAAAAACAGCATTGAACCAATTATGAAACAAATGGCGTCAGTGTTTTTTGAAATAATTCGATATAAAAAATTTACGTTAAATTATTAAACTTTTTAAATAAATTAGAAACAGCATTTTCTAGCATAAAAAAAAACATTTTTTACGTTTTTAAAATTTTTGCATTAACCAGCCAGCTTATATTTACACGAAATCCATAAATGTACTAACAGAAAATAAATGAATACTATTTCGCAGAACTGTACATTAATTCAGGACACACTTCAATCAACGTCTAAACGAAACCTGTGACATTAAAACAATAAATTAAGTGGGGTTTGGTCATTTATCATGAAATAGTGATATGAAAAAGTCATTTAAAAATTTGCACATTCGATTTATACCTAGGCATTATGAAATATAAAACCTTAAGTTAGAAATATATACCAAAGTTTAGTTTTTATTACTGTAAATAATTTTTTAGTGTAATTAGGGGTATAATTTCATGTTTAAGAGAGTGATTAGCGCATATCACAAGCCAACATTGTTTTAATGTGCTACAGTTATACTTTGGTAAATGGAAATTTCATTTGGGAATGGTGGTTACCGCCTTGGTCATTTGAAAAACTCTCACGGCGTCTGCGGTAAGACTTTATCGTCGTCATCTACGAAATACGGAATGTAGGGAGATAAACAGAAATTGTTAAAGCAGACAGTTTAATATCAGGACATTCAATTATTCTAAATTAAAGAGTTACGCAAAATGAAAATTTCAGCTACAAAGATTACCAAGTTTTGAAAAATCTTGTATTCAATAGAGGATATATTTTTAGTTCTGTTAAAACGAAATGTCTAAGAAAAATTAAATTTAATTAAATTTAAACTTATTTAAATTGGTTAAACAATCTTTAGTCTTGAATACCATTAATATTAATACCTATATGCGGTATGTACAGGGTGGTCCAAATTCAATGGAATTACATGGAAATCTGGCTTAACATTCAAAATATAGAAAAGGTTAAATTACCAAAAATGTGCAATTTATCGAAAAAAACATAATTTCCGGTTTTTGAGTTATTAGAAAAAAATTATTTTTTTTGGTCATATTAATAATGTGTCATATCTCCGTTATTGTTGTAAATATCCAAAAAAATTATGAAATCTATTTTTAGATATTTTTATGTAAAACTCGATGATACAAAAAAAAACAATTTTACGCTTGCCGTTAAAAAGTTATGACAAAAACTTCCTTTTTTTAAACGGAAGCTATAGTTGACCATGGCCTATTTAATTTTTCTTATATTTACTCAATCCAAATATACCTACAAGGGTTAATGTAGTTATTTTTAATAATATGCAAATTACGAAAGTTTTTTATTTTTAAGAAAAACAAAAACAATAGTAAACTATAAAAACAAGGTGTAAAACCTTTTGAAACACATGTGGTACAAGTTGCGAAGGTTTTTTAATTTTTTGTTGAGATAAACATAATAAATATTTAAACATCGAATTTTAGATAAAAATATCTAAAAATAGTTTCCATACATTTTTTTCGATATTTACAACAATAACGGAGATATAACACATTATAAATATGACCAAAACAAGTAGTTTTTTTCTAATAACTCAAAACACTAAAATGATAAAATATTTTTGAATTTGAGTTTGTCTCAAAAAATTGGATGTTTTTAGTTATTTAACCGTTTCACTATCTTCAATATTAAGCGAGATACCCACTAAAAAAATACTGTAATATACATACCTACTTTAACGAACTAATTTTCCAATATTTAGTTACTACATTCGTTTTTTTTTCAAACTTACCAATAACAAAATAACGTTTCAATATGTAAACACTATTTTACTATATTTTATTGCATCAATTCCAACAAAATATAGTTTCATCTCAAAAGTTCATCAACCAATGTGGAGTCAAACATAAATTTTATTAAAAGAAATTATTATAAGAACTTAATTTGTTTTTACGTTTCTTATGTTAATTACATATAAACTTCCAGTTGTTAGGTCTTTGTTTACCGCTATTGTAAAATATATTTATTGTTAAATAATAATTTTACAGTTTGCTTGCTTAAACTTTTGTAGTTTAATGATCGTGTGCAAGGCAATAAAGAACACTGCAATACAAAGTAAATTAGAGTTTTCAGTTGTAGAAATGACTTCAGAACTTCAAATAGGAGTTGGTGACCAAAGCGTAACTCGAAATTGTGTTAACTAAAGTAAAAATAATAGGAATAATAAAAAAGATTACAAATAATTAAATAAACTCCTCTATAAAGATATTTTACAAACCATCCACTAAAAACATTAGGTAGGTATCATACTCTGTCGTAGGTTGTAGTATAAAACGAAATTCATTGCGATAATCAAACAACAGACTCATCAGTTAATCTTTTTTAATTTATTTTCCAATGCTTTCGCTTTAGTTATTCCTAAATAAACTGATTAACACGAGTCACTCATGCATGCAGTATTTCGAGTGACACTTTGGTCACTAACTTCTATTTGAAGCTTTGAAGTGATTCATACAACTGAAAACTTTCATATACTTTTTATTAGTCTTCGTTATTGCATTGCACACAGTCACTATAGAAAAACCTTTCAAACAAGCAGACTGTAAAATTAATACCTAAGAGAAGTAAAAGCTGCTCTTAATTATATTTTAAAACATTAGTAAACAAAGAGTCAATTGCTGGAAATTTATAATTAACATCGAATACATAACAAAGAAATTAGTGCTACTTTAAAAAACTTATTTCACTGATTTTGTTTTTCTAAATAGACAAATACAGATTTTATTAAAACTTTGTGTACAAATTGTAGCTTCGTAACTTAAATTCACTTCGGTAGCATATCGGTTACACTTTTTTTTAAATCAAATTCTTTTGCGATAACCAGAAACGTCTTTTTATATTGTATAAAAACAAAATTGAAATTAATTTTATTTAAAAAATTTGGTAAGTTAAAAATCGCTGTTACCTTTTGCACTTACAGGTAGGTATCTATTGCTTATGAAGATTCTTTTTGTAAACAAACTAGACCTGTTTCTTAATTGTTTATTTACATGCAGCTATCGCTGCCACAATCATCATTGGCAACAAAAGTTTATAAAACAATGAATGAAATTTTAATATTACACAACGTCTGCTATTTTAGTCATTATCATTATTTGAAATCTATCAATAACGTTTTCTTAGATAAACGATAAATAACAATTAACTTAACTTATTTAAATTGCATAAATTAATTAGTTCAGTAATTCAAACATTAAATTACAAAAAAAAAAAAATTGTTAATAAATTTAAATTATACATTTCCAAATTATTTGATCATAATCTTCATTTAGTTATCATATGTTTAACAACGAATGATTAACAATAAATTCATGCATAAAATTGAAAAGGCAAGTACTTCGCTTACAAGCAGTTAAAACCAAAGTCTAGGTATCTGGTTAAAGGTATTAAGGATTCATCACATTTTCCGCGTGCTGTTATTAACTGTTAGTTTATATTTATTCACAATTTTATAACATCAATTGATAAGTGTAAGACATTTACATGCTTGCATTGAAAACAGCTGAATCACCGAACAACATTTTGCACTTGAAACTTATTCATTATTATTCTACAGCTTTTCGATAGGACGTGATATTTTTGTAAATATCCGGAGGAGTGGTCAATATCAACCTGAAGGTCCTATGCAAACTTTAATAAGTGACAAAAAAGATATTGCTCAACTGCATATTCCCACGAGAGGTCGTAACAAAGAAATTTTATTTTTTAAGCCATTTTGTTCGAGCGGCAGTACACTTTACACAGCGAGCGATAATTTATTTATGAAACGTGCAAGTAGAAGCTTCTTTGCAGATTAATTTTATCTATGCTGGTATTATTAATGGTAGAAGTACATTCATACTAATCCTATACACGTGTATTCGCTATATTTTTTTTAATTGCTTAAGGCTGAAGAAACTCTTTCTTTTACTGACGGTGTTAACACTAATCAACATTTTGCCAAAACGTTTGCTTAGTCGCTCGCAACTTTTTTTTAAAGAAATGCAATACTTTTTTTATTTATTGAAACAACGTACTTTCAGATAAGCCGCCCTGCTAAAAGATACATGAAATTTATGTTGTTTTTTTAAATATGCTGCACCATGTCGCGTGTATATTTTATGTTTTTAAAAGTAACGGAACGTGTATACCACAATAAAACAATTTTAAATGTTTGACATACGAAGTTTAAACATACCTACACTCAACATTTAATTGTCAATGCAATACCATGTTTATACCTTTATGTCCCAACTCTTAACCCATCATGCACAAAGACATGACAAATAATTAGTCCCGTTCCAATGGTTTTATTGTTTTAATGAGCCATAACAGATATCTTGCCTATTTGCGCAAGATTTCTTTTAATACAATATGTGGTCTTCTATAACTCAGACTAGTGGGTAACTTTTCGCAGATATGTTTTGATACGGGAAACGAGAAATTTATAATTAATATTCCCGAAAATCTCGCGAATCCCGGGAAACTTAAAAAAGTTGACAGAAGGAAAAATTGTAAAAATTTTGAGAAAAAGTAAAATAAAATTTAAAAAACCAAAATTTTCCCGGGAAAACACAATCAAATAAAAAAAAATTAACCCACTTACTCAGATCAATGTTTCTTAACCTTTTGAACTATGCGCTCTCCTTTTCCATATCAATTTTCATGCGGTGGCGACTTAAAAAATCCCTTCAATTGTTTTTAAATTTGTCACGTTTCACACAGGTGACTTGTTGTTTCAATAAATAGTTTTCCCTTTAATTTTTTCGCCCCGCTTTAAGATATTTGGCACGCCCCACAGGTCACAAATCACTGACTTGAACGATAACGTACAATATTTTTTTTTTCCATAAATAAACCAAAAAAAAAAAACATGGAAGCGACACTAATTGATATTTCCATTCAATATATCAAGATTAGTATCTCGGAACCTATTAAAATTATAGAATTTTAAATATTCTTTTAATTTTTAGATAGACAGAACAATTCTAAAATTAAACGAAAAAAAAATTCACTATTTTTACTTATTTAATATCTCGAATATAATAAAAATATGGTGAAATTTGTTTTTAGTTAAATCTACAATTTTACTTAAGTTTACTTTTTATTTTCAAGTGTAATTTTCACATCATGTGTTGTACCTACATAAAATTCTTAGCTACAAATTCTTCATGTTTAACTATGAAAAATATAAAATACTAAACTAAAAATCAAGTTGATGTTTATTTTTAATTACTGAATAAAATTTTAAAAAATTTGAAAACTTTCTTTACGGTTCCTGCCCATCGTTGCTTGCGTTTGTGTTAAATAATTCCTATCTGATATTTATTATTGTATTAAACCGTATAAGTATTTACTCCTATTTGTCTAGAAATATTCACAAATTGAATAAATACGTAAAGTAAAAGCCAACGTTTTCTGAACAACCACATTTTTTTAACGACTTTTACGTATTCAATATAAATCTAAGTGTTGCGTTAATATTTGTCAATATCAAAATCATAATTTTATTCATTCAAATCAATTATATCTTAACATAACCTTAAGCTTTTAAGCTCTGCCTTTTAAAATCTCACAATTTTGAACAAAAACTTGAATAGATAAATGGTATTCATCAACTCAGGACAAACCACCACGTAAAGGTGACCACAAAAAGTAATTATTTCTAACTACGCCGTTTTGATCAATATCAAAATGTACTCCAACAGTAAACTATTAAACTAATAAATGTTAGCTATAAACATATAATAAATGTTATGACTGCCATTACATCACATTTTACATGTAGTGGATAAGTTATAATGTGTATACCTGTCATAGTATTTGTGAAATATTGTAAATGCTCGCGGTTGGATGTCCTGTAAATGAAAATGCACTAACACGTTATGAATCTATTAGATTTCAGAGTTAATATTAAACAAATGCAAACGAAGTATTGGCTATCATAACACTGTAAAAATGCTTAATATAGGTAATGTGTAACATTTCAAATAAGAAATTTGAACATTTTAGAAACAACGCAATCATTTCTATTTTTCGCTCGTTTTAAACCGAAACAAAAAAAGTCGTTGCTTAGCAACAGATTTGATGTTCAATACTCAATGTTTTACAAAAAAAAAAACCAAAAACAAAAGCTACAGTAGCGAGAACCCACACATTATTTACTCTAGCAATAATATTTACATACAAAACTCACCGGAATCCAATCTCTAAGACTAAATTACAGACATTATTTGTCCCTGTAAAAATGCAAATGAATTCGTATTGTTCCTGCAATGCTTCTAATGCTGTGTTATTAGTCAAATGCATATTTCGGGTATGCTGATTAATCATAAATACATTCGAGCAATATAAATAGAGACTAATGCCGCGCAAAATACGTTTCTTGCATTAAGGTTAAGTTTAATACAACTTCTGGAGGTTATATTTTCGATTCCCACTAATTCCATTAATAAAATCCATAATATCCGTAAACATTTATATGAAGTCGTATTGGTAATAAGCATTATAAGGCGTTATTGATTATTTTTGAAAAAACTTATTGGCACCCAACGAAAAATGATAGGTACTGATAACTCAAAATGATTTTCATTTTATGAAAAAGGTTTATTGTAAGATAAGGTACCTACATCTATTCGGTTATTTTTAGTACTAATTTTGTTATAAAAAAAAAACAATAAATAAATGAAATTCGCGTTAATTCATCAATTTTACACTTTCTGTTTTTTTTTGCAAGTACAGTATCAAGTTTTAATTTCAAAAACTTTTAAATTATTATCAAAACAATTATCTAAGACAACTTTCAGAAAATTTAAAGTCTAAAAAAATTACGATTAAGTGTAATAAAAATAGTAAACAAAAATATTGTCTACAATACAATTTACTGGTGTCCTCTGTAAGTTTTTAATTTTAAAAAGGAGTACTCAAGGTAAAAAGTTTGGCAAACACTAGCTTAGACGGTCGAAGTAGAAAATTTGAAAAGAATTGCATAAAAAATTATTGCTACTTAAATAATAACCACTAGGTATTATCAACTTTTGATAATCTGTAAACAACAAAGAATTTACAAAAATTTTTAACACAAAGATCTTTTTTTACTATTACAATGGAAACACAATTTTTATAACAGATAATTACACGTAGATTATACAATAAAGTTTAAGTTTACTTTACATTAAATTATATTAAAATACAGACCAAACATAGTTATTTTAAATAGCAATCATATTTGGCTGTGACCCTATCCTAAAAGTTTTTTTTTTAATTCGTTGATATATAACTTACTACATGTTGCTAGTGATTATTCCTTGTAATAAAAAAATATATACAATTCCTTTAAAACTTGATTCTCTCATCTAAATCGGTTTATATTTAAAATTATATTACATTGAATAGCATTTTGTTTAAAATTATTAAATCAACTTTATGTATAATAACAAAACATTATTAAAAGAAGCATATAATTAGAAAAAGAGCACTTTTTTACAGAATTAAATTAAGGTTTCTGTATTATATCATTAAAACGACAACTACTACAACTAAACTTTTAAACAAATTACCATAAGTTTCTAATTTTTGCAACAGAGGTATATAAAAGTTAAAATTTTCTAAAATCCGATAGAATCTTTTTTTTTCCATAAAATTATATTCTAATATGAATTCTTTATAAAAATATATGAGTTTGCTTTACATTTCAGAAGTTAAGATTTTAAAAAAACAAAACTAATTATGTGATTTTACTTGGAAACGATCAAAATCTTATTTTTTTAATGGAGAAGGAATAGTCAATTTTCAAATGTAGTGAAAAGATGAAAACTTTTACTACTAATTTAAAAACACCGGTGAATTTATTCATAAACTAAAATAAGTTTATGTTAATTACTGTATTTAGCACAATAGCCTACGATAACTTCTAATTTCGACCGCCTTGTGATACGTAAAAATTGACAAGAACTATGCTTGACGCAAGTAATGATACTTGAAAATAAATTTAGCATTGAAATTGTAACTTATGTGCTACTTAAACTGCATAAAAACATCAAAACAGCAAACGTGTCGCAACACTTGTATTGTGGAAATAACGTGATAATCTGGACAAGGGCATAAAATGTAAAACAGCGCAATTATAAAGAACCTGACCCCACTGGAACATAAAGTCATTTTGCAGTATGAAAATACGAGTTACAATTTCAGTTTAAATAAGGAGACTACGCGCATACTAAATCCAGAAAACGTAAACAAAATGCCAAAACAGTAAAATTAGAATATAAATCGTTTTTAAATAATTCAGACTACTTAAATGTTTAATAAATTAACGTGGCGACAGAATGAATGGCCTATAACACTCCATAAACTAAGGAAATCTTCCTAAATCTTAGTAAATGTCATAATGAAATTAGAAACTAACCTAATTTTGTCGTTTGTAAACGAGATCTTTATGAGGTACTTATTTATGTAACAAACTACCGCTGCAGTTGCTGTTTCATGCATATACATTTCGTTCATTCAAAATAGTTCTGAAATATCGTTTCAATATGCCAAGAGATGCACAGCTTCATCTACAGTTGTTATCATAAACATTGCCGATGAGCTTACGGATAATATACACACGGATTTTGGATTGTTCAATATATAATGGTGCCGATGTTATTGCAACATGCTTAAACAATCGTAATATTAATTTTTTTATAACAAATTATAGTATACAGTCGCAGACAACAGGTCATAGTCGCGGACTCAGAAGAAAAGAATCTACAACATAACCTAGAAACTCTTAACCAGGAATTGAAAAAAATCAAAATGAAAATAAATATAGACAAAACCAAAACTATGATCGTGTCAACCGAGAACAAAGGGCATAACATTACTTTAGATGGGCTTAGGTTGGAACAGGTAGATAGCTTTGAATATTTAGGAGTGATCATCGAGAATAATGGCGGTTTGGACAAGGAAATAAGCGAAAGAACAGGAAATGTGAGAAGAATATTTAATATAATAGTATAAGATCATCATTTTTTGGAAAAAGAGAAGTCCCAAAACAAACAAAAGTCGAAGTTGTAAAAAAAAGTAGTAACTCCAACACTTTTATACGAAAGTGAAACGTGGGCACTCACAAATAAAAATAGTAGCCGAGTGAATGCAGCAGAAATGGGTTTTCTAAAGAAAATTCAAAGAAAAGCCAATAAAGATTGAATCGGAAATGAAACATATAGAGAACAATTAAAAATAAATACTTTTGAAACAAAAATTTAAAAAAGACAGCTAGCTGGGATGGTTGGGACACATTTTTAGAATGAAAGAAGAAAAATTTACCAGAAAAGCCTATTAAGCAAGGCCACAGGGAAATAATTAAAGAGGGAGACGAAGTTAAAAGAGCCGCAAAGGATAGAAAAATAAAATGGGAAGTGATAAAAACGCTAGTACAAGACAGAAAGACGTGGTAGAAAGTCAACAAAATACAACTCAGCAGTCCTACACCTGAAGATAGAGGGACTTATGACTAAATAATAAATAATAATAATAGAAGGTAGGTACTAGGTACCTTGAAAAAAGTTTTAGTTTTTAGTTAATTAAATTTTTTTTTTTACTATTTAATATCTAACATATTTACCTACATGTGCAAGTCGAGAATCCCACATTAAAAAGTTCTAATTAACGTAACTTTGTACGCCGTATAAATCTACAGTAAAATAATGAAAACAAAAAGGGAAATATATGCTGCTTCAAAAACGTCAAAGAAGCTTCAAACATTGTTTCCATCATGGTAACAACAATGATGTTACATTAGTTATCGACAGTTAACTATGTTCTGTGCAGTTAATCATCCCATAAATTTTAACGGAACTGAATATAACCGGATACAAGACACTTTTTTATAGCAAGTCCCAAACCTAAAATATTTTGTTTAGTTAAATCAACGACGGCTTTACCGTGAATATAATCATTACATCGAAAATATACGGTAAGACAGATACAACAAAAAACATAATGTTTAGGTTTAACGATGTTAAATAATCATCTAAATAAATTTAGCAAAAAATTATATACAAACTGATAATAAAAATTAACTTTTACCTGAAAATATGCATAGCAAATCTTGGAACACCCACAAACACCTTATCACACGCTAATATTCGGTTTTTTCATTTAAACATTTTAGAGTATAGAAGATAATTTTTTAAATTTTATTATTAAACATTCCATCACCCATTTTCACCATAGTTATAAAACCACTATCTATATTCCATGGTAATAAAATAAATTTGATGTTTTATGAATAATAAACGCACTCATACTCATGTTATAACTTAAAAATTTGCATGAATTAATCCTTATAATAATATAACACCTTCCCACAATTTTATTTTATATTAAATGGACAAAAACGAAAACACCAAGGCGTATAATCACCAACAATAAAAATGTAAAAGTTAAAAACATGGCAGTATTAAACATAAACCAATATTACACAAAAAATACATATTACATAAAGCATAAAACACAAAACACAAGAAACAACAAACAACGCATGCATCAACACTCTTCTCGTTCAGCATTTTTTAAAGTGTGATCTTCAAAATTCTTTAAAAAGGTTCGAAGGAATGGCAGAAATGCGAAACTCTTATCACTATTTGTTTTTTGTTTCGAAAAAATATAGTACCTTTTCAAAAATAGTATCTTATGAAAATCTTGAATAATTTCATGCCATGGGTTTATTATTAATATTATTATTACATTAAATCTAACAAAAACATTTTGCAAAAATTATCAGTTTTAATTTAGGTACAATACGGTAATAGCAAAAGACAAAAACAAGGCGTTTAATAATTTTTAAAAGTGGTAAAACGCTGAGAAGCGCTACTATAGTAGATACCTCAAAAAATAACTTTTTGCGGGGTTAACATTTAAACAATTCGTTATTTTATTGAATATAGGTGTCAAGAAATGCTTCTTAATACTTTTAAACGTAAACAATTTATAAATTATGTATTATGTAAACAAAACCAGATCATCGATCAGTCTGAAAGTTATTTTGTATTTAAAATAATCCTCTTAATATTCCGCTTAAAAGTGAACAAATATGGATAAAAAGTAAACAACTTCGTCAAATATTACTAAGCTTTAACAAAAAAAAAAACATTATGTACATTGAAATGTCAAAGTGATAGAAATTTTTAGCAAGGTTTTTTCCGGAGCTTATGATTCAACATACTAAAACGTTCTTTACGATGGATGATCATACAGCCTATATATTTCACATTTTAAAAATTTATAATGTGTCTAGTAACGCAAAAAATCTTAACTGTCACCTTTAAAATTTGGACAACGTTTATTGGTGGTGATTATTAATAAAACTATTTTTTTCAACATTTCAATATCCTAATAATTTACCGAATTTAATTTCACTTAATTTATTATTTTTTAAACAAATAATAGGACAAATCAATGAATATTAAAGCAAAACATAACCTGTAATTCAAGTTTTAATATTTTCATGTAATGTTTGATACAATTAACACATTAAATTGGCCAATTAAATGATAGCAGTTAAATCAACGTAAAGAACTTTATAAAAATTATTGCATTAAAATCTTAACTAGCATTTATTTGATAACAAAATAACACCAAAAATGGGTCACCACTCGACATTTGACTATGATTTATTTGACATTACAAAAGCTTCGTCACTAATTAACTTTATATCTGATAGGAAAATCACACTATTCAATTGCCGCCGTGAAAAAAAACACTACGCAAATGTAACCCAGGGCAAGATTTTTACACATTAAAATTACTTTATAATCTTCATGAACCATAACCGCGTCTAGAGGCGGTCACGATAAAATCTACTAGTTAATTAACTTTTTATATAATTAAATATTTGAATATTAATCTAACAAAACTACGCACAAGCTTACGTATTGTTGCATTATTAATTGTATAAAATGCACACCTTTTGGCTGTAGACCGCAATAGTTTTTGGTCTTTTTGTAATTGATTATGCTTATAGAATAACTCAGAGCTGCTGTTGGCTAATAGCTAATGTAAAGTTTGTTAATTCGGCACAACTCCTTTCATTATATATAACGGGAACGCCGATAAGTTTTTATTGTCCAATGGATTATAAAATTATTATTAAACCACCTGTTAAAATAACCGAAAGCTACAATAAATCACCAATAAAAAACGTGCCCAGTTTTTTTTGAATTGGGTCTGTACAATAAATGACTTGCGATTAAATCTTATAGGATGGTAGAGTGTTTTTAAAATAATAATACAGATTTTTTTAAATTCCCACGGTGTTATATATATTATTAAAACTAATAACGACATTAAACGTGTGAAATCTCTTATGTTTATTTAACAAAGGTTTAGGAAAATTAGCCACAAATATGTGTGTATGAATTAACTTGTAAGACAGCGACGTCAAAAACTTTTAAAGATAAAACTAGTTTAAGTGTTAAGTGAGATTTTGCGTGTTTAGTAAACCTCTTAAATGGAAATGTGCATTTTATGTCCATTCACCGAAAACTTGAATAACTTTAATTTCAAGTTATGTTTATAAGCTTCTTGTTACCAACAGTATAATTTTAAATTTGACGTTTATAGTTTAGATTTGGGTATATGCCTTAATCGTGTGGCGCTATAAAAACGGACAGTCTGCTTAGACTTTAAGGTAGCCAAACTTGTCATTTCTATATTCTAACTTGGTATTTTATGCTCTCAGGTGGCAAACTTTGTAATAAATATGATTATTACCATATTATAAACAAAGAGTCGATCCGGAACCGAACCGAAAACCGAAATTAACCGGTATATTTCAACAGAACCGAAACCGAAACCGGAACGAAAAACTGCAGGATTTAAAAACCGAAACCGTAAGCGGAACGAAATTTTATAAACGGTTAATTTCGGTTACAAAGAGCTTACATTTTTTTTTTTGCTTCACTATCACTATTCTACACGAAAGATCAGTTTTAAAAAGTAAAAAACGTAGTATTTGCTATTTGAGATATGTAATTTTGCAACCTCGAGCATGAGACACTGCCGGATTTTTTTTGTAACATTAAATTCTACATAAACATATCTAAAAATAATTTTCATAATTTTTTTCGATATTTACAGAAATAATGGAGATATAACACTTTATTAAAATAACAAAAAAACAGTATTTCGCTAATAACTCAAAAACCGGAAATGAAAGAATATTTTTAAACTGCTCTGGGTTTGCCTTTTTGGTGGGTTAAAAAGTTTTCAATTAAGAAAATTTGTATTGAAAGCGTGATATATTTAGAAACTTTATTTATTTCTTTTCTCGTAAAACCTACAGTTAGGGGGGTGTAACTCCGAAAGGAGACGTCTAAGGAAAAAAATTTATATGAAATACCCCCTTAATTTTCGATAAGGAATCACATCTGAATTTTTTCGCAATATTTAAGAAACACCGTGTATAATAAAAATACATTTATCATTATTATTATAAACAAAAACTTATTTTAAAAACCTTGAAGCACATTATAACATTTGCATTGCATTACATTAGTACGACAATTTTGCATTTTATGTAAACGTTTTAGATTATAGATATATTGGTTATGAAAAAATTACAAATTTATAGAAGACTCAAAACGCTGACAAAAATCGTAACCTGATCGTTCGTTCACTATGCACTGACACACTTAAAACAATATATTTAAATTTGATAAACTTACCACACCTACGCAATAATAATGTTAAGAAGTTGGAGTACTCACCTGCAAAAGAAAAAATATAAACATAAAATAATTATAAAATATCTCGTTTAAATGTTAAGTCCACAAATTACAATTAATGTTAATTTATGATGAAATACTCCACACTTTTCGCTAATAATTTGTTACCACTGCTTAGCTGATGTTATCTTTAATCCAGTTTAATAATAATATATATAAATAAAGATACAATCTACCACTAATTAATATTTACCTTAATGTAGCGGTAATTATTTAAATTGCTAGAATTATAGCTGAATAGCAACACTAATAAACTTTACGGTCAGTTAGTAATTAGAATATAAATAACTACTTGATTTTAATTAACATTTTAAAAACCACAAGATATATATTTGATTTTAACAGATTACAATAAAAACAAAAAAACTTTAACCTATCACGTTTTTTATATTTTGCAATCTGAAATGTTTTTCGAACAAGCAGTTATTTTTTTAATTATGCCAAATATGTGTTTAATGGCGTTGAAATTTAAGGTATAATGTTTTATTTAACAAATAGAAGTCAAGTTAAAAATTTATGGCATTAAAAATGAAAACTGAGTGTTAAAAACATAAGTCAAGATTACAAACAATTTTAAGGTTTGCCAAAGTGCATTTAGTTTCACACTATTAGTCATTCTAGAAATATAAAGTAGTAGTAGTAGTCTTTATTTGTTCTGAAAAATCCAAAAAGGCATAGAACATGTCACAATAATGATAATAATAATAATACACATATATACGAATATATACACAACACAAAATTATATTTACTTAAAAGAGTTTTTAAAGTAAGCGTCATTAAGGTATTCACTAACTTCATAGTAAGCTTTAGAGATTAGGACATTTCTTAATCTTTTCTTCAAGTCAGGGGTGGGTAGATTTTTTATACTCTCAGGTGATGTATTAAATTTGTTATATATTGCAATAATTATAGAAGCAACATTTTTTTGAAGATAAGTATATTTGAAGCAATCGGGCTTAAGATTTTTTTTATGTCGGGTATTGACTGCATGGTAACGCCGAGAAGATACCGGGTGTTGACTAAATCAGGATCTGCTTCCTTTTTTTAATTTTATCGATCCCTACATTTTTACATATCAGGAGGTATAATACTATAAAATTCTAATAAATGATAACACACAAATAGTAACTATTATTTGATATTTAATTAGTTGATTTTTGTTTTTATTTTCATACGTAGCTCTTGATAAAAGATGGGTACAATACGATTTTTCTTCATTTTGTTATTTATTTATAAAAATAGGTATAGCAAGTAATATCTCATTTAAAAGAAAGAAAAAGAGAAAAAGAGCACATTTAACTATTCCATAGCCAACATCGCTGCCCATAAAAAAAAAATGAAATTAGGGGTACGGTAAGTCCGGGATAGATGCCCCACCTTTTTAGATGCTAATATTTTCTGGACAAAGGAGTAAAAACTATGGTTGTAACTACGCTGTATGACAACTCTATGTATATTATTTTATTTAAACTTGAAAATTTACACTGTTATAAATTTATATGATTCGAATAATTAAAAACTTAAAATATGAGCATTTGCAATCTTCACTAAACTGTCGGGCAAAGATGCCCCACTAGTATAGGTAATCAGATGCCCCTACGAAAATATTATGTAATTACAAATTAATAAACAGAAACTAAATGTTTAGTAAACATATTAACAATTAAGTACTTATTTCTTTTTTAATGTCATTATTTTTCCACACAAATTACAAAGATTTTCATATTTAGAACAGCCTTCACGGGACCATTTGTTGCAATGCATGCACTGAACCCACTCATCATTCCATTTTGTGTTTGTGTACATTTCCCCACACCCAACACATGTAGGGCATCTTCCCCGATCGTCCGGTATAGATGCCCCAGCCAAATATCAAATTTAAATTTTGCGCCAGAATATGTACTTTGGCACGAACACTAACCTATTGTATGCCTAAATGTATTGCACTACAAAAACAATGATAAAAGTACTTTATCATGATATGCGTGCAAGCAAACCATAGTGATAAATTTTGGGAAGCTCTAAAAATGAATTTTTGCAAATAACTTGCCCGAATAAGGTTTAAAAAAAAAATATAGCACTGCACACAATCACATACGCAATACAAACCAACCCTTAAAAAGCCAGCGCAACCTGTCCGTTAATAACGAAATTATTTTGATGGGGCATCTTCGCCGTTGGGGCATCTATCCCGGACTTACCCTAATATATCAAAAATTGTAGGTGTTAAAAAAAATCTAAAATAACAGTTAGTTACATTCTCCATTAAAAAGTAGGTACCTTAAGAAAGTACAAATAAAATTGTTTTAACAATTAAGACAAAAAAGTTATGAGAGAAAAAAGAAATTCGACATTTTTATATTTTTTGCTAAAACATCTGAAGCACGAGGAATTTTGTACTTTTAAAAATTGATTGTGGCTCCTCTCATACTAAGGAATAATTCATCTAATTTAAACAAACCTGTATCTCTTATAATAAGCGAGATCCCTGTGCTGGAAATGTAATCTGGGACACCCTGTATATCATGTGGGGTCGATTTTTAATTTTCCTTACATTATAGCAAAACATAGATAATTTTTTATATTTGATTTTGTTTTTAGTAGTAGGCTTATGTCAAGAATATAACTGGTAAGGCAAACTGTCATTCTGTTGTTTTAACGATAGTTTCAAAGAAACAATCACGTTTAATTGTTGATTGTTTCTATTTTTGTACCTTAAAAACACGAAATGGCTTACGAATATTACGAAAAGTATATGTTAGAATGTTTTATTCAAAGTAATAATAATTCTGAAGCTGCAAGTTAAACATATTTTAATATAAAAATACATCAAATTTTCAGAAACATTCTAATGCTTTTGTATGAAAATGTCTCCCATTAAATGTATAACGTTTTATAAAGTCGTTTTCAAAATAAACGTATTAATGCTGCATTTGTATAATGTGTACTTTATTGGATTGCTTCAAAGTTTTTTTCTTATATTATGATCAGCTATTAATTCGTTTACAAAATAGTATAGCATGTTAATTTCTGGGATTACGAATAAAAAATTGTGAAGGGTTTTCATTTTTTTTTACAATAAACAAATTGAATAAAATAAGTGTGCCGTGACCCGCATAAATTGAATTTTATTATGTCAAAAAGTGTCAGAAAAACGGTTTTGTAAATTTTAATTGACATTTCGGCTGCTTTAATAGACCTTAAAGGTTGCGAAATTGGTTTTTTGACAAAAAATCAATTTTTTTAAACGGAACGATAGTGGCGCATGCGGTTATTTAAATAGGGTATTTTCTGGCGAATTCAACAATACCAATAACTTGGTATTTTTATTAGGAGCAGGCATTAAAAATTTCAAATTATTGTAAGATTTTGGTAAGATATCCTAATAACCATAGTTGACTATGCCAAATGGCAACACAACAAATGCTTTTTTTGTGTTTTTCTACAAAACCGTTTTTCGGACACTTGTTGACAAAATAAAATTTAATTTATGCGTTAATTTATGCGGGTCACGGCACACTTAATAAAAAATTAAATTTTTGTCAAAAAATTATTTGAGGTTATAAAAATTAACCAAAATGGTACAGTTGTATCCAAAATCGTTTCCTATTTCCAAAAATGTAAAAATAAACAGGGTGTTCCATTTAAAATAACAAAGTTATGGCCATTTCCGGCGAAACCGGAAGTGAAACAAAAGTGTACCCATGTTCAAATAATCCAGTTTTTTGCAAATGTTACATGTCTAAAATTTGATTTGTCTAAATTCAAAACTAAAGAAAAAAAAGGGGGTAAGCCTGATTTCAGTTACACCCGGTATAGTGATAATATTTCAAAATTAAGCACAATACGAATTATTTTGAAGATGAAATCGTTTAATATCGAAAATGAATTTTACAGTTTGATGTCAAAAAGATGTATAAAAAATAAAACGTTAAGAAAGATTAAAAGTACTTTAGTTCTCTATCACTAAAACTCGTTACCAGCACGTGCATTTTAACATCTGAGACTAACGTCGAAAATTATTAATTTGACATAAAAACTTACACGATGATTACATCATCCGTTATACAAATATTTAGACGTAATGGGAAAAGTTCTTGGACATAATGTTACAAGCATCGTTTCGAAGCCGCATTTTCATTATAAAAGCGGGTTGGTTTGCGGTTTAAAGAACTATAATTATATCTAAGCTTCGGTGTTTAATATTAGACCTTTAACCAACAAAGATGTTGGCAGTTTGTGTAAACAAAACCAACTAACGTTCATTAGGGACACACGTTTCTATTAATCACACGCATCATCGCTTATTTACATACAAAGAGCAGTATTTCCACAGACTACATGTCATACAATAAATAAAGATGCTGAGCTCGATACACCGGCCCAGATCTAACATCGGGACGTTTATTTTAACATGCACGTAATTAACTAAATGGAGTAGAGTTTTATACAGATTTAAAATTTTTAATGTATTTTTGTGTGAACAAATGTCAAAACGAACAAAAGAAAGCTGTTTGCTAATTTTAAACATTTTATTTTTTATACTAATCCCTCTGAATATTACTTCTATATAGTGAGGATGGCTGACACATCAAGTGGTTATGTCTAGCACACTTTCGATAATCGAGTGAAACTTATATTCAGTAAACAGTTTTAGTTTGCCGTTAGTGGATAAAAAAAAGTTCAAAGCAAAATTTTAAGAAATGACCAGAGTGACTTTGGCAATACGAGTAATTTCGTTAATAATGAAGGTATAAGCTTCAAATTTTAAAGAATAACATTAACCTTTACAATCTACAAGCTGATGTAACTAAAACAAAATGCTTTAACCCTGGAGACGGTAGGTCAAAGGTCGTTACTAAATAAAAAAAAAAACAACTTGTCACCACCAAACTTATATCGAGGGTGCATTAAACCACACGAAACATGACTTCGGTCCCAAAAGCATTTATCAATCAAAAGACGCCAGTGGCGGCGGTTCAAAAATAGGGGTCAAATTTATTGCCAAGTCAGACTAAGAACCTTGCCACCTTGATATTTACATGATTGACAGCTGGGCACCTTAGAAATATTAACCCATAGTCAGAATCGTTTCATCGGTCAAATTAAATCAAAAAACATAAAACTTAATTTTTACTTCTACTAACACTTTCAATACTGCGGGGATACATACGACCCAAAAAGAATGTTTGAAAAATACTGCATCGTGTCTCGTGTCTCGTCGCTTTATAATACCCTGGGATGGGATTTGTTAGTAGTTCTGAGCTCATACTACTACATGTGAATCACTTTAATTTGTATCAGGAATACATGTGGCTCCTCTCAGTCAACTGTTGTGTGGTCATAGGTTTGTTCCAACACGGGATTTAAAACCGATCTCTGATTAGTTCATGGACCGGTTTATTCACATGCGTGAACTATGTACTAAGAAATTTACTGCACAAGGTTTGTTCCAACACGGCGTTTAAAACTGATCCCTGATTAGTTCATGAACCGGTTTATTCGCATGCGTGAACTATGTACTAATACATGTATCGCCCAGAATTAGCCAGTTGGAACGCTTTTACGACTGGCCTAACTGTAAATGACATTTGCGCCTACTGGGTTCATACAAATGTACGCATCGCTAGGGTAAACACTTTAAGAATTTAGCACTCAGTGGGGTTGGGAAGCGATGCATAGCTAGCTGAACTCACGTTAGTTATGAACAGCGCTTGCGTGTAAAAATCCAAATGCTGGTACACGCTCTCATCCAAGGACTGTTCTGACCGTACACTGACTAGTTCATGTATCAATTTTGTAATGGTGGAACAGCCGACTAAACCGTCCGGTGAACTATCGGAGACTGTGTTGGAACGCGATATTGAAACTGCGCACACTCTGATAGTGTGGCGAACTGTCAGCAAGCGTGTTGGAACAAATCTCATGTGTGTCTTCATTAATTACTGCTGGGTCAAATTTATCCCAAGCGTGCAATCCTGCTGGGACATATGTATCCCAAGCCCTTCTATTAAAAAAAGTGAAAGCTAAAAATTTTAAACTTTGTATACATATATTTTCAAGCCATAACAACAAATTTTTATACATGACACATAATTTACTTCATTGGCCAAAAGTCGTATTGAAAGGGTTAAATATGCATTTAAAAATTTTGAATATTACCAAGTGTGAAGCTTAATTATGCCCAACTTTTTATTAAAGTAATAAAATCTTTATCTCCCATATTAAGCGATATTTCCATAGTGACCTAAATTAAGTAATTCCTTCTTCCTATTCACACCAAGTTTCAACTGTTTCTCCTTACTATTACATAAGTCTTAGATGAATAATATACAGGGTGGTCCACATAGAAGGGCCACTATTGGGATCTCGTAAACGGTAAGAGCTACAAAGAAGTTTAAATTAGACAAATTGTTCCATTTTCGGAGACCTATTCATTGATGCTCCAACGTTTTTAAAAATTTCCATGGCACGCTAGATAATCAACAAAAATCAAAATCGGCATTTTCTTTAAATCGTTAATAACTCGGTTATACTTGATGGTACAAAAATAGTTTTGGGGGAAAAGTTGTAGATTTTTTTACGCACTATAAAATGAAAACATTCATTTGTTTCAATATTGTTTCAATTCCTTGATAAATTACAAACTTGCATTTTTTTTTAATGGAAACCCAAGTTGGACATGATTTTATGTGAAGAGTATTTTTTTATCTTTTCAAAAATATATAGTTTTATATATTTGTTGCAAAAAATAACCGAGATATGGCCAATTTTGTAAAAATTCGATCATCAAAGTTTGCCATGATTTCGTAAACAAGTGATGTTTGCAATTATTAAACAACTAAACGTCATTATTAAGTAAATTCTGAAACAGCCGCTACGTTTTTATCACTATATTTTAACATATTAAACTTTTCAAAGAGTTCAAATTTAGCCATGTTCACAATACCACAATAAACAGTTATAAAACACAAAATAATACAGGGATTTGCTTTAAAGTTGAAAAAGTGTCAGTTTACGATATAAGAAGTGTTGTAACTTGGCAACAGCTGTACAATCTAGTATGAAAATTTTTGAACCAGAAATTGTATAGTGTAATACAGCTTAAGACAATGTTCTTTTATATAAAGTCATGGCCTAGTCGAGTTTCTATTTAAAAAAATATAAGTTTACTTCAAAAAGTAAGGTCGTTTAAAAAAATTAAAAACATTTTTAAATTAAACATAAAAATGTTTATAAGAAATCCAAATAACATTTAGTACTATTTTTACAAATAAAGAAGTTACGAGTATAGTAAATTTTCGATTATGATGAAATTTCGTTTTTCGTCTGTATGCCAAAATGGAAAGCGATATAAGAAATGATAAACGCGTTTTTATCTCAAAAAAATAAAGAAAGAGATCGGTATCACATTTTTTCCAACTATTATGGTAACTGAGATACCCCGTAAAACATTCGAGTTTGGTCCACCCTGTACTTACATTCTGTACTTACATTTTAGATTGCGTAAATTTTGAGCCACTGTGTATGTTCGTATCTGCAGTAAGGCGAATTTTTTCATTAGCAAAGTACAAAAACATTTTAACGTAATTGAATTACCTATGTTTCACTGTTATAAAATCCAGATTTGTTTATACAAACGTTTGAAAAAACACATTACTACGCCCTCAGTATAAATTTAATCATTTTAGTTAGTTTATAGTTTTGGGATAACCGAGCGTGGATTACTCGTAAAACGGGGAAGTGATAAAGTTCATTAGCGTTTTGTTTAAAGCTAACAATATTTTTTTATGTCTTCGTGGAATGATAAACTTGAAAACCATAAAATCTGATTTTATGTCCTAGGAAGTGAATAAATGTTCCAAGTTAACGATACTGCGCTATAAAACTTGAAAGCAATTCGATACAATACCATCTACAAAATACGTTTAAACGTTTTCTTCAACTGTGGTCACAAACTCTTTGTCGTTAAATATGACACAAAGTTATAAACTAACACAACTAATTTGAAGCATTGTTTAAAGGCAAATAATTGTTGTTATATTTCTACGATTAATACAAATTATTAAAGCAACTTTAGAAAAAGTTTGCGCAAATAAATGGAACAGCCTTTTATCCATGAGCCAACGCAGAGAATCACTTGTAGAAAGTTTGAGAACCATCTGCGATGATTATTGTAAACGTTATTAGATAAAAAGTTGGACTGATTAAACTACATTTGTATGTATCTAATCTAAAGTATATAACCCTAACAGAACGATTTGCTACCGTCGTTTCGCCGTAAGACGAGGAATTCATGGAGTGTCTTTGTTGCTACAATAGTTACTATAATCTTTGATTAGAACATGCACTTTATATTTTTTATTCGCCGATACGGTCCACAATAAAATTTTGCCGGGTGAACTGGTGATTATTATTATACAATAAAAAATATGACTAATTAATTTAAAAGATCCAATAATGACGTACATTTTAATCAATTTTGTATTTCTTTGATATAGTTGTATCGCTTACAGCTTACTGATAAAGAACTCAATCAAATCACGTTCACTTTTTTAAAATAATCTATTTGTTTTTTGAATTTATTAGAAATTCACATGAGTTCTCAACTTTTTTATTCAGTTGGACAATCACACCTTACCACCTTAATTTTTTTAGTCGCTAAGTCCAGTCTACTCTTTGTTATTCGAGAATGACAGTAGAGAGCAAGATAAAAATTAATTTTTAAGAATTTCTGAGGTTCGGTAAACTCAAAAAAAATTATCGCTAGTAACTGGCTTAGGATTAGGGATGTTAGGAAACCGTTCCAGTTCCACCGTTGAATTAGGTACTCTTTAACAGATTCAGTTCCAAACTGTTCAAACTAATTCTCTCATCGGTTTTGGCCTTGTACCTACACTGAAAATTTGGATTTCGCACAAGCATCGCAATAAAAATATTACTAAGGTGACAAAATGGGCTGCCTTGCGTCTATAAACTTACGAGAAATATAGCACGTGTATGCTTAAAAAAAAACGAAAATATGCAATCTTATTCTATAATCTAAAGCTGCAAACACAAGGCAAGAAAAAGGAGTGGGGGAGTCATCTCTAGCCTAAACTCCCAACCTACTCAGTTTCCCCACTCAACGCGACGATTCCGATCCAAAATCCGTAAGGTTTCATTTACATAGCCTATAAGTTACTCCTAAGTCAACCCCCCGCGATTGGAACTGAAACCGATTTAGTATTCGTATTGTAACTGTTCCAAACAGTTCCGAGTACAGATAGGTCTCGTGGAAGAGTTCAATTATTTCAGCATGATCCTTATTTAGAATCACAGTTGCATACAAGTAAAATAACTAAATTTTCGTTGTCTGCCAATGATTCGTAACTGCATCACTGTTACATTGTGTTTTTATATTTTAAATGGGCTTTTTTTGTTTTCATATGTTGTAAATTAAACTTGCTTTGTTGTTTTAAACGTGTCCATGAACTAAAATTATAATTTTTGTGAATAACAATTGAACAGTATCAGTAACACTACTTCAAATGTTACTGATAAAGCTATATTTAGTTCTGTTTTTAACGGTAAATTAGCAAACATTTTATTACCGTATTGTATGAATTTTGAATAAATCTGTGGTGCTCTGCTCTAGCTAATTTTTGTATCCATCCTTCAAGCTACCTAGCGGACCTAGCCTATATTAAAATATCCCGAAGCAACACATCCGCACGAACACAAAACACATCAAAGACGCTTGAAATGAACTGCTCAACAAAAACAGTGAGTAATGTATATAGTACCTACACAAATATTTAGACTCACAAAAATTATTTTTAAGGTAATACCGTTTACTTTCTAAAACTATACCTTACAGAAATCAAACAATTATTTTGAATCTTAGTTCTCAAGTAAATAAATAAAAGAGTCACTGGTGATGCAAGTTTTTGCTTTAACAAATACAAAATGATCTTCATTAACTTAACTTAACTGAAATTACACATGTCTATTAAAATTTATACGTTATAGGTTTAGTACTTGAACAAATTATGTAGAAACTAGCTTGATATTACCACATTAGCTATAACGTACCCGACAAGATGAGAAAAACATTTTCATTTAAATATTTTAATCTAATACACGATGCTAACCTTTTATGAGAAAATAGATACCGATTAATTCCCATGCAGAGCAATAGTCCATACTTAGCTGCTAAAATGCAGTTTAATTTAATTTTTATTACAACTGTTAACATTGGGTGCAATTGTCAATTAGTACATTTGTATATGGTAGTAATGTGTGCCTTCTAATTAAACCAATCGTTCCATAGGTTAATAAAAAAATTACGCCAATGTTCAAGTTTTTTTTACATAAAATAGATAAAAAAGATTACATAAACCAAATGTGTAGAAGAACCACAGTTTATTTTTATGCGTCTTGGCTATAACAGTAAAACATTAAGATGAACAGAGAAACTCATCGGCCGTTTTTATTGACTTGTTTACTAAATGCGTTCATTTTACGCTAAAAAATGTTGAACAAACTATTTATCGTGAATGAAACTATAGTATGAGTAATAAACAAGGTATTTCATTTTAAAAATGTATAGTAAGTACTACTACACACTAGCCAAGAGTGAGAAATTAAATTAAGGTAACAGCAACAAAAAGTATCTCAAATAGATTTTTTACTATTCCTCAAGTCAGTACAGGCTAAATTTAATATAAAAGCACATGTTAAATTAAAAAATTAAAAAACGCTAACTATTGCAAGTATCTACTGTGGTTGTTATTTTACAAAAATTTGTATTATGGCTGACTGTGCTCTTATTTGTCAAGGCAATTTTGTGAAGTGACCTTAAGCTGCCAAATAAAAATCTTATACATACATATCAACTACATAAAAAGCTTCACCTAAGTCTTCCAACGACTAAAACTGCTGAAATATCCCTTCAAGAAAATATTAGCCATATAACGGCAAATTTCATAAGATTTTTTTTTTAAATCTGATTTATTATACTTGGACATGTTTTTGCTGCTGTGGCTAATCACCGAAGTGGAGGGGGAGGGAACAAAGATAAGGTGGGTAAGGTGAGGGTTGGTGGAAGTACTGTCACAGCATTTGCCTATAGTAGGTAGGGAAAACCAACTGCTACAATGACAGGCGACGTCGGGATTCGAACCCATGACCTCCCGATTAATCGCTAGGTTGTTTACCGAACTCGGTGTTCATAAGACTTTAAATAGGTGTTGTTACTGTCAAGTGGTACAATAATATGAAAAATAAATGTATACATAAAATATGAACATTCCCAAGAAACAAAATTTAGCAATTGACTTGCGAGATATTATAATAATAAGACGAATACAATTATATTTGATGTTTATTTTATTTGAATGATTAATTTTTGCACCTATTACCGTTTTATTAAAAACGCTCATCGTATTTCATATATTATTCGTTTTCTTATCTTAACAAAAAAAAATTTTTTAGTTAATATCACAACCGCCTCTTCTTTTGCAGAATATTTACATTTATAGACTATATTTGAATTTTGTGCATATTCTCACATAAAATTTATTAAAACTAAAATATCGAATGTTGAGATATGTAAGTCTACTTTTTTTGACGCCATATTGGATTTCTCATGAAAACGACATAAACTACAATGACCGGTCAAATTTGACAATGTAGAAGTAAAATACCATATGTGATCTATCAATGAAATAAGATAAAAAATCTATTTGATTATGTTAATAGCAAAAATTGCGTCCATAAGAAAAAATAAGTTGCTTGTCATAAAACAAAAACGAATCCATCTGGAAAAAATTTGTGATTACCATTAAGTTCGGCTTAAAAAAATGATCCAGCAAAGTTTTTACCCATTTGAAATATTTTATAATCCACACGAATTATAGGCGATTTTCTAAAATCGTATTTTCCGGATTTTTTATTTTTTCGGATACCGTTTGAGAAATTTTAATTTATCTTCGGATTATTAAAAAGCACAGAATTAAGCAACTCCACAACTAGCTATTATAATACGAGATCCCCTTGCTTAATTAAAGTCGACCTTTAAATACCTATACACAACACATACCTACAGGGATGCGCAAAAGTATGGAAACAAACAAATATCTAGAACACTATTCAAAATATTTTGATGAAATTTGGTATCTGACCGTTATCGTATATTCCGGATTCGATAAAAATATTGACGTTGCGATACGACTTCCGGTTCAACCGGAAACGGACCTTAACTTTATAATTTTAAATGGAACACCCTGTATATTTTTATATTTTTGGATTCATCTTTAAATTTACTTCAAAAAATGTAAAGGGTTGTATGTAAAGTCAACCGTTTTCGTTAAAATCACATTTTTAGGAAAATTTTGAGCTATACAGCACTTTCAAAAATTTTCAACATTTAAGAACTTTGAAATAGCAAGCAATTTTTTTTTTATGTTTATGTCGTCAATATACTAACACTTTGCACAACGTACATTTTAAAAATATTATACAGGGCGTTTTTTACGCTTGTTCAAACTTGTACAACTTTAAACATCGATAACTCATTTTTCTTAAATACAACACCCTGTATATTTTTACTCATTCTTATAGAAAATTTAATTCTCTTTCGAAAACATTAATACTGTTTATTACCTAAAATTGATATTTTCCGAGATATCGCGATTTTATTGTTAATTATTAGCGCAACGTAATATTTACAAGTAGGCTATGAAGGTAGACAGTGTTATTTTAAACAATTGAAAGAAAAACAACAAGAAAGTTTTAAATCTATCTTTTCCGTACAAATTTTTGACATTTTTGTTAACGAATTTTACCATTCTTACTTTTAAATTAAGATTTTTTTAAATTATTTATTCATTTTTTTGTTGGACGAGTGTGATGGCAAATACTAAATCATATAAACTATTTTTTGCGTGTTTACAATACGATTTTTGGTTTAACCGGAAACGAACCCAACCCTAACCTTTTTATAAATTTAAACATAAGACAGGTCAGTTATTATTTTTTTTAATCAGCGTTTTTCTCGCGTACCTAATACTTTATCAATTGGTTTTATTATGACTTTGTTAACGATCAAACTCAATTGTATGAAAAATATTTTGGCCCTGATAAGGACCGGGTTATTTTTAATATGCCGATATATCAACATTTTAGGTCACCAGTCTCTTTTTTTACTTTTTTACCGACTTTTTTTAGCTTCGCGCCGCTTTTATATCGAAATTTCGATATATCGATATTCCGACATACCGATATTCCGATATATCGATGTATCGATATATCGATATAATTTCGATATCGATATTCGATATCGAAATTTGGACTAAACGCACAATATACCCATTTTCTGTATATATTCTTATGAAAAAAATGCATCAAACTTTTTGGCTCATTTATACGTGAATTCGAACCTTCATTATAATGAATCATGTATAGCTAGCCTTTATAATCTGAATTTAAAGAACTCTTTAAGACGTCGTTACATATTGAAAATACGATGTTTTTTTGGCTATCAAAATTGAATTTGTAACAGATTCGCTTATTTACCAGTAGATACTTACGTATAAAACGTCTGTTAATAATATTAACCGTTTTTTTAAGTATTTTTTATTTTACAAAAAACTAATGTACTGAAAAAATAGTGCGAGTGTCGTAAAGTAGTACAGAAATAAACCAAGAAAGAAAAGAAAAATACACTAAATATATTTTAAATAAAACAATCAATTTAACCAACGTTACCACTTTACCTACAAAAAGAGTTGATAATAGTCTCTCTTAAGTTATGGAAATCCTGTTTAGTGAGGTGTGAAACCTAACATCGCGATATTTCTTTTAATTAAATTGATATTAATTAAATGCCGTAAATTTAACGTTCACTATGGTCACTTTTACTGCAATACTTGAATTACAACCGAAGTAGTTGTCCAGCAATACCAGTTTTGTCAAGTGACCCATGACCTTCTTCACGCGTTTCTTCCGATTCCTATGACTTTAGTTAAGTCGACTCATCGTCCTTACCTTCCGTCGTCTATTATTAATATTAAAATGACTGTAGTCATACATCGCGGAGAATATTTATCGAGTCCTTTAATGAGCCCTTAATAATCTGTAGCTAGATATTTGATAGTAGTACGTAAAACAATGTTCTAATTTGCGTCACGCTATACCGCGAATGTTTGTGAATCGGAGAGAACGTCAGCCTTGAATGGCACATGTAGGTCAACGAAATTGGTGGGCCGCTATTTTATATCTGTATATAACGCAGACAGCCATGTCGAAACGTTAATAACAATTAAACACTTTGCTGATTGCACATCAAGCTATATGTTAATTATGTTAAATTTTGTACCACAACAAATATTACCCACATTAACGCCATAGATTTTATGATAGTGGTAATTAGAGTTACGTTAGAAAACCAGATGTTACCATATAAAAACAACTTCATACGAAGTAAATGGTGTTGTAGCTACTTAAAATATCTATTATTCTAGCAATAACATGCAGTTGAAGGTTTACTGTGTGAATAAACTGCGTAAACGTAGCGGTCTTATCAATAAAAAATCCCTGAAGCCATTTCTAGAAAATTATTGCTTAAAGAAGCTCGTAATCAAACACCTTTACGTTCCAAGAACAACTGTTTAATGATAGTTCCACATTTTCAACCTCATAATTTTAACTTATTAAATTGTTTAGTTTACAGTTTCACTTTTTAACACTTTACTTGGGTAAATTTAATACGTACAAGACCATTAAAGATTCAACGATTAAAAGACACCGACAACATTCTTACAAATTAAACTTATACTTTAATAATATTGAGTTTTTAACAAAGCAAGCAATTTTCATTTAAATATTGGCATTAAAGCAATATAGGCAAAGATGTTCAAATGGTATCAAGTTGGCTTTGACTTTTCAACAACAATTTGACGTAGGTCTTAGATTAATTTTATAACATTGACACTAATTGTAAGCTAACTTATAAACTCAAAACCAAAAACACGTTGTTAAGAAAACAGAAACAAATCTAATTCATTTTTTATAATAATATACAGATGTTGAAAATGTTCACCACCTTCTTCACTTCACTTCAACACTTTACGCCGAAATGTAAACCACAACTGAATCGTTATTTCTTGAGCCCCAATCGATGCTTTTAGATTTTTTAATTGTAAAGAAATGAGAACGTTAACATTTGCGAAACATGAATTTTAACCACTCTTGTGGGGGTGTTTCTTTATTGTCATTATACTTTTCTCATTAACTGAGTAGATAATGCGTGTATTTAGCTTTTAAAATGTATACAGAGCAGTTACCGGCAATTGTGTGCACATTAACGTATTACATATTACATAACGTATTACTGTAGTAAAACAGCGCCATATTTCAAATGCTCTAAAATTAAAATTAAACCAAAATAAGCATTTTTAGTTTGCCTATAAAACGCAACTGCTGTATTCTAAGTAATAAAAAACATAATTATTGTGAAATGGGAAATTCCAATCTTCTAACAATACGTTAATTGCAAATTACAATATCATCTACCTACATTCTTTAGAACTCGAATAAAGGTACAATGAATATAAATTACAGTAACAATAAAAGTCAAATTTGGCAAGTTCCTTGCTTATTTAATGAAAAATTCCAAATACGTCGGTCAGGGTCATTTTACCGCTACCAGCAGTAAAAAAAATATTATAATCACTACAAACTCACGCGTTATATTGCACATTGGATCCAATAAATATAATTATATTAACACAAATACTAAGCAAATGTATCTTTACCCGCTTTTTTAAACATACATTAATGTGAATCATTTTAAAAGCCCAATCAGTCATAACCGCAATTTTAAAAATTCATAAATACAAGCCATTAATTTACATTACATTTACAATATGTTCCAAACCAAAGACAAATTTGGTGAAAATAAAGTATCATGTTCACTTTACAAGGTCATAATTAAAAACTTTCTTCGTTATGACCTGCATTTTTTATTACTATGTGACGTCACATTGCGATGAGTAGATCCCTATCTACAAGGAAAAGTTCAACGTAACGATGTTCATTTATTTATTTACCTATGCCACATACCTACAGTCTAATAGGGTCAATAGGCGTCAACATTTTAATATATTGTAATAAATAAAATTAGCTTCAATAAACTTTTAAAAAAAGGTTCGTACTAAATAAAACATTTGTCGTTCAAATGTTTTTAGACGTCGACTTGTTTGATCTAAAAACAAATGCAACATGAATAGAGCATGAAAGATATTAATATACATTAATACGTCACTTAATTTAAGCAACTTCATTTTACCTGCGGTTTAAGGTTTACAATCAATAAAAAAATTACATTTTTCTGCATCCGTCCAGAAAATCAGTTGTTTCCGATCAACTTTTAGACTGGAAAATATATCTTTACTGGCCTAGGCCAGAAAGTAACTGGTTGCCGTGGTAATGAGTTGTCTTAACAGGCTTGGGCCCGAAAGTGATGAGTTATTTTGATGATTTGCGCTGTCAAACAAGCGCCATTATACCACCAAGCGAGTTTTCACCTGTAGTTTGTTAAGTTATTGTTTAATTATGGATATGGCGACGATAGTGATTTTGGTGTCAGTGGCGGACTCAGAAATAATATTGTTCGTAACATACCCGTAAAGTGTCTTTACTGCACTCGTATGCTTTCAGAACTTGCCTACGGCTTGTCTACCAATTTTAAATTTTTGATATATTTAATTACCTATCACTGCCTTATGCCTTATATTGTTAGGTTAGACAAACGCACTAAATACATAGAAAGAATAAAACTAGATTGTCCACAATAATATGGTCTAGAACAGGGGTGGCCAACCCGCGGCCCGCGGGCCGCATGCGCCTTGGACATTTTTCCGGCCCGCGAGATTCATCACACTTTTACAAAATATATTTATTTTATAATGGCCAAAGTAGTGAAAACCAATGTATTAAAAAAATACTTTATTTGTGCATCCATATTTTCAAAAATTAAGAAATTGTTGTTATTTTAATCCCAATTGAAAAGTAATAACGCTCACCACTTTCCATTGTTGAAAGAATTTAAGAAATCAAAATGTAACAATTACATCAAATATGCAAAAGAAATAAGAAAACTTACAGCTGCTTTTGAAAGCCGATTCAGTAATTTAGAGTTAGATAAATACAACAACATTTTTGAAAAATATTCATCTCCCTTTCATGTTGAAATCGAGTCGGCCTCAGAATATCTCCAAATGGAACTGGTTGACTTGCAGTGCAATATTGAATTAAAACACATTTTTGAAACCTCACAATCAAAAATAGATTTTTATAAAAGAGAAATTTTCCAATTCGAGAAATCTGGCACAAAAAAATGTTAGCGCTTTTGGTTCAACTTACACCTGCGAATCGTTTTTTTCGAAAATGAAATTGACCAAACACAAAACACGCTCAAACATAACGGACGCTAACCTGCAACACCAATTACGATGTGCAAATACCCAAATTGAGATCGATTTGCAAAAGCTAAGTGAAAGAGTGGAGAAACAAATATCGCACTAGTAAAATAAATATTTTTTAATGATTTCATTTTTTTAAATTTCATTTATATTTAATTTTTAGTGTTATATATTTCTTTACAATGTACGTTTAGTATCATTATTATTATATAATCTATGTTTACATGTAAGAATAATAGTAAACACAACAATAATAACTCATTATGTTTCAATTTTCCACTCCAAAAAAATGTCTACATATAGTGTATCTAAATCTAATATGGGGATATATAATTTTATATGTGGCCCGCGGAGTTATGATGCATTTCCAAAGTGGCCCGCAAGATCATTTGGGTTGGCCACCCCTGGTCTAGAACCTGTTGTTTTTTTGTTTTCACAGCCTACTACGTTCTTCTTAAAAAAAAAAACCTTCGTAACTTGCGTATTATTGAAAATAACTACAACCCTTATATATTTGAAAAGAGAAAAAAAAATAAGGGATGTAAATAGGCCATAGCCAACTATAGCTTCCATTTAAAAAAAGGTAAGTTTGTGTCATAACTTTTTAAAGGCGAGCGTAAACTTTTTTTTAAGTATCATCGAATTTTACATAAAAATATCTAAAAATAATCAATGTTTTAGATATTTACAACAATAACGGATATATGACACATTATTAATATGACCAAAAAAAAAAACACTTTCGTCCAATAACTCAAAAACCGGAAATGATAGAATATTTTTGAAAACCGTTCTGAAACGGTCTCAAAAAATCTAAGTTTGAACCCTGTACAATCTTCTTTAGGATTTACAAAATTTAAAGGCATAAAAAATTCTACTCTAATTTCATGTACTATTCGGCAATGAAAATAAAATCTTTTACCACTGTCAATTTATTATTAAAATAAATAATTAAATTACTTTTCCTAAAAATCTTTTATATAAATTTCTTGAAAACAGAATACTGTATTTATTATTAAACTGAAATCATGTTAAATACGTTTATTATTATGTATGCATAGTAAAATTGCAATGAAATTTTACAAGTTATTTTGTCTGTTTGTTTTTGTTATGGTGTGAGGAACCAACTCCTACCCTAACTTTATTTTTTAGTCTGTTGATCTATCAGTTCGTTTATCGCTGGAAAATTTGTAGGTATAGATATCAGGTTTTAAAGTAACAGTATACCGGGTGTAAATGAAGTGTGGTACACCCCTTTTTTTGATTTTAGATAAATGAAGTTTTAAACATATGATATGTCGACAGAGAAAGGGTGGGATGCACGATGCAATACTAAAACTCACGAAAACAAATTGGTGGAAGCAAATAATGCCATTTAAAAAAACACTCTCTACTTTTATAAAGTCTATTGCTTTACGCATGAGTTTTTTGCGCAATTAAATGGTTCGAATGAAACCTTATTTTAAACAAACGCCAAGTCCCTAAGTCAATTTATAATTCGGCTTCATCGCTTCGAGTGTCTGAATTAAAAAGCAATAAATAACTGAGTTTACAGAAAAAAGCTAAGTTAAGTTCGATATTCATCATTTAATTTTATCTCATCGCTAAACATTTTTGCAACCTATAACCCATACACAATTACATAAAAAATTACAACTAATTAATTACAGCAAAATAACATATGTACCTATGTTTGTTTAGCAAACATACATAAATTCTACAACACTCCTTTTAAACCTTACCTTTACACATACTTCATTGTGTGCATATGCATGCTATAAAATATTGTTCTTCAATTTACGAGAAAATGAAGAAATTTATGAATATACCCAATTATACATGCGCGATTATATTACGAAAGGTGTGCAACATTCAACATACAAGGTTCTGCAACAACAATTTTTACCGTTGTCATGGATATAAAGCAACACAGCCCAAAACTCAATAACAAAAACAATCCAATTATTTTTAGGAGCGACCCCCCAGTGTTTACAAACATCTTGAAGGAGTATAGCCAAAATAAAAAATGTGGATATTTTAATTAAGCTACTTGCATGATAAATGTATATATTTTATATTTATTAATTTAAAAAATCGATTTATTAACGGCGTGCTACTTCTACAAGCTGTTTATATATAATATAAATACAGATATTAAAACAAAAGACAGGTCTATTAGTATTATTTTGATTTGAGAAATTGAACAGGTTAATAAATGCATTTTAAAAAAATTGCTTCGGCAACCGAAACACACGGTGTGTAGTTTATTTTCAGATTTAATTACAATAAACTCTATACATTATTAAATGGCGATACAAGCTACATGCATTGCTTAAAATTTCAAAATTTTAATGTATGTTATGAAAACATTACTCAATTTTTTTTTAACATAGAATAGTGCAAGTTAATTACTAATGACTGCAGTTATATAAATATTTTGGTATCTTTATTGTTGATATTTTCGAGAAATATTTCTTCATTTATAAGGCAGTAAATTTGTCATTTAATGTACAGGGTGGACCAAATTCGAATGTTTTACGGTGTACCTATCTCGGTTACCCCGATAGATAGCAAAAATCTGATTACGGTCTCTTGGGTTATTTTTTCGGGAAAATAACGCATATGCAATCAGATTTTTTCTATCGGATTCCGTTTTGGCAATACAGACGAAAAATGAAATTTCATAATTTTTGAAAATTTGTCATAACTTCTTTATTTATTAAATAAGAACATAATTAAAACGAAGGTTTTCTGGTTTTAAAACAGGTTTATTCCTTAATGAAGTTAATTATTTTATAAAATATCCTACATGTTTCGCACGATTATTTTTATCGGCATCTTCAGGGATGTTTTATTTGAACAAGGATGAAAGAAATTGTTTAAAATTGTGGAAAAATATATGTTGAAATTTGTTAAATTTATGGATTAATTTGTTGGTTTCGAAAATACACATTTAATGAAAACAATCACGAAAAAACTAATTCTAATACATGTACTTGAAGATTAGCTTAATTTTAAATTTAAAGAAACATGTTAAAAATTGTTATTAACAATATTTATGACGATACAAAACAGCACAAACACGTTAAAAATTATTATTGGTGAACATAATGTTATATAGGTTTATTATACAGATTTTTATGCATAATTTGAAAACAAAAGTATTTTTTTTAGCCACCTTGATTTTCGAGATATGGAGTAAACTTACATTTTTTTCTAATGGATACCCTAGTTGGCCATGACTATATGTAAAGGAGTATTTTTTTGGCTTTTCATTTTATAAATATTATAAAATTGTGTTTAAGCACTTTATAATATTTTATGCGTAAGTTTTGTAAAAGAAAAAACAAAGTTTATTAACATATGATTTAAAATTTTTATTAAAACATAAAATTTTTCGAGCGTGACAATAACTATTTTTGATGATACTAAAAATCTTTAAATTATGGACTCTCCTTTTTTCTTTTTGCACTTTTTTACACAAATTTTCTTTCAATTTTTCTATTTTTGAAGCAGCGCGAAGTTGTGAACGTGTATAATTATTAGAATTAGTGGAACACAAAAAACTCGGTGGGGGAACGGTGGCTAAAATGGGATGGTCAGATAAAATGGGATACTTTAATTATTCTTCCTTGCATAAACGCCATATACCTATTTAAAACTTATGTAAAACATCTTATAGGTTGCCGTGATGTAGCGAGAAAGTTTATAGAGTTGTGTTGTGAGCATACACAGTGACAACATTACAAAGTGTATTTTCTTGATTATTCGACTCAAAAAGGTAAGTGCTGTGCCTGTGTTGACTGATCGTAAATATTTTTTATTTTACATAACCGCATGTATAGACAAGCCATGCACTGTCAGCGAATTCAACGTTTAGCTTTATTTCTAGACATTTGTTGTTGAGGGTAATATGGGAGTTAGTGTAGGGGAAGATGGTATATACTGGGACATGGTATATAGGGGGACAACAGAGATTTTGGCAATCTATTACCCCGTACTTGAAGTTTGTTTACATCAAAATAGCGGTTAAGCAGTCCCATTATATCCTGTCTACAGTATGTGTCGTAAACAATGTCATAGTGACTTGCACATGTGAGGCATGTTTGGTAACTGCGCATTGTTTTTTTGTGGTTATTCAGTTTATGTGCTACAACTTTTTTATTTATTTAACAACAATTAGAAAATTTGGCGTAGGTGTACCTTACAGTATATTAAATGTATGTATGTACAATGTTAAAACTTAAAATAATCATACAAGTTTTTCATTAAATCGTTGCTTTTAAAAATTGATCACATGGTGCATTGTGGGACAATGATGATAATCAGGTAAATTTTCTGAAAAAGACTTCCGACTTTAGATTTTCTTTCTCTAAAAACAGAGATAAAGACTGTGTTGAAAAAGAAAATATTCTGTGTAGGTTAAGCGCACCGACTACGTTTGGGGGCACTGAAAAAACAAAGAAACATTTTCAATTTTAGTTTGATTTTTTAAAGTACAATGTCTAAATGCCCATGAAAAGTGAAAGTTTTTAAAATTTAAAATTAAAATTAAGCTTTTTTTTAATTACTTATGCTTTATTTCATATATATTTTTTGCTGTCCCATATTTTATAGAATTATCAACATTGCATGCCTTAACCGAAACTTGAGTTTAAATATTTCACAACACTTTAAAATAATGGCTCAAAACGTTAAGTAGTATCTCGTTTTAACCATACTTCCCCTAAATGTTTTGTTAAGTTAAGCAAATGTGTAATCATGATAGTTAGACAAAAATGTTTTTAACCGCCTTGCAAACATTATTTTAAGTCCTAAACATAAATTAATTGTCACAAATTAGAAGTGAAAATAAGTACAAAGCTTTTACCATTTAAATCTATTTTACAATTTTCGTTTATAAGCAAATATTTATCTTCTTTCCCTAAACCTCGAATGCAACCACAATTAGCGTTAAAGGTCGTAAAGAGTCAATATAAATTGCGTGTTCGACTAATTTTCACAAGAATTATGTAGCAAAACAAAACGGGGAAGATTAAATTAGATGAATCAAATGAATCCAATACGGCGTAACCAATGAAGTTAGCTAAATTATTCCGTCGTTACCGGCACTTCATAACGTTTTATTTATAGCTTCGGGGTTGCTTAATTAATTTAATGTCATTTACCCGATGTGTCTGGTTATTGTTATGTACTGATATATTGTGCATGTTACGGAGCAAGCATCAATACACGCATTGGCGGCCTATCAACAATAAATTAATTCACAGCACGTTGAGGTTTCCGAATAACACGATTCATCGGTAATCCGTAGCAAAGCGGTTAATTTAGTGTGGATTAAAATCACGGCATAAATGGCTCCGTGCATTCTGATACGATTGTTGAGATAAGCAAAAACATTTTCAGCTTGTAATTATTTTCGGATAAAGGACCACAGCACTCTCGTAAGTAACAATTAAGCCATTATGGTTATGCCCGTTAGATTATAACGTTTAAGCCAGGTTTATGAACAAGAACTGGTTACGGCATTGTTTGTTCACCTACAATACACTATACTTCATAGTTTATACTGTATTGTTTGTCTATTAACGATTGAAGTTAGCAACAACAAGCTGCGATCTGCATTCTGCACAAAATACACTAGTCTCTATTTTTATAAAAACTAATTTATTTCAGAAGTAAAAAAAAAACGCATCCTTAAATGTGTACAAAATTCAACCGAAAATTTATATAAATAACAATTTCGCAGAACACATCTCCTTTTAAGATTCTCTAAATGAAGTTAAGTAACCTAATTTTTATAAGTTTTAAAATGACATTTAGCGCATGACATACAGCTTTGCATAGTAAAGGCCATACTTTAGAACACATAAATTCTCTAGCATCCTTAAAAAATTAAAAACCAACTGAGATTTATAACTTTTTTCGTACTTAATACAAAAAGATGTTTTATGCGGTATTATACAGCGTCATTCAAAATGTCTGCAACAAATGGAAAAGTTTTTTATTATCGATTTCTCGGTTGTTGTTTTTTTTTGTTAATAATAGTTTGTGCATGATCTAAAACCAGTGATGTGAGTGTGTCATATGACCGCGTCATGACAGTTTGTCATGACGGTCATGACGTCACGTCACAATGATTTTAAATGACCGTGACTAGGGTTTATACAAAAACCGACTTTTGAAAAACCGGTTTTCGAATACCAGTTTTTCCAAAAAAACCGGTTAAAACCGGTTTTTGAATAGTTTTAAAAAAACAATTGAAACGTAATAAAATAATTTATATTTCATAATTTTATAAAATATAAAACAAATTTCAAATAAAACCAAATAATAAGATAACAAATAAAAATAAAATTTTAAACTTCCAACAAACCATAAATAGCATTTTTTTAATTTGCTTTTTTCTTTAGAAAACATGATTTTAAAAACACAAAACATTTACGGAATCATGACTTAATCTGGTTCGTATTTGAGATACAAAATTACCAGATACAGAAAACACTGGTTCGCTGACTATTGAGCTGAGTCTTACTGTTTTTAAAGCTTCAAACAGTGTGCCCAAATTCTTTATTCTTTTATTAGTTGATTCAAATACTGCAAATTCTGCCTTTAATGAAAAAAACAATGTCTTGAAAGAAGAGATGGAGAAATCAATTCTTAGATTTATCGAGGAACCTTTAACAAAAACAGCAAATCCAAAAACCCTTAATAATATCTTCATCTTCATCGAAATTTGTTTCCAATTCTATAGCAGAATTTGGGTAAATTCTAGATAATATTTTTTCCGATAACTTGGCTATATCCATCGGTTCTTGAAGCCAGCGGAAATACGTTTGATTTTTTTGTAACAATGTTTTTTGGATTTTGCAAATGAAGCAGAAGTGTACAGATTTTTATGTAGATATTTATTTTTTACGTGTTAAATCTAGGCTTAAAAACCGGTTTTTTAGTTAAAAAAACCGGTTTTTCGAATACATAATTTTTTTCAACAAAACCGGTTTTTCAAAACCGATTTTTAAAAACCGACAAACCCTAACCGTGACCATCTAAGCTCCAAAATTCAAAATGACAGTTTTTCTAACATCCAAAAATGACAGTTTTAAGTTTACATGGTGGTTGTCAATTGATTTGTGTTAATCTTAATTGCAATATCGTTAATAAAAATGTAAATATCACTATATAAAGTATTCTGAAAGTTGGTAAACACAATGCGGAGAAAAGGGAAGGTATTTTACTTTTTTGTACGTTATCCTGCAAGTTCGCAGCAAAAGGTAGCTACTTATGGTTGCCAATTTTGTAGAAAGAGATACGGATTACATGCCACTAGAATGGCAGAACATTTAATTACAACATGCAAGAAATGCCCAGAGCATGTAAAATTAAAGTTTAAACTCAAATAAAAATTTTATTAAAAAATGTTTAGCTCTCAGCATAAGTAGTCCAAAATCACCTTCAACTCCCTCGACTTCTAGAGCCTTCTCTGAAGGAATACAATACCCAGATAGAGATACTGATACTAATAATTCTGCTTTTTATTTATTATTCCTATTACAAATATATTAATTTTATACCATTGTTATAAAAACAATCATAAATGACGGTCATATGACCGGTCATGACGGTCATGACGTCACAATCATAAATGACCGTCATTTCACATCACTGTCTAAAACTAATTTTAGTATGTAAAAATTTTGAGAAAAATTCAAATGACACTAGATTTTAGCGATTTTAGAAATCGCACAAAAGCAAAGTGCCCTTGTTTCAAGAGTTACAAATTAAATGCAAAGGAAAAAAGTTGTTTGGAAGTCAAAAATATGACAACACATATCGGACCGGTCCCGTTAATCTAAGTTTCTCTGGTCCATGCTAACCGGCTAACGTACATTTAAGCGTTTACTTGAGAATCAAGTAATTATTACTTGTAAAGTAATAATAAGTACATTCCAAGTAAGGTTTCTCATATTTGACCATTTTGCTAGTCCCGGAATTCCGGGAAGAAATCGGCCTTTGTCCCGGGATCCCGGGATGTAATAAATTATGTCGATATTTTTAAATAAATAATCCAAAAAATGAAGGAAGCCGTTTATTACTTAAAAACAACTCCAAGTCATATATGTAATACATTTTGCTCCATGAATATTATAAATAATTAAATAATATTGGTGAGAGAAACATACATTTGCAAAATATAACCTTTATATTGCAATTTCATATTTATGAACACAATAATATAATTTTTACAATGAACTTTTGTAATGTGATTTAAGAAAACAAAGGTGATCGTCTTTTTCTTGATTTATTAACAAGAAGTCTTGCTGTATAAAATGTCTCTCAGTCTCCATTGCTGTAGGTGAAATTGTCTTGAGAACATCTAGCAGCAAAGAAACATCGTTTTTATCTATAAAATTTCATTTATAAGCTATTTTGCTTCGCATTACCAGGGTACACAATAATATAACTGTAAAAGTATTTTGAAGATATTAAATTTGTCATGAAGACCGGGCTTCTTTCCGCCAAACTAAAAGCAAAAATATAAAATAGAAAAATTATTTTGAAATAAAAATAAAGTTTTTCCATAATTTACTGTTAGTAAATATATTAGAAATAAATTCTGATAAGTTATGATAGTATTACCAAGATCTTGGCTTAAAATAAACAAAAACAACTCAGTTTTTAAATCCCGGGAATTCCCTGGATAAAAAGCATTTCCCGGGAAAAATAAAATAGCTTAAAATGGACCGAGATCCCGGGTTCCCGGGATCCAGAAACCCTAATTCCAAGTAATCACCGCCGGTCCGATATGTGTATTTTACAGTAGTTTTAACATTTAAAAGTCTGCAACAAACGAAAAAGTTTTTTGCTATCGATTTCTCAGAAAATTTTATTCTTGAGAAAACTAATTTTAAAATTAAAAAAAGTTTAATGAAAATTCATTTGACACTAGATTTTAAATATTCGTAAGAGTTAAGTGCCCTTGTTTTAAGAGTTAGAAAAAGTTAAAAAAAAAAGACTATTTTTTCAAAATTGATTTTGAATTCTTAAAAATTTTGTTTGTATATTTTTTTAACTTTAAAATAACGGCACTTTACTCTTGTGACAATTTCTAAAATCGCTTAAATGTAATGTCATATAAATTTTTATCGATTTTAACATATAAACAAATAAATTTAGTACATTTTATTTAGTATAACACCCGTAGATCATCAACGTCAAATGTCATATTTATAAACTGTTAAAAATGACGTGATTATTACGCGCCCTATTGTTGTGCAATCAAGTCTATATTATATATTGTTAATCCAATCAACAAATTAAAAAGAGAGAATATCTGTACCGTGTCTTGTGTTGCACGAAATTGCAAGTATTAGTAATAAAGTTGTTAATACATAATGTGTTTGAAGAAAAGTGAAGCTCACTTATTTCAAGCGTGATATTTTACAGCCTGTTGGAGTCTTCACAGCATAGATGGTAAATTGGCGTGTTCAGTGAATAAAAATTAAATAGTGATTTAACCGGTTAAAACCGGTTTTAGGAATTATTTATTTATATAACTACAATATATCAATGTTGGCATTACCAAGATTTAGTTTTGTTTTTAAAAAACATCGCCGTTTATGGTCAACTTGTTAAAAACACTTTGTTGAAATAAGTAAATCAACATTATAGAAAAAGGCAGAATACTTAATTTTAGCATATTTCGATAACACTGATCTTTAATCAGTATATTTTATTTTCAAATATTATAAGTAAAGTTGCATAAGAAATTTAAAAAATATATATTTACCAAGAATCGGCCGATACAAAAAAAATTCATATTTTAACATTTTTCAAATACCTAATAGGTATAAAGTAGTCAATAGGACTAAAAAACAAAAGCAACGTATTAAAAAGCTATTAAAACTGCACAACTTTTTTTTAAGTAACTTTGCTCCACTAATAACGAGAGTCACAAAATTTCATATTTTTTTCAAAATGTGTTAACTACCGACAATAAACTGTGAATAACTTGTTATTGCCAAATAATATTCACGTACACAGCTCTACAGTTTATACCCGCAATTGAGATGTATGAAGGAAAATGGTCCTCGACCGAATCAACCGCAACTTCCACAGAACGTACTTTATAACCATTTCGTATCGACCGGTAAGTCATTCTGTTTCAAAGCTTCAATTTGATTTTATATTTACTTAGACATTTCATTCGGTTTATTTGGTTAAAACGACTGAAAGACAAGACTATTGACCAAATAATAGAGGGCATTGTAATGCTTTCAAAGGAGATGCCGTTCGCATACGGTTTGATGCTTCCGCATTCTTTTTCGTATTCTTTATTCCATTGCTTTTCGCTGATCCTTTTTATTCTCAAGCAGACATCAATCAATTCTGCCCCGTTCACAGATATTTTATATTACTTTATTACCATTCCGTTGATTTTCTCTGATAACTTAATATTCTTTACGTCAAGAAAATTAATGGAGCCGAAACAATAAATTTAGTGTTTCCATAAAGAGAAAAGGTCCGCATAGAACGAAAAAATAACAGTTAAAAATGACACCGTTTAACTTTTCACAAACTGTTTTACATTTTTTGTAGAAAAATTTATACGTACACATTCATCCAGCAAATTGGTTACATTTTATATCAATTATGTAATCAACAGTTAGATATATCACGGCCCACGTTGACTAAAGTAATAAATTCAAAGTTCGTGTTTGGTAACGTCGGGTGAAAATTTCATTATTTCTTTAAAATGCAAACGAGGCATTTCACAAAGTCTAGACTCAATGCCACATTTCATAGTTTTGTTTCTTTTTAAATCGTTATTTTCCTATAACTATGTATGTACTCGTACTATAAATCTTCACATCGTACAATATTAAAAACGTTGTGCGATTTAAAAATACAACGAATTTTCAAAGCGGATAGATTTATATACGTTTAAAAAGCGATTATAAAAATTGCTGACAATCTAGCGAACTTTACCCATTAAGTACCTACACAATTCGGTACAAACGATTTCCACTTAATGAGGAAGGGGGGTAGTGAAGTTGCTTAACCAATCTTAAATCAGCTGTAACTAATTAACGAGATAGGTGCAAACAATTTTTTTTACAGCACAATCAGGTCAAACGCGGTACAAACGAATACCGCCGATAAAAATTTAATATTTTTCTCTGAGGGGCTGTCGCATTTAACCCATTGTTGCACGCGTGTCGTCTACCAGACTCTAGTTTCATTAAACACTTTGTTTTTCCGTTTTAAGCAAGTGTATATGTTACGGTTCATGTGGTAAGTCCGGTGAGTATTAATACTAACCGGTCAATGTGATTAATATGAGTGCTAGGATCACAGTCAGTTTGTTTTCTTTAAAAAAAAAAAACTTAAACTGACCATTAACCTGACCCTCTATTACTGATAGGGGTTCCATTACCGGTAAACGGTTAACCGGTTTTACCGGCCAATATGATAACCGAAATTACCGGTAAATTTTGACAACAAATACCGGTAATTTACAACCACTTTCTCACAGTGAAACCCACGACTGTCGAGGGAGAAAGAGTCTTTTCTTCTGTAGGAACAATATTATACGAAAATTCGAATAAGTCTGAGTGATTAGACATTAGATACGATTTATCTACTTCGTGCAAATTCTCATTCTTAAAAAGAACTGGATTTGAATATTTTAAAAAGTGTTTTGCCGAGAGTCTGATCTGTAACATTAAGAATTGATTTTTGTTTTGTTATTGTATTAAACTTATTTCGTATTTGTTATTGTTAATTCTTTTTTTGAAAGAATTTATTACAACTTAATGTTATTATAATTTTTATCTCTTTCAATGAATTTTGCTTTGTTTATTCGGAAATAATGTATATGTTTATTGTTTTTTTTGTTAATGTATTAAACTTTTATTAAAACTTAATAAGTCATTGTTAATTACCCCTTTGCACATTCTATAAAATATTGCTTGCTAATAAGCAGTAGTACTATCGCACGAAATTTTCAATTTAAAAAATACCGGTAATTAACCGGTTGACCGGTTTTGACTTAAAATATTTACTGTTTACTGATAAAAGATAATTTCGATAATTTTAGATACCCCAATTACTGAGCAAACGAATGAAGGTTAAAAGTCGGTTTTTAAGAAATCACACGTACTAAAATCACATTGACCCGTTATTCACTTGAACCGTAACATATATACCACTATAGTCTATTTCTTTTAAAACTGCTCACAGCGGATTAAGAAGAGGCTGAACTAAAGGAAACAAATGCACAATCTTCGTCTCTTTCTTTAAATATTATTTGTGTGTACAATTCAATCTACGCCAATGAAAGTCGTAATCTAATTGAAGGTCCATTCATGAATATTATTGCAAGCAGTCCAAATTTGATCCCTAATTATAGGTTCAATAAGGTTTAATTTGGGTTCTTAGGTAAAAGAAAATTAATATCTGTATCACTGTTTCCCAAAAGTTTTTGTTTGAAAACAAATATAATTTAAAATCTATTATAGCAGGTATCCCGGAAAAAGAACTTGTTTGGAACTGCAGCATTAAGGGGATTATGCTCAAAGAAAAGCAATTAGGAAGATGTGGTATACGATCTTGATTTTAGGTGTTGTGCTATACAAATCATTTAAGGTTTATAATCCAAGATTGTGTATGTACCTGGGTTGTTCCAACGCTTAAGCCGATATGGGAAGTTTTATTTGAGATATAGTATACTTGTATATATCCCTAGACCCTAAACAAAGCTTTTTTATTGGTCAGTCCATTTATAGATTTTAAAGTGATCGATAAGTGAAGCAACCAGTCTTTTTTTTTATCTATAAGACACCATGCGAGTACTACTGGTTTTTAAAGTGTACAGGAAACTTTAAAAACTGCAAGAATAATTTATAATAAAAACAGCAATTTTGTTTACTAAATTAATAGTAAAACAATTTAAAAAAATATTTAAACTTATAAATGCAAAAGATGAGGATTTTTGAGATAACTATTAAATTATTTATAAGATTCAGACACAAAAAGCAAACTGGATAATGAAATATTGTTTAGATGTTTAGAACATTTAATTTTGTTTGTGATATTTGTATGACAAATAATAACTAAGTTTAAGTTCAAATAAATTTAATAGTATCTATATATGAAATTATATTTTTGCAAGTTAAATGGTTTAATCTTTGAGTGATGTAACGAGTCTCTTAGACACCGCGCGAGTAGATACTTATGGTCTATATTATAGACTCTATAACTAAATGACCACGCGAGCAGCGGAGGGTTGAATTAACGAAATCGGTAGAAACGAATAATTTTAAGGTACAATCCGGTGCAAACCTAAGGTTCTTCTTTTAATTTTCTTTTGATAAGTGGGGGACGAGCTTACTTTAACGACCTTATGGAGTAACATATTGTAACAGCCCGCCTGAGATCAATTATTTTATGTTACTTCAATGTTATTTCATTTACTTTTAAACAGGGACTAAAAACGAAAAAAATTCCGTTCGTTTCTGTTCGGAACGAAAACGAAATATATCGTTTTCGTTCTTTTCGTTCTAACCGAAAAAATTCTTTTTTCGTTTTCGTGAACCGAAATAATAACGGTTAAAACCGGTTTTACAATTATTTTTTTCGTCAAAAAATCAAATTTTTTTTCTAGTCACAAATACGATAACAATATTTGCGTCTCAACTAAAATATAAACGATGACGATGGAGTTTGATGCTCACGGACAGCATATTTTAGACTGGCGAACCATCGCTATATTAAATTTACCAAATCGTTAAACATTTAACCATTTTATTAAGTTTAACACCCGTAAGGTGCAAAAACACAACGTGATTAAGTTAAATTAGACACACGATCTTTATCTAAAAAATATGAAAATATAGCAAGTGCTGTTTTAAATTTGTTTTAGTACTAAAAACCTATGCATTTGAATTAAAAAACTGCTGTAATTATTTAAAAAGACAAAAGAATGAATTTAAGTGGATAATTTACTAAATGTTATAAATAAAAAAGATATTTAAAAAAAACTTATATTAACTTGAAATATACTTTAACTCTATAGTTTGTACATACCATACAATATACATTTTCACATTCCGTTAAATCTTACTAGCAACACATCTTCCAATACATTCTTTTACATTAGTCCTTTTCGAAGTAAGAATAAATTTTACTATTATTATGTCTAAACACAAATAAAACATACACATTGATAATATATATCCAATCAAGTGTATATTCTATATTGATGATCTAAAAAAAAATTTGAAATAGAGAATATCTGTACCGTTAATTGTGTTACACGAAATTGCAAGTATAAACAATAAAGTTGTTAATACATATTCACGTAAATATATGGAGAAAAGTGAAGCTCACTTATTTCAAGTGAGATTTTTTACTGCCTCGTGGAGTCTCCCCAGCACAGAAGGTAAATTCGCGTTTGTGTTTAACAAATAAAATTGAAATAGCGACAAAACCGGTTAAAACCGGTTAAAACCGGTTTTGGAAAATATTTATTTCGTTTTCGTTCTTGAACGAAAAATAATAATTTCGTTTTCGGTTTCGTTTTCGTTCTTAAAAAAATTTCGGTTAATTTCGTTTAACGTTTTCGTTTTCGTTCCGTTCTCAGTCCCTGCTTTTAAATGAATAATATTGCAACAAATGCTGATGCATCAGTTACTAAAACACGTAACACTTCAAAAGGGCCAAGTTATGAGGATTTCAACTTTAGTAAAAACACATTAACGTTAAAATATTACGGTCATAACTTGGGTCCTACAACGCCAGCATTTGGGTTTCGTCAATCAACAAACGATTGGTTGATGAATTTTTACCTCATAAGTAGAACAAACTACTCGCACAAATATGTGTTTATAGGAAAGAATGACAAAGATGCAACTACGATAAAAAAGGGACAGCAACAGGGAACCTAAAACCTTGAGCCAGTCGCACTGATAGTTAAGATCCAACTCCCGAGAAATGTACAGCCAGTCGAAAAATAAAGGAGTTTGTTGTTAAAATTGTTGTGTTTTATTTGTTGCTTACTGTGTATTAATTGCTCTAGACCTGTGTACTACGTAAAACAACGTTTGAGGGTCCAACCACGTTACAAAGACGATAACGAGCCATAATTAACAACAATAAATATAGGAGTAATAAGTACTCTTCCACAACAGTGCGGCCTATGTACAGTACGGTCCGTCACAATATCGTATTTTCTGGTATTGTGTCCTGTCAAGTGAACTTCATAGTGATATTCAAAAAGATAGTTAAAAAAGGCTCTACTATTTTGTGTTTCATCTGCGAGGCTTCTAAACGGATTTTTTAAACTAACTTCTTAAAATGAAAAATAATAATACTACTAACATGGTATATAAAGTTTTCAGAAGAAAATTGCACCTAAAAGTTTGTTTTAGAAAATGATTTAAGGCTTATGGATTCATGAAATAAGATTTTACAACAGTAAATAATAAATTTATATTCTGGCTGAAATTTAATGTATTTTTTTTGTTACAAATAACAAATTCCCGTTTGTGGCCAAGTGCACTACTGGCAGTCATGAAATCTAAATAATACAACAGTGAAAAACTTCATCAAGATAAAGAGTTAAAATGAATTGGTGATATGAAATTGAAAGTCTGCAGCAACACCGGGTACATTAGCTAATGCATAATAACCGTTACTTTGCTAATCGGACAAATTGTGGTGTAATAAACATAATCAAAATCAACAAATCTTGGCAGTAAAATGTCTTAACTGTCTGGTTTAACTGCAACAAACGCAATTCTGGATTTACCGTGAGCATAAATTATTAATGCGAGTAAAGTCAACGGAAGTATAAATCCAATACACCATTCATGCCAACAAATTGGTACTTTTGGATTAATAGAACGACATAGCAAAAATTTTTTGCATTAAAAATTATGTGTTTACCAAGTACAGAATGGACATTTATTACTCATAAACTATGCACGGCTTAAATCTAATGGAAAGAATTTCAATAAAACTCGTTAGCACAAAACAAGAGTTATTAACAGCACTATTAAGAAAAAAAATCGTTAAAAACCGGCGCCACTATGCTGACTTAAATCAAGAACATAATCGAATGTTTCCTTTTCAAAAGCGTTTAAAGTACACGAGCCCTCGAAAGCCTGGGTTATATTGGGCATTCCACAAAATATTAAAAAGGTCAAGAACGTATATATTACCCCTAAACAGTAAAGGAGAAGCATATATAAAGGGACAACTGCTAATGATAAAACCATTTTCATATAAATTGTCAAATTTCTTAGCTTTTATCAAAACCTAAGCGTCCTAGCGAATAGAATATCTAGTAAAATTGATCATGGCAACGTTTTTTGCTATTACAATTTTTTTAAGTTTCGTCAGCGTTTATGTAAAAAATACTTTTCCATTTACTATTATCGGCGTAGAAGGAAAATATTCCGGGGATTGGATCAGTTATTTTTAATATTCGTACGAACTTTTACTACTAGGATTTTTTTTAAGCAGACCGTCAGGACCGGCTTAAAAATTTGCTAGGTTTTGTATTAATACTCGAACGCAAAGCGTTTTTTTCTTGTTTGAAATATTTTATATAACGTAGTTTAATGCACATCACAAAAATACTTTATACCGCATGAAAAAACACCCTTTATATCTTTCTATTATTGCATTTTTATGGCGTAAAAATTAAAAATCTATATTTTTTGTAGAAGGAATATTAAAATCTAAATAAAAATTCCGAAATTAATTTAACACAAATTTAATTAAAAAACTTAATTTTAAAATTTTTTCTTGGTTTTTAATTCATCAATAATCTCCTTTGGTATTCCTTTCCAATATTCTTTTTCTTATATTTTTGTTTTCGCTAATGTTTAAGCTTGTTTTTTAATGTCTTCAAAAACATCTTTATGACAGGAAGCACGTTTGTCGATAACTAAACAGACAAAAATTTTTTTTATTATTTATGATCAGAGTGTACGAGCTCCGTGTCCGGCACATTTTTCGCCCACAATTCTTCTCCTCCACAATTCTTCGCCTACACAATTCTTCGCCGCCACAATTTTTCGCCGCGTACAAGCATATCACAAATTTTGTTTGTAAATGTAATTGTTTTTATTTATAACGTAATTTTTACAGATTTTTTTACATTAGATTAGTTAGGTTCGGTTAGGTTAATTTAATTTTTATTCATACTATAATAACATAAACAACATTAAAAATCACAATATGTGCTATTTAAGTAGCAATTTTTAAAGATAATATTAAAAGAAGAAGTATTAATATACAAGATACAACTTTAGGCTAATGTAAAATAATCTGCAAAAATTACATTATAACAATCACATTTACAAATAAAATTTGTGATATGCTTGTATGCGGCGAAAAATTGTGGCGGCGGCGAATTGTGAATGCGAAGAAATGTGGGCGAAAAATTGTGGAGGAGAAGAATTGTGGGCGAAGAATGTTCCTATAGACTCTATGAGCTCTACCTCAAAACTTGTCCCTGGTATTTTTTATTTTAAAACTACTACTAACAAAATTGTAAAACACTATTTTTTTTAAGCCGATCAAAAATATTATACCGGGTGATTCGGTTTAACTGTCGCACCCCTATAACGTTGTTATTTTAAGAGAAAACCCAAAAAAAAAACGTTGGAAATTCTTTATCAAATGATATTTATATGTTTTTTCTACGCTCAAATATGTCTGGCGATTGTCAACTTTACTTTTTTTAAATTACATTGTATAATATTTAAACTTTATTTTTGATAGCAATTTTATTTAAAATCCGAAAATGCAATAAAAAATAAACAATTCGACAGAAGGTCCATTTTAAATTTAATACTCTCAAATAAGTAAGCAATAGTTTTACATAAAAAATAATAAAAACATTGCACAGATTATAAACAGTCAATTGTCTAGTAAAATGCAAATATTGCAAAGATTTTGTGTTTTCTTAATTAATTGGTACTTAAGTAACGTTTTCCTATGTAGTTTCATTTTTTTAATCTATCATCGGATTTAGAATTAAATTCTCTATCAGAATAAACAAAAAAGGATATTATGTAAATTTTTTTAAAAAAGTTGACTATCGCCAGTCTCACATACTATTTTATCGTAAATAAAACATTTGAACATCATTTAATAAAAATTACCTGAAAAATATATATGGCTAATTGGGGTTTCCTCTTAAGATAACAAAATTATAGGGGTGCGACAGTCACGCTGAATAACCCGGTATCAACGTTACTTGACAACAAGGACATGGAGGTTAAAAAAATATATATTTTATATAATTAGTGAATTAATAAATAATAAATTATAACGGGCTTAAATATTGTTAATCAACAATTTATAACTGGAAAGTTGAAGCTACCAGGTTAGTTGGAAAGTTTCCTTTACATAAGATGGGCCGTAGACGAATAAATTTGCGTTATTTTGGCTACGTTGTTAAATTTATTTGAAACAAACGATCTATATGCTGTAATTCACGATAAATATAGAACATTTTATTAGATTAAGCCGTATAGAATCATGTCTAGTCGAAACACATAAGTGGCGAAGGTTTTATAAATATAAAGCGGATAAATATAAAATTTTTCAGAAATACACTGACACAAGCGACATTCTTGTAATTTTAATAAATGTTTTCTTGCATCTGTGTTCAAAAATGTCAAGTTCTTTGCTTGTTAAAATGCTTTTTACTAATATGCATGATCTCGATTTGTACCATTGGCTGTTGTACATAAAAAATTACAAATAGCTAATTTATCTTAACACGAGCGCTTTAGCGAACGAGTCGCTTTAATTTTCTGCCTGTCTGACATCATATAACGAGCAAAATGTAATAATTTATCGAGTTACCGATGGATAATAACAATATGCACTTGTCGTACTCTCTTGTTGCTTGTATCTTCATGTTTTCTTCGTTAAATTTATGTCAGCTTATTAAATGAAGCGCGTCGAACTGAAAAGCGTGGCGAGATTGAATTTTTGCATAACGCCATCACGTAATAATAATTCAAAGCGTTACTATTGGCGTTGGCAATTGTTGTTTTTGTGAGATATTTTTTTTTGCAATCTTAAGATTTTCAGAAATTACAGTCCGTCAACTTCCGACGTTCTACAATTTGCATACACTATCTGCACAGATTTAGTAAATTAAATTTTTTAGATTTAATATAAAAATGTAATCTTTCAGAATTTTCTTTACGTATTTTAAGGGTAGTTTTTACGGTGACATTTAACGTCGCGACTTTTGATGTCGCGACATCAAATGTCACCGTGTGAACAGCCTGATGTCGCGATGCCACGATGTCAGGACGCTAGTGCCGCGATGTCGCGACATTGATTTTAACAGTTCGGCATTTGACGTAAGCCTACCATACTTGCATATAGTTCACACGGTGATGTCGCGACATCAAATGTCACCGTGTGAACTACCCATTAAACATTTTATCCATTTTACAAATTCTTGTTTTAATCTAAACTTGCGCCCCCCTAATCCGTATTAATTTTTATTGGGCCCCCATTTTAATTCTTTTCTGCACGTCACACTCGTGAATTTAAAAAAAATCTTCAATTGTTTTTATATCCGTCCTGTTTCACACTGGAGACTTCTTGTTTTAATAAATAATTTTCCTTTTTGTTTCTACGCGCCCTTTTTCAGATATTTGGCGTCTGTCCTAGGGGGCGTGCTCCACAGGTTGAGAACCACTGATTTACATAAACAAAATGGAGTATTTTGGGAGTACTACAATTATTATTCAAATTGAGAAGTTCTTTTAAGTATAATTTGAGAAAAGTGCACCAGTGAAAAGATCGCGTCCTGTGACAACTTTACAAAAAAAAGTTGTTTGTGGTAATTTACTACATACCCTTAAATTATTTTTAACTATACACAGTGTTTTGTTTTTGCGCACCTATTACGTCACTTTTTATTTTTAATAGAACACCCAGTATTTTTTATTATGTTTAGATGTACAACTGAATGCACAGGTTCTATGTATCTAAATTCAGTCGTGTTTGAGTTATTTACGTTTTTATAAAAAATATAGACAGAAACAGCAGTCTAAAAAAATAATGATATTTCACAACTTGGCTATGTCGGAAAGAATTCCTTTTTAATTTTGTAGGACAATAGTGTCACAATGGTTGTTGTCTAGTTAAATTTTAAAATAATACACAGGGTGTTTCTCATACCCGGTACATTTAGTCAACTTAAAACACGAATAAGTCAGTTTTTTAAAATGGAACACCTGTATTTTGACATTTTCTTATTGATAATGTAATTATCTTCAAGAACTATTAAAGGTCAATTATGTCTAAAATCAGTATTTCTCGAGTTATTGCGGTTTTCTTGATAATTTACGGATACAAACACATTATTTAATAGCATTAACCTTTGGCTTTGGAAATATTCGAAACCACAATATAAGCTACATTTCAAAATAAATTTAATTTTTCATCTATTACCAATTTCTTAATTTTGGATAAACGTAAAAACTTTATCACCCTGTATATTTTATTAATAATTATTGTTTGAAATTTTACCTAAACACACGCGATTTGTAATATACTTCTTAAGGCTTGATCGATAACTAATTTCAAAAATGTAATTATAATGTCTGGCGTATACACACGCACAGGCGTCATCGCGAAAATAGTAAAAACGGATTCAGGGGCCCTCAAAATGTGTAAATATAAATTTGGAGAGGAAATTAAATATTTTAGTCTTGAAAATTTTTTGACGAATTTCGGCGACCAGTAGCGTTACTTTAATATAGATTATACCACACCCCTGACGCACCACTCTGACAGTACTTGTAAAATTTGACATAACATACATTTAATTTGACAGGTATAGGTTAGCTGAAGGAAATTTTCTGATAAAATATAACTCGTGCATTGCAAAAAAATCTATAATTTTTGACAAATCTTCACTCATGCAAGTTGAATGCACTCGTGCTTTTTACAGCTCAACTTGCATTCGGGCATATTTACCAAAAATTATGAATAATTTTCAATGCACTTGTTATATTACTACCTACTGATAATTTCATGACAACCGTATTTTAAAGGTCGAATAACAATAATTTTACTGTATTATTAAACTTATTAAACGTCATTTCAATTCATTCAATTTATCATCTTTTGTATCTGACGTAGTGCATCATAACGCTACGCCCCAATTTCCTCTGCTGCTGTTGATAAAGTTTTAGCGTCTTTTGGCATATAAACACTCGTCCTATTCACGAACTTCGGATATAACAACGACACAATTAATTAATGTATCGAAACAACAAGCCAACTTCTGCAAGAGCTAATTCAACAAATCAACATACGTCGGCGTAAACGTAAAATGATCAGGAAATACTAACTTTGCCAACTCGATAGAAACATCTGAGATGCTGGATTGGCAACGATCGTACATTAGGTTTTTATATATCGGAAACTGCCAAAAAGCAAGCGAGTTTATAACTTCCACGGTAGAAGCAATTAATCACAAATTGATATGGGAAACTGCACTACATACATATATAAAATTAATCTGCAGAGTTACAACTGTTTGCGCGAACTTCTTGTCGCTTCCAATCAGAAAAAGAATGAAACAGTATTTCCGCATCACTGCCCCACTTGTTCTACTTCTAAAGAAATAAATTGTTTTCATAGCAGTTTTTAAACTCACAACACATTGAATTAGCAGTTTCTGCTGATAAACTGGATAACACGCCAACAAAAGCATTACGGCAAAACAAGAAGCTTGCGTTCACCGCCTCCATCAACGATATTATTGACGTTTTAAGCACAGGATCATACACAAATTACACACTAAATTTAACTTAACTTTTATCTAAAGAAAACAGCTACATGTACTTTCATATGATAAATTTGGTGTCCCTTCATCGTGGTGAAACAATGACAAAATACCAATAATTGTTTAACAATTTAAACCAGAAATTAAAACCTGTAATATTTGGAACATTAATTCCAAGCCCGGCTAAAGCAAAACTGTCAAAATCTGATTCATCAACATTTCTCTAATAATTTTTGGATTCGAGTTTGAGAACTTGATTTTTATACTGAGTAGAAGAACTAACTCATATACTCCTAAATATTATTCCAAAACGAAAAATCATCCAACGTAACTCCTAAAATTTAATATATCCAAAGATGATCCGTTTTCCATGAGGTAGAATAAGCATCTACCTACCTCGCTTATTAAAAAATAACAAAAATGTGCAATTTAAAACAAACAAATTTTTTGTTTTCCAAAAAATTTTGCCCAAGATTCAACTGGTGAAAAATTCTTAAGCATCCATTTGTTGCATAAACAACGTAAATGAAAATAATTACAAGATTTTTTTAAAAAGTCGAAGATCTTAAAAACCTTTTATTATTCGCATTTAATTTGTTTTGTTTATAATCTCATTATTTACGTCATTAATAGTTTATTTTAGCAACAACATAGTATGTATTTACTGATATACCATTTGCTAGGGTATTCGAAGAGCTTTATTTTTTTTTTAACACATAAAGAAACTTTTGAAAAATAAAGATAATTAAAAAATTAAATTTTATAATCAAACATATCAAAAATCATTATATTTATATAAATTTAATAATATATCCAAAAAGAACTTGCAACGTTCTGATTGTTTTTAATAAATACTTAAGCTTTATCTCGTAAAATAAATTATTTACATTACAAACAACTTCTTATGGACACACTGTGTATTGTTTTATCACTTTTTTTTCAAGATTAAAACACTTTATGTTTGGTTAAAACTTGAAAATAAAACCAACAGAATCCAATATTTTCTGTTTTATTCTCAAAAACAATATCGAAGATAGTAAGTATTTCTTTAGAACTTTTTTACATCCTATAATTTTTTTTAAGTGCCGAAGCTGACTTTTACGGTCTAGTTTCAACAACAATATCAGCTTAACTATGAATTACAATATCTGAGTTGGTAAAGTGGGCGTTTATCTGAACTTTATTGTCTGTAAAAAACAAAAACATTGTACTTGTGTAATAAAATTGATTTTGATTCGAAACGAATGCCCAAAAATGTTAAAATAACCAGTTAATTAAATGATTTTAAATTATCTGAATATTTTTTTAAATAAATTTGAAGGTCGCAAACACGGTTCATATAAGTAAAATAAAGTTTAAATTATTACAAAAGCAGCCATTTTTTAAGCCCGTGTCATAATCTATTCAGTAAATAAGTAGAACAATTCCGCCACCCTAATTATTTAAAACTCAAAAATATTAAATAAAACTTTTAGATATTTTAACATCAATAGGATTTAAACAAACAAAACAAAGAATATTATATTAAACCACCTTATTAAAGTCTATTAGCATGTAAGCATTTTAATTACTTTAATATTTAAAAAGCCGTTAGTATTTTAAGCACGAACAAGCTTAGACAAACTTAATGACATTAAAAAATGTTTCAACATATTATACATGTAATTTTCCATGATTTAATCTTCCAAGCAAAAAGGTACAAAAACAAGTGTAAACAAAAGCTCTTGTCCCGGTATAGTTCAAAACTTTTCTGGTTAAATTTCAGTAAACAATCGCTTACAAGTAACGGTAGATAAGGTTAGCAGAATTATTTTTTCTGACTTCCCAAGTTATCCCATAATAAAGTCAACGACTTTTAAATTGTTTCAGCGATATATTTTTGTCAGTATTTATCAAAAACAGTAAAAATATTAAGATAACTATAAATAAGCTTATAGAAAATCACTGTCTTTTTCTCGAAGTATTTCTTTATTAAATGCAAAATCAGTTTTAGGACTTCCGTCTCTTCATCAGCTGCAGTCTTGTTTATACTTCCAAGAAAGATAAACTTTTAATTAAGCTTATTTATTCTAATAAAAGAATCACTTAAATAACCAAACAATGTATTAATAAGATTGTTTAATTTCCTCAAAAATGTGAAAATAAACAAAGTTTTTTAACAACTACTACTTCAGTGTTGGATTTTAATACAATTCTATTGCCAACAAGATACATTTTTTGCTATTATCCACTAAGCAAACACGAAAAAACAGAACAAGTAAAGTTGTTAAATTGTTGAGTTGCATGGTAAAAAAAAAATTCGGGGGTACTTCCAGTTTAATATTTTTACCTTTGGTTCTTTATTTCAGGAATTGCAGTTTTATGAATTTTAATTTTTAATAGGTCACCTAATAATTACACTTTTTTGTCACTTTTAATACGACGACTAAGCTAAAGTTAATGAGCGTTACCAAAACAGCAACAATTAATTTTATTTAAAGATTGGACATACATTATTTACTTCTTAAATGAAAAATATAACATGATACATTCTAAATAAACCCATGGCAAGACTGATTTTGTGATTAGTCGATCTCTAAAAATAGCTATAAAGTATCATTTAAAAATGTGCAAAGAATTTATTTTTAAGATTAATTTAGAAACCATTCATAAATAATAATAATAGACATTTATCTGCATTAATTTTTTTAAAACTTGTTTTCCACTATTACGTGCTTACATTTTGACCAATCTGTGTGTTCTGTTTCAAAGAAAATTGTCCCAACACTGAAAATCCAACAAAGTCCGTATGGTACGAAACTACAACATAACTCAGATGCGCTACCACATAATGTGTGACTTACTGGCCATAAATAATATTGCAATTATAACCGCAGTAGTTAACTTCTTGGGGTACTGTCACAGGTCGACGCAGTGCGTGGTAGCACATTGCAATAAACTTCTTCCATTATAAGACCATTCTGAAGGTACAATCTAAGGAGACAAGACAGGCATAAGATGTTTCCGTTAAAAATTATCAAGCCAACAAATATTTAGAAGCCTTAGGGGAGACCGGGGATAAAAGTAACACGGGTAGGTTGTAACAGTGCCTATAGTTTCTTTAATTTTTGTTTTATATCGCCCTAAACGCTTTTGCAATGTTAAATTACATCCAGCTCCCTACCTACATTGCTAGTTTTCATCTGTCATAGAGGTTAACTTTTTGCCAGCCAGAGTCACTATTTTCCGCCTAAAAGTTACTGCGTTGTCTCATCCGTCGAGTAACTTTTAGGCGATCTCTAAAATAGGAACAAAAAAGTACCTATATTATTTTGTTCTAAATTTAGTTGGCTATTGGTGGATGCAATACAATTTGACGTTAGAATCGTGGTTAATTGTGGAGTCCCTGAATTTTTTTTTGTGTACACTTGGGGTCAAAAGTAACAAAGTGTTACAACCAACCTCAATTAATGTTTTCACTTGCAAATGTTCACTCTTAGCACATAATTGGTGGCTTTCTTCGTAGATGAGAATATACAAGAGTTGTCAGAATAATTTTCCAGTTTGTTGTATCTTTTTGATTCACATTTTTAAATATGTAGGTACTTATAATCTTGGCAAACCTGGTAACTGCAGTCCCAAATTATTCAATTATAAAACTCAGTATTTTGTATTGTACCAAAGATATATTTTTTTATTTTTTCACTTTGCTAATGTGTATTTTTGAATAAAATATTAATTTTGTTGATGAATACTAATATATTTACCCACTACTTATGAGCTGTGTAAATTATTTTGCCGTTACAACTTCCTCAATCATTGTTACTTTTAGCCCCAACGTTGAGGTTGAAAGTAACAGCTGTCTTACTAAAGAAATTTTTTTTTCCAACAGTTGCTTTACGAAACACACGAAATAAATATCTTGGAAGCAAGACAAATGTCCAATCTATCATTAAACCAATTTGGATGTAAAAAATTTGTAATAATCTATGAGAAATTGAATAAAAACAAAAAAATGTTACTTTTATCCCCGGTCTCCCCTACTAAACATTCATCACCATTCAGAAACTATAGGTACAGCGTGTCCCAAATATAAGGTTTTAAACGAGTATGTTGCATACTTGTAAAATTAACCCTTTCTAATTTTATTCCTATTTTCTTATATTGCTTTAATTTCGATGTTCTAAAAAAAGTTATTTAGCTAGAAGCTCAAATGATCCGTATTTTTATAAATTAATTAATTAACGCGGTTCAAGCATTGCAATTTAAAAAAATAAAAAACAAAGAAGGATCACTCTACATACAACATTTTCGTAATATCTTCATTTTATTGTTCACACTCACATCCAATAAATTTAAACAATTTACAACTTTACTTATACTTGTATATGCGATTAAATTTAAAAACACTTAATTTAACTTTTACATTAATTGTACGGTTTCTCTTAGCACGACTAATTTGTTTTTTTTTCATTTGCTTTGTCTGCTAAGACCTCCTTACATATTTGAACTTTTGAGAGAAAATGTTTCCAAACTATTTTTATAATGCTTAATACTAAAATAATATCAAGCAACACCGCCAATGTTGATCCCATAAAAAATGCAGTTAACATAGTAACTTAATTTTATTATTTCACGTACTTGCACGTAACCAAAACGAATATTCTCTGATGTCTATTGCCAAATTATAAGCATAAGGCGCTGCCTTTACAAATAAATCCAAGTTTCTACGTATTTGTCGCTATCCGCAAATACTTTAAAACTAATAAACACACGATGTGTCAACCAAAAATTATCTTCTAGAAAGCTAAGCCATATAAACAATTAACCATCAATGTTAAGTACATTCTTTGAACATTTTAGTAATTGCGTTGTTATTAGTCGGGGCAAATATATGCAAAGTCTCTGTATGTAATTACATACATACACATGTGCAAATAGACTCAAACTGACTAAGTAAATTAACAAGGTAGTTAACATAATTTGGGTTATTTGCGAAGTATCAGTTAAATAAACATACAACTACATACTGCTGTGAATTGTAGTTCGCAGATAATTTAAAAGCTAAACCGTGGAAAAAAGTAAAAAAATCGAGGTGCAAGATTTATTTTCTTATTAGTGTTTATTACACACATTAAGGTTTATTACTCACAGCAAGGTGTGAACATATTAAGAGCTACATAAATTTACAATAGCTTATCGTTGAAAACTTAAAAAAAAAAAAAATCTCGGTAATACAAGCACAACCAGTAAATCTAATGTCATATAATTATGATGCCAATAAAGCTTAAAGCTAAACGTGCAATATTTTTTATTTTGAAAACTGGTCAAAGCTAAAATTAACTAAACATGTACCTATATTCCAACTTAAGTAATTTAAAATTTACCTTTCACTGCAATAAAACATCCACAAATTTTTTATTTAAAAAAAATCTACATAAACGTATAAAAATGATAATCAAATATTTATTAGTTTTAAGAAAAAAATCCTTAAACGCAATGTAACCTTAAAACATGTGATCTAACGTAAAACCATTTTTTTGTTACTGCAGTCCAGTTTATTAAAAAAAAAATTAATGGTGTACTAGAGGTCTTTCAAGATAAACAGACCCGCTTAAGGGTGTAATGCTAACGAAATAAAATTTAACTACGAGAGAGTCAACATAGTTCTGAATGAGATGAACTTATATAAATCGCGTTATTGACGTAGCATAAGTATACGTATCCATAGATGTTAGGAGGTAGATGTTTCATTGTTGGATTGACAGCTTAATTGCCCGAATGAGTTATGGTACACTGTTTTTAAAAAAGCGGACGACTCATAGATTTTATACATTAATGCATGTTACATTTCCCGAGTATTAGGCTTTTAGGATTATATATTATAAACATAAACACAAATTTTTTAAATAATTTTTCTCACTACATTAGAAACCAGTGCTTGGTATAAATATAAATCTCGAATACGCCAGTTATTTTGTCATACTAGAATTATCTACTTGAATTTTACTGAAAAATGTAACTATAACATGTTCAGCAAGTAATTATAAAAAAGAAAATACTAGTGCATTTGCACTAATTAATATTTAGACAACATTTTACATCTAAAAAATGATTATGAACGTAAACGTTGCCCATTTTAACTATTTAATTGTTTTTACTTAAGTATGTAACTATTAAATGTATTTGTTTGCGACCGTTAAATTATTTAAAACGAAATAAAAGAAACTCTGGTATTACAGGACGATCACAACAATTAAAATTTTTTTAAAAACCAAATAAATCATATGGTTGTAATTTGTAATCGTCCTGTCCGTAATACCAGAGTATCTTTTATTTCGTTTTAAATTAAGTATGTAACGATTGTTTTCTGTAATGAAGCGCTTATGTGCATCACCATAATGTTTATAAACACCCTCTACTCAGAATTTCACTACATTTATTCAACCATACATGAAAATAATTTTTTTAGAAATGCAGACCTTAAAAAATTGTTAAATACTGCACCTTCAACGTCATTACAATTTTCTGAAGTTAACATTATTGCATCTTCAACTTCTAAAGAATCTGCTGGTGATAACATTATCATGGACATGGCGATAACAGATGATGAATTTAAATCTGTTCCTTCTGTTGCAGAAAGGTATTTAGTACAAATCTAGCTTTAACAAATGAGTCGTTAATATTAATATAAATTGTTTTTATTTAGTCAAAACTTTTTACTTTCTGGACGAAGAATTGTAAATATTAAGATGTTTTTCGAAGAAATAATCAATTTCCCGCATTTAAGAATATTCAACTGCAGTAACGAACATTTACATATAACAAATGAACAAAGACTTGGCTTAAAAAGTAAATTTAATGTGACTTGTAAAATGTGTCATACTAGTAAAATCATAAATTCAGATGAAGATGAAAATGCAATGGATATTAATAAAGCAGCAGTAATGGGATATGTTTCGACAGGAGCTGGATATGCACAAATGCGCGAATTTCTTTCAGTGTGTGATAATTCATGTATGGGACCTGGGACCACATATGTTTGCTAAAAATGAAGAAAGTTTATCGTATATTATCCATGACATAGCATGGGAGGTCATAGAGAATGCCGGAAAACAGGAAGCTCAATTAGCAATCCAAGATGGAAGAGTTGATTCCGATGGCATACCTATGATTACAGTTGTAGCAGATGGAGCATGGAGTAAACGATCCTATAGGACTAATTATAATGCTTCATCAGGTGTCGGAGTAATAATTGGACAAAGGACTGGAAAAATTTTATTTATTGGTATACGCAATAAATATTGTAGCGTATGTGCACGTGCCGAGTCGTTAAATAATATTGTTGCTGTACATAATTGTTTTAAAAATTGGGATAGACCTTCCACAGGAATGGAAGCTGATATAATTGTTGAAGGATTTTTAAGAAGTGTTGATATGCATAATTTAAAATACGTTCATTTCGGTAGAAGAGGTTCCTACCAGACGCGGTGTGAAGCTGCTTCTATTTCTTTCAACTTAGAAGCTGGCCAACTTTCCAGGGCAATACATAAAAAAGTTGAAAACCGTAGTCCTGGATTTTTCACCAAAAAATATATAAAGAGTCTGGAACATCGTCAAACATGGAGAATATGTAGAAGGGAATTATTTCCCACGGCTTACAAAAAGAAACAGACTGTTTCAGCGCCTGCCGATTCAGATTATGGTGCCGTTGACGATATTCCAGATTTATCACCAAAATAATATATGCAGGCCGAAAATCAATTTTTGTTTTCGTTAATAAAAAGCAAACAAGAACGGGAAGACCTTGAGAGAAGTAGCATTGGGCAACAAAATAACGTATTATGGAGGCAAGAAAGATCTATTCGACTAACTGCATCAAATTTCGGCAGAATATGTAAATTAAGAAAGAAAACAAACTGTGGGAATACGCTTAAAAGTATACTTTATTCTACTTTTATTGGAAACAAAGCTACTCGTTGGGGCCAAGACCATGAAAGAATAGCTATTCGGGAATTTGAGGAAAAATATAACTTGAAAATTATCGATTGTGGTCTATTTGTTGATGAAAACTATAACTTTCTAGCGGCTTCCCCCGATGGTCTTATAGACAATGACGGTATCATCGAAATAAAATGTCCTTTTAATGCATCGTCTTGTACACCACTCGAAGCGATTAATAATAAAAAAAATTCATATGCTGAGGTAGAAAATGGCGAATTAAAACTAAAAAGAAGGGACAATTATTACTATCAAGTACAGGGACAACTGCATGTCGCACAAAAAAATTATTGCATGTTTGTAATTTGGACACCTTTTGGCTTTGCAGTTGAAAAAATATATAAAGATAATAAATTTTGGGAAGAAAACATGGTAAATCAACTATCTACTTTTTTTTATAAATGCTTTTTACCAGAAATAATTGATCCCCAATATCTTAAAAAAAAAACATTTAAAGATTTGAGATGATTGTTTGCATTGCAATATTCAAAATTAGTAACTAAGTATTTTAATAAAATTGTTATAAAAGCACCCGGATAAAAAAAAGAAACAATGGTACATCAGCATGTAAATTAAAAACTAAATAATCTTCGTTAAAACAGTAAATTCAAAATTTTCATTTTTACCGTTAAAATTACTAAAATATTTAAGTAGTATCGATTGTTTTAATAAATCGCTTAATAATAGTTTATATGAATGTAAATATCACAATAATTAGAAAGATAGGTTTACCTCAGTATGTAACGTAGGTATACATTTCTTTATTAAATTATTGTAAGATTTATTTTATTAAACATATATAAATTTAAAAATGTCTTTATTAAACTATTATAAGATTTATTTTATTAAATATTTATTTTTTAATTTTTAAATTTAAGTAATTTCGTTTGTTTATATTGTATAATATTAAGTTGTACATATATAATTTATTTTGTTAAAACATTATTTTTCCATTTCTAAATTTAAGTAATGTCGTTTGTTTGTATTCATACATAATATTATAAGTTGTATATATTATAGTATTCATCACTTGCGTGTTTCTTTAGTTAGTCAGCTAGTCGATAAGAAAACATTTAAATACCTAGTTTTACAGTGTAGCTTATCTTAATGCCACAAAAAACAACGGTACCTTGCAAAGCGCCTGATAGTTAGGCAATGTGTATTTGATATTTTAGCAAAACATGCACTTGTTACATAAGAATTGCAATGTTATTTGTAAATATATTATTTACAGGAAAACTGATTTGTAAAGTAAAAGTTTCAATGTAAGTATCTATGTCCTCATATATTGATTATTTACAAATTTTTACAATATTACTGAACTATCAAAATGGGCAATTTTAAACAATTTTTTTGCGCCTTGTTTAAAAAAAAAAAAAAATTTGAATAACGTAGGGACATCAATTAGTTCATCGACAATTGAAGGCTTTTTTCCTCATATGATTACCTTTTTTAATAAACGAGTAATGTATACCCTACAACATGTCTCATAACTAACACGAGCATTACGCCCTTAATGGGCAAAGAGAGGGGATAGCGGTTGAAATGTAGACCTTTCTAAAAACGTTACATTATTATAGGTTATAACCCCGTTGTTGAAATAGACGGATGTTTTTAGGTGGGGCAGTAATTAACGCTTTACACGAGCTTTTGTTTCTGCGTCACAGTTCAGTTTATCTTGAAAGATCTCCAAGTTTCGAAAGCGTATCTTAAATTTTTTATAAAATTAACAGATAGGAGCAAGTATTTGATGCAAAATCAACATAATTTGTAGAATATAAAAATAGCGAAGATTTAAAATTAATCGACGTTTCTTCTACTGTTCTGGTGACATCGTTAATACATTTATTTTAATCACTTGTTACTACCTAAATATCGCTTTTTAACAAGTGCTACCCAAATGTAACTATAATTGATTAAAAAACTCTGAATGTATTCACTGTAATAACTGACGAAACATTAACTAAATTGAAACGAGGTCTACAAAAATAATGACATGGTTCGGCGGTTTGGCCTTTTTAAAAGACCGAGAAAATAACGAGTACAGAAGAAACCTCTCTAACTCGACTTTCAACGGGGTTTATGATAAATCAAGTTATGAAAGTTAATCGACTTAGGGAGGTTTTGTTATATATGTGCATGCCCGCTTTCAATAATTTATGTTCATATGATTTTGTTAGGTCAAAATCACATTTAAAAACTCATAATACATCACTCATAAAAAAATTGAAAATTTAAAAATGATTACTACAATACAATAAATCAGTAAAGTTTATGACATTATTATTTTATGCAGAAAAAATAATTAGAACAAAAGTAAAATTGCATGAACTAAAAATGTGTTGGTTTCGTCGCTACGTTTGCTTTATTTCTACTTGTATTTATATATTCACGAAAGAGTAGGTAGGTATTGCTTGAAATGCCCATTTCTTTTGCAACTTCACATATTTTTGTTCCTGAACTTATCACAATTGCTTGCAATTTCTCTTTCAAAGTTGTTGGCTGTAGGGTGGACCAAATTCGAATGTTTTACGGGGTATCTCGGTTACCGTAATAGATAGCGAAAATCTGATTTCGGTCTCTTGGACTATTTTTTTGAGAAAATAACGCCTATGCAATCAGATTTTTTCTATCGGATTCCATTTTGGCACTACAGACGAAAAATGGAATTTCATCATTTTTGAAAAGTTGCTGTAACTTCTTTATTTATTAAATTAGAACCAAATGTTATAAAGGTTTTTTATACAGATTTTTATGCTTAATTTAAAAACAAAAGTAATTTTTTCTTAGCCCTCTTGACTTTCGAGATATGGAGTAAACTTACATTTTTTTAAATAGAAGCCCTAGTTGGCCATCACTTTATGTGAAAGATTATTTTTGTAGCTTTTCAAAAATATATAGTTTTATATATTTTTTTCAAAAAATAACCAAGATATGGCTTATTTTGTAAAAATTCGATCATCAAAGTTAGCCATGATTTCGTAAATAAGTGATTTTTGCAATTACTAAACAACTAAACGTCATTGCCAAGTAAATTTTTTAACTTTTAAGCAAATCCGTGTATTATTTTGTGTTTTATAACTATTTATTGTGGTATTGTGAACATGGCTAAATTTGAACTCTTTAAAAAGTTTAATATGTTAGAATATTACTTTGTAAGTGATAAAAACGTAGCGGCTGTTTCAGAATTTACTTGGCAATGACGTTTAGTTGTTTAATAATTGAAAACATCACTTGTTTAAGAAATCATGGCAAACTTTGATGATCGAATTTTTACAAAATTGGCCATATCTTGATTATTTTTTGAAAAAAATATATAAAACTATATTTTTTTTTTGAAAAGCTACAAAAATACTCTTTCACATAAAGGTATGGCCAACTAGGGTTTCCATTTACAAAAATGTAAGTTTACTCCATATCTCAAAAGTCAAGGTAGCTATGAAAAAAATAATTTTATTTTTAAATTAAGCATAAAAATCTGTATAAAAAACCTTTACAACAGTTTGTTCTAATTTAATAAATAAAGAAGTTATAGTAAATTTTCGAAAATGATGAACTTTCATTTTTCGTCTGTAGTGCCAAAATGGAATCCGATAGAAAAAATCTGATTGCACAGGCGTTATTTTCTCAAAAAAATAGCCCAAGAGACCGAAATCAGATTTTCGCTATCTATTACGGTAACCGAGATACCCCGTAAAACATTCGAATTTGGTCCACCCTGTACAGGGTGGGCAAATTTCGATGTTTTAATAGGGAATCTCGTTAACTATAAGAGGTATCAAAAAACGAACCGCGCATCCTCGATCTCTTTTTTCGAGAAAAAGTTAATGGTGAAAACTAAAATAGGCTATTGTCTTTTGTTTTCGAGTTATAGCCGATAACTCGATTTTTCGACTTTCGTTTTATGACTATATTTCGCTTGTTTATGAAAATAAAGAAAAATAATTTTGACGTTCTACAGGCACTTTTTTGATTAGAATGCAGTGGCGTAGACAATTTTTCAAAAAAAAATTCGAAATTCGAGTTGTGACATAAAGTTGTATTTTTTTAAATAGAACCCATAGTTGGCTATGACTTATTTAAATTTCTAATTTTTTTGCCATTCCAAATATATAAGGGTAGATGTATTTATTTTCAATAATACGCAAGTTACGAAGGTTTTCTAGTTTTTTTTTTTAAATAAAATTATAGCAGGCTGTGAAAACAAAAACAACACAAAGGGTAAAACCTTTTAAAACTCATTTGGTACAAATTACGAAGGTTTTGCAATTTGTTGTTCTGATAAACATTACAAATATTTGAACATAACATAAACTACAATAAACTACAATACTGCAGATTCCGACTTTATCGTTGTTTCCTTATTTTTATATATTTACAATGTTTATCACAATAGCAAATTACGAAACCTTCGTAACCTGTACCAAATGAGTTTTAAAAGGTTTTACACCTTGTTTTGTTTTTGTTTTCACAGCCTACTATAATTTTGTTTAAAAAAAAACTAAAAAACCTTCGTAACTTGCGTATTATTGAAAATAACTGCATCAACCCTTATATATTTGGAATGGCAAAAAAATAAGAAATTTATATAAGTCATAGCCAACTATGGGTTCCATTTAAAAAAATACAACTTTATGTCACAACTTGAATTTCGATTATTTTTTTGAAAAACTGTCTACGCCACTACATTTCTAATAAAAAAGTGCCTGTAGAATGCCAAAATTATTTTTGTTTATTTTCATAAACAAGCGAGATATAGTCATAAAACGAAAAGTCGAAAAATCGAGTTATCGGCGATAACTCGAAAACAAAAGGCGATAAACAATTTTAGTTTTCAGCATTAACTTTTTCTCGCATCGAGGATGCGCGGTCCGTTTTTTGATACCTCTTATAGTTACCGAGATTCCCTATTAAAACATCGAAATCTGCCCACCCTGTACAAGACAAGAAATTTTAAACTCGTTCTCAAATACCCTAATACCAAGATAAAATGCACCGTTATAGAAAAAAAAATCCTTTGTATTTTTAAATTATCAATTATCCGTTAAATATTTAAATGCGATTCTCATAAAAGTATTTACCTCTACAGAGAAAACTTCATAATTGACAAGCATTACAGACCTCATCTAGAGAAGCAAATTCGTATATAAAAAGTTTTACAAAAATAACCACATTACAAATTGAAAACCTTACTTCATAATAAAATTTAGCGAACGGTTAAACTGCTACGTTTCTCATTTTAAATTCGCAATTTCATATCTGTATTTCCCCAACCGAAAGCTATATCCAATTTAACTGTTATACCTATATCCACTTAACTGTCGCACTTACTCGACTTTTTAAGATTTTAATCAAATGCATAAAAACAAATTGTCGATCCAAGAGCAAGTTAAACCGATAATGTAATTCATTTCGATCTACACAAATGAAAAATAGCGGAAACTTTTTTGACACAAAGAATGCGCTAACGCTTATTATATCGCGCTAAAATTAGTACGTTTTAATAATACGTTTGTCGACTTTAGATGTACCGATAACTTCTGTCCAATTTAAAAGGTGTCTGTCCTACGACCACACACGAATAACTTACGTTCATAAAAGTGTAATAGTGACATACTTAACGAAAATAAATTCCAAAGTTTAAGGTTATTTACAGAATTATTCTGGATAAGGAATTTCGGGCAAAACGCGGCAGGCAAAACCGACCACGGAAATACTTAAGTTAAAACACATTTACAGCAGCAGTAACTGTACAGTTCGGTGTAGTTAAAAATAAAACAGACCAACTCCCAAAAATTTTAATTAATCAAATGCGCTATAAAGAGTTAAATATGTATATGATATGGTTTATCAATTTGTAATAAAGGTAACATAATTATTTAACTTAAAAAATTTATTATCATGTGATTATGAAACCATCCACAAGAAAATGATAAAATTATAATAATTATAATAATTTTAAATTGTTATTACTTTGACAATACAAAGCAGCATTCTTGTCAGCACGAATACGAGTTTGTATGTTATGTAAACACCTTCCAATTCAAATTGAGTGATATACGTATTATCAATAAATATGCGTTAACATAAAAAAAAATGCAAGATTGCTAGAACAAATGCAAAGTTTTATAGCTTCGTTAAACAATCTATTTAAAAAAAAAACATCTGCAGAAAGCAAAATGTGCTTTAAAGTGGGAATTTTTAACCAACCCAAAATAATCCAACTTGATCTTTACCAAATAACTAAAAGTGGATTTAAAAAGTCTAAAATTGTTATTAACACCTACAGACAAAACTCATTTTGCATGTAATTTTCTTGGTGGGTTTTATTAGTTATACTTACTTAGGGATTTATAAACTAACCATGAATTTACAAAACATTTGTTTACTGTGAATTAATCTAATTTTTGAGGATCAATATTTTCATCTAAATTAGTATATAATTTAAAACGCCTTATTTGTTGTAACGCTTCAAAAATGAAATACCAAATGCCGTCTATACCCTGTGTAAACGAAATTAGGTTATTTTTTTTAAGTTTATAATTTGTTAAACAAACGAAATTTTAGACATGTGTGATAAGTGCTAATAACTCGATTTCGCCGGAAATGGCCTTAACTTTGTTGTTCCTAATACCCTCTTTATTTTATATTTAATAGGGAAAGCCACTTTTAGTAAAAACTTTTTTTTTTTACATTCGCAAGCGTTCGAATATCACTTAAGTAAATTTCCATTGACATTTTGGTTACTTCAATAGATTTTCAATGTTGCAAAATTCGTTGTTTGACAGCCTTTTTATTTTAATGAAACGATTTTTTACAATGAAAAATTTTCAACTGAAGTATTACGGGATGCTAATTGTCAAAATGCTTTCCGACAATAAATATTTCAACTTGTGTGAGTTTGGTCGCAACACAATTACATGTCACAAAACAACATTAAAGCGATAAGTTTTAAAAAATTGCTTAAATAAACATAATTGTTATTATTTAACAAAATAACTCATAACCTTTATAATTAACATTATTTAATGAAGGTAACATATTAATATAATGAAACTTTATATATGTAAGAACAATTTTACACCTAAAAAAAATGCTATAAAAACAAAAGCAAAGCATTCGCACATGTTTTTAGAATAGAGATAAATGAAGGGGCGGTATAACAACATTATTCACAGCTCTAATATACTGATAGTATCTGGCATATGTTGTATAGTTTACGATTATAATGTTAGAATGACTGAACGCCTTTAAACCATAAATGCGATCCAGTGTTAATATATTGCGCCCGATATAAGATTATTCTCAAGACTACTGAGTTTTCAAAGAGCTTCCAACGCTGTTTTAACGATAAATCTTTTTTTATGTAACAAGTTAGCCATAAACACTGTAATGCTTAAAGCAATGTAAAATTCGTTCATCTAACTACATTAAACTGTCACATATTTCAAACATTTATTTTCAAATCGTTACCAATAATTTAGGAAAAGGTACAAATTAAAGAAAGAAGTGTTACAGGTACCTTCAGATTTTAGCTACAGCACATGAGAGTTTGGCCCAAGGTTAATGTACAACGACCTTTCGATCACAATCTATAAAATTTAAAACTACCCCAAAAGAATAATAAACAATAATTAAGAAGATAAGATCAGACATAATCTAGCAACTAGCTTTCAGCACACTACATATTTATGTAAGTTAACCATGGAAAAGTTCAATTTTTTGTTCAGATTTCTCGCAGCGAACAATATTTTTCTCCACGCCTAAGGGTATTACAATTTTAGACGGTTAAAAAAACTCGAGAGTGCGGTAGAACAACCGGCATAAACAAAAATAACGAGGATTTCATAAAACATAAATATGTCAATTTACCAAAAATAAACAGATCTATTAATTATCTCAAATTGTAGCGGTTGTAATGTTGCTATAATTACGTTAGCGCAAATATGCCTACTTTGCTGTTTACAACTATTATTAAATAGTTTGGTATTTGCTTACAATTAGTATGTAAGATTATTATGTATAAAGTATATTGTAATATAATTTAAAGGGATTATTCAATAAATGTTCTTATTGGCAACGTATATCTTTAACTGATACAACAATCCTTCTACAAAATGATTTTTTTTTTCTTTGTTAAAAGCAATCGAAATCCTTGGTTGTATTGTTTATCTTATTACGAGGGTCTTTTAAAAAATTAACAGCAAATTGAATATTTTGAGATTTGTAATTCAATTAGAGATACCTACAAATGATTTGTAATTTTTCTGATAGTGTTTCAAAATTTGTCCATTCATATGCCAAAAGAAAATGAACAGAAAGTTTTCGACGGAGGGTTGAGACTTGAAGTTCTTCTTGTTTGGAGAAGATGTGCCGCAATTCTGAAGCCTGTCTCGTGTTTCGAGTTCATATAGTGATGCGATGCACCTATGTTTTGTATCCTTAAAGGACTTTTTAAGAGGGCGAAGATTTAGAAAAATAACATATCACTTGTATCTCCAGTTGACTTACACAGGTTGTTTCAAATCACCCGTACCAGCACTTTTTCGAAAATGCGACGTCTGACAAAGATGGGGAAAAAATGTATGACAAAAGTGCATATGCAGAATTGACTGACGCTATAGCAGTTTTCGTGATTAAACCGGAAGTGGCAACATCCGGAAGTAACTTTAAAAACTTAAATGGAACCATCCGGATTTTATTACATAATTAGTAAGCTATTTGATAAATCTTCTTCTTCTTCTCGACTCCTTTTGCCTTTTCAGGCGTAGGAAGGTGGTTTCGTGTTCTGGGTCCATTTCCACCATGCCCTTCTAGCTTGTGCAAGTGTTTTCATTTCTTCTGGTGTTTTTCCTCTTTCTGACCCCCAATCCCTTATTTGATCCATCCATTTTCTTCTTGGTTTCCCTCTTTGTTTTTTGGCCGATTTTCCAATTTCCATTATTTTTTTCGTGATTCTCTCAGGTTTCATTCTCACTATATGGCCAAATCAGATTAGTTTTTTTTTTAATTTTTTTTAATTATTGGTTCTTGTTTGGTTATTTCTCTAAACGAGGCTAAAATTAACACCATGGAAATGAAACACCTCAGAAAAATTGCGGGGAAAACTAAATGGGACAGAATAAGAAATGAAAACATTAGAGAAATATTTGATAAATAAACACTTTTTACTTAAAAATTTTTGATTATCAGTATAGTTTGTAATCCATTGGACCTAATTCATAACAACATTTAAAACCCTATTCGCATGTAACTGAGTTCTGGAAACCCCCTTTTTTATTTAGTTTTGTACTTAATTAAATGAAATTTTAGACATACCTATGATATATGTAAAAAAAAACGATTATTTGAACATGTTAACACTATTATTTCAATTTTATATTATACAAAATTGTGCAGTTATATTCAAAATTGCTTCCTCTTTCCTAAAATGTAAAGGTACATTTGAAATGATAAACTTAGGGTAATTTCCGGCGAAACCGAAAGTAAAACAATAGTGTACATACAGGGTGCGCCATTAGTGCGATAAAGTCCATTATTGCCCTTAATGTCAACTTAATAAAAAAAAGTTTTTAATGAAACTTATAGTATTTCTACACGTGAATGTTTTAAAATTAGTTTCAAGTATACAGGGGGTTTCATAAAAGTGGGGCGTCACTAAAGGTATTTTTTTTAAATTGAACACCCAGTATATTTTTGCATAATCGAATTCAGCAAGAAAATCTCCATATGACAGTATTTTGTTTTTTTCATTTTTTTGCGACGTTGCCAATTTATCTTAAAAAATCTTTGAATTTCCAGAAAAACAGGGTACAATACTTGTCAAGAGCACAACGTTATGAATAATAATTGGCAAATGATATTTTGCACATACAAAGTCAAAAGGTGTAGTCGTAGTCTAAATACATCAAAATTAATTTATATTATACAGGGTGTTTCTTATAGATGTGCCAACTTCCCAATTTTCAAACATCAATAACTTTATTTTTTCAAATGGAACACCCTGTATATTATTAGGTGATTTTGTGGCATTTTTGTTTTTCTTCAACTTTTCTTAATACTTACCTATACCTAAAATGAATATTTTCTGAGATATTTACATTTTACTTATTCTTATAAGCGTTGTGTAGGAATTTCCTAGTTTTCTCGGAGTAGGCCCCGACTTTGACAATAGAAACATTAATTTCTGTAGTAACAAATGTCAGAGTTAATTGCTGTCAATTGTTAAAACATAAATAAATGAGTATAACATATTTAATAGGAATTTTCCAAAAAAAGAATTGATTGATGCGGTCCATGTTCAGGGTGGCGTATTTTCGATGCCCATACAGGGGGGGTATCTCGGTTATTATCAGAAAACCGCTTTAGCGTCAGTCGATTCTGCATTTGCACTTTTGTCATTAAAAAAAATTACCCATCTTTGTAAGACGTCGCATTTTCGAATAAAATTGCTTGTACGGTTGGTCTGAAACACCCTATATATCTCAAAATATTCAATTTGCTGTTATTTTTTAAACACCCTCGTAAGAGACCGCAGTCCTAAATGTTTTAATTAACTACGCCAGAAATGCAATACAATTATGACACTTCCTTACTTTTATTGTAAAGGGTTAAACTAACTTGAATAATATTTTTGATGTATCATGTTTGGTAATTTTTTGTTATTTTCGATAATACATCAATAATTTTGCAATGAACATTTAAGAACGTCGGCACTTGGTGCACAGCATTTTTTAAGGTGACCGCCCCTCAATTTAATGTAAGTTCGAGTTATCGTTTTATTTAGGTTTAATTAAAAATATGTATTTATTTTATTCTGATAGACATAAAAACAAAACATTATATTGTGCCAAATTATAGATAGTAATTTTATGGGACAATAAACCTCGTGACGTTTTGATTACTTCAAAAATAACCTTCGTAGCCAAAGTTTTATTACTCCACAGAGTCACAATTGCTTATTACAATGCACTGCGCCCAAGTCAGAAATTTATAGAAAAAATTATTAATAATAATAAAAATATATCAAGAGATCCAAACAGATAAACTTCTCTTCATAATAATGCTACTGTACATCACTACAATTTAGTTAATATTTTATTGAGAAGTAGGTGATGAAGTTATCTTTCACCACAGTTGCTTAAAACGATTGTTTTAAAAAGAGCTGTTTAACTTATTATCACAATATTAGGTTTTTAATTGCAAGTTTTTAATATTAGACTTACTTCATGTGTGCAAAATATTTCTTACACTGTATAAAATAACACTATTATTAATGAAGAACAAACAATTCAGGAAATAAGATACCTACCTGCTAAAATAATTTCAAAACATTGTAAGGTACATATTTGTGTATTTAAGCCAGGGCATGAAACCGGTTTTTTAAACCGGTTTAAAAAACCGGTTAACCTTTATTTTTTGTCCAAAATTGTGATTTTTAACCGAAACCGAAACCGTTATTTTTAAAGGCAAAAAAACGGTAACCTTTAACCAAAATAATAAAAAACCGGTTTTTTAAACATCTCTTTTTAATAAAAATTATTTTGAAAAAATACAAAATCTGTATTAAATGTGATTAGTTTACCAAAACTAATTACTGAATGCTTGATTGTACATATATTATAAAATTATAAATAGATAATATCTTTTTATACTTTGCATTCCAAATCTGAATAATGTAAAAAACCGGTTAAATTAACCGGTTCTTTCAAAACCGGTTTTCTACGGAAAAAACCGGTTTTTCAACAAAAACCGTTATAAAAATAAAGTTCTTGAATTCGGTTAACCGTTAACCAAAATTTTTTTCGGTTTCTAGCCCTGATTTAAGCACTTGCAGAGTAATAAGAAATGTTTAATATTTACTAAATAAACAAGAGGTGAATTCGTAACAATAATATAGAATAATAAACACTTAATACAACTTCCAAGCATTTTGAAGTTTTCTTGGATATTAAAACAATTGTATCAGGAAACTGCACAGAACAAAAATTTTTATATTTACGTTTATTTAAGGCAAGTTAAGAAAATTTTGTAACTAATTTATAGTATTTTGTATTAATGACCAGGTGTTAAAACTATGTCTAAACAAAACGCGGATTTAAAATTGCGATATTTTATCATTAATACACTCTGTCTAGGACTTTTGTAATTTCAAAAAATTGACACGCTAACGCGTAAAAAACAACGAAAACAAATAATTGAAGCAAATAAAATTTAAAAAAAATGAACTACTCATCTTGTTTTGTTCATCCTTCAAAAATATATAATGACTGTCGATTTGAAGATTAAAATTGTTTTACAACAAAAAAAATATTGCCGACAGATCCCTATAATTTTATCATTCCGAAATAGTTGAATGCTTTGGCATAATTATAATAATTTTATTGACATCACTGGAAATGTACAAAATTATACGCTTATTAGCAGTGATAAATTACATGATAAGAACATTTTACAGTTTTAATTACGTTAAGTGAATGCAGTCGGCATACCCAAAATGTATGTTCTATGAATTTTGCTCTTTAATAAATTAGTACCTAATACATAACACTCCTTATTTGATTTTCAATAAAAATTATCTAACATAATTTATGGTTTATTTAATAATAGGTTACTAGCGTTATTGAATACCTTACCAACAGTAATTGAATTAATTATCACAGCCAATTATAATAATAATCGTCTCCGTTTCATAAACCCACCACGACATTAATATTAACTAGGCAAATGCTGTGAAGAAAGTCTTTTAAATAAATGAGAAATATTTAGACAATTTTTATTCAACTTTTTGGGATTCTCAACTAAAAATCAAGTGACGCGAATTTAAAACGTTCAAAACCTATTGGCGCATAATTTTCGATTATGACATGATCATGAATGTACAATATTTACCACTTTTGTTTGTTGACATTTTTGGAATTAAATTAAGTATTTATGAGCCATTAAAAGATTCTAAATTAGTAAATTTCATTTAGAAGAAAAAATATATCGGGAAGAAATCGCATGAAAGATAATAAAATTTCTCAATTATAACGTACATTTGTCGTGTACATACAGGGTGTCCAGTTTAAAATGAAGTACATGGGTATCTCGAAAACCGTTAAAAATACAAAATCGGTTAAATGGGGAAAAAGTTGCGCAATTACATGCGTAACAATAATCCAGTTTTACATTTTCAATAATTCGTCCTGTTACGCAGTACCACCATGAAAACGAAAAATGCGCCGCACCTTTTTCCCCATTTAAACGATTATGTATTTCTGTTTCCGAGATACCCATGTACTTCATTTTAAACTGTATAGTGTCTACCAGAACTGACGCGAAAAGGGGTTTGAAATTTATATTTTGGAGTTCGTTCTTGTTTGACATAAAACTCGTTATAAGCGCATATGTTATTATAGCAATTTAAATGACCATTAAAATAAAAATGAAACCCAAAAATAGTTTATCCATCGCACCTCTCGTTGTAAGTAATGAATCTATTTTATTCACTATATTTGATTGCCGATGACGATGATATGGTAAAGTTAATGTTAAACACACTAAAATATTGTTATCCAGTTACGGACGACCCGCTAGGCAGCGCAAAAAGCACCCGCTGACGGTTCCATTTTTAGACTCCCGACCAAATAAAAAACAATATATCATTCCGCAGAAAAAAATTTAACCAAAATATGCATATTGCATACTTTTTATTTTACCGTTAGTTTGCCCTGTCTCTCTCGGATGCACATGCCCACAATAATTAATTTAAGGTTTCCGCTAAATAATGCTACAGATATACATAAATGTAAATGTAATAAATAATCAAGTAATAACTATATGCGTGAAATTTATGCTAATGTATTAGATGATTTCCAGATTTTTCAAAATTATATCATGGCCTAAGAGGATTACAATACTTGAGAAAATATTGTATGTAATAAGTATACAGACAATATTGATAAACAATATTTTAATAATGAAATAAAACAATTTTTAAACTATATTAAAGAAAAAAATATACATCGTCGTTTTCAAATGCATAAATTATAATTTAACGGACTGTAGCCCACATTTCCAAATGTAGAAACAATATTAAAAAATGTCCTTACTATGCCATTTCCAATGCAAGTGGGGAACGTTCGTTATCTGCCAAGGCAATATAATCAATTTATCTATTATGTTCATAAAAAATGATATTTTACAAATATTAAATTGTGACAGAATTATTTATACTTCGCATCTACAAAAGGTAGAACGACATTGCTATAATTATAAATTACGAGTATAATAAATAGTAACAAATTTTTGGTATATGATGTTTGTGATTGTTTAATTCCACTTTTATTGTAACATATTTGAAACATTTTATTTTATTTTGTGTTCTTTTTGTGAATAATATTCTGTAGAATTAAATCATCCGTATATTTATTGTTAAATAATAAAATTTTCAATGCATTAGTGAAGTATAAAATTAATAAAATTGGGATTTTTATACCCTTATTGAATATGTAAAGTACACCTAACATTATTGCCCTACAAGGGCTTAGTTGGCAACTGATGTTTAGTTTATTGTTGCACATCTTAGCATCACTACTGATAATACGCAGACCAAAGTTTGAGAGCCTCTGATGTAGCTGATTTAGTACAATTGTGCGTATAGCTGAATCATTCTGTATAACCATCCATATGATTCAATTAAATAGATTCCCGTATAACTACAGAGTCGGTCGATTTCTGATCTCGGCAATCTACAAAAGTAAGAAACGTATAAGCTGTGAGGATACCTCACAAGTTGAACTAGTTATTGCATAATATACAATGATTTCATCCATCCCTGTACACACATACTATAAATTCCTTCCTAGTTCAAGGAATAAACGCCGTTAAACCTGAAATCAAAGAATTCACAATGGTCTGACGATCGCGAATCGGTGTTGTCATCTCGTCCTTTATTAACATTGACAGGCGGCGTGACATACATAATGCATACGGTTAGTCCGCGATACGTTGTGGCCTATCGATATCGGACCTCCTTGCATGACTTGCCTCATTGTTTGAGGTCACAAATAATACGTGACAAAAGTTGGAAACCCTTCCATGTGATGAAAAATGCTTAAAGAAAATCCTCAAATCGTTACACGCACGACCACTTTAGTTCAAACTGATCAAGTTCGTTGATTAGACCGGGGATTTACATAAATTATGTAAATAAAAGGCTACCAAGAAGATACTATATCGAAAATTAATATTTGTTTATCATATAATATACCATCAAAATCCGAAGTGTTCATAGGGCGCTATGTTTTTATAAGTAGGATTTTACCCAACAGAGGATGTGCATCTTCTTCATCAACGATGGCTAAACGAAACTACCGGATCAAAAAGAAGTTTAATTTGCATCAAGTACGACCTAAATTTTGGCAGACTAAATATAGAAAGTCCCTATTACTACCCTCACATATCCGCAGCCATAAAAACAGGAATTAATAACTGACACGCAATTCGTATTAGACGCTGATAGAAGTATTTTAAGGTTATATTCATACATTCTTCCACGTTTTTACTGGATAGCTTGTAGATGTTCAAAATTTATTACACAAAATTGTACCCATTTTCTTAAAACTAACGGATTCACAAATTATTTTCTAGTATTTGTCAAGAGGAAATTTGGCTCAAAATATGCTTTTTTTTAGCATTAATCGTACAATCTGAAAAAAAACATACCACTTCTTCTTTGTTTTATCCTGGGACAGAAAAAATATCCAAAGCACTTAAAATAAGTATACACTGTAATATATGGACCATTTATTATAAAAGTGGTGTCAGTCCGTTGTTCTTTGTTTCAAGATATTTAAGGGTTTGCATTTCAGTAGATTCAAAAGTACTAAAGAGAGTCTTAAGTTGTTAAGTTTGCTCACGTTTCTATAAATTTAAATATATTGTGACGGGCAGTACTTAGAGTTGCCTACAATACGAGATAATTCTCGATGTCGTCTCGTCTCGTCTCGTCTCGTCTCGAATATTCGAGATTGGTATTTTTCTATCTCGAATATTCGAAACGAGATTCGCAATATTCTAGAATTTTCGAGGCGAGATTTTTAAATTCGCGATATCGACAGTATGTTTATATGTAGAAAAACTAAGTACAGTTTAAGTATATTTTTGTTTAAAAATTTTAGAAACCGTCACAAATTTTAACTTTTAATTTATTTTATACTATTTTAAATGACTTAATCTACAGATTCCAATTTTACCATTATTTGAGTCATGGTACTGTCGATGGTACCGTCAAAATGTTTTTTAAAATCCACAGCCGTTTCGGAGTAAATTAATATCGATAAAAGAGTGTCCCAAAACAAATGTACTTTACTTCAACTCTCATCTGCTCTAGAGCGCTTATTTTTTTGTAGAAGTTTGCCCTTTTGATGAATCGTTCAATATATCTTTACTTTCACTATTCTTATAACCTGCATCTTTTACCAAGTCATCGTCGTCTTCTACTACACTGGTTTCGCTTCCAACGTAAGACCTTTTTGCGATTAGTTTTGTACAATGTTTCATATTTGAAAACTAACATTTTACGAATTTATACTAAAGTTTTATAATCGGCAATAACTAACACTACAAAACACTTTATAACACACGGTGTTAGCTGATACAATTAAATTAGGAAATGAATGTAAAAGTAGCATCTAATAATATGCGTTCACGTTATTTGCTTACTTAGGAAACCACCGAACTTGAAACCAGTGTTATATAGAGGGCCCATCAAACGTCTGATAATTTCATTAATCATAATAATTATATCAAAAATTTTCTTTGTGCGGAACTCCTCTGAGCGCGAGGCCTTGGTCTGTGGCCTGAAAAACCGACGTCTGACTCGGTCCTGGTTCTGTATATCATCAAGGACACTCAGTTAAAGCTTTACAAGTGTCTCAATTCGATTCGCACATAGGTAGGTACTTAAAATTCGAGAATCAATTTTCGAGAATTTTCGAGATCGAGAATAGATAAAATCTCGTCTCGTCTCGTGGCAGCACTAACTGTATTGTATAGGTTTGCACTGTTGGGGAAGAGTACCTACTCATTACCTACTCTTATATTTATTTATTTTTAAATATGGCTCGTGATTGTCTTCTTTATAAGGTGGTTGGACCCTCAAACGTTAATTTACGTAAAACACCGATCTAGAGCAATTATTACACAGCAATAAACAAATAAAATACAATAACTTTAACAACGAACTCGTTTATTTTTTGAGCGTCTGTACATTTCTCAAAATTTGTTTTTTAAAGACCCAAGCCCGACTGTCCCCAGATTTTGAGTTCCTGCTGTTATCCTTTTTTATTGTAGTTGTATTCTTGGCATTTATTACTATAAGAACATATATTGTGTTTTACTTATGATAAATTTATCGAACAAATCGTTTGTTTATAGACCAAACCCAAACATTGACGTACATTCCAAATTAGAACCATAATATTTTAACGTTAATTAGTTTTGCTACAACTTAAATCCTCATAAATTGACCCTTTTGATTTGTTACATGTTTTAGTAAATAATGCGTCAGTATTTGTTTTATATTATTCATTTACAAAGTAATTGGAACAACGCTGAAGTACAATTAAAATAATTAAAGCCAGGCGGCGTTGCAAATTCATTAAGCAATTATTTTTTTTAGAATTCACTACACCAAAATTTGAATTTTTGGGCCATAAGTGAACTTACACCATTTTTATTTGAATTGTAAATTCATTTCATTTTAAGTATTTTAATTCCAATTTAAGTTCAATTACATCATGTTTTTGTCCGGTTTTATTTAAAATTAATAACAAGAATCAAAATACCATAGTTTAATCTCATTATGTACCTACCTATTTACTTATAGCAAATTACATTAAGAATATTAGTTTCTATTTATATAAACTCGTAGATTTTTGAATTAAATGCGAATTTAATTGTAAAATCGCACGGTAAAACTCATTAGTTTACCCAGACTTAGACTAAAGAATATGGACTTAAACCAATTTCATTATAGATCATTACGCAATGTCATTTACTAACGAATTTTCATTTGGTCAAAGAATGAGGATATTTTAAAATATAAACACCACCAGAACGAAACTATCAACACACATGAGATTTTACTGAACTATTGTACATTTTACAACCGACATGACTTTTCTACATACGCCAAACATGCTACGTGACGTGATACAACTCCAAGAGCAGCGTCGTTATAGTTACTATCCAACGGTGTCACACAAGCACTCCCATAAAGTAAAAGTTTTCTCTTGTACTCACTCACATCGGACACAAAAAATTGCCGCAGTGTCGCGACATTATGTAGTCTCCTCGCATGATTAGCATAAATACGGTTAAGGCATTCCTACAAATTAAAGAACTGTCAGTCATATCAAGTCCTCAGACTATTGAATATTTTCAGAGTAATATAACAAGTGCATTGAAAATTATAGATTATTTCTGGCAAATATGCCCGAATGCAAGTTGAGCTGAAAAAACACGAGTGCACGAAAAACACCCGTGTTTTTTTTTTATTCAACTTGCATGAGTGAAGATTTGTCAAAAGTTATAGATTATTTGCAATGCACGAGTTATATTTTCTCAGAAAATTTCCTTTACCTAACCTACCTGTCCAATTAAATATATGTTATATCAAATTATACGAGTACTGTCAGAGTGGTGCGTTAGGGGTGTGGCTTAATCTATATTAAAGTAACGCTATTAGTCGCCGAAATTCGTCAAAAAATTATCAAGGCTAAACTATTTAATTCCCTCTCCAAATTTATATTTTCGACCAATCACAAACTCAGTTTTTTTAAAAACGACCAATAAACACATGAAAATCTGTTAATTGTGAAACGGATATTATCAATGTATGATTATGTTTATTGGTCGTTTCTAGGAAATCTGAGTTATTGGTCGAAAACGCAAATTTGACAGGAGGATCAACATCTGACAGGGGAATATGTAAAATTATTACCGTGTAATAATGCTCCTATTGGTAGTCTCTAGAAGATTTAAGATTAGTGATTGGTTGAAAACGCAAATTTGACAGGTGAAGAACATTTCAGTGAGATATATCTAAACCAAATAATTTGCGCGAGATTTTTTGCAAACAGATTTAAATATTACCAAAATTAAATTTATTATTGTGCTATATAACACCGCAACTTTGTAATCAATCAACTACATGAGCAATAAATATTTGAATAAAAATATTCACAAAGTGTTTCTCCACTGAAGGCTGCAACCAACAGATGTGAAACCAGAGATATCAAACCGTTAACTGAGTTCGATCTATCTATTGTTAAAAACTTGCACCCGTACCAGAACCCATTTTTAATTCACTGTCTTGGGCTCGCACGGAAACAGAATTTAATTTTTCAGAGATTGAAATCGCAAAACCGGATATTTCAGCATTACGTTAAAAATATTACAGATTGAAACATTATTTACTAAATCAAGTACTTGATTGTGTAAAAACAATTTTTGTGTAACACATATTTCATAAATGAAAAAAAAATCAAGGGATACATTTTTGAAATATGTTTTAGCCAACTATGTAAAAATCAAATATGACGCCCAATGTTATTCGTTAAATTAATTTTGCGAAAAAAAACAAAACAGAAATAACTAACTGAACATTTAATAAGATCATTAAATGTAGAATAAACAGTTGCTATGAATAATTTTTAAAAAAATTAAATATAAAATAGATGCAACGAAAAAACAAAGTTAAGTTTTCAATTTGTACAGTTTTCATAAAAAATGCAGCTATTGAATATCTTTTTTTGATTTTGCCAAATTTTAAGTTTTACTCTAACATTTATATAAAGCAATATCTTCATATTTAAACACAAAGTTTAATCACCCTGTATGCTACTAAACTACAGCTTATTTATTTAAAACCGCCAATTTAATCTGTCCATCACATAAACAAATAAACCTTTTTTTATGATTTTTTAAAATTCTGGTTGCCATGCAGTTTCACAGCTTCGAACTACTTCTTCAGCAAACAAAAATTTCCTGCTAAAACGTAAAGGAACGCTAAGGTTTGAAATAACAGGATTTAACACCTAATAAAATCACAATAATAAGATCAGTGTTGTGTTAGTTCACCACAATAAAGTACACGCAAAATGAATCACCTAGATTAATCAAACCTTTGCATCTACAAGCCGAGATTGTTTTACACTTTGCAGAAAATTTAGATCAAATACCATTCTAGCGAATATAATCAAAGCAATAAGCCGCATAAATGCAACTCGGAGACAAAATTCTTGAAGTTATTTCATTGCCGCATATATATTATACACTTTACCAGATTCCTTCTACATTCTTCCACAATTAACTTCTAACAGACTCTGTCAGTATTCAAAAATAAAAGTTACTTTAACTTCCTCTATCGACACTTCTCAAGATTTATAAAGTATCGCAACTATTACAATTCAAAAACATTAAATCATTACAAAATGTATCGGCAGGATCTTCGGTACATTTCTTGGCGCACATTTAATTAGTAATAAAACGCTTTAACGCTTCACGTCGCAATTTGTTACGTTTTACGTAATTATTGTAGCTATTTGCATATCTAAGAACTTATTTATTATAACTCGCTTATTTATTAATACTGAAAAGCTATATTTAGTTATAATTAGCTAAAACGATCAATACCAATTAAAAGAACAAAAAAATTGCACAAAACAGAAATAAGTATTTTACGTTTTACATGTAAATGAACGAAAGATAACTTTAATAACAATTATTTATACTGAAGGTTTTGCTTATGTTAAAATTTCTACAGAAAACATTTCCCTACAACAAAGTTTATGTAACGATAAATAGATTTAAACATTGACAATAGCTGTGACAACCTTTATTCTACCCCAAAAATATGTACGTTGTTAATCTACACACATTAGGGTTTGGTTATGTATAACAAACCGTTAAGTATAAATAGATCATCGACATAAAACTTAGAGGTCTTTCAAGATAAACTGAACCGCGAATTGCGCAAAGAGAGGGGATGGTGGTTGAAATGTAGACCTTTCTAAACACATTATATTATTATAAGCCGAGTTTTGGTTTCTGCGTCACAGTTCAGCTTATCTTGAAAGACCTTCTAACATATGACAAGACAAAAGTGACGTTACGGCCGTTAAAATGATAATTTTAAACGTTTATTAAAAGTGTAGTCAACGTTTTATTTTACTGTAATTGTTAAGATGTTTTGTAAACAATTTTAAATTATAGAAAATGGACTTAGACTTAATGCAGGCATGTGCATTGTGCAACCTGCGGCCAGCGGGCTGGATGCGACCCGTGACATGATTTTATCTGGCCCGCGAGAACATTTCCATATCTCACTGAATCCGGCCCGCCAGCCAACTAAGGCTGAAAAGTATTTTGTGTTTATGATGTTTTATTTTTTATGAATATAAAATGTAGTTATACTTTTTTATTAAATGTTTTATAGCAAGCTACCCATCAAATTCTTGAACTAACTCCCAGAAAAAAAACGCTTATACAAGGGTCTCATTTTTCGCGTTTTTCTCCGAGACCGTAAATTGCACCTATTTTTAAAAACTTTGCACCGTTTTACACGCAAAGAATGCACGCATCAGAATTTTTTTGCACACAATTCCATGACCAAAGCGACTTCTAAACTGACTATTTTTAAACATCATTTTTGGGCGGTTGGGCTGTAAATGATCCTAAAAACAAAAGAAAGTGCATCAATTTACACCTCGCCAGATACAGCTATCCCTTGGCTACACTTCGAAACCAAAAAGGAAAATGTCGGATAGAAAACAATACAAAAAATGATTTTTTTTTACCCGAGGTGTTTTTCGTTTTTCAACGAACGTTGAGGAAAAAACTGCTTTTACAAGAATATCGTTTTTCGCATTTTTCCCCGGAACTATTGAACGTATTTTCAAAAACTGCAACATTTTCTGGCAAAGAATGCGCGGATCGGTAAATAAAAAAGTTTTGATTTTATCTCAGATGATTTCATGGCCTACTCAACCGCAAAAATTGCCAAATTTAGGTAGCATTTTCTGGCGTCCGTAAAGGATTCTAAAAAAAAAAACTGCAGCTATCATATCTTTGTTTAAAAGAAATATTTTACTTAAACAAATTTTGAAATTGTTGCAGCAATCTACTGACAATTGCTTCGCGTTCGACCTGTTTATCATAACTGTTTTATAGTAGTAACTATTTTAACGAAGTAAAAAAACACAAATATAGATGGGTTGATTTTTGCATACTCCAATACAAGCCGGCGAATGTGTTCTACATTTACTATCCGGCCCACAGTCTTCTCGAAGTTGCACATGCCTAACTTAATGTCTGCATTTTCAGTTATAATATTGTTGTTGATTAGGCTTGTAAAAGTAAAGTTTTTTTTTTATGGTGTCATTAAATTGGGCCGCTATTTATTGGGTCAGTATTTTTAAACACTTTTAAATCGGCATTTTAAATAAATAGTCTGTATAAATTATTTAAAATGAAAATAAACCCATTGCTTCGTTTTTATTATTTATTAAAAAGCTTTTACTAACCTTTTACCTGTTCCTCTATTGCTGACCAAATGAATAAAGGTCAAATTAAAAGTTGGTTACAGCTTTTCTTTAATGAACACAAACATGTGTACCTAGTTATATTTGATTATGTATTTAAATAATTTATTATTAATACAGAACTAAAAAATTAAATGTTGATGACCAAAAAACAAAATACCAACCAAATAAACAAAATAGTCCTGAAAAAATGCGATTTGCTACTGACACCTAATTTTTTATACTCACTAAGATATTCGTATGGAATTCTGACCATTTATTTTACAAAATAATTACCTCTATTTAATAAAAACACTAACCAAATAAATAGGGGTGATTAAATTATTTCATAAGTCGTATAGGTAATCTAAAGATTGCAATTCAGATATATTGGTAATAGAATTGTACGTGTAAGAAACATGGTTTGCAATCTTCTTAAGAAGTCTTAAATGTTATTTCAAACTAATGCAAGGTTAGTAAAACTACTCAGTTTACAATTCTTGTTCTTTGCTTTTCTCGTGACATGTTATTTTAGTATCATTATGGCAAGCAATAGGGCTTTTACAACGAACTCATAAGTTTTTCGTATTCACATATTCATTTATTACAAAATATTATATTTAAAGAAAAAAACTTTTTTTTAATTATAAAAAATCAAAAAACTTAACATTTTAAAAATTAAGGTAGGTGCTTTTTTTTAATTGGTGTCTTTCTTAATTATAAAGTTTATAAATGTTTTCGATAACTAAATTCATCCTTTAATATAAAATGTATTTTGTCCGATTAACAAATTATTTGGCATACAACAGTGATAATCTTTTAATCGTGCTATTATCACTTTTAACCACTGCAAACCATTTAAGAACAAATTACATAATACCAACTATTCCATACCAATAATTATGAGCTTAAGAAAGAAGAACTCATTCTTTAATGTTAATTTGTGTGAATGAAAATTTTATTTACTTTTTAAATAACAAAATTAACGAAATAGTACTCCTAATAGTTCAGTACTATGTTATTAAAAATAGACATTATAACACATATAATAAGTTGTAGCCATAAACAAAAAAAAAATGTTAAAGACGTTTACATATAATCTTATTATTCACAAACAATAATATTTGCAATAAATATTTCGGCAGAATATCTCGACGAAAACCACAGAAGCTCATTTCTTTTGTTGTTCCACCCAAACTATTAGCATATGAACTGAAAAAGGTTGGTAGCCAGATAAAAACAAAACTGATCACACAAATGCGGTCAATCCGGACCCGTTCAAGCAACCCAATTTTATATTTATATGTAAATTCGAAAACAGCCTGCTACACGGGTTAAATTAGTTATTTTCAAAACACGTACACATGGATATTGATCATCAACCGTCAGCAATTTTCTTTACTGGTCTATCAGAGCCAGCCTGACCCTCGAGGAATTTTATGGGATTCTACTCCTTTGCGTGATATGAGGACAACAAGGAAGACCAAGAAGTTATCCAAAATCTTTCATGACGACGCAAACATTCCTCTTAAATTACGGCCATCGACAAGAATACCAAGTACAGACATTCCAAAAGCATTCTTAACGTGTAGCGAAATATAAGATTGTAAAATTTGGAATGAAGCAATTTTTTCACACTAATTAACATAAAAAACAATGGCTATATACACAGAGTGCATCAAAAATCATTGCCGTTTCTATTATATCGAGTGTTGTTAGAAATAACGCATTGACAAATAACAGAAAATTTTGCATACAATGTCACATAAATGAAATTATAAAGTACGTTCTTAATAAGCACCTTATTCAGCTGTAATTATAAACTAATTTAGATCTTATTTAAATCTTATTTAAATCCATTAAAATAAATAATTTTTTTGAAATTTTTAAACGGTTTATTTAACATATTTTACATTAAACACAATAAATTGCTTAAAAACACCCTGAATGATTATTAAACAATAAAAATTCAGCAATTTTAAAAGTTGCTCATGTTTTTTACAAACTATTATACTTAATAAATAAAACATCCAGAAAGTTCTTTAGCTTAATTTTTAATGAACTTGATTATTGTATAGAAGAAATACGGAAGATTCATAATTTGTTAACATATCACATTGCAATAATTGCAGTATTGATAAGAATTAAATTATTACAATTGGTTATAATACCTTATAAAATACAATTTACAATCATTTATAAGCATGTTTCAATGTTTTATAGCAGTTTAATATATTAGTCATTTAAATAAATTAACAATAATAAATTTTCTGTGCAGTTTATATTGTGATTTATAACAGAAACAAAAACATGTAGAATCCGTTTTATGTGTACTCAGAACGTCGTATTTAAAGATGTATTTCATATGTATGCAAATCCGTTCATTAAAGTATTCATTCAAGTTTTGATTTCAATTATTTTAATCTTCTCCTGTAGGTCCAATTTTGTTGTCAAATCTCCACGAATTTTTAATGCTACATATTTTATTTCACTTACAACATTTTATTTTTTACTCAAAACACTCAAAATATCTTCAATATAGCGATGGTGTTTCCAAAATATTTTCACCACAAATGCGGGTAAACACAATATCTCCGCTGGAGCTATTGAAAATCGATTCATACGAAATTCATGACGCTATAAAAGATTTAGTTTATTTGCGACTTGAAATATATGATATACTAACAGCAGTAATAATGACAGTCAATCTAATAGGACGATCCAAAATTTAACCATATTTTTACCTAAACAGCCTTGATAATTTAATAACCAAGTTCAATTACTCTTCAGTATTGTAATATACGATGATGTGCTTGACAACATTGTATCTCATGCCGTTTCTGGAGTGGTGCTGTAATGTCAGTCTTAATTAAACTCATTGTTTGCGGTTTATGATGTTTGATGAGTATATGCAGTTTGCATATGAATATTATTCAGTAATACTGAATAGAAGAAAGGTGTTTGTATTTAGAAACTAAAAAAGGTAATTTATTTGAACGTCTGGGTAAAACAGCTTGTACAAAACGTATAGAATACAAATTTTCGATTGGAATGCTCCCTTAAAGGTTTTTTCTATCTAGTAGGCCACGTAAAACAACAACAATATTCCTAAAACAATATGTAGTTCGTTTGCTTTTATTCTACAAATAGAAATCTCGCTTGATGACCCTATAATGTAAAAAATCTTGCTGATAGAATAGATTTAAAATAAGTTTTTTTTTTTAATTGTGACACAACTGTCTTCTTGCTGTTAGATATTTTATAACATGAATAATGTTATTTCTGATTTAATTCGCGCTGTCTGTTTTGATTTAAAATTACTTGGTTTTTGAAGTTTTGTGAATCCCTTATCGTCCCCATATAGAGGAAGCCCATACGCTTCTATATAGAAACTGGATTTTTATGCTGATTTTACTATAATATGTATACCGGGTAGGGTTTCTTTCCCGGGATTTCGGGATCCCGGTCCATTTTAAGCTATTTTATATTTCCCGGGAAATGCTTTTTGTCCCGGGAATTCCCGGGATTTTAAAAAAGTGTTGTTTTCGTTTATTTTGTGCTAACATCTTTGTAATACTATCATAACTTATCAGAATGTTATGCTTAACATGTCTTTACTAACAGTAAATTATGGAAATAATTTTTCTCTTTTAGTATGGCGTAAAGAAGCCCGGTCTCCATTACATAGTTAATATCTTCAAAATAATTACAGTTTTATATTTGTGTACCCTAATAATTCAAAGCAAAATAGCTTATAAATGAAATTTTATTGATAATAACGATGTTTCTTTGCTGCTAGATGCTCTCAAGACAATTTCACCTACATCAATAGAGACTGAGAGGTTATTTATTTAAAAATATTGACATAATTTATTACATCCCGGGATCCCGGGAAATCCCGGGACAAAGGCAGATTTCTTTCCGGAATCCCGGGACAAGCAAAATGGTCAAATATGAGAAACCCTAATACCGGGTTACCGGGTGTAGCTAAAAGAGGCTCACTCCTCTTTATTTAGTTTTGATTTTATAATATCTTAGACGTATAATATGTGCAAAAAACCTGATTTTTTGACCATACATATTCTATGGTGTCACTTACGGCTTCGCCGTAAATGACCCTAAATCGAAAACCCTATACATTTTTCCATTTATAGAAAAAAGAAACGATTTTGAATACAACAGCACCAGTTTAATTTGTTTTTTTATAAACTCAAATAATTTTTGGACAAAATTTGATTTTTTAATTTACGCTGTGATCTGCATAAATCGAATTGTGTTATGTCAACAAGTGTCCGAAAAACGTTTTTGTTCATTTTAATTGACATTTGGGTTACTTTAATAGACTTTAAGAGTTGCGAAATTGTTTTTTTGACTAAAAGTCATTTTTTTGAAAGGAACGATAGTGACTCAATTGGTTATTTAAATTGAGTATTTTCTGACAAATTCAACACTATCAAAAACTTAATTTTCCAAACAAAAGCTCACCTGGGGGTCACGAACGTCAACCAAATTTTACAATTTTGTTTTCGGGCCTTTATTTGGAAACAAAAACAAAAATAAAGGCCTAATTGGGTCTCTAGACGGTAAACCCCGATGTCTAATAAGAATAATGAACCATGATATCGAAGAAAGTTAATATTTTCCTTAAAATGGAATTATTTGATGTTCTTTAGTGGTAAAGTATTAGTTAAGGTAAAATATTGATCGTTATTTTTTTCCCCTTAAAGGAACTATATTAATTCCTTTAAGGGCTATCTTTTAAAACCTTTAATTGTCAGTAACCTGTTTATTTTAAAATATGTTTGACTGGAATTACATATTTCTTGCAAACACAAGTTTTAGTTGTTCCATTGTTTCAGTATCAACTGTTTTCCAATTCAAATAAAAAACTAAAAAAATTAGGTGAATTATGTCAATATCGGTGAAAACAATTAGGAACTTTTAAGCAAATTAAGTGAAATTTGGTCATACAAAACTTAAGGGCAGGATTGTCGATTTTAAATTTACAATGAAAAAAAAACACTACAACACAACCTATTTTAATCTACATCATCAATTATGCCCTACCAACCATGGGAAAATAAAATATTGTACAATTTGTTAAAAATTTCAGCTAAGATCTTAATTGCTTAGATTAATGTATTATTTCTTATTACATAGCAACTTCAAACAGTTTTAGTAAGTTTACCAAAACATAAATTTTAAAAAATTACTTCCGTTTTGAGCAAATTAAAAGTGAAAATATAAACAATGTTTATTCAACGTGTTCTTATAAAACAAAAATGCTGGTTACCGCACTAAACGCTTTTTGTTGTTTTTCTGGTTACGTTAAAGAGAATGGAGAAATACACCGCAAGCCAAATCCAAACTAATATCAAGCTTTACGTGGATTAGAAACTGAAAGTAGGACAATCTAAGTTGATGGACTTCAGGTTTATAGTAGAGCACAAGACAAATTCCCCACGACCTTTGGCATAGATTGAAGGGATAACGCCGCCGGAACGATTACTACAAAATAAAAGTGTGTATGATAGTTTTTACTAATAACAATTACAATAACAATTGCCTACAGTTATTATACAAAATATTTCGAGGTATTTTGAAAAGGCCTTAGTTATTTTGATCAATAACTTACAACAGCATACTACATTAGCTGAGACCAAAGTAACACACATCGATTTAAAAAAGACTGCAAAAGAATTTCGAACTATTAATTTTTAGCAAATAAATTTTAATGGTTTATTAATTGGTAAGTTGGCTCACAGGCCAAATCGATTAACACTTTTTAATTTTTTTTTCATTTAGTGCCAAGGCGCTTGATTGATATTTAACTTTTTATATTTAAAATAAATTTTCATAAAAATTAAAATTAGTACCATTAAATGACAATTTTTTTGCCGTCAAATACTAAACAATTTTTTTTTTCTATTGTTGAAACATACTATACAGGGTGTCCCAGATTACATTTCCAGCATGGGGATCTCGCTTATTATAAGAGATACAGGTTTGTTTAAATTACATGAATTATTCATTGGTATGAGAGGAGCCACAATCAATTTTTAAAAGTACAAAATTCCTCGTGCTTCAGATGTTACAGCAAAAAATATGAAAATGTCCAATTTCTTTTTTCTCTCATAACTTTTTTGTCTTAATCATTAGAACAATTTTATTTGTACATTCTTAAGGTACTTTTTAATGGAGAATGTAACTATTATTTTAGATTATTTTTAACAGTTACCATTTTTGAGATATTACCCCTAACTTCACTTTTTCTTATGGGCCGCGAAGTTGGCTATGGAATAGTTGAATGTGCTTTTTTTTTTCTCTTTAAAATGAGATATTACTTGCTACATTTATTTTTATAAATAAGCCACAAAATCAAGAAAAATCGTATTTTACCCATCACTTATCAAGCTATCTATGAAAATAAAAACAAAAAACAACTAATTAAATGTCAAATGACAGTTACCATTTGTCTGCGGGATCGTTTATTAGAATTGTTTAGTATTGTTGTGTAATTCGATAGTCTTTGTAGTAAATTTGTTATCATATAATTATGGACACATTTACAACTAATTAAAAATTTATATGTTAAAATGCTACATTATTTGCAATAGAAACTGTAAAATAAATAATTCTAATTAATTCTTAATTTGTTTTGGATTTTTGGTTGGTTTGTCGAAAAAACCATAATCTTTTAAATTTATTTCCAAATTTTTGTAATTACGCATCCTTCGTTGCCTTTTCTCGGGATATAGCTCTAAGTATTCGCTTAGCTTCTACACAGTTTTTATGGCAAAGAATGTAGCATCTAAACATGTCAAATTTTTCACTATTTTAAATGTAGCTATCATTATAACAATTACTACAAAGACTATCGAATTACACAACAATAACGTGAAATTCTAATAAATGATACCGCAGACAAATAGTAGCTGTCATTTGACATTTAATTGGTTGTTTTTTGTTTTTATTTTCATAGATAGCTTGATAAGTGATGGATAAAATACGATTTTTCATGATTTTGTGACTTATTTATAAAAATAAATGTAGCAAGTAATATCTCATTTTAAAGAGAAAAAAAAACACATTCAATTATTCCATAGCCAACTTCGCAGCCCATAAGAAAAAATGAAATTAGGGGTAATATCTCAAAAATGGTAACTGTTAAAAATAATCTAAAATAACAGTTACATTCTCCATAAAAAAGTACCTTCAGAAAGTACAAGTATTATTGTTCTAATGATTAAGACAAAAAAGTTATGAGAGAAAAAAGAAATTGGACATTTTCATATTTTTTGCTATAACATCAGAAGCACGAGGAATTTTGTACTTTTAAAAATTGATTGTGGCTCCTCTCATACTAAGGAATAATTCATCTAATTTAAACAAACCTGTATCTCTTTTAATAAGCGAGATCCCCATGCTGGAAATGTAATCTGGGACACCCTGTATATGCATTTTATACGTCGTATAATAAAATACACACTAATAATAATACATTCAACAATGTTTATTTAAATTGAAATTTTAAAAGAAATTTTGAAAATGGACTTAATATCTACTATTTTAATTTTCTCTATTTTTTGGATGATTACCTGAAAATTTCAGCATTCGTGGCGTGTATTCAACCCATCGCGCTGAAATCTAACCTAACAAATCAACCAGTATGGATCTCCAGAAGATAACTATCTATTGTACATTTTCAGTATACGGCAAATACCTATATCAAACACCGTTATGTTCCTTTTAAAAATTATGATACACTACAATGTTAGCAGTTACTGAAAAAATATTTACAGTCTGCCTAAAGAAATTTAAAAGAATTAAGGTCGAATCCATTTAATTTTAGAAAAACGCTGTTATTCACAATGTCACAAAACCAAGAACCGAAGCACTTACTAAACGCAAACCGAAAAGTGGCTACGATGTAATCCTTTATTTAATGTAGGTACTTTACCCATACCGGGACCAGAACATTATTCTCGGAGGTTTCAGGCTCCATTTTATTAAAAACCCAATCCAAACCCCAGTCACAAAAAATATTTGTGTGAACTGGATTAAATCTAAACAAAATTTGTATAACGCTAGTGTACACTGATTTAAACTGGACCCTATTTTCGTGTTAACTGAGTTTAAAGCCATAGATCGTACAACTAGCACAGAAATTTCAAATCTCAAAAACACATGATTAAAATTAAAACGATACATTAGAATCAAACACAAACTTTTCGAAGCTTTTAAATTCACATAAACAATATTTTTGTATTTTTGCAAATATATTTTTAGACAAAAATTCGAAATTAACGTCGGTGTTGAAATCAACTAATGCGGTGGATGAAAGATTGAGTTATAACGTGGGCTAGATACAATTTTGTAACTCTTTTGAATTGGATTACTTTTAGTAAACCAAATTGATTCAATTAATTTTGTATAATTTCAAAGCAAATACTCCAATTAGTCTTATACAAATGGTAATTTAGCAGTTTTCTAAGAGAAGTGGTACTTTTTTAAACCATTTTTATAATTTAGTATTTTCTAAATTTTCATCGCATTCAAAAAAAAAATCTTTAAAACGTATAAAATAATTTTCAGTTTACACTTAGTGCGTATTTAATAGACGACCACTAATCCTTAGAAAGAATGTCTTTAGGAGTTCTACGACTTCTGCGAGTACCCGAAATTATAATGTTTAGTTTAGTCATATTTATTTTAGACGCTAATATCTACCAACCGGAGCAAAATAAAACAGAGATTAATTAAATATTTGCGCTAATTGTATCCACACTGAAACAGTCTTAATGTTTAAAATTGCTTTTCGTGAACGTCACAATCTAATTCTGTTATTGTAACCGTCACTTCATATGGGTTGAAATTGTCACAGAAACACCAAATTTGTATTATGAATTATTACGCACATTCATTTAAAACTGTTTATAAAGTACACTGCAACAAAATTTTTAACACTAAATCTTCTCTGCTCGTGATGGTGGTATATAATTTGTCTCACTCTCCAATTAAGGTTTGCAAAATAAAACATGTCTCGTTAATAATTTTTGTGTTTAGATCAAATTCCACAATCAAGATGACTGATTTATTAAATATTTGTGATGCCGATATTGGGCTTGGAGGTTTCTTAAATCGATGTTTCAGTCTCGTAACAAAAGATATCTTCAGGGCACCACAATTATCCGATTGTTATAAATGACTGACTATGTTAATTAACAAAAAAAGCAATAATCGAAGTACCTTGACTATGTCTCTTGCAACGGGAACTAAATATACTCGATATTAACGAAGAATTAAAAACCGTACACAGAACGAGACCGATTCTGCAACCTTTAAAGCCGATTAAAGAAACCTAAATGGCAATTAAAATTTACAAAAACGTTTTTTGGACACTTGTTGACAATAAAATTCACTTTATGCGGTCATGGCACACTTAACAAAAAAATAAATTTCCGTTCAAAAATTATTTGAGGTTATAAAAATTAACCAAATTGGTGCAGTTGTATCAAAAATTGCTTCCTCTTTCCAAAACTGTAAAAATATACAGGATGTTCCATTTGAAATAACAAAGTTAAGGCCATATCCAGCGAAACAGGAATGACACAATAAGGTACATGTGTAGAAATAATCCCGTTTTTTACACATATCATATGTCTAAATTTTCATTTATCTAAAATGAAGAGTATAAAGAAAAAAGGGGTTGTACCAGAACTCACTTACACCCGGTGTAATAATTTCTGAGATCCTTATGTTTTTATATTAATAAACTCTGTACACATCACTATACTTAACCAAATATAAAAAAATTGTATAATAATAAACGAAAAATGTTTTATACAAAAAAATATATTATATTTGAATACTAAACTTCATTGCGAATTAACCGAAGGAAATATGCACCATAATTAACCAATCAACTGTACTGTTTAACTTGTTCGCAATGCATTTTTATTATAATTACCTATTAAACAAAAACGATATGAAAAAATAAAAATTTATTTTAATTGAAATGCAAAATAAAAGCTTGTATCAAAAACACAAGCGCAATTACTTAATAAACATGCCAACACGGGTTTGGCTTCCACTTGGCAAAATCAAATTAGGCCAAAAATATTTTTGAACTAATAAATACCGACTTCGCTACACAACATCGTCGATTTTTAAAGCTGAAGTAAACAAAGCAAATTTTCAATGAACATTTTACCTATTCAATTCTGGATTTATAATTTAATGTTACTATCAATATAATCAATAAAAAAAAGAGCACGATATTATTATATTAAAACACTGCTTTTAAATATTTTTTAAACTTGAGTTATTACTTTTGGTTATTAACAGATTTTGCAAACTTTATCCGTAAATTAAAAACGCCTTTTTTTTCGTATAGGTACGTTTTTGGAATAACTGCCAATATCAACGAAATTTATTGTAATTGTGAGTATACATACCGAATAACATTCATTGGAAGAACTGACAACCATAAGGCAGTTGGATAGATCTTTGTTAATAGATCACATAGTAAATAAAATACGTACTGTTCGTTCCAACTTCTACATATATTTATTTGTACATAACATTTGAATAAATTTATCTATATGTATCATTTTCTATCTGGTATACCACAAAATAGATCTTTTCTGAAATTTCAAGTCATGTATCCAAAAAGCAGGGCCTATCTAGAAGCGCGAGCAGGGCACGAACGAAATTTTATTAACGGTTAATTTCGGTTAGAACGAAAAACCATAATAACGGTTAATTTCTGTTACAGAAAGGCTAATATTTTTTTTCGCATCAGCATTCTACACGAAAAGATCAGTTTTTAAAACTAAAAAAAGGAATATTTGAGAAATGTAATTTTGCAACCTTAACTATAGGACACTGCCTGAATTTTTTTTGTACCAATAAATTTTACATAAACATGTCTAAAAAGAATATCCATAACTTTTTTAGATATTTACAAAAATAACGGAAATATAGCACTTTATAAATATAACAAAAAACAGTTTTTCGCTAATAACTTAAAAATGATAATGATAGAATAGTTTAGAAAACTGCTTTGGATTTGCCCTAAAAAACTGCAGATTTTTGGTAATTTAACCGTTTCTGTCTTGAATATTAAGCGAGATAACCCTGTAATCCCATCGAATTTGGACCACCCTGTGCAATACTTAATATTTTTCGTTCCTTGCTGCATTTTTTAATAAATTTTTTGCGTGCACATTTTTGGTTTTTAAAATGTTTTGAAACTCCTCGCAGGACATTTTACTATTTTCTTTCACCATTAACTTAGCCTTTAAGTTTTTTAGCAACAATTTATTTCGTTCTTTTCGCCAAGCAACTGTCATCAAGCTAAAAATTCTTTCCGACGTTGCATTTGAATTGAGAATCGAGAAACGAAGGATGTTATTTTATACAAATTGGGTGAATTTTTATTATTCTTTTTTTTTTTAATTCCCATGTTTCAGTTTAAAATTTAATGACAATTGCTTACTTAAAGTAATCATATAAATAAAATATGTTTTGAAATAATTTGTGTTATCTTTTGTTTTGGTTTTTGCCAACAAACTTATTTAATCTTATCGAGTATCTACTGATATTTTTTCCAATTCTAAAATTGAAAACGATGAATAAAAAGAAATAGAATTAATATTCAGCCTTAATTTTAACTTCGTTATTCGAGCCGGAACCGAAACTGAACCGTAATTTTCAGCCAAACGGAAAACGGAACCCGAACGAAAAAAAATTTCACGGAACGTAACCGTAAACCGGAACGAAATAAAAAGGTAGAGTGGGTGTTTCTAACAAACAAATATAAGACTGTACTCAAACGTCCGTAACAAATGAATAACAATTTCAATAATACTTGTTATAGAGCAAATACCAAACTAGGTATAATAGTCGATACATTTTTAATTGAAAAACATAAACATAAACGAAATATGCGATCCTCTAGCAAAGGTTGTCTTTTGAAAAGCCTCACATTTAAAATTTAAATTCTTCTTGATAAGCTTAAAAAAATATTACACTAAACTAATACATTACAGATTTACATAAATTAGCTTTATCTGAGAACAAACCAAAGCCGCCACAAAATATTGACTTAATTAAGCAGACTAATATTCCGATCCAATACCATCCACTATCTGACACATTTACAACGTTTTTTTAAATTTATTGTAAAAAAAAACAATAAATATCACAAACAGTATAAGTATCAATGAAATTTCGTAAAAAAACCAAAGAGAATATTAATTAACACAAATTTCTCCTTAAAACAGTTAGTTATACGATTATGTAAATTGACAAGATCGTTGTTGTATACCTTTAAAGGATTATTTTCATAAGTATTCAGACAAATTGTGAATTATGTATTAGCCACAGTACATTAAAAACTTTACACAGTTGTCGTGGCAGGTTTTCTGGCGTCGGGCTACTTCTACAGGGTGAGTCACGACGGACGCGTCGGAGTTTTATGGCAAAACGGTTTATATTTTCCAATTTCTGTCGCTGATAGATTATGTAAGTCAATAAGGGCTACATTTTAAAAATATTTTCAAACATACAGGGTGCTCCAAAAAAGAGTGACATATCAAAGTTATACTTTTTCTTATGGAACACCCTGTATATTTTTACATTTTTGGATTCCTCTTAAAATTTAATTCAAAAAATGTCATTTGGGTCTAAAATCAACCGTTCTCGTGAAAATTGCATTTTCATGAAAATACGGTATTTTCAAAAATTTTCAACATTTGAAAACTTTGACAAGTCTGAAGAAATTTGCTTGGAGATAAGATTGACAATAGATTATGTAACACTTTGCACCACCTACATTTTAAAAATATTATACAGGGCGTTTTTTACGCTTGGTCAAACTTGTGAAACTTTAAACATCGATAACTCATTTTTTTTAAATACAACACCCTATATTTTTTTACACCGTCTTATAGAAAATTTAATTCTCTTTCGAAAACATTAAGGCTGTTTTTCACCTAAAATTGATATTTTCCGAGATATCGCGATTTTTTTGTTAATTATTAGGGCAAAGTAATATTTTCAAGTAGGCTATGAAGGTAGACAGCGGTAATTTGAAACAATTGAAAGAAAAAACAAGACACTTATAATTTTATCGTTTGACTACACACTTTTGACATATTTTTATAGGAAAGTTGTAGTTTTACCATACTTACGTTTGAATAGAGATTTTTTTAAATTATTTATGCATTTATTTGTTGGACCAGTGTTATAAGATAATTACTAAATCCTATAAACCATTTTTTGTCTGTTTACGGTACGATACTACGACACTCTACCGAAAACAGTACCAACCATGTTTTTTTTTTTTAAATGCAAAATGAGACAAGTCAGTATTACTTTTTTTTTAAATCAGCGTTCCGTTCTCCTACCTAATACATTATCAATCGGTTTTTAGGACTTGGCAAACGATCAAACTCAATTATATGAAAAATATTGTGGCCCTGATGAAAACCTATATTTTAACGTTAAAAATGGTAAATCTACAACTTTCTTATAAAAATATGTCAAAAGTGTGTAGTCAAACGATAAAATTATAAGTGTCTTGTTTTTTCTTTCAATTGTTTCAAATTACCGCTGTCTACCTTCATAGCCTACTTGAAAATATTACTTTGCCCTAATAATTAACAATAAAATCGCGATATCTCGGAAAATATCAATTTTAGATGAATAACAGCCTTAATGTTTTCGAAAGAGAATTAAATTTTCTATAAGACGGTGTAAAAAAATATAGGGTGTTGTATTTAAAAAAAATGAGTTATCGATGTTTAAAGTTTCACAAGTTTGACCAAGCGTAAAAAACGCCCTGTATAATATTTTAAAAATGTAGGTGGTGCAAAGTGTTACATAATCTATTGTCAATCTTATCTCCAAGCAAATTTCTTCAGACTTGTCAAAGTTTTCAAATGTTGAAAATTTTTGAAAATACTGTATTTTCATGAAAATGCAATTTTCACGAGAACGGTTGATTTTAGACCCAAATGACCCTATACATTTTTTGAATAAAATTTTAAGAGGAATCCAAAAATGTAAAAATATACAGGGTGTTCCATAAGAAAAAGTATAACTTTGATATGTCACTCTTTTTTGGAGCACCCTGTATGTTTGAAAATATTTTTAAAATGTAGCCCTTATTGACTTACATAATCTAACAGCGACAGAAATTGGAAAATATAAACCGTTTCGCCATAAAACTTCGACGCGTTCGTCGTGACTCACCCTGTATATTCCAAATAAACACGCATTAAAAGATTTTTCAATCATTACTTTAAAGCCCCAAGAGCGTAACTATCTTCTAATATTAGTCTAGTGGTCAAAATTTTCAGGAAAAAATTTAAATCAACAAAACTTCTATTTTTGGTTTTTGAATTATTGTGTGTCACATTTCTATTCTTATTTTAGATATCGAAATGATCCATTAACAGTTTGGCTTATTTTTTACGTTTAATCTAACAGCGTTATCGACTTTTTTTATTTATAAAGTTTAAAAATAACAAAAAACGAAAATGATGTTTAATTTTGTAAACAGTTCTAAAAATATCTTGAGAACTCGCACATTTTTTAATATAAAACGTTTTTTGCCGATGATAATAATAAGCAAATCGTCGCCCTATAATTATTGTGTTCCGTATATGGTTGTGAGAAAATCGACTTTAAAATTTCTGTTTTTATAGGTCTGTTAAAAAGAAATATTTATACGTTTATTTTTAAATTAATTTATTATCTAAATGATGAATTCAATATTATAAAATTTAAATGAAATTTTAAGTTACTCCCAATTTTAAAATTGATATGGAACAACTTACTAAGCTGGTTATTACTTTTTTGTATAAGTGTGCATGATTTATTTAGTATTTAAATAAAAAGTTACTTAATTTTATTTATATTTTAACAAGTTTAACCAAATTGCGATAACGCATTTTAAGAAAATTTTGCTTTGAATTTTTTTAAGGAAACATTAAATTATATAAAATACAATTATGAATAAACAATTTTTATTACAAAAACTAAAACCAAAAGATTTTCTTAATAAACAACTTATTAACAATAATAAATAAATTAATATTCTAAAAAAGTAAATTATTATGTGAACTTAACAAAACTACTTCAGAATTGTATTACAAAAATCTTTATCAACATTAGGTATATATTTTAACATACACAATATATCATATATCTACTATTTTTCGTCACTTAGGTACAAGTGAAATCATGCCCGCATTTTAGTATTTTTAGATAATAACCGTTTTTGATTTTTTTTTTTCTAGAGACGCTTGCAGACTGTCTAAACAAATTTATTTGAATAAATTATTTATTAAATGTTTTTCTAAACTTGAAAAGGTTTGTCTTTAAGGTAAATTATCCAATTTTTTATGTAAGGTATTTTATTTAAACAAAAAAGTAAAGCTTGTTTTTTAACAGTTTAAAAACATTTTTTTGACATTTGCACAATTTGCAATGGCGCTTTAGTTTTCAGAGTAGCAGGAAGAATTCTAAATAATGAAATTGGCCTGCAAACTTCAACATAACGCAGTTGCTTTTCTATTTTACTGTGGATGGAATTCACTTCTTTTCCATGCCTGCTTTTGAGAATTTTTGGTCGATGATGTCAATGGTATGACATAAGTTTAGAATAAAAGGAACATATGAATGTGACCAAAAAATAATATGATTGATGTAATGGTATTTTGATACTACAGTTTTTAAAATTTTGATTAGGGCACTGACAATATTGTTACCAGCTCTTCCAGCTGTAGTCGTCCCATAATGCACAATAAATTATATTATTAAAAGTACAATGGGAAATTAAATTGTACCAGTCATATTTACGTTCATAGAAAAAAATTGTAATTTCCACTTTGGGTGAATCAAAACAAATAACGCAAATATTGTTTGAAAGTAGAACCTTACGTCTTTTTATTTATATTTATAGTTATAAATCTATTTTGGACAAGGAACAAATAAAACGTAAAACATTTAATGTATGGTCCTGGAACAAATAATACTGCAATTGGTCGATAGATTTCTTGAGATGGAAGAAAGTTAACACTCAGAACTTTGCTATCACCACAAAAATTCAAATTTTGGTTGTGTTATAGCATATGGAATGAACACTTTTAACATAATCTTGATGCTGAATAAGTCAATTTGCTACAAAATAGCGTATGGAACAGAATAACTCTCAGGCGACGAAATACTAATAAAGTTTCATCAAATGTATACTGTGCCAAACAAGACTTTATCGTAATTTCATTGGTAGTGGTTAATATTTTTTAGTAATTTCTGCTATTTAGTGTTTAATAAGTTGCAGAACATTCCGACTAGACCAAAATTTAATGCTTGTCTGCTGTTTTATCATGTTTTTTTTACCAATACATGTAATTCACACTTGGGTGTATAAAATAAAAATTCTTTTAATAACTTTCATTTACCTCACTTTAAGAAAAAGTTTTGTAAAAAATCTTTGTCTTTCGCTGCATAGAAAATTCAATAAGCAAAGAGAAAACTTAACTAATGGAGAATTTTACGTGGAAATATCAGAAGAATAATACTAATGTTTATACTTCACAAAGAAATCAATTTTGCTAACTAAAAATATAATCATATTAGTTGAATTTTAACCTTTGTATCAGAAATTTGTAAATTAACATAACTTTTAGTAGAAGCTTAAACTATGAAGCTGTAATATATCAGACTTTGGCGATTGTTTATAAAAGTATATTTAACATTTATTGGATTACTTAATTCTCACGTTCGCGTACCGAATAGTAGCACAGATAAGACAAATGAATAATTCATCATTTTAAATTAGTTTGGAAACTATAAATACAATATTAACCATCAGAAAACGGTAGGGAATATTTATATGGTGATCTAAATAGTTTATTAAGACTATAAAATACATTACACTAGTGTCGATTAATTATGAAGGTACATCTGCAGATACTTTGCACGTGCATAGCCGTAATTTGTGTACATGAAACTTGTTTGAAGAACTAATAAATTGGTATGCAAATGCACAACAGTTGGCCCAATCGTACATTTAATAAATAAAACGACCTAAAATAGCTTCCACAAAAAAACATGTGTTTGTATTATATTTTGCCGCATGCAGGTTGTCAAACGCTCAACTCCCGACTTCGCGCTTGTTTACCTCATGCTTTCAATAAAACGCATGAACTAGATTTTTTCTTACGGAGGAAAAATTACATGTCCATTAATCTGTTCATTGCGTAAGACAACGTGTTAAGACAAAACAAAGATTACGCAACGGCGACTCTCAGCGTATATCGTAAAACGAGCACGTTATAACACTAAATTATTTACGACAGCTGTTGCAAAAAATTATTTTACAACGAAAACAAATTCGTTACCCATAATTCATTGACGGGATGTGAAACGAAAGAATTAAAACTCACAGTTTTGTGATAGTGTGGGGCAGTGAAGACGGGATTTTTGTAAATCCGGAGGCTTTACAACTAAATTCTTGCTGGTCAACGCTGCAACGACAGTGGTCTTCGAGGATAGGACAAATGGCTATATCCTGAGGCTGAGTCGGAAAAAGGGTTGAAACCCTAGGCGGCAGCGTGGACATCATTACCACAGCTGCTACCAGAAGCTGACGCATGCTGGCAGCACGCGAACACTTCGCGCTTGCACTCACTTGCCCACGGTCGCCAATCTACTGACTGCGACCGGTTTCATTCTTGCTTCCTCCACTACATTCTGCCTCCAGGTACGGATTGCCAAAGAGTTCGCTCATAATATCACTCCACAAAATGTACAACCGCAAAATACACACATGTTAAACACAGTTTTTAAGATGATCGCCTCGACTAAAATGTTCACGAAATGACGAAATTTAGTACGTGAGAAATATTTTAAACGCTCGCACAATTGTTCCACAAAAACTACGACAAAAGGGCTACGTTTTGCACATTCATCCGCGCCTGTCTATAAATACAAAACGCACATAAACCGAAATAAAAACAAAACACGTTACAAATTAAAATCGGCTTTCAACTGCTACAAAAATAAACGTTCGTGGATTTACGTCAAGTTAATTACACATTCTATATTATATCATACATGATTAACCTTCCTATGTGTTCGACTAATATTTTTACATCAACCTAAATCTGTTACCGAATAAATATTCAATATTCTCTATCATATTTTTTAGATAACCATAAAGCATTTAATACTCACAACAAAACTTAAAAATAAAACACATTTATTATTAAAAACAGCCTTCTTGTTATCGTTAGCACCAAATGTTATTTTTAAAAAAATGTTTCTGTTAAATTACAAGTTAAGACAGTGACGCAGTTAATAGTATTTTTAGTTAAATCTCCCCCTTCGCTTCTTTTTTAAAGATTTTTCAAGTCAGTAATATATTCGATTAACACGAATAAACCACTTTATAATTTATAGCAATAAATACGGCGTTAATCTTTTAAGTCGTTCTGCAATGATTTATTAAATAAGAGGCAGATTCGGAAGAAGTGAAAAGAATATGTTTATCCATAATTTTACAATTGAACAAAATAGATGAAGCTCACAAAATTTTGTCTTTTATTAATGTCGTTACTGGTCCTGTAAAAATTCACTTTGAAAGATTTTTATTGTTTTTTGATGCAAATACACAAATAAAAATATTTCAACACTTACACACGTGATTCAAAATGTCAGAAAGTGCACCCATTCTTTAATTCAGCAATTTTCATTATTTCACTCCATATTCAATCGTCGCCTAACGTTTGTTGCAATGAGAAGAAAACGTTTATTATCCCAAAAAATCATTCCAATTAGGAGCGATGTACCCGCGTGCTAAAATCAAGCATAATAGCATTATCTTAAATTTGCCAAAATTTTCTCGAAAGACCAAAATTTAAAAAAAAAAACAAAGTTATAAAACATTACTACAAAAACAAATATTATTGCAAAATTATTAATCCTACTACTAAAATATAATAGAAGCTGAAATAAACAGTTTTTTATATAACGTAAAATAGATTTCCTAAATAGGTAGGTAATAAGAATCAAAAGAATATTCTTTACGCGTATTATTCTACAAACGATTTTTTCTAAAAGTTTAAGAACCATAAAACTAACAAGAAAACACCGAATAGAAGCAAAGTGTCTTTTGTATTGCATGAACTTGTCTACTACACTTAATTAGGAAGATGCTCACAAACATTTTATAAAACTACAATATTTTATAAGAATCCGATTAAACTCTTTAATGAAACGTTTATTAATAATATCATTTAAACGAAACTTTAGCATTTAATTACAGTTACGACATAAGCAATTTACACCGGAAATAATTTGTAAGTAAATATTTAATTTTTAGTGAGCATTGTATGCAAATTAAATACGTTCAGCAAAAAACATTTAATTATTAAAAATAAAATCAACAAGATTACTAATTTTATTAATGAATATTCTGATCTACAAGTTTAAAATAAAAACAACAAAACAAAAGTATGAACCTGATCATCGGGACAAGGCTAAAAGAATTATCGTTAGTAAAACAGTTCACACCGTAATAATTCATTAGGACTGCGCTGTAGAATGAGGTAATGTTGCTAATAGATATATGATAACAGCCTACTGACAAAACTTTATTAACAAAACGGCGATAAAGATTTGGACGCTAATAGCGAATTAATTTTAAGTGTTGATGAAATACAACTCCCAGAATTGTACTTTAACTGCGATAACAATAAACTAATTTTAAATTCATGAATCATGAGAATGAAATTTTAGCCATTATGTATCCTAACTTTTCTATTTAAATCATTTAGCTTTTAATTTCTGCTATCTTTATGTAAAAAACACTTATTAAAATTGTCCTGAAACGGTTTCACAAAGTCTTGTCACTTCACATAATAACTTAGTTGGTCAAAAACTACATCTGCAAATACAGTTTATTTAGAAACACGCATTTGAAATCTCAAGATCGTATTAATATTCAACTTAATGTAAATTTTAAAATTTTATCATTTTTAATGTAAATATACTACTCAAAGTTACTTGATGAATTTTAATGTGGTAATTTGCGGATTTATAAAAATAAATGAGGTAGAAAATTTTGAAATATCTCATATTTTATTTTACAGCTCAATTCAAGCCTCTACTAAAAGCAAACATGTGAGGAACGTTCATTCATAACACTAAGAATAAGTACGCCTTAAACATAAAGAAGCTAACAAATCTAAATAGTGTTGTGGTCGGAGAGAATATATTTATTGAATGACTAGATATGGAAAAAGCTTGCGCTACTTCTGTCTTAAGATACTTGATATTTTTACTTTAAAAAAGCAGTGTCATATTCTAAAAAACTTTAAAAAAATGAAAGTACTTAACATTTTAACAAGTGCTCAATTAAACTACGTAAATATTGTAACTGACCTCATATAAAATGATTCTGCTAAACGGAAAAACACTAAAAGATAAAGTGGCGCGTGGCGCCCTCAACGTCAGCCTTACGAACTGAAAGTTACTTCTTTTAACCCGTAAATGGAGAGACGGGGTTTGTCAAATTTTATGAAAATTACTAATTATTTCTCTTGAAAAACCTCCCATTTAGTTTTCCATCATTCAACCAATTCCATTTCTAGTATTTATGTGTAAGGGCATCGATTAGAGTAAATGTTTTCGTGTTATTTTGAGTATTTTTTAAATTTGGAGTTGACCACACCCTGCCTCACCTAAAGTTTTTTGACGAAATTTGATACCATTATGAAGATATTATTCTCCTTAGGTCAGTTTATTTTTAAATAACTGTTTAATCATTGACTAAAATTGTTTTTTTACGTTTGCGCCATGCGTTAATTAAATATCTGTCGATTTTAAGCATTTTATGGAGACTACTGCATTAACTGACTTTTTTTTATTATGTTCGAAATAAACAGCTTTTGTTTTCACAAATTAAAGTGAAATTAAACATGGTTAAAAAAGTCTTTTTCATTACCAGTACTCTCAAAAAGTGCATTTTAAATTGGTGGAATACATAAAGTATTTGCTGCTAATGAATAAAAGAGTGTTCCAAAATTGCGTATTCCATTAGTATAATTTCCTTTAAAGGTAGTATTAGCAAATGTAAACACTTGCTTTTCCAAATTAATTTTTTGGGGTCAGTTTTACATCTAAAAATAAACATTGCTCTAAAAGACGAAGGTTATAAATAAATATCAACGGTGATACACAGTCAATGAACGTAGCGCTAAAAACTTGCAGTTGAAAAATAAATATACGATTATTACCCATTGGTTAATTTCAATTTAAAGTTTAATTAACGAGATCATTAACGGACATGGAAATACTTAATAGGCAAGATATTTAATATGCGTATAAAATCTAGTGAGATCTTGTTGATCATTGGACGAAATATAAACATGTTATCATATAGGATAGCCAACCAGTAATCAATAACATATCATATATATTTGCAATCAACGATTAAACTTGTTTCTTGAAACCGCTTTGCAAATAGCCTTAATTGGCATATTATTGCCACAGCTTACAAGTTCCACAGTTAGCAATAGACAATCTTATCATAAATATCTCCATTCATTATCTAAGCTTTAATCAGCTGTTCCCTGTTTTCATTTTATATAAGTTACAAATTCATTCCACTTAACACTGACAATAAATGAGAAGGTACAGGAAGATAATTCTTTAAGATAATAAGTAAAAACAGAATATTAAAAAAAAAGTGAATAAAACAATGAGTTTAATAAAATCGTAATGCTAAGACAAAAGTATGTATTAAATATTTTTCAAGCTAAATCATATAATAAGAGTTCATTCTTTTTTAGTGTTTGCAAACCTACAAAAATCTTCTATTTTTTTGTATGGGAAAAATAACTATTGCGTAATTAGCCTTATGTACAACAAAACCAGTTAGCGAGATCTGAATAAACAGCAATTTTTAATAGATGATTCCGACCGGGCAGCATTTTTCGGGCCGACTAGTTAAAGTTCTTCGCGACAAGCTTATGTATTACGACTTATTATTCAAATTACGACAAAATAATTAGTTTAACGGCAAAATATGTGTTTGAACGGTAAAAACTGTAAATGAACGGCAAAACGGCATAAAAAGGTAGGTACACTGTTAAATATGAAAACTGTGTTACAAGTACGTTAGAGCAGTGGTCTGCAATCTGTCGATCGCGTCCTCACTGATCGATATCGAGGTTTTAATATTTTAGATATTCAATTTTTCCCCATACCTATTTATCTTTGTTATGCTATGCAATACTTTAATAAACAATACAATTTTGCGGCAATAATTTTATAGGTTTTCAAAAGTAGATCTTGGGTTGGGTACAAATTTGACATAAAAAGTGATCCTAGACCACAAAAGGTTTGAGACCACTGCGTTAGAGGATCTGTGTATAGTTTTTCTCAGAATCAGGTAAAGATACGTATATTAATAATGTATATGCATAACATTTTAATTATTCACCCTTATAGTGTAAATTAATAGCAACAATAACATTATTTGAAGACCATGAGAAAGATGATACAGGAGAAGATAATCACAAAGTTTTCAAAGTACCCAGAAAACGCGGGAAAAAGCTCAAACCTGGATAAAAGACTTTCAGGAAGCTTCAGACTAATAAAAAGGTATATGAAGGTGACGAAAGGGTTAAATATCGATGTAAACCTAACCTGACATAAAAGCTTCTTGTGTTATAAAGTCTTTAGTGGTAAAATAACAAAATTTGTCATGCTGAGTAAAAATAGTCGCCAAGAATTCCTAATTTGTCGTGTTTAGAACATATTCTGTAGTGTAAAAATTGTCGTTAAGAATTCCTAACTTGTCGAGGTGGTATACATTTCCCAATCCGATCGTTATGAGCAGTTAAAAGTAAAATAGGGAATTTCTCACACGACAGTGTATTCCAGCTTTAAAAAAAAATTGGGAGTGTAACTAGCAAAGGCCTTTCGTTGTACACGTTCATGTGTAAAAATACCTCAACAGCATTTTAAAATAATTCAAATTCCATAATTAAATCTAACGATACCTAAAGTCAAATGGAAGTTATCCGGTCTTGCGTAGCCATGATCAGTTTATGCAAATGCGCAATGTAAATATCAACGCAATTATCTTAGCAACCACCGATTTCCCTAGCAACCATTCCGCAACAGTCTTCCAAAATAGTTATAAACATCAAATAAAAATTCGTAAATTTTTATTTAAAGAAATTAAAAGCTAAAAATAATTAAATAATTTTTTTAGAAAGATGGAGCAACAATTTTATATTTATCTTTTGCAGTTTTTCTGTGATTTTGGACTTAAGTCAAACATTTTAACACCCTGCATCTAAGCTATGATTTAAGATATACATGTTAATATTTGCTCGAAATGCTCGAAAACTATTTAATATCAATTTACTTTGAATACGTCTCTGTGGCGAGATGACGTCAACAAGCGTCGCGTTCGAGCGTCGCGGACATCCTCGGTCCATGCCATCCCGCATTATTGCCTGACGCCGATAACAAGGCAGAATGCAGAAGTTTTAAGTTCCAGAATGTTGTCATTTGTTACTATCTATTTTCGGTATCTTCATTATCAAGTCATTTGGGATATGGGTTATAATTTACTCAATATTTTAACATTAAAACGTCTTTTTAAAACAGAAAAAGTAAAATAATTTGCGGTATTAAACGCAAGCCTTGGTCACAATAATTGTGATGTTTTTAATTCTTGTCTTGGACTTCCAAAAATTCCCTACCTGTAACCCTGAGAGTGAAGTCTATGTATATTCGGTTTTTTCCGTCAATATTATTTTACAGCTCTGCTGTTCTGTTAAAATTTAATTTTTTGAATGTAAAATAATTTTAATATATAACTTACCCCATACCAATGTTCCCTTTTTCCTCAAATTTTATTTCAACTTCGCTTTGAAAAATTGTTACTAAATTATAAACGTTTTTTTTTTTGAAGCTAAAGCAATAATAAAAATCATTATAGTAATTACTTTTGACCTTTGCAGATCCAATGAAAATTATGCGCAGGCGTTTTCAACTTTAACAGACTTTTTTTAATAGACAATATTTGTCTTGTATAAATAATTCGAAGTAACGGTAACTTGAAACAACAATTACATTTTTTTAAATAAATAATAGGTATGTCTTGAAACGCTTCCAAAAAAAGCTCTGTTGGGTTCTTTGTTTATTGAACCGAGAAATGCGTAATGTAAAACTAACACTGACAAATAGTAATATGTTTTTTTTAATGTTTTACAAAAGGGCTTTTTAAAAATGGGATTCAAACGGAATTCAAAAAAACAACGATATTAAAACATTCGCTACACCGGGTAATTCAGTTTGACTGTCGCACCCCTATAACTTTTAAATTATTGAAAATAACCCCAACAAACCTTATATTTTTGGAAACGGCGACAAAATGATGTGCATTTGTTATCTCTACGAAGACGTATGTCAAATCCGCGATAGGCAACTGTTTTTTTTTTTTTAATTACATAGTATACATTTTGTTGTTGATTCGGATAGAGAATTTAATTCTGAATCCGACTGTGTATTAAAAAGGTATGCTTACATAAGAAATGTTTCGAGAAAAACCAGTTAAAAGTTTATTCAAATCATAGCAAACAGTCTATTTAACAGAACAAAAAACGATCAAACCTTAAAAATTATACTGTAACTATAAATGGAAATGTATTAACAATTAATTTTTAATAAAAATAAAAACAATTAATAAACGTCGACATGAAAAATTAGGCTTTAATGTATTCACATTCCAAACACAGTTGTCCTCTATTTGTAACAGCTTGATTGAAATTAGAGTCTAATTTTTTTATGTCAACGTTTATTATTTTTGTTTTTATTTTAATTAAAAATTAATTTTTAATATATTTCTATTGATAGTGACAGTATAATTTTTAAGATTCGATCGTTTTTTGTTTTGTTAAATGGACTGTTTGCTATGATTTGAACTTTGAACTGATTTTTCTCGAAAAATTTCTTATGTAAGCATACTTTTTTAACACATGGTCAGATTCAGAATTAAATTCTCTATCCGAATCAACAAAAAAATGTATATTATGTAATTTAAAAAAAAATCTGTGTACCTATCGCGGAATTGACATACGTCATCGTAGAGATAACAACTGTACATCATTTAATAGAGAATTTGTTGCCGTTTCCAAAAACATAAGGTTTGTTGGGGTTGCTTTCAATAATTAAAAAGTTATAGGGGTGCGACAGTCAAACTGAATCACCCGGTATATTCTGTAATGCTTACTTAATCCATGTCGCCTATCTACCGTCACGGGTGTAAGGCATAGGGTGAAGTTGAGTTTTCATTTGTTGAAGTCTTCCATATCTTCCTCCATTCTCTTCTGTTTTGATTCTTATTCCCTACAACTGCTTGTTTTACTCCTTCCTGCCACCTTTTTCTTGGCCTGCCTCTCGTTTTCCCCTTAGTACTTCTTTCTTCAAACACTTTTCTTGTTAACCTTGTGTTGTCCATATGTTTTACATGTCCGAATCATTGTAGTATTTAGGGGTGGGCGATATCCAAATTTCGATATCGAATATCGATATCGAAATTATATCGATATATATCGATATATCGATATATCGGAATATCGATATATCGATATATATCGACATATCGAAATTTCGATATAAAAGTGGCGCGAAGCTAAAAAAAGTCGGTAAAAAAGTGAAAAAAGAGACTGGTGGCCTAAAAAAAAAAAAAAAAGCTTCTCGTCCTTAAAATATCGATATATCGGAATGTCGGAATATCGATATATCGATATATCGATATCAAAATTATATCGATATTTATCGATATATCGATATATCGCCCACCCCTAGTAGTATTCCTTCTTCTATTTTATTTCTTATTGATTTTACTTTTAAATTTTCTCGGTGTGTTGTATTTCTAATTTTAAATGAATTTTGTTTTTAAAAATATGGACAGATACAGGTCTTCAACAAAATATTAATATACAGTGATTCAGCAATGCCAGTTTAAAATCGATTACTCCTAATAGTTTGATTAACGGTACTCCAGTGGTGGATCCAGGAGGGGGTAAATGGGGTAATTACCCCCTAAGACAAAGATATTTTAAAAAATTAAGTTTTACAAATATTTTATTTCCTGCGTTCCCGCTTTTTATAACAAAGTCTAGTGAAGATATAAATGAATTTATAAATGAATTTATAAATTCAATGGTCACTTATTTAAATAAAGTACTTATTTGAAAACGACGATCTAATAAAATTAAAGCTTAAATCTGCAATCGATTTTTGGACATTAGAATGGCAAAAGAAATTTCAGTTAAACAAAAATGTACCTATCTGACAATGCTTTTGAAACATATAAAAAATGTAACTCCGACATATACCCCACTTTAAAATGCAATGCACCCGGGCCCCCGACGTAGAGGACCCCAAAACGGCAATCGATAAAAAATAATTTATCAGTTGTAATGGAAAGAAAACTTTTAAAATAAAAATTAAAAAATAATGAGAAGTAACAGTTGTTTAAAACAGTGTATAAAAAGGGCAGGAACAGTTCAAATTGTACAGGCCATAATATCGTTTTTGGAATGGAAAGCGAAAATTAAAAAATTAAAACAAAATATACACAAGAGGATAGTAATAAATTATTAGCTTCAAAGACATGACAGAATCAGCTTTTTTAGAGCAACACGTACTTAACATTTAAAAATATTGAATTCGAAAAATCATTAAGATGAAGTAAATAATTTGTCAAGGATTAAGGAGGTGGAAGTGCAAAAATTCCTACGCATCGTATATGTAAAATAAAAACGTTTTTTTTCGATGAGATAGGTACTGGTGAAACTTTAGATGACCCGTAACAAGTTATCGACACCTTGATTTCTCAAATAGACGAACGATTTAAGTCAGTTCCTTAAATTTTACAAAAATAAAAAATACTGATTTTTTTGTTAAAGAAACTTGCTCGCCTGAACTGTTAAAAAAATATGTAAATCAGTTTTGCAAAAACAAATTTGGATGTTTTAAATGAGAAAGAAGTTACAAACGAAGTTTTTTAATATTAAATATAATATAATAAAAATCCAAACCACTAATCTGCTTTAATTTACCGAATTTTATGTATTATAGTTTTCCCCAACATTTACATTGCACTTGGAATTTATTTAACACTTCTGGTCACTGTGGTCTGTGGTGAGTGCAGAGCGCTTGTCTAGTAAATTAAAATTATTTAAAACATACCTCAAATATACAATGTTTTAAGAGAAACGTAATTTTTTAGCAATATTATCCATCGAAAAAAAAAAAAGAAGTTACAATGAGAAACTTTGAAGATATAATTTAAAAATGGGCTGTTTAATGCCCAATCTAAAACTGATGTCTCATAGAATTTAAAAAAAATTTAATTTGTGGTGTGTTGTAATAAAAACTTATTGTTGTTAATAAACGTATTATGCACTGCAGTAAATACCAACCCGAAATATTGGATATGGGAATTTATATATCTTAGAGTTCAAATTTTATTAGTTCAATGTAAAAATTTTCCAAATAAAATTTTTATAGGGGGCCCCAAAACAAATGTTTGCACCCAGGCCTCGACATATAGATGAACGGCCCTGCGTATATTTACTATCGCTTACAATTAAATAAAGTACTTTTTGTGTTAATAGAATTAGTTTTAGTTCAATGTATTATTGCCTAAATTAAAACTATATATTACATAAATAGTAATATTTATTCTACACTTCCCGTATACTTATAGCCATAGGCTTGTTTTTCATTTGAAAAATTGAATATTACAATTATTAAGGGGCGAAGCGAAACAATTGGTGATTAAAGTTGAAAGGAAGAAAAACTCAGCGGAGGCCAATAATTGACAAGGGCCCACTGAAAGTTTTAATTACCCCCCCTAAGATGGACGGCTGGATCCGCCCTTGGGTACTCTTACAGTAGCTAACATTTTGTTGTAGATAATTTAATTATCTTTAGAGGTGTTTTCTGCCTAAAGGTAATATTTCTTGAGTTGTAGCTGTTTTAATGATAATTTTTAGTTAAACGTGCAATATTTGATGAAATTTAAAAAGTACGCTTTGGAAAATAAAGTCATAGATAAATCTGTAAACCAAGAAGAGTGAAGAATAGAATTTTGATGTAAATGGATAATATAAAAATGTAAATGAATAAAATTTTTGCTTCACTTTTTACTGGTAATGTGATTTTTCAAACCGCGTCCATGGTAAAAATTTTTGGTACGTTTATTGCTACAGCCCATCTATTGCAAATTCTTGCGAGTCACCACTGGTAGTTATTAGAATGAACTCATCTAATGATAAAGATGTTGTTGAAATGTTGACACTTATACATCAGTTTGGAGTTACAAAATCGATTTACTGATTATAATTTTCACGGACTGTCATAGAACTATGAATATTTTAGAAAAAATATTTAAGGATATCATAAAATGAATCAACTATTTGATGTTTTTGTTTGACTTAAGCATAACTTTTAAATCAATCGAAGATCTCTGAAACTTAAAATTAAATCAAAGTATTGTTTTCACAAGCAAATAATTGAAATATATAGTTGCAGCAAGTTGGAACTTGAGTTGAAACGTGTGATAACCGCCGTAGGCGTTGAAATGTTTGTAGTTTTAATGTTGTATATCAAAGCTGCTAAACAAAATAAATTACCCAAAAGTGTTGATCAAATCGATATTAAACATGATCGCCAAATAATAACTGGCGTTACGTTGTACTTATTTATTGTGCCGTTATATACTTTTTATGTGTGTGTATAACAGGACGTTATATTGTTTTATTATTGCGGGCGCCTTTCAGATTTTGAGACCGATAAGTCACATTATTTTTCTCTCTACTTCCTATTGCTTTGTATGAGTTGCTTGTAAACAAATCAATACATACTCACAAGATACCGAACGCTTTATATAAATAAGCTGCTATGATTCTTAAACTTCTTTTCCTTAGAAAAGGCTATACATTTACGTCAATAACATTGATCTCGTTATGAGGCGTAACTGCTTTATATTATTCTACAAAATCATATCATATTTTTTCTTATAAAACATTCAATTTTCTGTTCAGCTCAGTTTATCTTAAAATAGGTAATACAAACAACATAAACAGTTTTTATTTAATAAAACTAACAAATTTAATGAATAACAATAATTAATAACAAAAAGAATTAATAAAATTATTATTATTTGATTCACAAAAAAATAATTAACTGTCCTCCGTCGTTTTGTAAACATTTGTTTAATTTTTTACGTACAAACTCTTTATATTGTTTCTATACTTTAGGAACAAATACGAAGAAAAAAATTGTTGTTATATTGTTGCACTTTTGGATTTATTTTTACACAAAGTATCTCGAATTTAAATTATAATATTGAATTTATCTTTTGTTTCATTAATAGTTGCTAATTAAAAATACTTCAATAGCTTTATTGTGAATTTTACAATTTTAGTCAAAATATTAAAGTGTGAAAAATAATAAACAAATATCCATTTTACCAGAAAATTTTGGGCTAAATCAAACATGCGTATTATACGCCAGATTTTACGGTAAACATAAGCAGAATGATTCAATAAAAATATGTAACTTTGATAACATATTTTTCACTTTTAAATTTGCATGGTTATTATAAATTTATAATAAGTTCATCTTTTACAATTTACATTTAACAGTCCTAATATATGACTACAGTATTATATTACTTTTAGTAAAATACCAAATACAATGGAAGTCGCTTATAACACGGGTCGGATACTACCTCGCAAACCCGCGTTATATGATAACCGCGGTATAACCGAATTGTTGAAAATTTTATATTTTTATTTTAAAAAACTTAGTGTTTTACATTTTCTTTATTATTTAGGTTACATACTAACATTATCTCTGCTCAGGCTCACCGTTATAAAATACACTTAGGAACGAAAAAAATACCGGCTTTCACTGTAGTAAATATACCTATACTAATTACGTTTTTTTTATATAAAAGGAGTCGGGAGTTGGAGTCAGTCAGTTTTAAAATATAGCGACTCAGCTAAAAGCTAGTGTCGTATGAATTTTTATCGAGCTTTTTTAACTAAATTAGTTTTAAACAGGGCTAGAAACCGAAAAAAAATTTGGTTAACGGTTAACCGAAATCAAGAACTTTATTTTTATAACGGTTTTTGTTGAAAAACCGGTTTTTTCCGTAAAAAACCGGTTTTGAAAAAACCGGTTAATTTAACCGGTTTTTAACATTATTCAGATTTGGAATGCAAAGTATAAAAAGATATTATCTATTTATAATTTTATAATATATGTACAATCAAGCATTCAGTAATTACTTTTGGTAAACTATAATCACATTTAATACAGATTTTGTATTTTTTCAAAATAATTTTTATTGAAAAGAGATGTTTAAAAAACCGGTTTTTTATTATTTTGGTTAAAGGTTACCGTTTTTTTTGCCTTTAAAAATAACGGTTTCGGTTTTGGTTAAAAATCACAATTTTGGACAAAAAATAAAGGTTAACCGGTTTTTTAAACCGGTTTAAAAAACCGGTTTCATGCCCTGGTTTTAAATCATGCATAAGGTGACCACACGTAACGCTTTTGGCGGGACAGTCCCGATTTTTAACAATTTATCCCGCGGAGTTTTAAAAAAGTTCCGCTTTTTGCCAGTTTACAGCAAAAACTTAAAATATACGCATAAACATAAACCTACGTCTTACGTTCAAGGCTCTTCATAGATCATGCTGTATAGTGGCTATAGTGCAGTGGTTCTTAACCTTTTAGTAGTCGCGGCCCCCCTTATATCCTAAAATATTTTCGCTGCCCCCTAGTTTGTAGTAACAAAAATATTACGATTTATTTAAGATGTCTTTCCGATGGTTCGAGTAAAATACGGAGCAAAAAATATATTTTTTTAAAGGATTTCAATATTTTAAAAAGTAAAAACATTTTATAAATTTTTCCTTATCAATGTTTGCCATGATTTCGTAGAAAAGTTAAGTTTGCAATTAATAAACCACTAAACGTAAATTCCGAGTAAATACTGCAGCAGCCGCTACGTTTTTACCATTTACAATATCGACCTCCAACATATTAAACTTTTCAAAGTGTTCAAATTTAGCCATGTTCGCAATACCACAATAAACAGATGTAAAATACAAAAGAGTACACGAATTTGCTTAAAAGTTACCCATATCAATCACACTAATTATTAAACATTCTTATTAGTTATTCTGCAAAAGCAAAATACGTAATTGTCAAAAAGGGCAAAAAAGAGAGTGTATTTGTTACTTTCATTCATAATATCCCCCAGTCGTAGTCCCGCCTTACCAAAACTAAAATCTGGTCACCTTAATCATGCACTAACTTTTGTCAAGAATAAAATTTTACGAGAAATCGATTATAAAAAACTTATCCATTAGTTGCAAATTTTTTAAATATTGACACTACTATAAAATTCAAAAATGAAATTTTAACGTCAAATTTCGTATTGTCACATTTTTGATTTCTAAACATTTTTTTTTTGTAAATCTTAAAATAGGGACACTTTACTTGTGAGAATATTTTTTAAATCGTTAAAATCTTAAAATGTAGTGTCATATAAAATGATTTTCATCTTTAAAATTAGTTTTAGATCATGCACCAACTTTTATTAAGAATAAAATTTTCTGAGAAATTGATAATAAAAAACTTTTCCAATAATTGTTGCAGACTTTTTAAATGAGCTGTAGGTCTTTTGACCCTAAAAATAAAAAATCATTGTGAAAATTTACAAAGTAAATCTACCAGAATGCGTGTCTTACAAGAAAATTTCTGTAAAGGCTTTATTTCTCCCAGATCTATAAGAAGTCAATAGGCAATATTTCCGGCTTATTTTACTAGCGGTTGTTTAAGCGGGTGGAAATAACGTGCATTTAATTTATGTGAGATCATGATTTTAATTTTAAAAATCAGCTGATTTAAATCAGGCCAACCCTGGCCAGAATATCTATTTTAAAGAGAACATGTCTTTTTTTGTCCCGATCTTTTTGTTACCTACTCTCTTTTTTTATTCTGATCTTTGTTTATCCTCTTTTTTTCCTTAGTTACTTTTTTCCAAAATTTTTAAAAGAATTATAGGCCAAAGCGATACACTCCACTTTTTGATTTTTTTAAATTTTAGTGCCAGAGCACTTGATTAATTCTGAACTTTTATGTTTGAAATAAATTTCCTTAATAATTAAATTTAATACCACTTAATGTCAAAAAAAATTGACCCTCAAATAATGAATTATTTATTTCAGAATAAACAATTATTCCAGGGATATACTAGTTTATGCATTTTATATGTCGTTAGATAAAAGCTACGCCTGTTTTAATTTATTTTTATAATGTTTATTTCAATTAAAATTTGAAAAGAAATTTTAAAAATGAATGTACTTATATACTATTTTATCAATTTTCTCTACTTTTTGTTTGTGGAATTAACTGATTCGCAAATGAGCGACTTAATGATATACAGTATTAGCTTATAAGGTACCTGGGGGTAATAAGGCCCAGCAGATAATAAGGCCCACGGCAAATTTTTTGCAGAGGAATGTGTTAAGAATTAATCAGCTGCCATCTACCGACCAGGGGTGGTATCAATGATAATACCCATACTAAAGAATTAGCGTGTTATAACCAGTTGGCTTATTGTGAAACAGTAGGTTGTGCCGCAGTGTACGATATAAGAAAATCGTTTTTTTGGTTAGTAATTACACTTGTTTTAAATAACTTTCAGTTTTCTATTGATATACACTATGATCTATGCTCCATAGAAGTTCTTTGCACATAAATATTGAAACTGATTTCACTGTGTTTTTTTCATACCCTTCAATGACAACTACGTTAACGCAACAGATAATATGGCCCGGGCCTTAATTTCTGCGTACTGAATACATACCATTTATAACTTTGTTCCCAGAAAATGGGTAAAAAGAATAAAGGACTAAGAGGAAATTGGGATGAAGATATGATGGCAGAAGCGTTAAATCTAATTAAAAAGGGAAAATCTCAGCGGTATGTCGAGCAAAAATGTGGCATACCAAGGAGAACTTTGAGAAATCATATTCAATCTCAAAGTGCAGAAAAGAAGATGGGTAGAAAAACAATTTTGTCCAAAGCGGAAGAGACTGACCTAGAGAATAAAATTATCAGATTTGCTGACAAAGGTTTCCCACTTACGCCAAAATCATTAAGAAGGTCGGTGTTTAGATATGTAGAGCAAAACAATATTAAACATTGCTTCAATAGAGAAACACAACTTGCTGGCAGGGAGTGGTTTAGAACTTTTTTAAAGAACCACCCTAAAATTTCCAAACGCAGATCTCAGATGATGAATCCTGCCAGGGCACAGAAGTTGAATCGTTATATTGTCGATGACCATTTCAAAAAATTTGGAAATTTGCTAGCGTACCGCATTAAAAAATAAAGCTTCAAAAATTTACAACATCGACGAAAAGGGTTGCCGCTTGACACTCCACCACCAACAAAACGTTCTAGCTGCTAGAGGAGCAAAACGGGTGCACTTGGTTTCCCATGAACACGCCGAAAATGCCACGGTCGTTGCTTGTGCTAATGCTCTTGGCCAGGCTATTCCTCCTGTAATTCTTTACAAGGGAAAACGAATGAAACCTACTTACTTAGATGGTTTGCCTGCTGGATCACAAGTTATGATGACCCCCAAGGGAAGTATGACAATAGAAACATTTAATAAGTGGCTTGATCATTTTATAGAGTACATGTCAGCTCCACCTGTGATTTTGGTTTTTGATGGCGCAAAATGCCACATAGATATATCTATTGCTGAGAAAGCAGAAAATCACGGGATCCACTTGTACTGCCTGCCTAGCAATACAACCCACGAACTGCAGCCCATGGATAAGGCAGTTTTTAGGGCATATGAAGCGTATTGGGATGACGAATTGCTTAAATACTGGGATAAACATCCTACCAGAGATTTAAACAGGGAAAGATTTTCTGAGGTTTTTACACCAACATGGGAAAAAACGATGACGATTGCAAACATTACTAGCGGATTTCGAGCAACGGGCATATGCCCTTACGATAAAGATATTCTCCCATTTGAGGCATTTGCTCCTAGTCTGCTAACTGAGCGACCCAACCCTAATGAATTTCACAACGAGGTACTTGCAGAGACTGATTCTAAATACGATTCAGATGATCACATACCATTAGCTGCATTAAGCCGAAAGTTAATAAAAACTGTTGAAAAACCTTTTTCTAAAGTGTTACCAACACCAGAGTTGGTCAAAAAGAAGCCTGGAAATAGACGCAAAGCTATAAATTACAGAGCTGTAGAAGTCACACGGTGTATATTTTCAAATGATGAAGCGTTTCCAGTTATTTCCAAAACTGCCTCCTCCTCCAAAACAGATTCTAGCCCTGAACCTTCTTCTTCCATGACAGAGCAGAAAGACACCAAAGCACTTTCTTCAAAGACAGAGGAGAAATGGGAATGTGTAATTTGTTACATGGAGTATGTAGCTGATATGAGAAGATGCGTTTCATGTGGATATTGGGCCCATGAGGAGTGCGCGGGTCTAACTGCTGACGATATAGATGATTTTGTGTGTCCAGACTGTGTGCCATAGACTAATTTAAGTTTTTATTTACTTATTTAGTGACTCTAAGTTTTTTTTTTTTTAATTTATTGTTTTTAATAATGTGGGCTTTATTATCTGTAATGACAGGTTTTAAGGCCCAATGGACTACTCTTAAGTTAACATATTTTGACATTTTATTTGTTATTTGTTTGTGTTCATAAAATAATTTTTTATAGTTTATATCCCGTTTTGTTATTTGGCACTAATAAAGTTTTGAAAAATCCATAAGTTTTTTTTGTAATAAATATTTATCCTTAGGTGGGCCTTATTACCCCCGGGTACCTTAGTATTATAAATTTAAAGTTGTCATTTTCTCACTGCCTACTCTACTACTACTACTTTTTTACACTAGTGGCAAAAGTTAATTTTCGCCACTAGTGGCGAAAATAATGTCAATGTCAATGTCAAAATCAAATTGTAAAATTTACAATTTTGTTTTAGCGTTAACTCATAATAAATTAAAATTGCGTTAATACTCTTATCAAATAATTAAATTTTAATGTACCATTATAAAATGGTACATATAAAAGCCTAAGAATGGTAAAAAAAAAAATTAAATATATTTCGTTTGCAGGTTATAATTTTATTTCTGTCAATGTCAGTGTGGCGGTGTTGCTATGGAAATGAAATGATTAATTAATACTTTATACATAATAATTTATATTGTCATTTAGTTCGTTTACATTAACTTTCGTTCTATAATACTCCTATAATTTTAAATTCGTAGAAAAAATAGCATTAACGACTCGAGATGAAATCAGTTTTTTTCGTTCGTGAGATTTTCTAAAAAAATTCTAAATCTCACCTCACAAAAAACTGGACTTTCATCTCTTGTTGTAAAATATACTATTTTTTTACAAATTGTATTTTTATTTATTATGTAGCAAGAATAAATTATTGTTAATGGGTGTGAATAAATATTATACTTGTGTATTTCCATACACCACTCACCGTGTGAAAACTTTTCTTTTTGTTCTCTTTTTTTTTTGGAAAAGTTCTCTTTTTACACCTTTAACTTCTAGCAACCCTACTCATGAGTAAAACAGTACCAGACCAGTACACGTAAATTGGGCAGTAAAAAATATCTCATAGCGAAGTTACTACAATGCACATAAAATCAGGATATCAATTTTAAAACTTAAATAAAATAAATTGTATCATACAGGGTGTAGAATTGGACCACGCAACATAGTAATTTCAATGGTAAATTTTTAAAAGTTGTATATTATCTCACCTAATTATTTTAGCAAAAAAATGCAATTAGAGTTTTTGTAGAGAAAAAAATTCTGTATCTATAAATGTAATCAATATCAATTTACAGTTTTACAATAACTAGAAATTTATTAAATTACTAAACGCGTTTTGACAAAAATCTGTAGTGCCTTGGAAGTATGCAATGACAACTGCCCATCCTAATAACACTTATACTGTCACTTTGACGCGAAGTTTATTCTTAATTGTCATGTTTATTATTTCTTGGAATGAAAACTTAACTGTATAAAATAAATTAATATTGATTACATTTATAGATACAGAATTTTTTTCTCTACAAAAAACCTAATTGCACTTTTTTTTCTAAAATAATTAGCTGAGATAATACTCAACTTTTAAAATTTTGCCATTAAAATTACTATGTTGTGTGATCAATTTCTACACCCTGTAAATTAGGGGTGGGCGATATCGATATATCGATATACCGCCGTCGCTATATTGCTAGGCGGCGGGCTAAAAAAGTTAGTAAAAACTGAAAAAGAGACTGGTGACCTAAAAAAAAAATCTTCTCGCCCTTATTTTTGTGTCCGTACCATATAAATCGATATCAAAATTATATCGATATCGATAAATCGCCCACCCCTACTGGATACAATAAACTACTAGGATGTGCTAGGATGCAAGGACAGTTGGACAGTTACCGACTCTAAAGATTATCAACCAATATTCGTGAGTAGTTCATATAACTTCGGGTAGTTTAAACTAAACATTTTCTATTAAAACAACGTAACCTATACTTAAACGTGCAACTATATCGACACAAGTTTGTTTATAAATAGTATTAAACGATGGAGTCGATAACTTGTAACATAGATTTAAGAAACAATAATTGGAAAGTAACTAAAAATGAACTGTGTGTGGATAAAACAAATAACCAACAAATAAAACTAGAACAAGAAGAATATGATTTACAAATGACAACAAGCGATATCAAACCAGATAGCAACTTGTTTGAAGTTAAAGAAGAATTTCTCAGCACCAATTTTAAATTTGTGGAGAATTTAGAGATGTTGAAAAATGAAAACTTTATTGAAAATAGTTTAAATGAATATAAAATTACAGACACACAAATTGAACATACACAAAACCATAAAAGGTTTGACGCTGACGAAGCAAGTATGTTTAGTGAAAAAAAAGTTACGGGGTTGGAAGAAGTGGCATATTTGGGTGATGGTGATGACGAAACATTATGTTTACAACATTGTTATGAAAATAAAGTACAAGAAAATTTTCTTACAAATGAAAACAACCAATGTTTTCATCAAATCTGGATTAATGACCAAAAGTCCAAGCAACATAATAATGCAGACAAAATAAAATTGCGCCAAGACGATTTGACCAAAAAAAGTAATCTGAAATATAAAACCAAGTGTATATTACTAAAATGTAATGTTTGTAAGAAATTGTTAGATGGACGTGATACCTTATATGATCACATGAAGACACACACGGGTAAAAAACCTTATAAATGTGACATTTGTGAAAAATATTTCAATTACAGAAATATTCTCAGTGTTCATATGAGGACACACACAGCTGAAAAACCTTATAAATGTGACTCTTGTGAGAAATGTTTTAATCATAGTAACTCTCTCAATTTTCATATGAGGACACACACAGGTGAAAAACCTTATAAATGTGACTTTTGTGAGAAACGTTTTAGTCGTAGAAACTTTCTCAATGGTCATATAACGACACACACTGGTGAAAAACCATATAATTGTGACATTTGCGAAAAAAAATTCAGTCGCAGACAAATTCTCAGTGTTCATAAGAGGACACACACAGGTGAAAAACCACATAAATGTGACATTTGTGAAAAAAACTTCAGTATCAGAAGGAACCTCATTGATCATAGGAGAACACACACAGGTGAAAAACCACATAAATGTGACATTTGTGAAAAAAACTTCAGTATTAGAAAGAATCTCATTGAGCATAGGAGAACACACACGGGTGAAAAACCATATAAATGTGACATTTGTGAAAAAAAATTTAATTCAAAAAGCAATTTCAATAGTCACATGAAGACTCATGGGTAAAAAAACCTTATAAATGTGACATTTGTGAGAAATTTTTCATTCGAATGTCATTCCGTTATTCATAATATGAGAATACATGCTGGTAAAAACTCATAAATCTGACTTTATTGAGAAATTTTTCAATCGCAAAAACTCTCTCAATGTTCATATGAAGACACACAAGGGTGAAAATTTATTTTCTTCTTTTTAGTACATTTTAATAAAAGCTTGGTTTTAAAGTTTTTTTCCTTACAATTTATAATTTTTTAAGAGTACAAAATTCCTCGTAGCTGCTTCAGAAACTGTAGCAAAAAATATTAAAATGTCGAGTTTACTTTTCTCATATTTTGTCTTACTTAATTATTAAACAAATTTTATTGTATCTCCTTAGGGTAACTTTTTTATGTAGAATATAACTATTATATTAAATTTTTTATCACTTTCCACTTTTGAGATTTTACTTCTAATTTGATTTTTTATGGGCTGTCAAGTTCGCTTTGGAATAGTTAAATGTGCTTTTTTCCCCTCTTTTTAACGATATATTATGTCATACCTATTTATATTAATAACTCAGAAAACCAAGAAAAACTGTATTTTACAAATATTATATAGTTAGCTATGAAACATGTTAAACTTGTAAGTTGGCTTGCTATCTGGGACACGGAAACCCTGTAAATTAATGTAATAATACAATAAATATGGTTATTGTTATAAAGCAGTAAATATATAAATATAACAAAGCTTTTAAAATTTAAATTATTTGTTGTTTTTTTACTAGACTATCATTATTTCGAGGAACACATATGACAAGTTTGCAGAACACCTATTAATCCTTTAACGAGCTAATTAATTTATCATAGTTGTCCCCAAAAAATGACAATTATTTAAAATGGCGCACCTCTTAAACCGAATTCTGTTTGTTGCAAAAACCTCGTTAATATTTTGTTATAATTTCGTCTCGTATTTATAAAAATAAAAAAAGTTCTTGCATGCCCTTTCCAAATTTACGATGTCATACTTTAAACTTATTTGACAGGGTTATTAAATAATTTTTTAAACAATGAGATTCGGTCAATCGAAGAGAACAATTGAACGAAAAAATCGCCCAGATATGATTATAAATAACAAAGTTATTACATTTTACGCATAAAAAAATTAAAAACGCAATTTTTCAAATTTTCTCATTTTGGCACCACTGCACTACTTCAAGCATCTGAAATTCGGATCCAGGAGGTTTCTGCTGTAGCAACCCTCAGTTTAAAATGAATATTGTTAAGTTAGTGATGACGAGTGCAGTTTGTCATTACTAGTTTGGGCACATAAAACCCGCCTTAACGAACTGAGCTCGTCATTACCAGTTAAAGGGTAAAAAAGCACTGCTCTAAGCTAACGAAAATTATCATAAGTATTAAAAACTTACGTAAAATGTTAGAATTTTATCCACCATCTCAAGTTCTGTCCAACTAAATACTTTTACTGTGTGACAATATTTTAAAAACTGCACAAACCTACGAATAAACAATTTTCTAAAATTTCCAGAACGACTGAAAAACATTTGATTGCTACTTAATTATTTATTACAATTCTATTAGCTTTTTTGTTTAAAAATGTATTTTATATGTATACCTTCTCTGCTGAATTTATTAGTTAAACTTATGTAGTAGGTATTTATTATTATTTGCGTTCTTTCATTATAAAAAAAAACAAAATAAATAGTATTTGCTACTGTTAAATTTATATGTACTTGGCAACCTCAGTTTAGCTTTAAAAAGTAATTTTAAAACTGCTATGCCATTGATTCTGAATTTAAATTACCTGCTATTGAATTATTAAAACTGCAACATGAGATTGGGCAAATATGTATTGTTATGCAGGATTTACCAAACTTACAACCATCTCGTACCTGGTAGGAATACTTTGGGGTGGTGTTAAATAATAGTTTTTTATCCAGCTTCATTTTTACAGCTAAAGAATGTTAAAGTAAACTAAAAACTTCTGCCCAAAAAAAGGCTCGTGGCTACAGGGTTTTTACGTATTATGCTTAATGTGCTGCCTACTAGGGGTGGGCGATATCCAAATTTCGATATCGAATATCGATATCGAAATTATATCGATATATATCGATATATATAGTTGGTTTCTCCTGTTTTTGATGATAGGTTAAATAAACGATAAAAGTTTCTGGTTTTTAAACAGGTTTATTCGTTGCAAATTTTTTTAAAAAGATCCTACATGTTTCGCAGATGGAATTTTATCTGCATCCTCAGGGCTAAAATTAATGTTTTTGTTATTTTTTCAAGTTTTTCTTTTACATATTTTGTTTATACAATTTTTATTAATCGTTTTGTGCCGTCATTTTGTGTTTTGTCAAAAAGTATCGTCCAAAATTTAGCTAAGAACAAATTTTCAATATTTTAAAATTAATAATACCTAGCTAATCTTCGTCAATATAATATAAGAATAATTTCAAGTTTACTTCTCAACGTTTTCAACAGATATTTCAAATTTTTCACAATTTAAAAATGGTAGTTTAATTTATTCAACATTTTCAACAATATCTCAACAATTTTCAACAATTTTTAAAAATATGTAAGTACTGTTAATACTAATTTTAATAAACTAAGTGATTAATAAAAATTGTATAAACAAAATATGTAAAAGAAAAACTTGAAAAAATAACAAAAACATTAATTTTAGCCCTGAGGATGCAGATAAAATTCCATCTGCGAAACATGTAGGATCTTTTTAAAAAAATTTGCAACGAATAAACCTGTTTAAAAACCAGAAACTTTTATCGTTTATTTATATCGATATATCGATATATCGATATATCGGAATATCGATATATCGATATATCGGATTATCGATATATCGATATATATCGACATATCGAAATTTCGATATAAAAGCGGCGCGAAGCTAAAAAAAGTCGGTAAAAAAGTGAAAAAAGAGACTGGTGACATAAAAAAAAAAAAAAAAGCTTCTCGCCCTTAAAATATCGATATATCGGAATGTCGGAATATCGATATATCGATATATCGATATTCCGATATATCGATATATCGATATTCCGATATATCGATATCAAAATTATATCGATATTTATCGATATATCGATATATCGCCCACCCCTACTGCCTACTACTCTATATTAAAACAGTGCCTGTCCACAATCAGATTGCATAAAACTTGAAGGATATGTTCTGATCGTCCAAAAATATCAAAAATGTGCTGCCTCACATCAATAATTGATAAAGTTGGGTGTTCGAGACATATTAATTAAAATGTGAGACAAATAACGACAAAGCGGGACAGTATCACAAAATCAAGGACGTCTGGTTAGTGGTTACCCTGGTGTACCCCAAAAGATACACATACAATAATTTTGTAGATACTGGTCCTGTTCTGTAATACTGGTATTATGGGATACTGCAAGTAATTTTAATAATAATAATGATGTTACATATCATTCATCTCACCGTAACAAAGATAAATAATGTAGAAATTATACCGGCGCATGAATTCAATAAAATTATTAAAATTATTTAAGCGCTAAGTTTTTGAAATTCAATTTTTTTTTACTTTATAAATTGGCAACCTATATTTTAAAAACTGTCATTAGAAAGCTGTTATAAATTTTTATCATATTATATTTAAGTCTGTTACCTTTTCGTATAAAAAAAGACCAATCAAAGTAGTTGTGAAGCAATAGTAACAAACAAAAATTAGTAAAAATTTATCACAGTTGTTATATAAACTATCAAAATTAAAAATTACGTAAACATAATAAACAGAAGAATGAAAATTTTAAATAAAAATATGCAGTAGGTACCTTAAGGCTAGTAGCGCACGGACGACATTATTGGACATTATCGTTGCAATTTTTAATCGCCCGAAATGAAACGCATTAAAGTAAATGAGTGTGAGCGCACAGGCGATTTTAAATGCACCACGATTTTAAAATTGCGATGCAATTATCGCCTTGGAAAATAGAATACACATGTTTTAATGCTTGTGCGCGCACAAACGATAAATAATCGCTTGTTAGGAGCAAAGTTCACAAAACTATCACATTCCTGAATCGTATATTGTTTTGATTAGTGTTAAGAAAACCAATAAAAACCCACAATTGTTTGTAGCTTCGTTTTTTACGTTGTTTTAAAATAAGCTAATTCGATGAAGTTCATCTTAACAAATGAACTGAACGACGATTTTCTATCGCTCGTGCGCGAGCGGAATTATTTTAAGGCGATTTTGAATTATGCAATTTTTAATTGCGTGATAAAATATCGCCCGTGCGCTACTAGCCTAGTCATTTATAATTTTAGAATTATGTACCGCCATCTATACATGTAAGTTGCATATCATAAAATTTATCAAAGTAGGTTTCTGCTATAAACCGATTTACCACGACAATGTTGTCCTCTTGCGACAAGTTTCTCAATGAAAAAGTTGTTTATATTGTTGATTAACACTTTATTCATTGCAAATGGATCTAATATATTTTAATTACTTACACAATGATTTCTAAAAATATTACGCAGTTAAATTTAATAAACGCCTTTACAGAAAAATAGTTTCATATGATTTTAATTTTTTTAAATTTTTTTTTTACTTCTACACTTTCTTGATATGTTTATTAAACTATTTATTAAAATATTGTCTCTCGCATATATGTTCTTAACGCGCTACGGTTATATAACTAGTACTGATCGGCGCCGCGAAAATCTGTTGCTTATGATATGTGTAAAAATTACACACAAATTATCAATTTATATAAAGCTCGAAAAATGTGGATTATTAATACAAAGATAATTTTTACTCGTAAATTTTATAATACACCATTTGAAATCCACTTGGAGTTCAGGTGGAATTCGTCTATCGAAATATCGGTCATTGTATTTAGCAATAACATCCGATTATTTGCCATAGATTATTCTTCATAGAATATTGGACTCGGTCCATTGTTATTATTATTATTATTATATAATAAAAACATGCAGACAGCACCTCATACCCTGGCTCAGATACTGGAAAATGAATTGATTTTTGAAGAGGATACGGCGATGCTAGGAATTTAAGTAAACATAATATGAAAATAAGCAAAGACAAACCCAAAACCATGCTCATAAATGCGGAGGAGATTGAACATCTAAGCGTGGATGCGTGGATGGAGGAATGCAACTAGACAAGTAAAAAGCTGTAAATATCTAGCAGTGCACCTACACTGTAACGGAAAGATGGATAGGGAAATAAACGAGAGAATAAATAGGATCAGCAGCTAGGCAATTTATAGCGATAACATTAGAAAAAACAAAAGCCTCACGCCTAACGGGTGGAGGAAAGGCGTAAGAAGAAGAAGAAGAAAATATAGTAATGTTTACAAATATCTTACGATTACGATGTTAAATATTTTACTTTAGCCTTGGGGTATTTTTTAATATTGTAAGCATTTATTGTATTTTGTTTCATTATTGTATTTTTTACCGAACGTTAATATATTATGTTACTTGTTTTAGTACATTTTGTTTTATTTCATTTTAATTTTGTTATCCAAAATGATATTGGGCGAATATGCAAGGCCGGATTAGGACCCTTAGATGCCCTAAACACTATTTTGGTGCCCCCTTACAATTGTAATTTAAAGTATTAAAACAATAATAAACCATAAAAGAAAATGTTATTTGTCAAAATTTCGAAATTAAACTAAACTTACAGTAAAAAAGAAAATAATATCAATTTCTGTATGCTTCCATTTCATTTATGGCTTAATAATTTTTCCTACTTTTTCTCCTTGCAAAGTCTTTGATCAGATCATTATAATTAATCTTACGTTACACATAACCGAGATAAGGCATCCAGCCTGCCTTATTGCATAGTTATGAGGGGATTTTTAATATATTGCAACCGAGAAAATGAGCAGTTTGTGACCATTAATGTTAAAAGATTGCAACTAAACTAAGAACTTCTTATGAGCTAGTACCCGTCAGTTGCGCTGTTTCAAACACGTCTAGACTTGTTCAAAATTTGCAAGTAATTTTAATAATAATACTTACCGCCATCTACACAGTGATGTTACATATCATTCACTTTTAACAAATAGGTTTCTACTTAAAACTTGCCTACTATGAAAATTTATGCCCTTTATCATATTTTACTCAAAATCTCAAAAATAAAGTTTTTTGGTGTCGTATTAACTAATTTCATTTATTTAAACCAAATTGGCCTATCATGTTTTAAGTACTGACAGAATTTATTCTCAAAATTCGCTCTACTTATTTTTTGCTAAATGCTCTAAATGCCTTTACAGAAAAATAGTTAGGTACGTTTAAAATTTGAATAACAAGTTCTTATTTCAATCCGTTTTTAATAATTTTAATGAACTTTCATTAAACTATTGCCTCTCGCATATATGTAATTCGCACGCTTTCGTATATGACTAATAAAAATGTGTACAATAATCCCGCTGCTATGTGGATTAATATAAACATAACCCATAATATATACAACGTACTATTTGAAATCCGTTTGGAGATCAAATGGGATCCGTCGATCAGATTATTGTTCAGTCTATCTGGCAATAATATGCGACTCTTCGCAATACAATATTAGTTATACACTCGTGTTGTAAGGTTTACAACATAACGAGTGAATTTTCATAGCAGATTTGCTTTTTTGATTAATACTTTAACAAAAAATTTATAGTAGTAACAGTTGTCGAAATTATTTATTATGGTAAACATTTCTCATACTCATACCAAATTTTTTTTAAAAATTATTTAAAGATATCATGTTGTGACAGCGGCGGACTAAAGGGAGGGTGTTCGCCCCGCGTGTCAATATAGCCAGGGGTGTTATGGAAAAATATTATTATCATTATTATTCTTTCTCAGGGCCAGCGCAAATTAATTATTCGTCCAAATATGTGGCGGGGGTAAAACATTCCGCCTCGGAGAAAACCTTTTTTAGTCCGCCACTGTGTTTTGAATACCTCAAATTTAAAAAAAAAAAATGTGTATTGCTCACGAAAACTTTAAAACACTTTTTAATTGAAAATGTCATTGTAGGATCGATTGTTTGTAATGAATATAAATGAAAATAAATAAATACAATTTTAGAAACTTTATAAATCCACATTATAGCAAAAATTACCAAAAATTTCATTTATTTGTGGAAAGATAAAGTTTGCGCGTATATCATTTTATGAAAATAATTAAAGAAGTAAAACAAAAAATTAGACCGTCTCACCTACCTAGGCAACTGGAAAATGGAAAAAATTAACATAACGGAGCTAATGTTCGCAGACGACATGGTCTTAGTCGCGGAAACAGAAAAAAATCTGCAACATAATTTAGAAACTCTCAGTAAAAAATTTAATTTAAAGTTTTCGGAAAACCGTAACAAAGATAAATAATGTAGAAATTATACCGACGCATGAATTCAATAAAATTATTAAAATTATTTAAGCGCTAGGCTTTTGAAATTCATTTTTTTTTCTTTATAAATTGGCAACCTATATGTTAAAAACTGTCATTAGAAAGCTGTTATAATTTTTATCATATTATATTTAAGTCTTTTAGAATATACTTTTCCGTATAAAAAAAGGCCAATCAAAGTAGTTGTGAAGCAATAGTAACAAACAAAAATTAGTAAAAATGTATCACAGTTGTTCTATAAACTATCAAAATTAAAAATTATGTAAACATAATAAACAGAAGAATGAAAATTTTTAATAAAAATATGGAATACCTCAATAGTCATTTATAAATTTAGAATTATGTACCGCCATCTATACATGTAAGTTGCATATCATAAAATTTATCAAAGTAGGTTTCTGCTATAAACCGATTTACTACGACAATGTCGCTCTCTTGCGACAATTTTCTCAACGAAAAAGTTGTTTATATTGTTGATTAACACTTTATAATAATTGCAAATGGATCTAATATATTTTAATTACTTACACAATGATTTCTAAAAATATTACGCAGTTAAATTTTTTAAAACGCCTTTACAGAAAAATAGTTTCATATGATTTAAATTTAAAAAAAAATTTTTTTGCTTCTACACTTTCATGATATGTTTATTAAACTATTTATTAAAATATTGTCTCTCGCATATATGCTGTTAACGCGCTACGGTTATATAACTGATAATTATCGGCGCCGCGAGAAACTCTTGCTCGTGATATGTGCAAAAAATTACTCATAAATTATTATATGTATATTATATTTATTATATATATATTTGTATAGAGCTCGAAAAATGTGGATTATTAATACAAAGATAATTTTTACTCGTAAATTTTATATTACACCATTTGAAATCCACTTGGAGTTCAGGTGGGATTCGTCTATCGAAATATCGGTCATTGTATTTAGCAATAACATCCGATTATTTGCCATAGATTATTCTTCATAGAATATTGGACTCGGTCCATTGTTATTATTATTATTATTATTATATAATAAAAACATGCAGACAGCACCTCATACCCTGGCTCAGATACTGGAAAATGAATTGATTTTTGAAGAGGATACGGCGATGCTAGGAATTTAAGTAAACATAATATGAAAATAAGCAAAGACAAACCCATGCTCATAAATGCGGAGGAGATTGAACATTAAGCGTGGATGCGTGGATGGAAGAATGCAACTAGAACAAGAAAAAGCTGTAAATATCTAGCAGTCCACCTACACTATAACGGAAAGATGAATAGGGAAATAAGCGAGAGAATAAATAGGATCAGCAGCTAGGCAATTTATAGCGATAACATTAGAAAAAACAAAAGCCTCACGCCTAACGGGTAGAGAGGCGTAAGAATAGGAAGAAGAAAATATAGTAATGTTTACAAATATCTTACGATTACGATGTTAAATATTTTACTTTAGCCTTGGGGTATTTTTTAATATTGTAAGCATTTATTGTATTTTGTTCCTTTAATGTATTTTTTACCGAACGTTAATATATGTTACTTGTTTTAGTACATTTTGTTTTATTTCATTTTTTTAAATTTTGTTTTCCCCTACTCCCGAGTGGCCGTTCTATCTACTTTCCTCCTCAAATTGTAACGATTCTAGTCAGATTTGTAAAGTACACGTTGTCACTAAACGAGTGAATTAATTCGGGGTTTTGGCCAGCCCTTATAGGACTCTTGTCCCTCTTTAGGCGATGAGAATGGCAGTAGTTGGAGTTCTGAAACAGAAAGTGGCGCAGTATCAAAACTTCGGGCTGACGTTTTTAAGCAAGTTGATGAGGGGTCGTTAAAGAGAGTGGTCTATGATTGGGTGGGAGGCACGGAAGTGTTTAAAGAAATGGCTGGAGGGTGTTATTGATGGTCAATCGATATCTTTGGGGAAGATTGGCGGTTTTGGTCAGAAGAATGGTGGGGATGTGTTTTAGTTTTATGCGCGTGTTGGAGGGAGGAGGCGTGGAGAGTAGTGGGACTATGCCGGGGACGTCGTTATTGATGAGTCGGGTAGTGTGTGGTGGTCTAGATTGGAAGAGATTCTCTCGTTGAATGGGGGAATATTGGCAAGTTGGTGTATCTCGTTTGAGGGGTGGAATATGTCGGGTCTGAGGCATTTTCGCATGATGGCCATTTCGAAAGGAAGGACTTTGGTTGAGATTTGTTTGAGTTTGGTTGAAGAAGAGCTCGATATTCGAAGATAGGTCTGATGAAGGTGGAGTATGTGTGTAAGAGGGTTTTAGGGTGGCATCCTACGAATCTGCCTCGGATAATAGAAAAGAGTGAAGCTCTTTGTCGGGCATAGTTTAGCGTTTTAGACAGGTCTTCGGTGGGAGAGAGGGTAGTGGTAAAGCGTGATTCTGAGATACACTGTGGTGTTGGATATGGGGAGGTTTGTTTCCCAGAGATTAAGGTCGACATGAACTGGATTGAAATTGGGGTTTTGTGAGAAGTTGGGATGGCGAAAGAGGATAGTTTGGGTTTTGTCGGGATTTGGCTTGATCAACCAGTCTCTCATCCAAGACTGGAGAGAGCCAAGGTAGACCTACAAAATCCGACCGGCAATTACCGAGGTCCTTGCCGAGCACCAGACAGCAGTGTCCCGGCGTATTGGGCAATAGTGACTGTAGATTTGTAGATAACTTCTAATACTTCAATATTTCAAGTTTTGTTTTTAGTCTAGTGCCCTCGAGGACTTTTTTAAATTACTATCTCAAATGCAGTTCAACAAATACGTTCAGTAAATTGGAAAACGTTACAACCTGTTTGTTTGTCAGAATCGGAAATGACTAAAAAAAAGTGGGAGGAAGTATCAAAAGAATTGGAAAATGATGCTAATTTTTTGTATTGCATTGGTATTATTAACGGTAATGCATATCAGATTTATACAACCTACTGATACAGGCTCTTTGTATTATAACTACAAGAAATAATTCTTTATTGTCCTGCTCCTGCTAGCTGTATGTGACGCAAACTATTATTATCGTTATGTTTATGTGGACATAGGGGTATATGGAAAAAGCAGTGACTCATCAGTTTTCGAAAAATTATTATTGTATAAAAAGCTCATAGACCGCACTTTATACATTCCAAAATCAAAACCTATATCCAATGTTGCACAACATTTGCCTCATGCCTCATGTATTTGTTAGAGATGAAGCGTTTTGAAATTTAGAGAACATCATGCGCCCCTACGACGGTGTAAAGTCACTAACTTACAATAAGTAATTTTAACTATCTCTTATCAAGAGAATGTCAATACATTGAATGTACTTTTGGCATAATGACGAACAAGTGCGAATATTTTATAGACCAACAAATGTTAACATTGACTTTGCTGAAGCTATAATACGAACATGCTGCGTTCTGCATAATTATGTCAGAAGCAGAGACGGATATGAAGCGCCACTGATGACCATTGCTAGAGGAAGTGCATCTCGAGAAAGTTTTTTCTGCTCGAACCCCGAACTGTGAGAAACATATAATAAAAAGAATACTTTGTGAAGGATGGTAAAGTACCATGGCAGGATAAAATGATATAAATGTATCTATAAAAATGTAAATAAATGAGAGGAAATAAAGAATTTACCTAACATATATTTTTTGCCCTGTGTATCTTTCACTATATATTTCTACAAATTGTTCCCATTATGACCTTTTTATTTCTCAGATTTTATATTCGGGAGACTCCATGTCCCAAATTGCTGGTCTTTTTTGAAGTTCATCGATGAACGCGTCTGTAGGTGCGTTCGGGACGCACGCTCCCAGATTGGAGTGGATTGGACAGGATTGGAGTAAGATTGTAATCACGTGGTCTCAGAGCCTCCTTGAGTAAATCTTGCGCGTTCGGGACGTATAAGTGCAGAAAATCAGCGGATATTTCAAATATAAAGGTAACCTCACTATTTTGTTGTAGACCGGTCTAATCAGACATCATTGTAAGTAAAACAAGCAACAAATTGTATTGCTTCGAATTTGTTAGATTATTTGGTTATAGAATTGATGTAAAATGTCATGATATGAAACCATTTAACTTCCCAAAATTTTGTTTTAATAATAGGGAATTACATCGAAAGTTAATTACTATTCACAAGAAATTGTTGTTAACTAATGCAACACAATAACACGAAGCCTGCATGTTAACTGTATCCTGTATCTTATTCTTATGCTGTACCTGTACCTGGCAATTCAAAGAATTCAAACGTAGACAATCCGTAATGCGCATGTCTTCTTTCGCGAGCTCAGCTTGCCCCAGCTTCAGAGGTGGTGCAAATTAGAGTAGATTTATTTACTACACTTATGCAGTCCCCGCAGTCCCGAACGATCTTTTTTACTCGAAAGTCGCGTCCCGAACGCTGTGGAGCAAATAAAGCAAAAAGAGCGTACGTCCCGAACGCACCTTGTATCAAAATGAACTGTCTCCAATAATTACTGTGTTTAAACATCAAAAGCGCGCGACCATGTGTACAAATCGACCAAATCGTATTGTTTTCATGTAGGTATCTCCACAGATCGTAAGAAAAACGCGCGGTCACGGGGGAATCTCGAGTCGCGCGGTTTGGGGGACGACCTATAATTTTACTACTCATTTGTAAATTATTTTTATTTAACTCATTTAAAAAGACAAATTAATTCATTCAGAGAGGTTTAATAAACTTTAATTTGAATTGTTCTCATAAAATAATTTCAGATATTACATAATAAAAAAATTAATACAACAGCGTCCTCTATGAGAATAAAATTAAAATATAATTTCATTAAAAAAATAATTGCACATAGTAGTAGAGATCTACACGATTATTTCAAACCACTTAAACAATGTGTCTATAAAATAGGTTATGGACAAACAAATAAACTTCAAACTTGATTAAATCTTAATGAATTACAAAAAAAAACGCAGCCTTTAAGTTAAAAAAATGAAAACTGTGCTTATGGTAGCTGAGAAGCCGTCTTTAGCGGCATCACTTGCTACTATTTTAAGTAATGGGAAAAATTCCTCCAGAAGAGGTAAGATTTGTAAAAACGTTAGGATATAAAACTAAACTAAGACAACTTATTTTAGCGTTCAATGGATCTTGTTCAGTCCATGAATGGACTGGAACTTTTCAAAATGTACCAGCTCGACTTAAAATGACATCTGTTTGTGGTCATGTTATGGGTGTCGATTTTATTGGAAAATACAATAACTGGGATAAAGTTGATCCTGTAGAACTTTTTTCTTGTCCAATCGAGCAAAAAGAAGCAGTTCCTAAACTAAAAATTCCACAGTTTTTACATCAGGAAGCAAAGGGATGCGACAATTTAGTTTTATGGCTTGATTGCGATAAGGAAGGTGAAAATATTTGTTTTGAAGTAATGAAAGCAGTGTCGGACAGCATGAATGGTAATGTTTATAGCAATTCAGTTACCTATAGAGCCCGATTTTCGGCTATTACTGATAAGGATATAAAGGCTGCCTTTAATAATTTAGGTAAGTTAGTATTAAAAACATATTTAATGGATCTGTAATTTTTTTACCTCGACACCTATGGTACAAGAGGTCAACGTTTAATAATAATATGATTTTTCTTTGTCTTTTAGCCCATCCAAATGAGAATGAAGCTAAAAGTGTTGACGCTCGTCAAGAACTAGATTTAAGAATAGGATGTGCTTTCACTCGTTTTCAAACAAAATTTTTTCAAGGACGTTATGGAGATTTAGATGCTTCTTTAATATCATATGGACCTTGTCAAACGCCTACGCTTGGATTTTGTGTCCAGCGACATGATAAAATTCAAACTTTCAAGCCAGAAAATTATTGGGTCGTACAAATGTCTGTGAAAACAAAAGATGATGTGGATATTGCATTAGATTGGCAACGGGTGCGATGTTTTGATAAAGAGATAGCAATGATATTTTTGCAAATGGTGAAAGATCTTAAAGAAATAAAGTAAGAAAATGCAAAATTTTATAATTAAAAATGAGTTAAATATTTCACGTACGTGCAGTGGCTGGTTTGTTGTTTTTGCCTGGTACTAGTTAAATATCAGAAACTGGCAAATAAAAATTAAAATATATTTCTATTTTGGAGTAAAATAATTCACTTTCGTTAATTTAAAAAATATTTTGTGTAATACTAGTTAATTACCAAATTTTCGATGTATAACAACAAATAATAGTGAATCAATTAAAAGTTTCATATATATTAAACAATAATGTACTATAATTGTCATTTGTTTTTATAATTGAGATAGAACACAATATGGAAGTTTTTCTGCACTTAATAGTCTAAGGTAGGGACTTGGAATATATTTGTTCTTTTGTTCATGTACAGTTAATAAGGTAAATAATTTTATTAAATCCATTTCATATTTTTTCATCTTTTTTGAATAACTAAATATTTCAGGTGCGTTTGAAGTTTGAACATAATAAAACTGTTGTTTTTTTTTTGTTTTCTTATAGCAATGGTATAACTATATTTACATTATGCAAAAATTTATAAACAAATCAATAGATATATCTGCAAAAAAGCAAAGATAATTAAACAAGTAAATATTGAATTCATCATAATTAATGTAATAATTGATCTATTGCCATCCACCACCAATTCCTTTAATCTCATTTGAAATTTATTTTTCAAAATGCTGCTTTTTTATTGAACACCAAGTAAAATATTAAATGTGTACCATTTTATTTTTACTTATAATTTTTTCCAGTTATGTTTTGAGTAACTGGTTTTAAGTACATTAAATTATTTATTTATTTTTAGAGTTACCAACATAAGCCGCAAACAAATGTCAAAACCTCGTCCTCTGGCACTAAATACTGTGGAACTTATGAGAGTTGGAAGTTCTGGTTTAGGAATGGGACCCCATCATGCCATGCAAATAGCAGAGAAACTATACACACAAGGCTATATAAGTTATCCTCGAACAGAAACAACCAATTATCCAGAAAATTTTGATTTAATGTAAGTGCAATACCATACAAATTATTACAACACAGCCACAGAAAATAATTCTTAATCCAGGAAGCGTATCAGAAAATTATAATTAAAAATTACCATTTATTTTACTTCAGGTTCTAAGATGCTTGGCTTAAATGTTTTTTTGAGAATCGAAGTGTTCCTTATGTTAAAATAATATTCTTTTTCTTCAGGTGTGGGGCCTCTGATCAAATGTTTTTAATTAAATAAGTAAATGTATAATTTATTTTTAGGAGTGTATTACAACAACAACAAAATAGTTCAGAATGGGGCTCAGATGTTCGTCAGATTTTAGCTAATGGAATCAATAAACCAAGAAAAGGACATGATGCAGGTACAAAAGTTTAAATTTAAAAACAATATCCTGTTCTTCAATCATTTGTTTAATTAACAGGGGACCATCCACCTATTACACCTATGAAAGCTGCTTCAAAAAACGAATTAGACGGAGATGCTTGGAGGATTTATGATTACATAACAAGACATTTTATTGGCACAATTGCCCGAGATTGCACATACCTCAATACAACTGTTACGTTCCGTGCAAATCAAGAAACGTTTACTACTAGCGGAAAAACATTGATCGATCCTGGTTACACAACAGTAATGACTTGGCAGGTAATATTTTGTATTAGTTAATGAAATTCAACAATAAATTTGATATATGGTGTATAGGCTTTTGGAAAGAATGAAATAACACCTAATTTTACTGAAAACGAAACGGTACAAGTCGTTGATGCTAAACTAACGGAACATCAGACTGGTCCTCCTGATTACTTGACCGAAGCTGAACTTATTACACTGATGGAAAAACATGGAATTGGTACAGATGCTTCGATTCCAGTTCATATAAATAATATATGTCAAAGGAATTATGTAACTGTGACTGGTGGACGTCGGTTAGTTCCTACAACATTAGGAATTGTTCTAGTTCATGGATATCAAAAGGTATACATATAAATAGCTTTAGAATAATATAGGTCCCAAAATATGATAAAATAGTTCCTTAATAAAAAATTTATATGCATTTGATAAAACGATTGCAATGTTAAGCAAATGAGATACAACAATTAACACGTTGACGGACAGAGCGGCTATAAACGTCATACAAAATTTCAAATGCTGAGACACGACGGCTACAGTCGTCATTTATAATCGGTTATGTGACGAGACGGCTACAGCAGTCGAATTGTCCGTTTAACAGTATGTTCTTCAACATATTATGCCACTATACAGGGTGAGGCATCACTTATGACACCCCCACTTATTTTGTTATTGGAAAGAATTATCAAAAAAAGTTGCAAATAAAAGTTGTTTGATACAGTATTTCCCAAAATATTGTCATGTCAAATTTCGTTTTCTTTTGTTTCATGAGGAGTTATGGCACCATATTAGTTTTTTTTTAAATGGCACCATACCTATTTTTTTATACGGTTTGAAAGACATTTTCTTTCTCTTTTCTACGCACTAAAACTTTTATACCCTTACATAATAAAATTTTTAAGAAAATCACAGAAGAACAATTTTGTTTTAAAAGCGTACAGTATTAATTATTTTACATTAGTGGGCTTTGAAAAAGTTACAAAATGGTAAGATTTTCTAAAAAAAACCTAAAAAACCTTCGTAACTTGCGTATTATTGAAAATAAATACATCAACCCTTATATATTTGGAATGAGAATAAAATAAGGAATTTAAATAGGTCATAGCCAACTATCGCTTCCGTTTAAAAAAAGGTAAGTTTGTGTCATAACTTTTTAACGGCGAGGGTAAAATTTTTTTTCTTATAATCAAATTAAACATAAAAATATCTAAAAATAATCTTCATAAATATTTTCTATGTTTACAACAATAACAGAGATTTGACACATTATTAATATGACAAAAAAAAACGTTTGATTCAATCTCGAAAACCGGAAAGGATAGAATATTTTTGAAAGCGGTTCTGAGTTTGTCTCAAAAAACTGCACATTTTTGGTAATTTAACCATTTATCTATCTTAAATATTAACCGAGATACCCATGCAATCCCATCGAATTTGGACAACCCTGTACTTCACTCTTATATTTACCGTTGTTAATTTTCTTCGTGATTGTCTTTGTAAGGTGGTTGAACTCTCAAAAATGGAGGGTGATTAAAAAAATCTAAAATAATAGTAACATTTTACATTAAAAAGTACCTCAAGAAAGAACCAATAAAAGCAGGAGTGGGCAAATACTCTTAAGCACGGGCCAAAAAGGTGTTTTTAGTACATCATGCGGGCCGTAACGAGATGCAATATTTTACCAAGACGCAATGGGGGGGGGGGTAAAAAGAATAAAACATAAAATAACATTTTATGCACTTAATTTGATATTTTATACTTTAAAATTTAAATAAACATTTATATAAATGCTTACCTTAATTTTGTAATCGATATATATTTTTCGTATACTTCATTAACGAAAAAGTTCTTTCACATACATTTATGTCGATCCAAATAAAACAAAATATTTTTGGGCATAATCCAAAAATAAATTGAATTTATCTCCATTCAGGGAACCATAAAACACCGATAATTCGCTTGAATGAAATATTCCCTTTAACAAATGATCTGATTGCAAATCAATCAGTTGTAACTGAATTTGAAGTGGAGCGTCCTGCACATTAAAATTAAAAGGTGTACTACTCACTAATGACAATATTTTTAAATTTTTTTGAAATCTTCAAATCTTCCAAATTCAGCATGTAGTTCTTTTATTATTGCTCCATATTTAACAAAATCATCATTTCTCAGATTTTCTCGTCGTGATTCCAATGTTGGAAAGATGTTTAACTGGTTCTCATTTAAATTTTCAGCAAATAAATTGATTTTTGTCATAAATGCTTTGACGTTTGAGTACATATTAAAAGCGTATTGCCTTTTTTCCTTGTAGTGCAATATTTAGTTCGCTCAACAAGTTAGTATGTCAATAGGAAAAGAAAAACCATTCATCATTTTGCAACTCAGGAAAATCGTTAATTTTTTCTTTAATCGACAAAAAACTTAAAATTTCATCAAACAAATTCCTAAATCTGTTCAGAACCTTGCCGACGCTAAGCCATCTTACGTCTGTATGATAAAATATTTCGATAGTTTGCGTACAAAATCGAGTTGGAGAGAGATAAATCAAGGATTTCATAGCGGGCCAGATTGAGCAATTGAAAGGGCCCACCCCTGAATAAAAGTGATCTAATGATTTTGACAAAAAGTTTTGAGAGAAAAAAGGAAATTTTATGTTTTCATATTTTTTGCTATAACTTCTAAAGTATGAGGGATTTTGTACTTTTAAAAATAGATTGCAGCTCCTCTTATGCTTACGAATAATTTATTCACGTTATGCAAAGCTATATCTCTTATAATAAGCGAGATCCCCATGCTAGAAATGTTATCTGGGACACCCTGTATGTTGGTATACATTTGTTACATTTTAGATTCAAATAGACAGGTATTGGAACTTACTTTTTATATCCTTTACTATCAAATTCATTACTATTATCCTCATATATTTGATTGCTTACAAAAATGGATTTTTTTTCATATTTAGATAGATGCTGAGCTAGTACTGCCAACAATGCGCTCTGCTCTAGAAGAACAACTAAATTTAATTTCCTTGGGCAAAGCCAACTTTCAAGCTGTGTTGAAACATACCGTTGAAATATTCAAGTTAAAATTTCAATATTTCGTGCTAAACATCGATGGAATGGATCAATTGTTTGAAGTGTCATTTTCTCCTCTAAGTGCATCAGGAAAAGCTCATTCAAGGTTAGATATCCATAATTGAAGACCTTGGTGCAAGAAGGGGATATGTGCAAAAATGTAAAAAAAAAAAACTTGTACAGAAATGGGTTTTAAAATATGCGCTTTTCATATGGTGCAAATGTGGGATAAGTAGGGCTTATAGAAATTATTTTTCTAAGCCCTACTTATCCCACATTTGCACCATATGAAAAGCGCAAATTTTAAAATCCATTTCTGTACAAGTCTTATTTTTTTACTTTTTTGCACATATCCCCTTCTTGCACCAAGGTCTTCAATTAATGAAATTATTAAACAATATTAAATAAGTGCAATTCTTAATTGTAATTTGTATAATGTTTGTAAAAAACATTGTTGTGGTGACAACTACATGATGCAGTTTATGATGTGTTGACTCAGTGTATTATTCAAACATTCTTAATTGTTTTCTCAAAAAAACTGAAAGTTCCCCATGGCAATCAAATAAGGGAAGTTTTCCAAGTAAATGATAATATCGACGGTGGAAAGCAATTTTGCTGTAAACGCCAAAACTACAACTTTGCAGGAGAGACAAAAAACAATTTAAGTTTTGGAAAAATAATTCCTGTCCTTTAAATAATGATTTTATCCAAAAAAGTTTCAAGGAATGTAGGAGTCAAATAATTAAATGAATTTTATTAACACAATAAAAATCGTCCATAACTATAAATTAATGGAGTTTTGGCACTTAACAGCAAAACACGCGTTGAAAATGCTGCTCCATTGAAATGTCGTAAATGCCATGTCACAATGTTTGGAATTAAATTCAGGTAGTAATAATGACCTTCTAAATGTAGTACAGACAAAAAATGTAAATAAACGTATGTTTGGTGGGTTGTAAATGCAACTACATAAACTTTTATATGTCATTTGTTTTGTCATTTACACAGAAGTGTATGTATGTAATAAGTTGTTTGAAGTATCTACATGGGAAATAAATAATTTACCAATGTTATAATTATAATGCCCACAAAAACCACGTTTAAATAAATGATTATAATTGTTAAAGGCATTCAAAGAACAAAAAGAAACTAATAACAAATAATTATTTTGTAAACTTAAGAGTCATAAAAAAAACAAATAAATAAGATACTCTATTAAACAAAAACTAGTATAAATGCATCAAACGTAACTTCTTTAGGTGGGTAATATAAAACTAAACCATTTTAAAGCTTCTATTTGCAATCATCTCCTTTTTGCCTTCCTTTTAATAACTATCTTCTTCGTCTGTATTGTTTAAACAATCAGGTATTGTTGAGTTGGTTTTTAAATTTATATACTAATGTGCATCATTCTTTGGTATTATATTTTTTCCACAAGATTTTTTAGGTCTTTATATTTTGTCTGTGCAATAGGAATTGTTTGATTATACAAATTAAAGTTGGGTTGAGCACCTTCTAAATCGTTTATTGTGTAGATAGATGTGACAAACACAATTACCTAACACATACGGTCACGTCAATTGCACGTTGCATACGCAAAGAACCATTATAACGTATAACGACCCCAAAACAATATATCTTTAATAATTCGAATTGTATTAACGCTATAAATTCAGTATAACTAGATCTAGGCAAATGCTTTAAAAACAATATGTTCTTTAATTGCATCCGTATAAATCGCTGTTACAAACCAAATATTCTAAAAAGGTAACCAAATGGCATGACTTAAAATACTTGGGCGGCATAAATGCTGTATACGCCACATTTTAAATTAAGAAGTTGCTGTAAACGAAATCTCTTTTAAAGTGAGGACAGCATGATTGCTTTATACGCCAACATTAGAAAAAAGAGCGATTTTTATGGCTTGTACCGCATAATTTCTTTAAATTTGAATAAAATAACAGTACTTTTGAATTAGCGTTCAGTGTTTATTTTTCGTCGTATATTTTTGAAAAATAGACCATCCGACGCAGAAAAAAAAAATAAGAAATATGGTAATAAAAATTTTTTGCATGGTTTGGCGTTTACAGCAAAATTGCTTTCCACCGACGATATCATAATTTTTAAAATAGTTTTTCACATTTCTGTGGTTATTGCTTATAGGTTTTTGTGGTTGTTCATGGCAAATTTATGGTGATTGTGACAATGTAAATTTGTTTTATTGTAGGTGTGGCAAATGCAGAAGATACTTGAAATTCATACAAGCAAAGCCGATGCGATTGCACTGCACACATTGTGATGAAACATATTCATTACCTCAAAATGGAAATATCAAGATCTATAAAGAACTGAAATGTCCGTTAGATGATTTCGAGTTGCTCACATGGTCTATGGGAACGAAGGGCAAAAGTTTTACTTTTTGTCCTTATTGTTATAATCACCCACCTTTCAAGTAAGTATAGAGTAACAAAGTTGTTGAAACTGGAGTTATTTACAAACCACACACTATTGTATATTTTCCATGATCATCCACAACTTTTCTACACATTTTATTTAAATTCTGTATGTCTTGCTTATGCACTGCAGTAATTTTCGACTTGAACAATTCTTTTAAGCCTGTTTTGTATCACCATGGTGGATATAATTTTCTTCCTAAAGGTTATGCCCCAAAAACCTGAATAGATGATAATCGTTTGAACTAACATTTATAAATCATGTTAGTTATGTTAAGAATAACTAACCCAGACCAAGAAACTTTTTTTGAGTAAATTTTGCATTAACCCCTTAACGTACACGCTCGTGACATATACGAGCGTGTCGTACTAGCAATTTTACACGCGCTCGTATATGTCATGAGCGACCGTTGTATGCACGGTCTACTTACCCAGGTTAGGAAGCCTGTCAAAAATCGGGAACTTTTCGACATAAATTTCCGCTAGATGGCGATAAGTTTAAGAACCTGTGCTTGCACTAGGTGGGATCTCATTTTAAACAAAACTGATTTAAATATTCCGCTAAAATATTTTTATATACATCCTCTGATTGATTAAATTCGAATTTTTTAAGCGAAAGCTGACTATGTCAAAATCTTATGCACGAACCGGTTCTTCGACTTATTGCCATCTAGCGATAATTTATGGCGAATGGTTCTTAGACTTATTGCCATCTGTGGGATAATTTACGGAACTAGTTACCGGCCTCAGCCGGTTTTATATGGGAGTTTCCCAACCTGTTTAGTAGACCGTGGTTGTATGCCATGATACAAATCTTTATCTGCGCTGGTGCTTTCGCTTACTTCATAGAGTACTTCGATTTAGTAGTTTACTATTGCATAGTGGATGTCGCAGTATTTTATTATTAAAATTAAATTATTAAAATAATTTGATGTTATTTTGAATTGTTATGGTTACCAGGCCTTTTTAAATTGTTGTCTATCTCAGCGATTCTTAACCGGGGGGCCGTGAAAGATTTTAAGGGGAGCCGCGAAAAATTTATAAATTGTTTTTACTTTTAAAAGTTTTGAAATCTTTAAAAAAAATATTTTTTGTCCCTTATTTTATTCGAACCATCGGAGAAAAATCTTAAATAAATCGTAATATTGTTGTTACTACAAACTAGGGAGCCGCGAAAATATTTTAGGATTTAGGGGGCCACGACTACTAAAAGGTTAAGGTCTATGTTACGCAGGTGGACTAAATTCGAATGTTTGACGGGATGACTCGGTTACCGTAATAGTTAGCGAAAATCTTATACCGGTCCCTAGGGTTATTTTTTTGAGATGAACACACCCGTGTTATCAAATTTTTATATCACTTTCCATTTTGGCACTACAGACGAAAAATGAAATTTCAACGTTTTTACATATTTACCATAACTTCAATATTTATAAAAATAGATCTAAATGTTATAAAGGTTTTTTGTAATTATTTTTATGCTTAATTTTAATTTTTCTCCATTTTTAACCACGTAAATTTTTTAGGTTTCCGTTTTTAGGAGTTTTTTGACAGAATATTAATTTTATAAAACTTGCGCCCCCCAGATTAAAATATACTAGCTGCGCCACTGAAAATTGTTTTTTTTATATTAATTATGTCCTAGCAATAAATTTCTTCAATAAAAAAAGTGATTATTTTTTGACCGACTTTCTGAAATTTAAGTTATTTTCGAAAGAGAATTAAATTTTCTGTGAGACGGTGTAAAAAAACATAGGGTGTTGTATTTAAAAAAAATGAGTTATCGATGTTTAAAATTTCACAAGTTTGACCAAGCGTAAAAAACGCCCCGTATAATATTTTTAAAATGTAGGTGGTGCAAAGTGTTACACAATCTATTGTCAATTTTATCTCCAAGCGAATTTCTTCATACTTCTTTCTCAAAGTTTTTAATTGTTAAAAACTTTTGAAAGTACTGTATTTTCATGAAAATGCAATTTTCACGAAAACGGTTGACCTTAGACCCATACAACCTTATACATTTTTTTAAGTAAATTTAAAGAGAAATCCAAAAATGTAAAAATATACAGGGTATTTCTTAAGAAAAAGTATAACTTTGATATGCCACTCTTTTTTGGAGCACCCTGTATGTTTGAAAATATTTTTAAAATGTAGCCCTTATTGACTTACAAAATCTAACAGCGACAAAAGTTTGAAAATATATACCGTTTGGCCATAAAACTCCGTGGCGTCCTTCGTGACTTACCCTGTAAGTCTAAAACTTAATTTATTTAAAATCAAAACTAAAAAAAAAAAAGCTTGTACCAAAATTTATTTACACCCGTAAAAACCTGTTTATTGCAATAATTGTTTTAAGTTTCATTTGTCTCACCAACTTTGAAGAAGAAATGATATAATTGAATGGAAATAATTGTAGTCTCCTAATATATTAAAAATTTTTATGACTTTGTTGTTAAATGCGGGAATAAATCTGAAACCTGTAGGGCTTAACATTAATTAATTATTGTTTGTTTACCGTAGGGATATGAAGAAAGGAAGTGGTTGCAATACATGTTCCCATCCAACTTGTCCTCACAGCCTTAACGCAAATGGCGTTTCCAATTGTGTAGAATGTGAATTTGGTATATTGGTACTAGATCCGTCATCGGCGCCCAAATGGAAATTGGGGTGCAATAAGTAACTATTTCATTAACATTCATAAAAATACATCCACTAAACACACTTCTGTTTTTAGATGTGATGTTATTATTCACCTTTTCGAAGACGCACAAAAACTTACCGTTTTAGAAGGTATTTGCGATTGTGGCGCTCAACTCGTAAGTGTGGAATATAAAGAAGACAAAACTAAACTACCTCAGGATGCAACAGAAACGAGTGGATGTATATTTTGCACGGAAGTATTTTCTAATCTCGTTGAGAAACATAAGGCCGTGTTTACAAGGCCCAGATTTAATCATACTGCAAGTAGAGGCAGAGGTAGAGGTAGAAGAAAGCCAAAACCACCAAAAGACAAAATGGCGCAGCTGGCTGCCTATTTTGTTTAAAACGTGTAAGCCGATTTCAGGAACTTCAGGGATAATGTAAAGATGAATTCGCAAATAATATTGATTTTAAGGGCGTACATACACCTAGAATGGGAAAAAATTGGGTGAATTTTAATTTTTTTTACAGAAAAAACATTACGTACTTTTCAAAGGAAATGATTAATTTTATAAAATGTGAAATTTTCACAAAAAAACGTGTGGTAGTCACTTCCTTTCAACTTTTTCGAAAACAGCTGCGGTTCTCCGAATATCTCCTTTGGTTTTCATCTGAAATTCATTTATAAAGAATATTTTTAAAGTAGACAAAATAAAACTAGTACTTGACGGAGCCGATTGTCATTTTTTCAATTATTCACAAAATGGCATATATCTGAACGTAAATTTCGGATTTTTGACCAAAAATTGTATCTTTAATTTACAAAAAAGTTATCAAAGCTGTTTGAAAAAAGATGCTACGACAAAAACTAGATAACTTTATCAAGATTCACTGTCCAAATCTCAAGTAAATCGGTCCATTAATTTTTAGATATAATGTTTTTAGAAACCACCATTTTAAGGATAACACATTTAACCCTTAGATACCGAAGCAAATGAAATCAGCGTAAAGACCGAACAGGGGTAACTTAGGTCCCCCAATGTTCGCTGTGATATTTAGCGTTGTAAATATTCCTAAAACGTTTCAAGCAGTTTAAAAATAATACTAAAAACTTTTATTGACCTAATTACATGATAAAAACAAATAAATAAAATAATTAAGTAACAAATTAACAAAATCTCTAATAACAAAACAATAAATAAAAACTTAAGTCGTAACATAAAAATATCAAAAATTATAAACTAAATACAGGGTGATTGAAATTCGAGTTTAAGCATGGGGATTTCGCTTGTTATAATAGCTAGAGTATAGGTTTAAATTTGGCAAAGCTGTTTAATTCGATGCTCATTAATAATTCGAAGAAAAATTGGAAATATCTCAAACCGTATCCGAGAAAATTAGGAAAAACTGGAAAATACAATTATTGAAAATCGTCTTTAACTCCTTTGGACTTTGGAGTATGAAATATTTCAAAAGTGTAAGAACATTGCCCAAGCTACTTTTTAAGCCGAATCGGATGGTGATCACAAATTTTTCCTAGATCGATTCGTTTTTGTTTTATGACAACCAACTTTGTTTTTTCTTTTAGACGCAATTTCTGCTATTTACATAATCAAATAGCATTTATATTTCTGAATTAATTGATGTATCACACATGGTATTTTACTTCTTTATTCCTGCCAAATTAAAAAAAAAAAGGTTTTAAACAATAACCATTATAAATCAGGTAGGCCGGTCATTATAGTTTATGTTGTTTCCATGACAACCAATCAACAAACTAAAAATTATGAAAGCCTATTACTTGTCACATTAATAAATTCGTAAAAATGAACTTTAATAACGAAGAAAAACGCGATATGCTGCGAATTTTTTATTCATTGACTAGCAACCCTACACTGTCAAGTCAACGATATGCAGAAACATATCCAGAAGGAAAACAACCCTCGCACACATATTGTTGTTTGTTGGACAGAAACTTAAGGAAATATGGGGCTTTTGCCAAACCCAGAAGATATGGCAGAAAGGTTTTAGATGAAAGTAAAAAAAACATTTTTATTACAAACAGATCCGGAAAATCCCAATTTTTTTACGTTAAACAGAAACTTAAGTAAAATTGTTTAAAGCATGTGATAAAGTATAACAAAACTTAAAAGAACAGTAAAAAAATTCGGCACATTTCGCTTTTTTCTTTGTTATTATAGTTCATTTTTACAAATGTATTTGTCTGACAAGTAATTGGCTTTTAAAACTTTTAGTTTGTTAATTGGATCTCATGAAAACAACATAAACTACAATGACCGGCCAACCTTATTTATAGTAGAGAAGAAATAAAATACCATGTGTGATACATCAATGAATTCAGAAAAATAAATGCTGTTTGATTATGTAAATAGCGAAATTGCCCCCATAAGAAAAAACAAAGTTGGTTGTCATAAAACAAAAACAAATCGATCTAGGAAAAATTTGTGACCACCATCCGATTCGACTTAAAAAATTGCTTGGGCAATATTCTTACACATTTGAAATATTTCATACTCCAAAGGGTTATAGACGATTTTCAAAAATCGTATTTCCCGGTCCCTCCTTATTTCGTCAGATACCGCTTGAGATACTTCCAACTTCTCTTCAGATTATTATTGAGCACAAAATTTAGCAACTTTGCCAAATTTAAACCTATATTCTAGCTATTATAATAAGCGAGATCCCCATGCTTAAACTCGAATTTCAATCACCCTGTATATAAGAATAATTAATTTTTGTTTTGTTGCTTGACTCATATTCGTAAGCGTTAATATCGGAGTGATGGACTGTTTCGCGTGCCGCTTCACAACTTTATGAATAACTTCATTATTTGCCGCGCTAAAACATTGAAACTAACTGAGACGTCACTTCAGATGTGGTTTGACAAATAGCTAGATGCAGGATTGCCAATTTGATCTAATTAAAAAGTTACAGCCAAATAACGCTTTGTGGGGGACCCTAGTGACCCCTGTTAGGTATCTAAGGGTTAAAGTTTTTTTTATGCATGTGTTGAGTTCCTTCGTTGTTATACCCTCCATTTAATCTTTTTTCGAACGCCAGAGCTGTATTTTGGCTTTTTTGGCGCTCAACCCAGAGCTAATTTCCATTGCCATCATTATTTTCAAAAGGGATGAAGCCCATTATTAAAGATACATGCAGCAATGTTGGCAGCAATCTGCACTGCAATTGACCCCTATGAACTTTTTTCGATGATATTTTTCAGATCAAATTATTCAACATTTGATCTTTCATAACATTCTTATAGTGTCTTGGCTAAGATCTTTGTGAATTGATCTAATGACAATTTTTTTACTCCGCTTTTGCCTTCTACCAAGCACACCAAGAGTCGATTCCTTAGGGGCAAAATTCATGATTAGGATGCTCATCTGTAGAGCTATAATGTTTGAATGTGGCTCAAATTGCATTTTCATTTTCTTCATTGAGTCGCAGGTTCTCCTTACAGCTAAGTCAGTGTTTCACAAACTTTTCACTCTGAGATTCTCCTCCAAAATTACAGAGGACCCCATAGAATTTTTTTGTAGACAATATTTTTGTTGTATGATTTCTGAACATAATAAAAAGGCTCGGCGAACCCCTTCAGAAGGATTCAGGGACCCCCGGGGGTCTGTTAACCACTCTTTGGGAATTCAATTTAAGAGCCTATCATATTTTCAAAGGCCCATGGCATTTCAGTGTCTATGAGATTGTTTTTGAATCTACAAAGCGAAGGGAGGCCCCTCAATAGTTTTTTGTCAGTCATAATTTCATTAAAAAAATGGGTAAATTACTAGAAAACTTAGTTGTTCACCAACATTTTCAGATACCATGCTTTTAACAATTTTAATATTGGGGCTCACATTTTTATCTAAGCTCAAAAATTATGACTAATATGTACATCTTTAACCCTTTCGCAGCAGCACTCGTTTCTAAAAGTGGGGGTGCGGTAAATTGCTTGAATACAATTACTCGAAAGGAAAATTGCTTGAAAAAATGAAAAATATTACATTTTTATAAATACAAAATAATTAAATGTACTAGAAAAGTTGTTTAGATTTGTTTACACTTGGAAAAATTTATTTAAATTTATTTAATTAAAGATTTTCTGCAGTTCGTGTATCGGCTTAGCTCTTATGCTTAATTACATTTTGCATTTCGAGTGGTACTTAAGCACTAGTGATTAAAATTGCTGCAGTTCGATAATGCCCAGTAAAATACTACATATTAGCAGCCGTTAAAAAGTTATGACACAAACTTACCATTATTTTAAATGGAAGCTATAGGCGGCTATGACCTAATAAAATTCCTTATTTTTTTTCGCATTCCAAATATATAAGGGTTGTTGTAGTTATTTTGAATACAACAGTTTTTTTTTTTTTTAATAAACAGTAGGCTGTGCAAACAAAAAAAACAAGGTGTAAAACCTTTTAAAACTCATTTGGTACATGTTACGAAGGATTCTTATTTGTTGTTGAGATAAGCATTATAAATATTTGAACATAAGATAACAACAAAATAGTCAGAATCAGCAGTTATGTAGTGTATAATATTTCAAATATTTATAATGTTTATCTCAACAACAAATTGAATAAGTGTACATGTATTTGTAAATAATTTTTTTAAAGTGTACACAAATGTAAACAATTTTTCTAGTACATTTAATTATTTTGTATTTATAAAAATGTTATATTTTTTCATTTTTTCGAGCAATTTTCCCTTCGAGCAATTGTTTTTCGAACAATTGTATTCGAGCAATTTACCTTCGAGCAATTGTATTCAAGCAATTTTCACCAAACCCTAAAAGTGGTGTCTGCTGTGCGGCGTTCGACAGCTAGTGTGTATTTGTTCGGTTCCGGCAGTCAGTGCATCTTGCGTATAAATGTGGTTGCCGCAGTTAGTGTATAGGTTAGACGTATGAGTTAACCCAATTTAGATTATAGAATTCAACTCGGGTTGTTGGTCACCACATCCAAATATTCGAGTATTTATTCATGCTTTTATAAAATGGAAACAGATTTGTCCAATGAACAAGTAACATGTACGTTTAGTCAGCGTGCGCTCTGAAAAATCCAGTCTAAACAAACAGCGTGGATTTATATGGTTCTTGCAGTCTGCAGCAAAAAATTGTCATACACATACAACGAGCTATCATGTTGAATATGAAGCGCAGTGTGCTATAGCAGTGGTTCTTAACCTTTTATTAGTCGCGGCCCCCCCAATATCCTAAAATATTTTCGCAGCCCCCTAGTTTGTAGTAACAAAAATATTACGCTTTATTTAAGAAGAAATCTCTCCGATGGTTCGAGTAAAATAATGGGGGAAAATTTTTTTTTAAAGATTTTAATCAATATTTTAAAAAGTAAAAGCGTTAATAAAAGTTTTCGCGGCGCCCCGGTTAAGAATCGCTGTGCTATAGCATTCTCAAACTTATGGCGGAAGTGGTTTGTTGTTGCAAAAAGTGCTTAAAATATGTAAGCGTATTTATCCGGTTCCCGCACATGAGCCACGAAAATTAAAACCGGCTTAATACATTCCCGCAGCGAAAGGGTTAAATGAATTAAAATAAGATCTATATTTTTGAGCTGTAATATTGGAATTAAAGGAGGAATCATCAATTATAAAAAGTTTTGAGTAATTTTTCTCATGGTTTTAATTTTTTTTTTAAATTATTTAAATCTATTAAATAATTTTAAATATTTACCTGAAGATTTCCTATTATTAAAATTTAAAAAATCCAAAAAGAATCAAAAATGACATCTTAAATTTTCAACAAATCTAAATTTTGTAAATGTTTTAAGTTAATATGAAAATATAGATATTAATAAAGAATTTTTTATTACATGAAGATTATAATAGCCAAAGTTGAAATAAAAATCATTCAAATAATAGGCTTTACTGCAAAAAGCTTTTCTTCATCAAAACTGGCCTTAAGAATCTTAATTTGTAATAATTAAATGGTTGTATTGTCTTTTATTATGTAATTATTTTTTAATGAATATCACGAATATCAAAAATCTAGTATTTCTTTTTCGTAATTTTGAAATGTATGATTGAAAGTATATGTTTATTTGAAATAGTCTGTGTTAAATGACAATAATAAATAGAAAACAGTATGTTAGCTGTGAAAAATATGTATTAAAAATTCACTATTTAAGTTTTAAAAATTACTATGGACTATACTTTATTCTTACAAAAATAACAAAAGCTTGTGTAAAAACATATCTTTTTAAATGCATTGTGCATTGTTGGTACTAATTCCACTAAATGTAATTTTTCATAACGAAATGCCTATTATTTTTAATTACGTTAAATCATCAATTTCAGTTTTTATAATTTGTTATATACTTATGTTATTATTTATTGTAAGAGCTTTTTAATTTAGCGACTGGACTTTCATTAATTTTAGCTTTTTGTTTTCATGGTTTTCTTTATATTTTTGTGAACATGTAGGATTTTGAAATATAAAAAGATCTAACATTCGTATATGTTTTATTGAACACAACAAGTCAAATCCAAATTTAAATGTTAAATGGATAGAGTAAAACACATTAAATCCACCTAAATTCGTTGAATTTACTAAGTCAGTATAAAAAGATTCTAAATAGCAATTAAGACAGGCACAAAGTTGGGTACACTTTCATCACTTTATTTTTTATTGAGTATTAAAATTAGCGAGTATTCAAAAATGTGTGTGCTAATTTTAATAGATAAAAAACAAAATGATGTTCTAATTTTAGATTTGTGAACAAAATCTTCATCTAATAATCAGGTGCCGTAGTTACTTTTAAAAGAATAAATGATTAGATAGAACACCCTGTAACTAGGAAACTTAAAACTGAAGAGTTTACATTGTTAAGTTTAAAAGCACTACAATTTGGCTGTTTAATTCGGTTTTTATCCACATTTATTTCTCACTAAATTTAAAAAATAAATACATAGTTTTAAAAAAAATCAGTATCTACTTATTCTGCCCGTTTCATTAAAAGTACAACCATGTATGCCTTTACGTATATAAAATTGGTATCAAAAATTTCTGAGCCCTGAAACAACTAATTAGTTTCTCTCCTCTTCTATTTTTCATTTAAATTAGTAAAAATATTACATTGTTAAAAAAACATTACTTTGATCAAGAGAACATACATCTTACTTTTTTTTATCAAGTATATCTGAATTAAATAGGCCTTTTTTAACTATAAATAAATCATTTGATCACACAACAATACTTATAAAAGACTTTTTTTAATTTGTTACTAGTGTTTTATACATAACTTTCCATACAAATGACCAAACAGTACAAATAAAGAATGTAGCAGCTTTTTTTAATTGTTTAAAAACATCACAAGGTGCATGCTTTACACATTTTGAACACCAAAATAATGGCAATTATTTGGGTATTTTCGGCATTTCTAACGTCTTAAAATCATCCACCCACTGTTGGAAAACTATGTACAAAGAAATAAACATTTATACGTTTGTAAGATATTTTGAGTGAAATTCTGGTTTAAAATTGTTTTAATTAAATGCTTAAATTCTATTGACTTTCTGATCTCTTATGCTTCATCTCTAAAATAAAACACTTGTTCTTAGAAAATGTTATTATAATTCGTTTCTTTTCTGTTATTAATTTTTATGTCCTTTATAAAAGGGTGACGCTTCTCTAGAAAATTTTAGGAGCTTAAACATATGTTTCTCAGCAAGTTTTAAGTAATTTACAGAATCTGAATTTTCATGGTGGTATGGTTTCAAAAGATTAGTTATTTTAATTAGATTTTAGAGGAAGTGCACACTTTAATTTTCAGAATATTGTAAACTCTCGATTTAACGGACCTCGGTTCAACAGATTTCGTATTTTAAGGAATTACTTTTACAGCCCTATGTCAGTACAGGGTGGTCCAAATTTGATGGGATTGCATGGGTATCTTGCTAAATAGGCAAGATAGAGAAACGGTTAAATTACCAAAAATGTGCACTTTTTTGAGATGAACTCAGAACAGTTTTCAAATATATTCTATCATTATCTGTTTTTCTTGATTTTTTTTTGTTTCCACAGCCTACTTTTTGTTTTTCATCTTTAAAAAAATTGAAAAACCTTTGTAACTTGCGTATTATTGAAAATAAATACATCAACCCTTATATATTTGGAATGAGAAAAAAATAAGGAATTTAAATAGGCCATAGCCAACTATAACTTCTATTTAAAAAAAGGTAACTTTGTGTCATAACTTTTTAACCGCGAGCGTAAAACCTTTTTTTTTAGTGTAATCAAACTTAACAGAAATATCTAAAAATATTGTTAATAAACTTTTTTGATATTTACAACAATAACGGAGATATGACACATTATTAATATGACAAAAAAAACAGTTTTTCTCTAATATCTCAAAAACCGGAAATGATAGAATATTTTTGAAAACGGTTCTGAGTATGTCCCAAAAAACTGCCCATTTTTGGTAATTTAACCGTTTCTCTATCTTGCCTATTAAGCGAGATACCCATGCAATCCCATCGAATTTGGACCACCCTGTACTCCTCCAAGTTATGTGCGTAAATTAACTACTGTTTATTAGAGTTGGCTGTTTTTTGTTGTTCTTGACAAATGGTGATTTATTTTTATGCCTTCTATGTATGATATGTATTGTTCTTAAATATTACTAAACTTGTAGTTTTTAAGGTGAAAACAAATTGAAATGTGCTTCAAAATATATAATTTGTTATTAAACAGACTTTTGGCTGCATATCGAAGTAATTTTCCAGAACTGGATTTAAAGGGCATTTGGATTTTCTCAATTAGTCCGCTGAATCGAGATTTTTCTGTAACATTTTTTCAATCTGTACGAAGCTTTGGCATGTACTAAATAATTTTATGTATTTAATTTAAAGATCACTTTTACCTTGTGCTTTTATCAATTACAAAACGAATTGTGCCGTTTTAAACTGTATTGTTCCACAATTTTTGCATTGTTTGAATAATTTAAAAATTGACAATAGGTAGCAGGCTTTAATTTACCGAATTAAAATAATTTCAATAATAATTTATAGTTGTAGGTTAAGACGTATATAAAAAAGATTTTAATGTTTGAGTATTTTTTATCGGTGATAAATATTTTTTTGTTCTTACAAATTATTCAATTTCATTGCACTAAACTTTTCATTTAAGTTACAGGGTGATCTGCACTAAGAAACTTAAGGCGACAAAACAACTTTAAATGAAAATAACATTTGTTTTGCGCAATTCAACTAGGTATTAAATTTATTTACAGGATGGTAGTTATTTGTCGCGTCAGTTATTACACCATAATCCATTGAAATGTAACAGTGCACTTCAATGAATTATTGACAAGAAAGATATGAAAAATAGTTGAATTCTCTAGCCCAGTGTTTCCCAAAGTGTGGTACGCGTACCCCTGGGGGTACGGGAAGAGTTTGGGGGGGGTACGCGCTGCACCGGGCTTTGGCTGCCCCTGGTGCAGTATTTGTATTTTATTATGAATAAATGTTGTTTTTCGTTTATTATTTTTATTTATTTTTTAACGAGGGGTACTCAGTGTTACGAAAATTATAAAAGGGGTACACAGATGTCGAAAGTTTGGGAAACACTGCTCTAGCCTATTGAATTGTAAATTTAATCTATAATTGAAGCTGATATATTAGCATATCCTTCGTTTAAAGGGTTTTGGCAAACTGTCAGTTCTTGCTTCTAATTTCATGACCAAATTACAAGTGATTAATAACATCTAGCAACAAACTTTTTAAATTAACACAACTTAAGCTTATCCAACATGGCGTACAAAAATATAGTGATAGCTAATTTTAACTATTAAAATTTACATTAACATAAATATCTTTGTTGTACATTAACATTTATGTACAGAAAACAACAAATATTTGAGCTTGTGTTTAACACAGAATCAATGAAAACATAGTCTCAGTTAACATTTCCAGAGTTTTTAGTGAAATAAAAGAAATTTCTATTATTTCTGTATACCAACGCTAATTTTATATTAGGCAAGATATTGTATTTGTATAACACGAAAAATGTAAATTTTATGTATGAATGGTGATGGTCTACTATTTTCTAAATGAAGAAGAATATATACATTGTGCTTTCGACTTGATAACCTAATTTTTCGACGATCCCAGGTCAGATGGTCCAGAGTTGAACCTTTTCGGCTACCACGCACCAGCTAGCATGGTCATAGTAAGAGGATATTATGTGCAAATTCTGTACATATTTTTCTATTAATTGGTCCAATTCACCTTCTCTAAAAACGTGATAATATCTGTGATAAGTAATTGCGCCGCCTATATTGTCAGAAGGTAAAGATTCTTGAGACGTATCGCTCAAGGACTGGTTTATTAGACCAGATTTCTCTTTACTAGTGCCACAACCGATTTCGAGATTTTGTTTAAGTTTATCTTCTGAAGAAGAACGTTCGTCACGCAGTTTATTTTTTATTGTTGACCACTCCGGGCACGATGCCAGGGACGCTGTACTTCCCCCATCACTATATCTGCTAGCGGAACTGCTGTCTTTGTGAGAATCGCTACTTCCTCTATCTGAAATTCCGTCTGAGGATTCCATAGACAGACCAAAATGCACAGAAGTGGCGACACTCGATATTACTGAATTACTGCTACTACCTTTCTCAGATTCGCAGGATTCAATAGAAGAACCTTTTTTAATTGAACTTCTGCTGATCGGTTTGCTTGTTGATCCACATGCGCTTTCTATACTTTCCGTTCTTATTTCCTGCTTGGACGATGTTCTTACGGTATCTTCAGTTTTAAAATCAATTTCTTTTATTTTTGGGTTAGAATCGCTAAATGGCACTTTATCAAGTTTAAACTCGGTTTTATCTAAATCTCTTTTGTCGCACTTAATTTCATTTCTAGTTTTTAACGTGATTTTTGTCCTATTATCATTACACTTACACAACCCAAGATTACAATTAACGCATTGATTGTTATAAAAATTATCACTAGTACTTAACGTAGCTAAATATTCATTTTGTTTTTGAATTTCTGCACTAAGTATCGATAGATCGTTGAGTTCTTCGCTTAATCGATGAATGTACGGGTCGTCGATGCTACCACCAGCACCGTAAGCTAATTCTCTTGCTCTCACTAGCCCTTGATATTGATCAATTTCTTTGAGTAGTTTTTCACTTAGCTTATCGGCGAAATCCGTGAGATGTTTGTGGCACTCTTCGTCCCAAGAATGGCCGGCTGTTGTTGCGCACTTGTCTCTGTTTAAGAGAGGAACTGTGTCCGTATCATACTGTCGTTGTATCACTGATAATACTTCGCCGGTCTGTATTTGTCTTCGTTTTGCTCTTGGGCTGGATCGAATTACTTTATCAACAGCTTCGTCAAGTGAATTTGCTACATCAGCAGCGGCTTCTAATAAACTCATCGATGGAGATATTTTTGACGTTTCTTCGTTAGTAGATGAAAGACTTTCGGGTTGAACAATCTCGGGACTTGGAGGAAATGTAAATTTATTCGCAGGTAATGATGTTTTCGTTTTATTTTCTACGACGCTGTCTATTGAATCTGGCGATGAAACCGCACTAGAATCGCTGTCCTTATCATCTGTTTCCGGGTTAAATAATTCCAAAGACAACAGTTTAGGTAACGGTCGGGCCATGGTGTCAAATTTTCCATTACTCATCGAAGAACGTCTAACTATGGGATAATGTGATCTGTGTGATCTAACACCAAATCCGGGTTTCTGTTTTAAAAATTCTCTAATAGTTTTTATTCTATCATTACGTTTTTTATCAGCTATTTCTGTGATTGTTTCTTGAGGTGATTTTTCGGGACTAATTGTTGTATTCAAACTAGTTTTTCTAAATTGTGGTATTTGAGGTACTGAATATTTCTGCGCTAGTGAATGGATTAGTTTTCTTTTTTGTTCTTTTGTTGTACTGTCGGTATTTGGTTGGTCCCTGTCTGACTTACTATCGTTTGAACCCGGAGATGTCGGTGCATCGGAGAATGATTTGCTTATGTATGAGCAAGCTTTTGGAGAGCTTAATTGTTTAGTTAAAGGATAGACGGACAAGGGCATTTGTTTGATCCTAGGACTAGTAGGACACGATGACTGCTTTATACGAGGAGAGTTAGGGACGGAGGAATTATTTATGCGGGGAGACGTAGGTCCTGGTGATAAAAGGGTCGGTGATGTAGGATCAGTTTTCGGGACAAAAATAACAGAAGCAAAGCTGTCTTCTGAGTCAACACTTGTATCACTCTGTAAACTACTATCTTTAGAAGAATCGGAACCATCTTCTTTGGAATGCCTTCTTTCGCCTATAGATGTGTCTACGTTCTCCTTTTTCTCGTCGTTGCTCGTTGTATTTTTATTTGATAGTATCAAAGCTTCATCTTCTGGTATAGTTGGCGAAACTAAATCTGTACTTTTCCAGTTCTGAAACATTCTCACAAACCCATTTTTAATGGATGAACCGGTGACTTTCTCGATGTTTGTTGTGGAATTTTTAATTTTATTTGTGAATCCAGTTTTAATGAGTTGAAATCGTCTTGCGGGAGATACTGAAAATAAAGAGTCTTTCAACGAGTCTAACGTATGTTGACGTTGGTAAATGAGCTCCTCATTCAAAGACGTTTGCTTTTGAATGTTTTGTTTGACGCGTTCTTTTTCTTGAATTCGCTCGACCGACATGAATTCCTCGTTTAACGATCTCTGTTTCAGTACACTGCCTTTTTGATAAGAACTGTAAAATACTCTAAGTTCTGGTACATTACAGGCGATTTTCATATCTGTCGGTTTATCTAGAGCTTCCTCTGCGTCTTCGTCGCAAATGGACTTTTTTTGCTTCACTAGCCTTGGTTTTGTTAAAGTTTTATTTGTTTTACCTTCACTACATTTTTCTGCCGACATCGTCTCCGTATCACTAGGCACAATCGATTTTGACCGCACTACATTATTATTATCTACCGCTTTAATATCAGTTAAACTTCGAGATTTTAAATTGGAATAAATATCGCTAATAATTTGGGAGGATGGAAATGTCTGTCGTCGCTGAGGCATTTCCTCTTCATCCACCCTTCGGAGCTCTATCGGTAAATTTTGTACATCTTCGCATTCGCAACAGTCGCAGCCATCTGGATCGTATCGCCTCGATGGTGGTTCCTTGGCACATGTGGTCCAACTCTCCAGAAACCATGGTCGGTGAACACCACGTCTGCCTCCTGCTAATTTTTGTATGGCCCGTCTTACAAAACTATAACAAGTTTCGTTCGGACTAGAAAGACTTGAACTACTTGGAGATGAATTGCGACCTGGATCAATCGACCGACCTTTATGGCGAGTTTTTCCACGTTTTCTTATTCCTCCTTTAGTCCTGAAACAAGTTTGAATGATATAAACCGAGTGTGATATCTATGTGTATGTAAATGCAATATTTTATACAGCGCCTTTATAGAGAGACACTGCGAAGGTATTTAAAAAACTAAAAATTATAAAAGATTACAAAAGAAATACTTTTCGGCGAAGTAGATTACCAGACCTTTACATAGTTATTAACTGGTGAACAACAACAAGGTTATAAAATAAAAGATTCAGGTTTTGCGTTAATGATGTTTCAAATCCAAAATCCGGAAAAGTTAAGTTTTAAATGCACTGCATTCAATTTTGTTATATAATAATGTTTTTTTTAAATTTATGTAATGTAGTAAAATTATAAAACATAGAATTTAAAAAATACATACAGTATATACAGGATGTGTCACTTTTCCATGTGGCACTATTGCTATCTCCGTAGATAAGAATACAAGGTTGGTTAAATGAGACAAAAGTTAGCTATTTAAGAGTGTATTTTAAACAAGACGTTTTATTTAAAAATTCCATAGCTTGCGTGGTATAACGAAAAACCGAAATCGATCAAAATTTTCAAACTCAAATATCTTGGCTATCATTGCTAATACACAAAAATACCACAAGAAAAAAATTAGCTAGATTTTGTTTGCTATACTATGGTGATAGTTAAATTTTTATTTATAAATTACTGTGCGAGATATTTGACAAAACTACTTTTATTAAATGGCAGTCGTAGTAGGCGATGACTTAGATTTAAAGAGTATTTTTTTCTCTTTACTATGATATAATATTTTATTTGTCTATTTTCAAAAATAAGCGAAATAACTTAAAATAACGCAAAAGCTAAGACAAAAATCAACGTTGCCTTGGAAAAAGCATTAATCGACTTTAATTGTTATATTTCGACCCTTGCTAGTCTATCCTGTCACCAGTGGCGGCCGGTGAAAATTTTAAGTAGGGGTGCTGTTTAATATTTAGCCAGGTTATTAAAAAGTACATAAAAAAAGGTATAATATGTTAAATAAATGTGTTATTCATAATAAAGGGATATACAAAAAATATTATTACAAAAATTATATTCGTGAAAAAAAAAACGTATTTACAAAAATCTATTATTTAAAAATAAACTCCATTCTTCTATTTTTGCCTTGGCAAAATTTCTCAATAACCATTTCATTTAAATTTTGAATTTATGAAACCATCGTTTTTTCAATTGATACCATACATAGTGCTGTCAACCTTTCTTGACTCATAGTATTTCTTAAGTACGATTTTACTCTTTTTAAAGTTAAAAAACACCTTTCTGCTTCTGAAGTAGTCGTTGGAATTGTTACTAAAATTTTGATAAGTTTAATCATTTCACTAAAAACACTTGCTAAGTTTTCTTCGTTTAATGCATTTAATAGTTCCAGCAATCCTCTAAAATTATGGAATTCTTTTCTGGTATAACAACATAATTATAAAAAATTTCGTATGTTACTTCCGTAGCGCAAACTAATAAAGCCACTGTCCTGTTCTGGCATGCGCGCTAAAGCTAAAGCATCATCCACTTTGCATATGGTCAACTGTATCGGAACTGCGAAATTGGCAGTGCCGGTGTTGCATTTACTTGCAGACAACGAATATCGCCGGATCTAGCCCTGTGTCTAGCCCAGCGGTGGGCAAACCGCGGCCCGCGGACCGCATGTGGCCCTTGATAGTCTTACATGCGGCCCTCCATGAATTACTATATTAGTAAACATATATATGTTAAGCTTTTTTATACCTAAATATTTGTCGCTTCCAACTTACACATAATTAATAAGTTGTTCTTATTATATTTTTTTTTAGTGCGGCCCTTTTAGTCACAGTTTTTGCGAAAAGTGGCCCGCTTCAAAAAAAGTTTGCCCACCGCTGGTCTAGCCCGAGACTAACCGAATATTATAAAAGCGGAACTGCTCTGGCTGGCAGTTCCACTGTTCGCAATGTAGCTATAAAGCGTTTAATCACTCTTTTCACGATTTCCAAACGCAATTTATATCTTTAACATGATAACATGCATTTATATCATGCTTGTAAATATTGTTTTTAATATTTTCTTTTAAACAATAATAAATTTGGGGTTTTCATTTTTTTGCTGGGGGTGCTGCAGTGCCGCAGTGCTTATGCACGAGCCGCCACTGCCTGTCACTCTCTAAACTTAAACGGTGATATTAAAACAAATGTAATGCGAAATTAAAATAGCAACAATAGCAGAGATATTTGAGTTTAAAAATTTTAATCGATTTTTCTTTATTCGTTATATCACGCAAGCCATGACATTTTTAAACAAAACAATATTAACATAACAACATAATTAACTTTTGTCCCATTTAACCAACCTTGTATTTACGGAGATAGAAATAGTGCCACATCGAAAAGTGAGATACCCTGTATAAAAGAATTATATTTATTTGTGTTTTACCTTCAAATTCTAATTCAAATTTCTAGCTACACTACTGTACAAATTAAAACACACTGTATATTAGGTTAGCATTTCGCATCGTAAAATTACTGCACAAATTAGCTATTAAAAAGTGTTGTTCGCTCTTTTTATTACAAAGGAAGTAGTCTAGCTATAAAACAAAATTAATGGAAAGTAGCATTAGAAGCAAAGAAAAATTACATTTTGTATCAATTTGCAACAAGCGAAAAAAGTACTTGGTACAAAATCAAAATGTCAAATACAAGAATTATATTGTACATAGGAGTATGATTTATCCCAAAGAACGGCCGACGGAGCTAAATTATTCAATGGGTTTTAAGGAACATTTCCCGTTTCAGATACTGAAACCACAGATGCAGAAAACTTTTCGTAAAGGATTACACCAAGATCTGGCAAAATGTTCGCTAAGTATGTTTTATTGTAACTGCTAAACTTTTAATAAAATTGTAAGTAGTTTTGGACATATCGAGATTCAGGCTAAAAATACGGCGATGGCGAACATTAGTTGTACATATCAACTCCTGTTACCACGCGAAAACTTTTATTCGAAGAAATTTTATTGGACTTGAGAGCACCTGTAGAGAAAAGTTTTTTGCTAAAATCAACAATCAAAAGCATTTCAAAATAAATGTTGTTAAAAGTTAAGAGAACTAAGAAATATAAACTTATCTGAAACTAATAAAAACTAAATTAGAAGCGCATTTTAAAAAGCTCTAATATTCAAATTGCTCCGAAAGGCTACAAGTATATATTATTTGATACTTATGTTAACTATAATCTATTTTTAACTAGGTAATAGTTTAACAGAGAGCCCAGAAATCATTTTTTTGACATGAACTGGATTGCAAATTAAATATCGAAAGGGTTGTTGTTTACGATAAATATTAGAGGTAGCAGTACAGTCTGAAAAATCCACCATGTTCTGTGAATCCCGCAGTCATGGGTAGTTCACACGGTGACATTTAAAGTCGCGACATCAAAAGTCGCGACTTTAAATGTCGCCGTGTGAACGAACTACCCAAATTTATTGAAAGTCGCGACTTCAAAATAAAAATGGCCGCTCTTGTAATTGCAGCATCGTGTGTTGTACAGCAACTAATTATTTTGACGTTGCTATTTGTTGATAATGCTCTAAAATCGTTGAAACATCTATTGGGGACATAATAAATTCGAAATCGATGACAAACAAATGTATATTAGGTTAGGTTAACCCAACCTATTTGTCTGTTATGTCAAAATATAAAAGTATGGTAGGCTTACGTCAAATGCCGAACTGTCAAATCGATGTCGCGACTTTGCGTGACATTAAAAGTCGCGACTTTTGATAGTTCACACGGTGACATAAAAGTCGCGAAAGTAAAGTGATAAATGGTAGTGTACAAATCCTGTTTGCTTAAAATTGTTTGAATCAGGGCTAAAATAGTAATAAATAATAACAAAATTAAGTTTGGTTTCTGGATGCGAAACGCAGCAATTGCCTACGCCCAGATAGTCAAACATATGCCCTTCTTTGGAATTTTGATAATTCGTGTAAACAATCCATGATCCTTAATATTTCAGTGGCTGATAATTTATAAAACGTTGCTATATTTGCTTCGAAAACCACTCGTTTTACATACACAATGCTTTAGGTTTAATTGGTTAATTTATAATCTGCATTTTATCCTAGCCGTGGGAATGTTAGTTTTGTGACACTTTTAAATAAATTTAAGAATGTTTACCCAATGACATGTGCAATATGTGACAATATATCAAAACCGCAAGTTATGAATAAATGTACGTAGTTTCGCGGAGGGCAACCATAGTCGCCCGTCGTAGCGAAAGGGTTAAGCGAATCAGTTTTACTATAATAATTATTTCACAGCAAAATGAAGCAGTAGGTACATAGTTTACATTTTTAACTTTTAAAACGAATAAATGACACCGTATGCACAGGGGTTGTCTCCTTTAATCTACTTTTCGAAAAAAATTATTCCAATAATATTAAGATAAAAAATAAAATAAAACCATTTGATTCAGAATTTGCAGTTTCCTAGAGTTATTTAAATAACAAATAAGATAGTTTACTTCGTAATAGCATATCGGTAAGCAGTATAAAACTTATGTAGGATATTTTTATTAATAAATGACTATGTACCTTTAAAATATAAAAGAATGTGAAATACTATGCACTAAACTAAAGCTTAATCAAAAATATTTATAAAAAAAAACAATCTTTCAGTGCAAGATTCATTGGACTTGTTTTAAATATTGTTAAAATTTGTTATAATTAATAGTAAGGTTTACAAAAAAATTGGATGATAACCTATTCAAAATAAATCCTAAAGTTTAAAAACTGCCCAAAACCCTGTAAAACACTTCCTTCACCTCTGGAAGTTATATAAAAGCAGAGAACTTAAGTATTGTTTATAAAATAGTTACGGGGTCGCGAACTTTTTTTTAAAGTGTAATTGTATTTTACATAAACCCAACGGTGGAGATTTTTAATTTAAAAAATTGGTTTTTACTGTTGAGCATTTTAAGACAGATGTTCTTGAAAATGCCAATCATATATTTACTATCTTTTGAGGAAACTATTTTACGAACAAAGCAAACATTAGATCAATCAAAGTACCCAGTGAAAAAATATGAAACCACAAAAAGTTGCAAAAAATAATTAAAAGCCTTCAATAAACTTTTAATGACATGTGCAATAAACAAAGGTTAAATAAAGTAAAGGAAAAAGTTTACACCACAGTATAGAGATAGGTATAGCAAGTAATATCTCATTAAAAAAAAGGCACATTTAACTATTCCATGGCCAACTTCGCGGCACATAAGAAAAAATGAAATTAGGGGTAATATCTTAAAAATGGTAGGTGTGAAAAAAAAAATCTAAAATAAAAGTACTAATAAAATTGTCCTAATGATTAACACAAAAAAAGTTTCGACATTTTCATATTTTTTGCTATAACATCTGAAGTACGAGAAATTTTGTACTTTTAAAAATTGATTGTGGCTCATACTAAGGAATAATTCATCTAATTTAAACAAACCTGTAACTCTTATAATAAGCGAGATCCCCATGCTGGAAATGTAATCTGGGACACCCTGTATATCATACGATACTCAATTTTTAGACCTTACAAATGATTTGTTTAAAAATGTAGATTGCTCTTTAAAAAAAAACTAAAAAGAATAGTCCAATATCTTAACAACGGTTAGAAAAATGTGAAATCGAATAGGTAGGTACGTAAATAATAAAAATGGTTTGCGACATGTAAATTTTTTTTAGTAAACACCAAAGCACTATCTGTTTTAATAAAGAAGTTACAGGGCTGTAAACTTATTACTGTATTCGCTTATCAATGAAGAATTTAGAAAGATAGCAACAGTAATCATTATATCTAGAAAAAGTCGTGAATGCTTACTTATTTGATCTATTGGAATCACTATCGCTTTGCGTATACGCATGATAAGGCAGTAGGCAGTCGTCTTCAGACGTGTTTGTGGTTGACGTAAGTTCTAACGATGGTGTGCTTAAATGCTGGGGACGATGCCAAGGAACTAAAACATCCTGCGACTCGAATTTTCTGTGGCTTTGCTCCATTGCCCAAACTGAAATTATAATTCTACCTCCGATCCTCAAGACACGAGCCAACTCTTTCAGAGCACGAATCCGCCGTTCCGTTGTTGCTAGGTGATGAACTACGGCTATAGATAGAACAGCATCCAAGCTTTCATCTCGCAAAGGCAGTGCTAAATTGTCCAACATTATCACCTATAAAGGAAATTAGAATATTACATTCGAATTCGAAGATAAGGTTTAGAATTTGAATTCAGAATATTCGCAATCAGTTCGTATAATATCCGGCAAATTTCCGGTATAGTAAAAGGACGTACCTCGTTTTCCTTCTCCCTAGCGACTTCGCTCAGACGACTGGATTTATCACCTCCTATGTTGAATATTGACGCATTTACGTTCAAATACTTTCCATTACCGCATCCTGAAAAAAAAAAGATGCATACTTCGTATATTATGAGTACATACATCAGTAGTATTATCTAAAATGTTTTAAGCAAATTACTGTTTCATTTAAAATTCCACATTTCGTAGTAGGATTTACATTACTAAAGTTCAACAACCGCTAAATTAATTGCAGGACTATTTTATACAAAGACAACGTGATTAAAACGAAGACGTGCTCTAGACTCAGGATGAGTTCCGGTTCACTTTAAATCGACTGGATCGAAATAGCAATGGATAAATAATTCAAGTGAAATAGTTTAACACACGCGTGTAATAGAAAATCAATGCGGAATGTTGAAACTACAAATACGTATTTTTATTTTTTGTAAAAGATGGATTCGTTTTTTCTATTTCGTGTAAAATATAAAAAATAATAGCCGAACATATATTTTTGACAATTTAATATTTCCTTGTAATTGCACCATTCGCTACTTACAAACTTTTAAAACTCTATTAAAAATATTAGAAGTGATGGACGCTTTCCCATTTTATAAGATTTTTTTGCAAAAGTCAAATATTCCATAAGCCGGTTATATTTTTAATATACAGTGTGAACAAAAAGTAACGTAACGGATCAATATCTCGTCTTAGAACAACTTTACAAAAAAGGCTTAAACAAAAGTTGTTTGTGGTCATTTTGAGACAACCTTAAATTATTTTAAATTGTACACAGTGTTTTGCTTTAGCGAACCGATACGTCACTTTTTTTTTTTAAAATAGAACACCCAGTATATTTTATAACTTTTAGATGTAAAATTGAACTCTCTTTCAAAAATATATGGGTTTTATGTATCTAAAATCAGCCATTTTTGAGTTTTTATAAAAATATTGACAGAAACAGAAGTTAAAAAAATAATGATATTTCACAGCTTGGCCATGTCAGAACGAATTCCTTTAAAACTTTATAGGACAGTAGTATCATGGAAATTTTTGACTAGTTAAAATTTTAAAATAATACACATTTAGTCAAACTTTAAACACGAATAAGTCAGTTTTTTTTAATGGAACACCCTATGTGTTTTTACATTTTATTATTGACCATGTAATTTTGTAATTTATCTTCAAAAACTATTAACCCTTTGGTGGACACAGACGTCTATATATGTCGTTGTCCCGTTGCGGTAATACGACACAAAGAAGTCTATACACATCGTAAATATTTTCCTATATTTTGTCACAACGCGTATAGACGTCGCGATTTCTATTAGGGTATTATATAGTTTGTATCTTGTGTTACAACGCATAAACACTGCGACCATGATTGGTGCAAATTTTAGGTTTTGTCATTACCTTGAAAAAAAAACAACGATATTAACATTATTTTATATGTGTCGCATTACGATCTCCAATGGAATATTTAGTGTCCACCAAAGGGTTAAAGGTCAATTACGTCTAAATCAGTATTTCTCCAGTTATTGCGGTTTTCTTGATATTTAATAGCATTAAACTAGTAGGCTTTGAAAATATCTCGAAAATTTGTTTTAAATGACGAATAAAATTATATTTTGATCTTTAAACTGAAAGATTTGCCAGATTATAAATTAATGGAAAAAAAACGGTCAGGTTTTTAAACATTTGGATCGCGGTACCATTAGAAACAAATATGTTGGGTCACATAATAAAAAGTTCGAGGAACGCTGTTCTAATGTTTGCTGTGGAAACCCACACACAAATACAAATTTTCTAAATTCATTCAGCGGTTTTCATGATGTAGGACAGTGTTTCCCAAACTTTCGACATCTGTGTACCCCTTTTATAATTTTCGTAACACTGAGTACCCCTCGTTAAAAAATAAATAAAAATAATAAACGAAAAACAACATTTATTCATAATAAAATACAAATACTGCACCAGGTGCAGCCAAAGCCCGGTGCAGCGCGTACCCCCACCAAACTCTTCCCGTACCCCCAGGGGTACGCGTACCACACTTTGGGAAACACTGATTGTAGGAGAACTGACAAATGAGACAATTTTTAATTATGAAAAAGGAATTGGTATCTCATATCATACCCAAAAGTACAAAAATTATTACAGTTTTATCTATTAATAATAAAATTATCTCATAATCTACGCAAAAATAACAAAATGTATCTTCTTATTTTTCCCTCTCGTTTCTCCCCAATTCCAAGTCCCGCCAAAAATTGTTGGGGAAAGTTTAACTCAGAATTTAAATTTTATGTCTAATCATAATTAAAATATTAATCGGCGTAATACAAAAAAATTAAATAAATAGTTTCCATTGCTAATTTATTATGAGTTACTTACACTTGCATGTGAATTTTTTGCACTTGTATGTAAAACAAAAAATAACAGTACCTACTTTATAGTTCACTAAAATCGCCCAAATTATTGAAAGTTATTATTATAATTTATTAAATGATATGCTATATAATTCAAAACTATACTACAATATACAGGGTGTTCACCTAGGGCGTATTTCCTTTACACCCCACTTATTCATCAATATAGAAACAAGTTTAAACAAAAAACTGTCTGAGATCAACGGTTGCATAACCTTAAATTATTTTATGCTAAAACGAGTGTTTCGTTACAAAAAGTAATATGCTTAAGAAAACATTATTGTCTACAAAGTGCAGATCTCAAATTTCTTGTACTCATGCAGAGTGGGTTACACTTTGAATCTGAATAGAGGTAATCATTTAGATTCAATAGTAACAGTAAGTTTTTTATGTTTAATTAAGTATAGCTAGCTTATTTATGTGTTGTTTTGTTTGTGACCACTTCGATTAAACTTAATAAACACAATAATATTCAAATAACTTACTTATTTTTAAAGATAAACCTAACAAACCCATACATGGGTTTTTAATGTCGTCACAGCCAACTACAACCCGTATTTAAAATTTGATGTTAAAACAACAAAAACAAATGAAGATAGGTAAAATGTATTAACAAATTTTTAATCTACAGAAAAAAGTTTCCCGATAATGTCGAAAAACATTTTGAATATGAAAATAATGAAGTTATATATAAAAATCGAAAACTTTTCATGAATAGCGCAAAAACGGTCAATTTTTTAAAGATTTTGTTCACAGAATACTTGCTCTTTAATCATAGGTCATTTTGACTAATTTAAAAGGTTAGAAAAAATAATCAACCGTTCCGGCACTTTGTCCCAACCCTGTATATTAATTTGCTTTTATGCCGTCTGCGCCTCTTTTTATTTGTTTAAAAACTGAAGTACCTTCGAGTAAATAGTTTTGATAAATATAAATTAAATAATTCATAAACTTACCAACATCGCAGACAAGGGAACCAGATTCTAACTCTTCAAGAAACTCTTGTACTCGTGGCCAAGGCCTACTTCTAGGATTTTCGGAAAATTGTTCGTAAACATCGTGTACGTATGCTTGTTCTAAAGCTACACTACGAGCTATTCGTTCGTCTGCTGGCATCATTAATTTGATAACCTAAAACAAAATCATTATTATTTTATACGCACGACATGTTCCAGCGCATGCATCATAAAAACATATTGTTTACAGCGCTTTTAAGAATATCGTGGTCCACAGTTTTTATTGGAAAACACTGCATTAAATATTCAATTATTCCAAATACGTCCGCGTTGGCCGTGTAACAGATGCCGATCAAAAAGCGGAAAAATTGGAAAACCTGAAGTTTTTGCCACGTCCCAGCTATAACTTTTAGTTATTTGAACGGTTTGTCAGATGTTGCGAACCGACGGTGAAGCTCATTTTGTTCAGTTACTTCGCTTCCCCATCACTCCTAAATGCTATATTGAATGAAAATAAGGACGTCACATTTAGGATCGTTACTTCGTTTTAAAAATAAATGTCACATCTTTCGCTTTTTACGATTGCTGATAACATGTTGAATATGAGTTTTTTAATATAATGATTATGCGCTTTAATTGATTTAAAAAGTGTACTTTTTTTATTAAAGTAGAATATTCAAGTTTATTAAACATATAACTTTTACTTAGTTAATTTCAGATCACTCTATCACAGCTATAAAATAATTAACGATTGTGGGGCGACCTCCAATATCTGGACGAATTTAAAATTTTGACGTTTAATACACAAGGGACGTGCAACAGCAAATCAGTTTAATTTTGCTTTGTGCGAAATCACCTATTACAAAGGACGAGCTCCCAAACGTGAACTATTTTTCCATTCCTAAACGTTGATTATTACAAAAACCATAGGGGAAACCCGGGGAAACCTGAGGATGGTTAATGAACTGTCGAAATATTGCGCAAGGCAACGTCGCTAATCGTAGAATCTTACGAGGCTATTCAACTTCCAATATTCCATTTCTAAATACTACAATAATCTTAGCAGAAGAGACCATCAAAGATGATTACATTATTTACCACAAAGTTGACAAAAGTTGATCAGTTTTAAACTTTAAAGTAAAAACTGCCATAGAACAGCATAAAAGTAATAATATGTTATGGGTAAACACACATACATATCCTTTCTTTAACTAAAGCGATCGAAATTATTAACATTGCAACTATTTGACTTATTAAAAAATGTGTTGATGTGTTGATGGCCAACATAATCGGAAAAGGGGCGAAGTTAATCACTTATGTGTTTTGTTTTATGAAAATATTTTACATATAAAATATTTTTAACGTTTTCTCACTACCCTCTACGCCTGTATACTGTTAAAATTTTGTTGGTCAACTTTACGCAAAGTCAAATTCACCACAAAACAGTTCAAATTAGTATCTTTAAATGTTTACGTAGAAACAAAACGAAAAGATATCTGACTACAACAAAGATAGCATTAATTTAAAATTCATTAATTATTGCCAATTTGATTCGTTTTAATTATGACGAGTGTCCTCAATTTTCATTTGAGTTTATTGTGGTTTATATTAAATATACCATGGACCATTCATAAACTAGGTCAGGTAACCATAACAACAATTAATGGATAATGAATTAATGACGTACAAAATAGCCTATATTCCATAATATGCTATATTTTGTGATTCATTTCTAAATCAAATATTAATGATGGAAGGAAGCTTTAGATTTTTGGGACATTTTTAAATTCTAACAAAACTGTATCTTTTATACGTCTAAACAAATTTTTGACTAACGATTACATCTGATTTAAATATTTATAGGTATGTGTTACCGTAGAAGCCCAAAAGTTGGTAAATTTTAAGTTTTACCGGTAAATCCTAGCATTTACCATAGTGAGGTGGTGACAGTCCGAAAAAAGCTTTAAACGCTTCCATTTCGGGTTTTTACGTTTGTTTTTATAAAAAAAAGGCGTTTACTAACCTTTAAGCCGACTCTCGTTTATCTGGCGAGTAATAAAGTCAGGTTAAAGGTTGGTTAGCTTTTTTTTAAATAAGTAATGAAAATGAAGCTAAGCTTCCATTTCGGGCTGTTACGCTTGTTTTCAATTAAGCTTTAACCTGACCTTCGTTCATTTGGTCACTAATAAAGGGTCAGGTTAAAGATTGATTAAAGCTTTTTTTAAAAATAAATAATGAAAATGAAGCAAATTTCGGACTTTTACCACCTCACTAAACTCTAAAACTATTTTTTTTCAGAAAAGGATCGGTTAGTGTTTTTTCACTGCTTATATTTATTCTTTGATATATACACAAATTTGGTCAAGCAATGCGATTCTACGCTAAAGGAGTATCATAGTCAAGGGTAATACCAACGATATTTAAGAACTTACGAACTTTACTACCTACATTAAAATTTCTTCATATAAACTGTTTTTTTTTTATTAGGCTTGAAAATCGCCCTCAGATGTTGGTTTAATTTAGAAATACTATATTTTTGTTAAAACTGTACAACTGCCTTATAAAAAAAATACCAAAAATTACTGTTTCTTAATGCAGCAATAAATAACGTCTTTTTTTGCTACGATATTGTGTGAAAATTGAGGAAGAAAATTTTACACACCATACTGCAATAACCGTAATCCATCAAAATGAGCAAACTAAAGTCATTTGCAGTGGCCATCAATTTTGCTGGTCATGAAAACAACAAAATGAAACTAACGACATTGTTGTTCGTCTGTGGGCAACACTTTCAATAGTATGACAGGCTTTGTACGAGAGAAAAGGGGTGAAGTCAACCCTCGTTTAAAATGTGTGTACGAGGAAAAAAGAAAAAAAATCGTTTTTAAAAATTCAGTGTGTCACCGAAATGTATCCGAATTCCCAATATCAGTCCATCTCTAGTGAAAGATTCATTGCTAGTTCATTGTTATGGTAAGGCCGTCCTTTCACAACTTGATTCCAACTTAAACCTAAATATATTGCATGATGGTATTGCCCGAGTTCAATAATAGTTGTAAATAACTGAAGTTATCTTATGAGAAATGTTAATATAAAGGATTTCGAAAATAAACAATCGCATACTCTTTTTTTGCAAAGAGAGGGTTTGGGAGTATCTTACAAAACAGTTAGACAATGCTTTTCAAATAAAATGTAAATGATTGTCGATTTTCCAAAAATTAAAGAGCTTTAGGATTTTCGAGTTTAAAATTAGGATTTTAATTTATTTAACGATAACCCATATTTTTAAACACATCGCTAAAGAGATACAGCGGAAACCTTTTGTGACGAAACCATGGAGACAGTATTATTTTTTCGTGTTAAAGGTATTTCGTGCTTCAAAAAAAACTCACCAATGTGATGTAATAATAGTTAAGATGTATGTTTTCAAAGAATGCCCTACATTTCCTGCTTTAAGCAACTCCGTTTTAACTTAAAGCGAAATAGCGCCTAATTTACACCCCGGTCTTTCTGCCGTTGCACTATTAAGGAAGATAAATTTACGAATTCATCACTTTTCGATACAAAATCTTTTAGAGTGATGCGTTTTTCGTATCATTTTAAAAGGAAATAAGCGTATGAAGTTAAACAGCATTTTGGCGGGACTTGAACATTATTTGATGTTAAGCGATTTTTCACATTAAGCGTTTAACACAATTAAATGGTTTTAGTTGTATAAAAAATAAGCAACTTATGGTTTATTAGCTATGGACACTTATAAATGATTTTATTTTGTGTATTCTTTTAACAATGAAAGCTAAACAGCCACTGATAATAAAATATTTGCAACAGAAAATTTTATTTAAAATCCAAAAATTTATCAAAATCACCAAATTGGAAGAAAATTATAACCACTTGTACGAGCGACAACTTTTTACGTCAATTTTTTAATTTCTTAGACGCAGGAAAAAGTGCGAGGATTAAATTAATCACAGTTGTTAAAAACTCGTACAGTGGGTGGCTACAGTGCGACCTTTTAAAAATTTTACAAACTGAATAAGCTACAATATTAGCGCCTTTTTACAGAAATTGTTTATTTAAAACGAAACATTACTTTAACAGATTCAGAGACACAATATGTCTTGTCTTTGTAATAAAAAATTGATATTTGAATTGAAATATTGAAACGTTCTAAAATTAGCGAGAAGAAATTTTATTTTTGGCTCTTGGAGGTTACAACAAATAACAAATATGTTGAATTATATCACGGGACGTCGTTTCTATTGTTACCAGACAAATCTCAAGGTTATAAGTTATTGAATAAATTTGAACTGAAATAGATATAATAGGTTTTCAAATCACACCGAACAAATACTAACAATGTAACGGATATAACAATATAGATCAAATAGTAAGACTAAAATTAAAATGTAGGTGATATTTAAAATAAAATCAGTTTTAAACTACATATATTGGAATATCGTTTCGTTGATTCTGAATTTAGAAATTCTATGTAGCAAATACTGGTTGTTACAATACTTTTATGACCAATTCATATGTCAAATATGAACTCATTGGTTCCGAAGATATATTTGACATTGACGTTTCAATCATCTTCATCAAAGACATCTTCAAGATATGATTGTGGTAATTGTTTAACCGGTAAAATCAGCCGAAGCGTTTATCAAGAAAAATTGGACGTGGTTTTAACCCAGAAAAGAAACTGACTTCTTGGACATCCTTCCTAAAATTTAAAATTTAATTTATCTGGAGTACAAAGTTAATACCTAAATACTAGAAATTGAAAAGAATCATATTTATCGAGGTTTTTTTTGCAGACGATTTGACAATACAAGATCAAACAAAAGAAAGCAAAATATGGTATGTAGTTACAAAGGGAATGAATTAAACAAAATATAACAATAAGTAAACAAAAGTGTGATTTTAAGCAAAAAGATATTGAGCACAATTTAAGGCTTAGACGAAATACAACTGAAACAAATGAAAAGCTACAAATAGCTACGGGCGCAATCACATTGTAACGAAAAGATTAAAAACATAAACGGGAAATAAGTTCAGATGAACGAATTACTGATCATGAAAAAAAAATTACACGTATAGAACTGAAGCTGTTAGGAAGAATTGAAGGGAATCAGAAATGAAACGCAAAAATTAACTCAAAGTAAATCGATTGAATACAACATCCAGAAGGCACAGTTAAGATAGTAAGGATATGTATATTCAATGAATGGGTGAAGGAATTGCGAAGAAAATTTAATGCACAATATGAAAATCGTACACAGGGAACTAAATGAACATAATATGCAAATAAGCAAAGACAAAACCAAAACCGTGGTCATAAACGCGGAGAAGATTGAACACAATCTAAGCCGGGATGGTATACAATTAGAACATATAAAAAAGCTATAAATACCTAGAACTTACACGTAACCGAAAGATAGATAGGGAAATAAACGAGAGAATAGGCAAAGCTGCTAGGCTATTTGTGGCGACAAAGAAACATTTCCTTAAAAAAAAAGAGAGATACCCAAAAAAACGAAGGTAGAGATATATCGTAAAGTGTTTAACCCCATCTTAACATATGGTTGCGAATCTTAGATCACGAACAAAAAACAATAAAGTCGTATCATTAGTATGAAAATGAGGTTTTTAAGAAAAATTAAAGGTTTAACGCGTAGGGACAAAATTAGAAACTAAACCCATAGAGGAAATCTAAAAGTACAACCAATAGGACAAATTATTCAAGAGACACAACTGAGATGGGTAGGTCATGTATATAGAATGGGAGAAGATTCGATGCCCAAGAAAGCATATGAAGCGCGAACGGAAGCAAAAAATCGAAAAGGAAGACCAAGGAAAACTTGGAATGAGGAGGTGATAGTAGCTGTCACAAAGGGGGATCGAGTGAAGTAAGGTTAGAGAACTAACAAGAGATAAAAAAAAGATGGAAGGAAGCACACAAAAAGAGACCACATATATAAAAAGAAACAAAAGCCTCTCACCTAACGGTAGAGAGGCGTAAGAATAAGAAGAAAATAAATATTGAATGGGAGAAGACAATATGCCCAGAAAAGCCCATGAAGAACGAACTGGGAGGGAAGACTAACAAAATATTGAATAACGAGGTAGAAGGAGCTGCCAGAACAATGGATAGAGTAGAGTAGAATTGAAAAGTTTGCTAAAGAAAGGAAGAGTTGAAGAAAGACTTGCAAAAAAATCTACATCTATTTGCATGAACAAAAGCCTTACACCTAACAGTAGACAGGCGTAACATTAATAAATACAAAAAAGAGAACAGCTTGCAAATACTCTTATAAATAAAGATCATAAAGAAAATATTAACCAAATACATGTATATTTATTCGCCATCTTAAATACTCTTGCTTTTAATTTCGAACGCGATCACAATCACAAGTATGAATTGATTGCCAAGTTTAAATATTAAGTATGGACAAAAATTAGATCAAAATATGATATAAACAATAAAAGATAAAAGCCAAACATTTTGTGAATTTCTCACCATAAGGGATTATTATCAAGCAACACCGACGTCTACATGTCGGTAGTCCCATTGCTTATTAATCGTGAAATGACTTAAATATTTACACTGGTCCTAATGTGTTTCCCAACTCACTTTAATTTTTAAAATGAAACTGTGATGTTAAAAGACACGTAAAAACTATCGATTCCAATTTAAGATGCATAAAAGATGTTGCTAAATTATTACATAGTAGGGATTTATTATTTTACGGCACTAACTTAAATTAAATAGATATAATTGCTCCATTAAACAATAAAAAGCTTAACCAAAAATACTTTTAATCTACTATGTCAAAAACGTCAAAATTATTAGCAATTACTCTTTATGTGTAATATAAAACTTTTACTATTATTTTAAATAATATTTATTCGAGCACGTTAAAGATTTTTGATGAGGAATTCCGTAAATACCTATAAAATAATTACAAAAAACACTTTTTCCAATTTATGGGATGTTTAAATGTAAGTGAAAAGTCTATAGCCGTGGTTTTGTGTTACAGCAAATCGCATATGAAAGGGTTAACCACATGCGCAAACGTTTTAATATTTATGAATGTCGTGATTACGCTTATACTGTAACCATGGTTTCAAAATAAGTTGCTATCCTAAACATAATACGGTATTTAACTTTTAGTACATTGGCTGAATAAAATTCTAGTTTAAATATTGGAATCTCGCATATTATAAGAGCTAGAGCATGGTTACAATTTGGCAAAACCGCCAAATATATACAACGCATACAAATTTGTAAATTCCATCATATAACTTTAAACAGTAACCATCTCGTTTTAAGCTTGTATCTTAATGCAAGAAAATAGTATGGCGAGTTGTAGCCTTGCTTAACACATTTAGAATTTTAGAAATAATATTGACCATTACATTATACTTTTATTATAGCTTTTTTTTTAAATCAACAATAAACAGCCCTATAACTTTTTAAATTTTTTTTACGAATTAGGTAGTTTTCATAGCAATTTCATACACAATCTTGATTTTTTGCGGGTGGTTTTTAAATTTTACCTAAAGTATGTTACATCATTGTATTCAAAAGTTTTACTATAATCTTGTAATGCTAAATGCAATATGGCGCCTGTAAGAAATAACAAAGTTGATGATGGTCCAAAAGCAGCATACGTTGATATAAAATCTAACTAGAGCAGCGTATAAAAAAACTAAAAGTTGCTCTGATAAAGTATTTTTAGTCGTTCAATATTTTTTAAAAGAAAAGAAATAGAGAGAGAAAAATTGTCCTAAATAATTTCTTTACCAGCCCTGTGCAACCTGCGGGCCGCGAGCCGCATGGGAACCCCTCTAACAATTTTATGAGGCCCGCGGCCCCGTTATCGAATATTACAAGCATTGCTGTTCTCAAAGAGTATAACATTAAGTGTCATTACACATCAAAATGTGCTGAAAAATATGGAAAAAGGTTAACTAAGAACAGAAAGAATAATAAAACTGAAAGATAACGTACCAACACAACAAAATTTATCAAAAAAGCGTATAAACAAAAAAAAAACCACAACAATAGCAAATGTTTTATTTTACATGTAAAACCCTTCTCTGATTCAAGGTTAATAAAATTACTTATTGAAATAACTGAACTCTGGGAAAAAACGCATTATTTAATATTATTTTATCCAGATTTATCGAAGCAAAATAAATTGATGAAACAGCAGAACACGTAGTCTTAACTCTTAAATATACTGCTAATAACTTCTTTTCTTATTCTCTGTCTTAATGAATCGACGGATGTGTCTAATACTGCTCAAATTGCAATTTTTATTTGTGGAGTGGATATAAAGTTAAATTTTACTGAAGAGTTATTAGATTTCGTTAGTATGAAAGGAAATACGCCAGCTGAGAATCTTTATTCTGTATAAGAAACTGCTTTAGAAAAAATAACATTCTACTTTCAAAACTCTATGACATCACAGAAACACAACACGCTTACAAGAAATTGAGAACCGACATTTGTACGTCAAACAGAAAAATTTTACACAAAAAAAACAGTTTTTAAATTTCTCCAGATCCCCACAATGAGAACAATCTCAATATCCACTAGAAAGTGGTGCGACCCGTTATGATTTCAAAAACAATTACCGTTTGACTTAAAAAAAATGCACGGGCTTGTTCAAAACTAATAGGGTCATGGATAGGGTGACCGACGTCCCGTTTTTACGGGACATCCCGTTTTTCTGCACTTTGTTCCGTTGTCCCGACAAAGGTTTCCGGGACACTTAAATGTCCCGTATTTCTTAATTTTTATATTTACGTCACGATCGGTACATTTCGAGCGAATTCGTTTGACGGTTTAAGTGTCTTCGTGAAATCCGCGACGACAACTGCGCGAAGACAACCATGCCTCTATCTCACTAACTGATAACCTATAAAACGAAAATTGCTTTTGATGACGGGGTTTAATGATATTGTTCGTGCTACAACACCAAGTATGTTTTACTATTTTTACTGTTTTAGTATATCTTAGTTTTATTCCGAGAATATAAAAGTAGAGTGACCACACTGGCCCGGAATTAATCGGCTCTAAAAAGATAAAACACGAGGTCCGAGGCAGGGTGACTAAATAAAAGGGCCCCACCCAATATTGACCAGTAAAAAATAAAGTTTAAAAAAACATTTGGCGCGAAAAAAATAAGAAAAAAATTTTTTTTGTCCCGTTTTCATATTATCAATATATGGTCTATGGTCATCCTAGTTATGGTACTGTTATTTCATACGGTTTCATTCGAATTCAGCACCAAATTACGCAGCTTTGCCCCGATTTAGTCGATGCCCTAGCGAGATCTCCATGTTAAGCCGCGAATTTGGGACACCGTGTATATTATATTGTCTTATTCTACATCACATCAGTTCAGTTTAAGTCGGTTAATCGGGACTCGATTATAACTGCTACTAGTACAAATTTATTTTCCTTGCAATTCTATTTATTTTTCATTTTGTAGAGTATTACTCCAATTTTAACGAAATCTAGACAATGAACGATGTTAATCCTTAAGTGTCAAGCGTGACTATGGTACATAATATATACAAATAGAATACCGAGTTACGATGAAGTATTTATAAAATGAAAATGCTATTTTCTACGGTATTTAGCGTATATCGGGTAAAAACTGTTCCCATTATTTTCAAGCGTCTCGTTTCAATTTAACTTTAAATGCCTTAACTACAGGATTTTCAGTACAGCATTTTTGACCTCTTTTTCTACATCTTTGAGAGGTGGTTTTGTAGGGCGAGGTCAAATGTGCGATCACGTTTTACCCCATATATCATAATACGTCGTGTAGAAGAATATTTCTACAAATCATATAATTGACAACAACTCTAGATAAGTGCTGTGATGTTAAGATCTCAAAATTTAAATTATATTTTTAAAACATTTGAGACATTAAAATTTTGCTATTATAAATTTTAAAGGATACAATTGATAAAATTAAAGAAATATAGTGTTGGCAGTTGCATTATGCATTATGCGAAATTTAAGCTCAAAACTTTACTTTAAAAAAACGTTTTAAAGTTGAAGACCGATTAAAATACTTTTTTATTTTAAATAAATAAATTCAGTTTTATAATAATTCTCCAACTATTATGCGTTTAATGGCATAGCAGCCAAAATTCACGCAGGAATACCTTTTTTATACATATTTAATTATTTCAATCTTTATTGGAAATTTTAAAATAATATACATATTTGTGATCCAAAATAATGATTTGTGAACAGAATATATAATTATCACACTTTTGATATATAGGAACAGATATCAGCTACGAGAAAGATAACGACATATAGAATCTAAACTACATCGTTTTGAATACATATACGGTACTATAAATAGAACGCTGAAAAACAAGACACGAAAAGAAACGAGAATAAAGTTATATAAAACAATGGTTACGCCAACTCTGATGTACGGCAGTGAAACTTGGGACCCGACACAACGAGACAGGAATATAATACAAACATCACAAATGCGATTTTTAAGAAGACAATGTATGTACCATTAGAGACCAAATAGGAAATGAAGATATTGGGAAAGAACTAGAAATTTACGATCTGGGAGAAAAAATACAAGAAAACAGGGAGGAATACAAATAACACATTAACAGAATGGAACATCAAATATTGCCAAAGATAATAAGAAAGTATAGGCCAAGAGGAAAAAGAGAAATAGAAACAACCATGAAAAGATGGGAATAACTTAAATAACATATCGTGAAGACGGAGCAGGTAATTTGCATAAGCCAGTGTTTCTTAAAGTGTGGTCCGCGGATTCCTGGGGATCCCTGAATCCTTCGGAAGGGGTTCTTGAGCCTTTTATCATGTTCGAAAATCATTCAGTTTTATTTGCCAGGCTAAGTTAAAAACAAAATATTGTCTACAAAACAATTCATTGGGGTCCCCTGTAAGCTATCAATGTTGTAAGGGGTTCTCAGAGTAAAAAGTTTGAGACACACTGGACCTAAGCCATCGAGTGAAGAAGAATAAGAAGAAGAAGAAAAAGAAGAAGAAGAAGTGTTTTAAGTTTTGTAAACAGCGAGCTTTTAATCTGCAGTTTCAAATGTAACATTTAATGAAGGAAATTCATTTTTCTCTTGTTTTTCACCTAGAGTGCCGTGAAATACAAACTTTTCCTGTGCATAATTTTTTAGAATAGCGATAAGAGACCAATATTGTATTGTTGTTTGCCGATCGTTTTATCGATCAGTTAGCCGTTCGGTTCATCTTTCTGTTGCGAAGATTTTTACCGCATACATTCTTAAATTGACAATTTTTTTTGCACTTTTTTTTTAATGATTGTGGCTTTTCGAGAATACTCCTATAAGATAAGCAATATTTAGAGATTTTTTCACAAAATAGTTTTGTCCTTGCCGTCTTGACACAACGTCATTCTATAATTTTCGTGGTGATAAAATGGAAAACATTTGCACATGTTTGTTTTGGCCACTTGGCTGGCGTTGGAGTTTGGAGTCGTTGCAGGCGTTGGGGGCAAATGCTGTTCGGCAATAAAAAAATATTTATTACCAAATATTTGACTCCAGAAATATTAAACGCACTTATGAACATTTTGAGCTAATACTATTAAAGTTATATAAAGAAAATTGCTGGCCGTTATAAATGTTTTTATTTAATGTCCATTGGGACACTATAGCCGTTAAGAAAGTCTTAGCGTAAGATAAACCTTCTCAAATTTAGTTACTTCGCCACTATCTACTTACTTACGCGATGTGGCACTAAAAAAAATAGCAGTGTACGATATTACGCAAAAGTTATCGAAGCTAAAATTCTTTTAACTCTCCTTTCTTTCCATAAAGTGGTAGTTAACGCATGTAAAATTACATTTACGTACCACTGAAGTAGATAACTACAATGGGCGTTTAAACTAATTTTTAATTTCTTCAGAATTTGATAGATTTGGTGTTCAGAATATCATATGTAAAGTTAAAATTGTTTAAATCAACTTCGTTTATTTATTATTAACGATTAAAGTTTTCCCGCGGCAAGTTGCGCCGTAAACGGCTTGAACGATGCGCACGAGAAATGACGTCACACTCCGTACGTGCTCCTCGATGAGGCAAATCACACGTGTGTGCTTGTTAGGGGTGGGCGATATATCAATATATCGATATAATTTTGATATCGATATTCCGACATTCCGATATATCGATATTTTAAGGGCGAGAAGTCTCTTTTTTCACTTTTTTACCGACTTTTTTACCGACTTTTTTACCGACTTTTTTAGCTTCGCGCCGCTTATATATCGAAATTTCGATATGTCGATATATATCGATATATCGATAATCCGATATATCGATATATCGATATATCGATATTCCGATAGGTATATCGATATATTTGCACGCCTATCTTACTCGCCTCCATACGTACAAAGGACGCACAGGCCTCCACCTTAAGGGATCGATTAATCTGTGTGTATTCTGCAGAAAATAATTAAATAATGTAGCACTAATGCCGGTGGCAAAAGAGGGGAAAGGATTTTTCATTTTTATTATATACAAAAAAAGTGATAAACACAAAATAGTAACTGAACTCCACTCATAGAATGGTTAAGTCGCCTCCGGAGTATATAAAACACTAAAGATGTATGTTAAAGTTGCCTCCAGCAACGTTGCCATCATTCTGCAAGCTTAGTAGCATTGAGAAGCTATGTATCATATCCCAATCGGTGAATATATGCTTGACGCGCGAATTGTAAACAATCAAGTAGGTAGGTAATTTCGATTGTGATTGTTGGATAATTCGTGTCAATTAATAGTTTTGAACTATGTACGTAATATTTTATTTTAATAACGCACCGTAGGTCACGTATTTGTTAAACCTTCAACTGAACAAATTATATGCAAACTTTTTAGTGACAGTTATGTAAATTATAAAGGAGATATTTTAATTATACCGATTTTGACTTATCAATATTTTTACATACAGGATGTCTTTTTTTGATAGTATCAGGGATGGAAAACGTAACGTAACGATACCCGATAACGTTATAATAACGATTCAACTTTCATTTTTTATACAATAACGTAACGATATTTTTATAACGTTATACAGGGTGGTGCTTTTTTCGATGCTCACCATTGCTATCTTGGAAACGGTAAGAGATACAAGGTCGGTTAAATTAGAGAAAAGTTGCACATTTTTATGGCGATTAAGAATCTGAAAAGAAATCCTAGATATTTTGATTCGTTTTTGATTTATTACAAAAAAACTGAAAAATGTGATTTTAGAAAAATATTATTATCTTCCCTACCATTGACTCTATTTAATTTAAACTTGGTCACTCTATGTTTTTGACCGTCCTGGGTTTGATGACGTCAACAGAAATTTTCTAAGCCTTCTAGATTTCAAGTTGCAATAGTCAACTTTTTTATTTCTCATGGCCGCCATATTGGATTTTTGCACCATCAGACAGACAAAAAAATTAGCTTTTCAAATTGGTAACCTAAATACCTTTTTTCTTTCAAAAAACTTGTTGAAATTTGAAAATTTGTATAAATAATCTACAAAATCGAGAATGCTCTGAAAAACAATTGAAACTATGATATCAATAATAGTGACAGATTGCGTGCAAGTGACGTACGTAGAGTTTCTTTATCGTCTTTTTTGATTATCAAGATGTTTACGAATGAAGAAAAGCAGGAAATGTATGATGTCTACATTCGAAACCGTAAAAACTCTCTTTAAGCGTCTGAAAATTACGCAAATTTATATCCAGAGAGAGAGAGCAACCCCACAGGACAATGTTTACGAGGATTTCAAGAAGTTTGGGTTATTATGGCATGTTTAAAAGACCGCGAGGGCCGTATAGGAAAAGGATTAATGTTAATGAAGTGAATGTGTTGGCTCAAATAGCAATTAATCCAGAAAACTCCACCCGGAAAATTGCTTAAGAGTGTAGTATTAATGATGCATATGCCAGAAAAATAATAAAAAACATAACTACCACGATTATAAATTCTCAAGGGTACAAACTCTTCATCCTGGTGATACTAACAGATGATTGAACTTTTGTTATTGGTTTCGGGAAAAACTGCAACAAGACCCACATTTTTCCAGAAAAATACTATGGACTGACGAGTCCTTATTCACAAACTCGGGAATGTTTAACAGGAAAAATGTTCATCATTACGCTACAGTGAATCCCCATTTAATAAGAGAGACTAGGCCGCAAATTCGATATTGGCTGAACGTATGGGCTGGTCTTTAAGATAATACGATTCTGGGTCCCTTTTTCATCGATGGACATTTGGATGGGCCTGGATATTTAAGATTGTTGGAAACAAATTTAGAAGATATGTTAGATGAATTGCCATTATTAACCATTCAAAATCTTCAATGGTTTCAGCAAGATGGAGCTGGTCCTCACAACGCCCGAATTGTAAGAGAATATTTAAATGCACGCTTTCAAAACTGGCTTGGTACGTTTGGTCCTGTTTATTGGCCTCCACGATCGCCATGTTTAACGCCCATGGATTACTTTTTGTGGGGCAATGTAAAACATGTTGTTTATGCAACCCGCACGGATAATATTGAACATCTTCGTCGTAAAATAAAAAATACATTTGACTCAATTCCGCGACAGACTATCCTAAAGGCAGTGGACGAAATGAATTTAAAAACTGACCTCTGTATAATACATAACGGTGGACACTTTGAACAGTTTAAATAATTACTTATATCTGGTGTTTAAAATTTATTTTCAATTTGTTATCATTAGACCAATAAAATGTTCAGTCTTTTATTTATATCATAGTTTCAATTTGTTTTTCAGAGCATTCTCGATTTTGTAGATTATTTATACAAATTTTCAAATTTCGACAAGTTTTTTGAAAGAAAAAAGGTATTTTGGTTACCAATTTAAAAAGCTAATTTTTTTGTCTGTCTGATGGTGCAAAAATCCAATATGGCGGTCATAAGAAATAAAAAAGTTGACTATCGCAACTTGAAATCTAGAAGGCTTAGAAAATTTCTGTTGACGTCATCAAACCCAGGACGGTCAAAAACATAGAGTGACCAAGTTTAAATGAAATAGAGTCAGTGGTAGGGAAGATAATAATACTTTTCTAAAATCACATTTTTCAGTTTTTTTGTAATAAATCAAAAACGAATCAAAATATTTAGGATTTCTTTTCAGATTCTCAATCGCCATAAAAATGTGCAACTTTTCTCTAATTTAACCGACCTTGTATCTCTTACCGTTTCCAAGATAGCAATGGTGAGCATCGAAAAAAGCACCACCCTGTATAACGTTATAATAACCGATAACGTTTCATTAAAAGTTATTTTATATCGTTATTTTCTATAAATTAAATTTTTATATGGCAATCTTTTTATTTTCAGAAGATATAATATTTTGTCTCTATTTTAAAAATTAAAATGAAAATAATAATATCTCAACGTAATTTTGTACTATTTTTTAAATTTACTTTTCAGATTCCAAAAATAATTTCAGAGTTACTAACTAAAAATTATTTTTGTACAGCATGTTTCTTAAATAATGCAAAAAAATTCTGGAGGTGATTCCTTATCGAAAATTAAGAGGGGTCTTTCATATAATTTTTTTTTCTTTAGGATCTCCTTTCGGAGTAACACCCCATTAAAGGAGATCGGTAAAATTGGGTTTTTAGTTTATTTCTCAAATTTGGGTTTATGTAGGAAAATGATATTTGGTAGATGTTTTATACTTATTAAAAGGTTTCCCATATTAATATTTTTATTCATTTCCCATCTTCACAGGGGGTTGAAAAGTGCGACCAATGTTGTTTTTTTTATTAGAACGTTTTGGCAGGTTGAAATCTAGCAATATATTTTTTTTTTGAAAACTTGATTTATTTAGAAGTTTTTTTTTTCTTTAATTTTTTTCTTTAAACCTACAGTTTTTGTGAATGAATATGAACCATCAAATATTCCAATATAAAACGATTCATTTTGGTGGTTACCATGGTTTGTTTATGTTGTAGGATTTACGAGAAAAACTAAAGAATAAAAAAATGTTCTAAATAAATTAAACTTACAAAAAAAAGTTTAAATCAACAGGGGTCGCACTTTTCAGCCCCCTGTGGAGGTGGGAGATGATTAAAAATATTACTATGGGAAACCTTTTAATAAGTATAAAACATCTACCGAATATCATTATCTTACATTTATCTAAATTTGAGAAATAAAATGAAAACCTAATTTTACCGATCCCCTTTAGGGGAGACGTCTAAGAAAAAATTTTTATATAAAAACCCCACTTAATCTTCGATAAGGAATCACCTCCCGAATTTTTTCGCATTATTTAAGATAATTTATGTAACGTTATATAACATAACAATTCATTTTTTTAATGTTATTTATAACGTTATGTAACGAAAACCAATAATAAATAACGTTATTCAATAACGTAACGATTTAAAACGTTATTCCATCCCTGGATAGTATTATGAACAGCTAATCCCACTCAACATTTCTAATCTAATATTAAACAATTAAACAATTAAGAGAATTAAAAAAAAAGAAAAATTAAATTTTTTTCTTAAAAAACCAGATATATTAAAAAACGAATAACGTTTCATTACTAGTTAACTATTAAAAATATTTATTTAACAATAAAATAAATAACTAACTAACTCTTATTTCATTCGGGTAAACTATCTCAAAAATTTCCATTTAATAAACCCTGATACACAAGGTACGAAAAATCAATTCTTCTTATAAACATTTGAATTTTCAAAATATTTAAATTTTTAATCACTTTACTAATAAACTATAATTTTAAAATTTTTTTCTATCTAAATAACAAAACAAAAAAATCATTTAATTAAAACAAATAAAAATAAATTAAAAAATTCAAATTAAATTGAATTGCACAATTAATTTTTTAATGTAAATAAAAAAACTTTCTAACAAGCTCTAATCTGATCATTCTAGGTACACTTTCCAGTACACCTACTTTGTTACGACTTATCTCAAATTAAATGAGAGCGACGGGCGATATGTACATATTTTAGAGCTTAAATCAAACTGCTTAATTAAACATTTTTACTTTCAAATCCAATTTAATGATAAATATTTCAATTATTAAACCATTTAAATAAATTTATTGTAACCCATTTCTTCTTTAAATTTTTATTTTAATAATTGAACATTAAAATTCTTATAAAATATTTAAAACAACGACGATATACAAATTATTAAAGTAAGTAAAGTAAATCTCGTCAAAAGTAATGTTTAATTTTTAAATTACTACAAAAATTATTGTTCCTATTTCTTTTGAAAAGAAAAGTTAGTAACCCCTTCCACAAACTGATTTTTTTTAAATTCCAAGTTCCAATCTACATCACCTATTTCTTTTGTCAATAAATAATGACTATTACAGCAAAAGTTGTCTCATTTTATACCATAACATTTGAACAAATAAATTATAATAATTTTACACAATTTTAGTATCACTTAGATCGGATGCTTCGAATTTTCTAACAAACCAATACATAAACAACAAATTGCATAAAAATTAACTAACATTTGAAGAGTTTCAACTCAAAACCCGCTTTAAATTTTTCACTAGTTTTTTTTAACTGTAGAAAAAATAATTTATATTATTTTTTTATTTAATTTAATAATCAAGTTCAGTAACGTTTTTAAATTAATACTTTATTACGAATATCTAGAAACAGAATTAAGATAAAATTCGTTTGTTTTCATCATCTAAATTGCAAATATTTATTAGCAGATTTTGGATCTAAAAAGTCACATAGCGGGCTTTAAATCTAGACAGCTCATTTGTTAGATGTTAAAAGTTTAATTTCTTATTAATTGCTCTAATTTGGAAGTTGTTTACTAAGGATTACTCGTTTTTAGTAAGTATTGATCAATTTGCATCCAGAATATAATTTTGTGTGATACCACTAAGTCCTAATTTTAAATGTGCTCCCGCCACTTGTTTTACGCTATTCCACTTAAAACCCTCTTCAAACACCACAATGGTTATTTTTGATAAGCATACATACAAAATACTAATGTGCCTCCTTGCGCGTTTGCCAAGTTTCGGACGCAAGAAAGTGTGTTGTGTGTGTGGAGGTCTGTCAGTCAAGCATGTCTATGGACATGTATATGTGTATTAGTTGGTGGCGCCACCTAATAACATTTCTGTTAACTCAAGTGTATAACTGTATATGTATAACCATCGTACTAGCCTCCACCATAAAATTCGCTATGCGCTTGTCCGTGATGTCTTTAAGCATTTAAATCACATATACACGGGGATACCTAGTCGCCTCCGATTTTACTTACTCGCCTCCGTTTTCGGAGGCGAGTAATACTTTTACACGTATACATACGGAGGCAAGTTTGACGTTTTGCATATATATATATATCGATATATCGATATTCCGATATATCGATATGTCGATAATCCGATATATCGATATATCGATATTCCGATATATCGATATATCGATATATCGATATTCCGATATATCGATATGTCGATATATCGATATAATTTCGATATCGATATTCGATATCGAAATTTGGATATCGCCCACCCCTAGTGCTTGTTGTAAATATAACGCAACCATGTCGTCGTACAGAAGAAAGTGGTGTTTTGTGCCTGAATGTAAGTCCACTTCTACAAAAAACCTAGAAAAATTGTTTTTTGCTGTTCCGGATAATTCCACCAAAAGAAAAAAATGGTTTGATGCAGCAAGACGTTGTATTTCCGACGTAAGCGAAAAAACTAAATTATATTGTTGCAAAGACCATTTAAAATTTGAATAAACTAAAAAATATATTAAATATAGTATTTATGCAAAAAAATACACTAAAGTGAAAAACGTTATCATTAAGCATTATCATTAGCATTAAGCATTAATCATATGGCAATAATATGTAATATGAAGCAACCTGTTACTTTCCATCAAAAAAATCTGCAGTTTTAAACAATACTTACTTGTAGTATGCTATTTGGTGCATGTTTATGTTTGATTAAAAATGCTGATTAGTCTTAAAGCACTGTTGCTTCGTTTATGAAATTTGTATTATATTTATACTGAACTAACAGTGCTGGTTTTACAAAAAGCCATATACCTTTTTTTATATGATCTAAGCATAAAACTGATAACATTCAAAACTTATAGGTGTAAATTAATATAGTAGAATCATTGAATTGAACATTATCTACTATTAAATAAACGAAAAGTTGCTGGTTTTCAAACAGGTTTATTCGTTGCAAATTATTTTTTTAAAAAAGATCCGACATGTTTCGCCGATGTTATTCTATCGGCATCTTCAGGGCTAAAAATTATATATATATTAAGATTAATTTTGTAAGTTTTTTAGATATAGCTATGACTAAAAGAGTAGTAGATACATTTTTTTAATGTTTACAATCACCTATTATTAAACAATAAACTGAAACATACTTTTTGTTCATATATTCACCTGTTAAATGACCTTAGTAATATCGAATTATTTCTACAAAATAATTAATTTACTTACACAGTTGCTTTGTTTTATAATGAAATAGACACTAAACTAACAACTAGTTAAAACCTCTCGCAATACTGTATACGTAAAGAATATTTGAACACAAATATGCCTGGTCCAGGAATGTCATATTTGTTTATGTTAAAAACACTTAAGATATGTTGTGAAGCCACCCTGAGGGGTCTCGGGGTTGGCTTGAGATCATTCTTTTGCTAATACTGTTAAAAGGCAGTACTGTTTGTATTTTATTCATTATAATAAATTGTAATTGTTGTTCGATTACGTTTATTATTTACAATCGACGGCCAAAGTAGGCCCCTGCGGCGTCTTCGTCGCGCGCTTCGCGCTTAACAGAATAATGATAATAATAATAATAATCTTTATTTGTTCTGAATATCCCAAAAAAAGGTGTAGAACTTGTCACAATAATAATTTACGCGCATTGCAATAATATACATAGTTAATAAAAGAAAAAACATATTATATTAAAATATATAACAACTTGTCATTATGCGATGCATAGGAACTAGTCCGCTGCACATGGACTGTGCGGAGAGTGACGTCACGGCCAATCACAGCGCGTTTCAGAATTTGAAATATAAAGGGCATTTTAAAAATTTATTTCTCGGAACTGGACGATTTTTTTTAAATTTTTGGTGGTTGAGAATAAACTTTATAGATCAGATTATCATTTAAAAAATATTTTATCAAGTTTTATTTTTTTGTGTAAACGCCCATTAGTGGAAAACAACAGCTGTATTGAATTCTTTAATTCATAAATAAAAAAATCTTTTCAAGTAAGAGGATTTATTAAAATTTGTGGTCCAGTTGGCTGTTATTGCTTTTTACGTTTGTCTGTTTGTTATAAGCGCGCACTTCATCCTATTGAATTTGAGAGGTAATTGTGTTATTGAGTCTGCCAGAACAAATAATTATATATGAGGGCGCATTTGTATTGTTACTCACAGAATTACAATCTGTTATCAGGAAGGTGGTGAACACATTCAACGTCCTTTATTATAAACACGTAATTATATTTGTATTGTATAAATATTTTGCTATAACTGACTTCTGTGCATATAGCGTAATCGCATTGACCAGGCCCGCACTCCTGAAGAAAACTGTTTTTTTATTGCTCGCTGCTTTTTGGTCATTTTCGAAATTTACTTACTAGTTTGTTATGCTTAATAAATTCAGTTAGGCTGTTGTGTATTATACTGGGTGCCCCATAATTTATCACCCGATTTTTGTTAATTATAACTTTAGAACTTATTTTAAAAAACGAAAACTGTAATTGACAAAAGATTGTTTAATTCAATAAGTTTTTTTTTCTAAAGTTTTGAAAACAACATGAAAATTTGAACGCTTTCTACGACATGTTCCATGGCGCTACTCAGAGTTGTTTCTGGTAGAGCGGCTATTTCGTCTCTAATGTTTTGCTTGAGTTCTTACAGAGTTGCTGGCTCGTTAATGTACAATTTTGACTCTAGATCACCCCAACGGAAAAATCCGGGGCCGTCAAGTTCGACGAACGCGCCGGCCAATTTACATCTCCATATTCGAGATTATGCAGTTCGGGAAAACTTCACTTAGTACGCCCATTGAATCTACTAGAACCAATATGTTCTGCAGAGCTAGCCTATTCAGCTCCGGTAGCAAAAGTCCTGTATCATTACTCTACAACGGTCACCATTAACTGTAACTGCATTTCTTAATTCTTAGTTCATCTTCGAAGAAATATTGCTCTAGCACGCAACGTAGGTACGTACAGCGTGGGCTAATTTCGTATCGAAAAACTTATTTTAATTGTTGTCGAGAAAGAAGGCAATGTAATAAATCTATTTTTGGAAGATTAAAACAAAATCTCATTTTGGGCACATTAAAGACAATTTATACAAAAATAGTAATAATAATATAAATAAACTAAGGGAAAATTTTAATGTAATTAAAATAAGTTTTTCTTGCAGCTTTAGAATTATTATTATTTGAATAAAACATTCTAACATATCATAATTTTCGTAATATTCGTAAGCTATTTCGTGTTTTTAAGGTACAAAAATATAAACAATCAACAATTAAAGGTGATTGTTTCTGTCAAATTATCGGTAAAACAACAGAATGACAGTTTGTTTTATCAGGTATATTAATAATGACATAAGCCTACTACTAGAAAAATAAAATGTGAAAAATTACCTAATTTTTGCTATAATGTAAGGAAAAAAAATAAATCGACCCCACATGATATATATCATTGGAAGGGAAGAAATCGTCTTTCTCGTGATGCCACAGCCAACTATGGGTTCCATTTAAAAAAATACAACTTTATGTCACAATTCGAATTTCGATTTTTTTTTAAATCGTCTACGCCAGTGCATTCGTATCAAAAAAGTGCCTGTAGAACGTCGAAATTATTTTTATTTATTTTGATAAACAAGCGAGATATACCTAGTCATAAAACGAAAAGTCGAAAAATCTAGTTATCGGCGATAACTCGAAAACAAAAGACGATAACCAAGTTTAGTTTTCACGATTAACTTTTTCTCGAAAAAAGAGATCAAGGACACGCGGTCCGTTTTTCCATAACTCTTATAGTTACCGACATTCCCTATGAAAACATTTGCCCATCCTGTACGTGCAATGTTTTGGAAAGACCGACTTTCTCGGGGTCTCCCTGTATGTCTGCGATCATCAATGGATATCGTCTATTCAAATTAAGCCACAAACCGTCGAATAGGTCTAAGCAGTAAACAGACGCATGTTATTGAGCGTATTGCCATCAAAATTCTCGTTATGTCGCGAAAAAAGACGAATTTTTTCCAAAATAAATCCTTACTATTGCAGCGTGCTGTTGAGGAATGTGGCGAATAATGTTAAAATAAATGATTTATGTTGTTATATAACAAAAGGAAAAAAGTTATAATTAAAACAGATAGGGTGATAAATTTTGTACAAGTATTTATGTTGGCGTTAATAACAAGTGTTTAAATTAATTTACTACTTCAATTATGGAGTAGTATAACAATATAATTAACAGCACCTACTTTAGATATTTTACTTGATTACTTCCCCTTACGTTGGTAAGTAAGGAAATGTCATTATAAAACAATAAATAAATAATAAAAAAATATGGATTTTTGCTAATCTTTTCACAACTTATATTAAACTCGCCAAAGAAACTTACAGCTCATAACATGGAAGTTGGTAAAAACGAACTTTAATTTCAATTACAAAAATAGTTTTGGTTGTAAAATTATGTTTTCAGTTACGACTAATTTATGAAAGTTATACGCTTGAATTCCACAAGTAACACTATATTAGTTTTGATTTTGGCACTATTCCTATATTATTTCTCCATTACTATATAAATTACAGTAAAAGCTCTTGTAGTGCGACGTGCATATCACATAACTGGATTTAGCGCAGTAATCTACATGTGGCAAGCAAGGGCAAATTACACAGTAAAATGCATGCAAGATCGCTGGGTTTGCAAAACAGTCTGAACAATTTTTAAGTGATCAATGGGATAAGTTTACACGTAAGGGCGCCCGCAGAGATTTGATTTTATCTTTAAAGAATGACAGGTAGGGGTTTTACATTCATAATATTATAATAAATAAGTTATCTTTATTAAATTAAAAATACTGTAATTACGACCCGATATAATTGTACGTAGAGGTTATACTATACTTCTCTTAGGGATTCCCATAAGTAATCAATTATTTTAAAATGAAAGAGAAATTTAAGTCTTAAACCAAAGTTTTATTTCTTAATCAAATAGGTACATTATTGGTATTATTATAAACGACACTTTGCTACATTTTCTGTAAATATTTTATCTTTTTCTTGAAAAAATATGGTTGTGTAAAAAAATAAATACTAGAAACCTTCCGACATCAGCTACAGGTTTAAAATTTATGTTTGCCAAGGAATTCTCTAAAGATCTGAACAAATAATATTCAGATAAAGCAATTTCTGGTGTTTATAGTGAATGTGTAAAAAGTTCGCCTTCAAATTGTCTATTTTATTTTTTGAGTGATTGTTGTAGCATGTGGTCTAGCTGTATGCTAAAGAGTTTGTTTTTTTGTTGAATAAATACTCTTTCCTTTCGAAAATGTATCCGTTGTAGTCGGTTACAATTAATTGCAGAAGTAACCGTTTTACCAAGTTTTAATAACGTGAAAGGAATTATGCTAGAATAGTTTCACCGAATACACATAAGAAGGTTTTGATTTAGGAATTGATATTTTAAAAATTTTTAAAGATAAAAAACAAAAGGTAGGCTGGGAAAACAAACCAAAACGAGGAAAACCGGAAATGATAGAATATATTTGAGAACTGTTCTGAGTTTGTCTCAAAAAACTGCACATTTTTGGTAATTTAACCGTTTCTTTATCTTGACTATTAAGCGAGATACCCATGTAATCCCATCGAATTTGGACCACCCTGTACTCAACCCATTGTTATTTTTGTTGTAGTAGATTGTGTGATAAAAGTAAACAGAAAGCACAGTAAACCCTTTCTGAAGGATAATATTCAATATTCAATATTAGAAAAGGATAATATTTAGCAATTAATTGTAGCTACAGTAGCGACTATGAAACGATGTTTACGTATTATTGATTATTGGTGAAATCAACCTTAAGAAATTGAAGATTTCGGTAGAAATATGAAGTTTTAAAAGAAAAGATCGTCCCAAGTCTAGTAGCTATGTTCTGTGCCCAAGTCATCAATTAAATGACAGCAGGTAATAGGGAATCGATCCTAATATGACATCTCGACAACAAACAATTGAAACATCAGATTCTACGATGATCAGAGCCGCATTAAGCTTTTCGTAGGCCCTAGGCAGTTTTTAATTTTGTAAAATAATCTTTAACTTAAGGTCTAACTAATTGACAAATTAACAACCGAGCTGGTAAGAAGACGAGCTGCCTATAATTCTATGCTGGCCAGATTTGACTTCCTTACTAACAGAACATTGTCAGAAAGTGAAGTGATTAGTAAGGCAAAAAATTTAGTGCAAAAATATTACAATGATTTGGAAGATGTTTGTGGATGAATTTTTACTATTTTCAAATTTATTTACGGTTTGCAAGACATACAAGAATTATTTTTGCTGCAATAGGAGCAGAATTTAGTTTCCAGATTTCCTAATGCGAATATTGCTCTTAGAATGTACATGTCATTCTTAGGATCAAATTCCGAAAGAGAAAGCTATTTTTCAACATTAAATCATATTAAAAATCATCTAATTTGTCTCAAACAAATTTATCACATTTATTTTTTGTACTTTCCATATAAAGTGGAATATTAAAGCAGTTGCCAGTTAAGGAAATTATTAAAGATTTTGCACGCAAAAGTGTAGAAAGTTCTACATAAAATAAACTACAATCTATTTTCTCAATTTTTAATTTCGTGAGCCCTAAATTTTTCGTAGATCCTAGGCACTGTGCCTAACGTGCCTAAAGGATAAGACAGCACTGACGATGATTGTTCCGAAAATGCTAATACTGCCAGTATTTCGTACAAAAACAAATGACGCACACTTGTGTACTTTTTCTCAATGACGGTTCGTTATATTGTTAGTTTTCCCATAAGAGCGTGAAAGATACGCCTCGCTCTGGAAGACCGTCAACGTCCAACACAGAGGACAATCAAGGTCAAATTGATCAAATGATTAACGCAAATCGTCGTTTAATAATCAAAGAAATTGCAATGACGTTATATTTTGTGTCACAAGAGTTTATGACATAATTTATGATGTTATGGGGTACATAAAAGTGGTAGCTAGGGGATTTTCAGAACAAAAACAATAAGAATTTCAGTTTGTAAGCAATGGAAATATCGTTTTAAACGTGAACCAAACTTTTTAGACAGGGTTCGTACGTGGTTTCATTATTAGGACTCGGAATTTAAATCGGAGAGCTCACAATGGTAACGCAAAGAACGACCTGACCTACACCCTACACCGAACAAAGCAAAAATGCAAGCAAGTGCAGGAAAAGCGATGCACCTAATCTTTTTCAACAAAAAGGGATTATTAACAATCACTTTGTTGTTAAAGGAAAAACTCTTAATGAAAAATATAATGCTAATATTATCAAGACAAGATATGTATGGCCAATAAAGTATATGAAAGAATACTGGAAAAGAGGCTGAGGACTATAATCGAGCCGGTGCTTGAAGACACTCAAGCCGGTTTTAGAAAAGGAAGGAATGCCCAAGAGTGGATTTTCACATTGCGACAAATTAGCGAAAAAACAATAAGAAAAGGGGAGAAAATATATACGTGTGCTATAGACATTCAAAAGGCCTTTGATTCGGTAGATAGAGCAAAAATATGGAATGTGTTGGAAAGAAGAGGGACACCAACAGAGCTAACTGAAGCCATAAAAAGTATCTACAAGAGAACAAGTAACATAATAAGAATTAAAAACTATAGTACAAAAGCCATTGTAACTAAAAAGGGAGTCAGGCAAGGCGTACTGAGCCCGCTGTTATTTATTGTAATCATGGATGAGGTAACAAAGGAGGTAAAAAATAGGACGAAAGGAGTAGCCATAGGATACAGAAACTTACAACCAGTTGAAGTTAAAGAATTAATGTATGCTGATGACCTCATACTATGTGCCGCTTCCAAGAAGAACCTAGTAGAAAATATAAGACGTTGGAAAACAGAGTTAGACGAATACAACATGAAGATGAACATAAATAAGACAGAAATAATGGTGGTGGGAGATGCAGGCATGGATACTCAGATAACGATCGATAATGATACAATAAGACAAGTGGAATGCATAAAATATCTGGGTTCGATGATAGAGAACGATGGATACATGGATAGGGAGATAAACAACCGTATAAACGCGGCAAACAGGGTATTCTATGCATTGCAAAAGCCTTTTATAAATAAGAGGGAAGTTAGTGGACCGACAAAAATTAAGATATACAACACAGTTTTTGTACCAGTCTTGGTATATGGAGCAGAGTCATGGAATCTAACAGAGAGACATAAATCCATGTTGACAGCATGCGAGATGAAATTCCTGAGAAGGACACTAGGGGTAACAAAGAGGGACAGAATAAAGAATGAAATAATAAGAGAGCGCCTGGGAGTAGAGTCATTACAAGAAAAGATAGAAAGAAAGCAGCTAAGTTGGTGGGGACACATGGTGAGGATGCCGGACACAAGGACAGCAAAGAAAGTATGGAAAGTTAAGGTGAAGAAAAAAGGAAGAGGACGCCCCAGAAAAACGTGGGATAATCAAGTGTCGGAGGTATTAGCGAAGAGGGACAGCGAGTGGAACAGTGCCAGTGAGATCGCAAAGGACAGGAAAAAATGGAAAGACGTATGCAAGAAAAGGCTAGGATGAACCCCAAAACCTCTACACTGAAAGGTAGAAGAGGTCCGGATAAATAAATAAATAAAATAAAAATATTATCAAGACACATATTTTGAAGATTGCTCTCAAGAGACCAGAATATGGCACGAATATTTAGATCCTGCATCAAAACAATGCGCCTGTTTGTCGAGCTTACTCGACGCAGCAAATGTTACAAGATATAAAATTTGAAGTGCAGCCCCATCCACCGTTTTACTGAATTTGGCCCCGCGTGACTTCTTTCTATTTCCGGATGTAGAGAAACACCTTCGGGGATAGCATTTTGAGTCTGATCCGGAATTAGGTATTACTGTAATGGTGTAATGAGTATCAGTATATTGAACAGCATAAAAAAATATTTTTCAGTGAACGAAAAAGAGATTATGCGCTGGGATTGTTGTTTAGACTCTAAACAGGGAGTGCGGGAGAATTAGTTTGAAGGACAATTAAGGCTTTGTTTTAATTACTTTTTTTGTTTATATGCTATTAAGACAGCCTTACCATTAGGATTTTAGAATCAATCCTTGTATTATTTATTAGTTACCTACCGGTAACTTGGTCACCTAGTTTATTGTTTATTATTTTACTTGTTTACATTTTACTTTGTTTTTTCTTTTCGGTTTTGGCATGTTCTTATCGTTTGTGACAGGTAACTTTTGAATAAAAATGGTGCGCAATAACGAAAGAACTCCCAGTTCCAAACCTTATCGTAATTTTAAAGTCGAGGATCTGGAAAATGTCATACAAGCCGTTCAAGCTGGAATGTCAAAAAAACTGGCAGCAAAAACCTATAAAGTGTCTCGGTCAACATTAGCTAGGAAGGTTCTTGGAAAGAATTTGGGGTCAGTTGGTCATCCAAGAGTTTTCTTCGAGCGAAGAGGAGGCCACGATAGTGATGACACTTGGCGTTGTCGCCAATAGGGGTTTCCCCCTAACTAGGCTAAGGACTGTTATTTCAAAATATCTTGAAAAACAGGGGAAAACAGTTAGTATTTTGAAATACAACATTCCTGGAGAGGATTTCCTTAATTCGTTTATCCAAAGAAACAACCTGCAATAAAAATGGTTGTTCTAAATTTGTGTTCTCTTTATTATCAACAAAGTTCGATACAATGACTGATAATTTCATAAAAAAATATGTATATAAAGACTTTTTTACTTGTTACAATTGAATTTGGGGTAACATGATCACAAAATGCATTTATATTGTTGGTTTTATTAAATTTTTCGAGTGTGACCAAGTAGCTCCAGCCCCGGGGCTACTTGGTTACCACATTTTTAATTTTTTTTTTTCAAAAACTGTATTCAAATTAGAGCCTATGGATAAGGTCGGGTATATCGTACCGCTTGCTAAATCGTACCACTGCTATTTTTCTTATTAGAAGGTGTAAATGGTGCAATCTTTTCTACTCAATCCGAGGCCCTTGTACTGCAAAACATAGAGCATTTTCCATTTTTACCGGCAACATGACTGTTTCCGGGTAACTTTCAATTTGTGAAAACAGTGTCGTCAACAATAATTTTTTTCGTTCACGTGTAATATTTTGATTCTAAATCGGTAAGTTAAACCGTATGAATACTTTTACATCAGCATTTGTCAGTAAATTAGGCGTAAATTGAAACTTGCTTTAATACGTTGAAATTGTAATTAATTCCACATTAATCATAAAATCGCACAAAGTGGCAGTTCGGCAAATCGTACCGCAAATGGTTTGGTATATCGTACTAGGTACGATTTGCCGAATCTCTAACACTTGTTGCCTCTATTTAAAAAAAAGCTTGCCGTCCCAAAGCTACGACGTCAAAAACAGTAGAAGATGTTGAAGTAGTAGTGAACCCAGATGATTGGTATTAGTATTGTTTCATTTGCGAAGAAAACGTAATTGAAGATATGTTCCGGTGTCAGAGGTGTAACCGTTGGGCCCATGAAACATGTTCTGGAATGAGAGCTGGTACAAAAAATATGTTTGTGTTAATTGTTAATAAGCTGTTGTACCTATCTTAAATTTGTACCTATCTCCATATATATAACCTGTAGGTACGATTTAGCCACCCCTAGGTACGATTTACCGAACGAGTTAGGGAAATCGTACCTTTTGCAGCATTTTGCAATTTATTTTTTTCTTTTATGTTTCTATTGTTATTTGCCTATGGATTTATATCATTTTTATAAACAAATATGTGTACTAACCAATGATATTTTTTATTTCGCGTAATTTTTAATAGAAGATTCACCATAACCAAAATTCTAAAAAGTGGTACGATATACCCGACCTTCCTATACAGGGTGTCCCAGATTACATTTCCAGCATGGGGATCTCGCTTATTATAAGAGATACAGGTTTGCTTAAATTAGATGAATTGTTCCTTGGTATGAGAGGAGGCACAATCAATTTTTAAAAGTACAAAATTCCTCGTACTTCAGATGTTATAGCAAAAAATATGAAAATGTCCAATTTCTTTTTTCTCTCATAACTTTTTTGTCGTAATCATTAGAACAATTTTATTTGTACTTTCGTAAAGTACTTTTTATTGGAGAATGTAACTGTTATTTTAGATTATTTTTAACACCTACCATTTTCGAGATATTACCCCTAACTTCATTATTTCTTATGGCCCGCGAAGTTGGCTATGGAATAGTTGAATGTGCTTTTTTTTCCTCTTTACAATGAGATATTACTTGCTACATTTATTTTTATAAATAAGTCACAAAATCAAGAAAAATCGTATTTTACCTATCACTTATCAAGCTATCTATAATAATAAAAACAAAAAACAACTAATTATGTGTCAAATGACAGTTACCATTTGTCTGCGGTATCATTTATTAGAATTTTATAGTATTGTTGTATAATTCGATAGTCTTTGTAGCAAATTTGTTATCATATAATTATGAGCACATTTACAACTAATTAAAAATTGTATATGTTGAAATGCCACATTATTTACAATAGAAACTGTGTAAAATAAATAATTCTAATTAATTATTGATTTGTTTTGGATTTTTGGTTGGTTTGTCGAAAAAACCATATACTTTTAAATTTATTTCCAAATTTTTGTAATTACGCATCCTTCGTTGCCTTTTCTCGGGATATAGCTGTAATTATATTCGCTCAGCTTCTTCACAGTTTTTATGGCAAACAATGTAGCATCTCAACACGTCAAATTAATTGCCATTTTTAAATGTTGCTATCATTATAACAATTACTACAAAGACTCTCAAATTACACAACAATACTATTAAATTCTCATAAATGATACCACAGACAAATAGTAACTGTTATTTGACACTTAATTAGTTGTTTTTTGTTTTTATTTTCATAGATAACTTGATAAGTGTTGGGTAAAATACGATTTTTCTTGATTTTTTGACTTATTTATAAAAATAAATGTAGCAAGTAATATCTCATTGTAAAGAGAAAAAAAAAGCACATTCAACTACATATTCCATAGCCAACTTCGCGGGCCATAAGAAATAATGAAGTTAGGGGTAATATCTCGAAAATGGTAGGTGTTAAAAATAATCTAAAATAACATTCTCCATTAAAAAGTGCCTTAAGAAAGTACAAATAAAATTGTTCTAATGATTACGACAAAAAAGTTATGAGAGAAAAAAGAAATTGGACATTTTCATATTTTTTGCTATAACATCTGAAGCACGAGAAATTTTGTACTTTTAAAAATTGTTTGTAGCTCCTCTAATACTAAGGAATAATTCATCTAATTTAAACAAACCTGTATCTCTTATAATAAGCGAGATCCCCATGCTGGAAATGTAATCTGGGACACCCTGTATATTGTGCTATCGTCGGTAAAATCAAATTTATTTGAAATCAAAATATCGATTAGTTTCACAATTACCTTGAAAAAAGTGATAAAATGGTGTCCAAGTAGCCCCCGATTACCGTATCAAATATATTTCCAAAAAAAAATTTAACTTTAATATTTTCTGTATAGCTGGCGTTTTTATTTATAATTTAAAAATACTAATAAAGCCTGTAAACAAGCTTAACTAACACGATCTTAGTTTGTTTTAGTAAAATTGGTAATGATAAAAAAATGGGTGTTAACTAGATTTCGTTAGCACTCGGTTTATATTTATTTCACGCCAATTTAAAAATGCATGTAACATCTGAATAACACTTGAATTGTGGGAATAGACTTCATTGCTTTTAGGTGTGTAGTGGATTTTACACTTGGGGTAATATAAAGGAATAAAACGTGAGAACAGCTCGCTTATGCGAGTCTGACCTAGTGAATACGTAAAATCGAAAACCTACTCTGATTTTCATTATTACCAGATTATTCCTTCACCCCTAAGCTATTAGAATAACGACTGCTTGTTAAAATTTTAACAACGCAACGTAGTATTACTGTTTCATAAATTGTACCTACAGTGTTAATATCTTGGAATAATTTCTCCTTCGTTCCTTCGTTTATTTCAAGTGAATTTCTGAGTTAACTGGAGACGTTTATGACGGGAAAAGATTTAACGAAATAATTTTCCTTATTACCAATTATCAAAGTCCTAAAAGCAAATTGTATGAAAACTGTTTTAGTCTTTAAATCACATGAAACTGTAAAAATACAACATTTTAAGATAACATTTAAAAAACACCCTACAATCTATCAAATTACAGTTCCTTTTAACAAAGTTTCGGTAAACCGACGTTCCGGATTATCCGAGGTAAATTTTCGAAAAGGTATTTATAATTTGTAATTAAAGTCAAAAACATGTAATGCGAAATAGAAATGTTTGTATCTAATAAAACAGTTTTTAAATTTTATAATTAACCATTATGTTTATTTGGTATGCTCAATCTAAAAATACAGTGTACAGGGTCACATTAATGCAGTGGTTTCCAACCTGTGGGGCGCGAGACTATTGCAAGCAGCTGTTACCAAAATATCATTTTTGAATACAAACAAAAAGAACTTTTTTTATACAGAATATGGTGTATGTTGTTATTGGTCGAAAACGCAAATTTGACAGGAGGATCAACTCCTGGCAGAGGAATGTAAAATTATTACTGTGTAATATTGCTCCTATTGGTAGTCTCTAAAAGATTTAAGATTAGTGATTGGTTGAAAACGCAAATTTGACAGGTGAAGGGAATTTTCAAATAATTTTTTTTTGCGGTATTTAAAATAATCAAATGCTTATTCAAATTAGACGAAATTTTTTGCTAGAATTGTATCAAAAGCGTTTTTAGTCCTTCAAAATTTCTTTATATAAACGCAAGGAAGCAGTTTTGTCCTTTTTCTCGAATAACATCTAATCCAGGTACGCTATGTAAATATTCTTTTTAGACTTTTAATCAGCATAAAATTACAAAGCTTTGTCTCAGCAAAACAACATCGTAGCTTGTTAAATAAACTAGATCTTAATAGTAAGCATCCAATTTTGTCACCTTGTTTCGCAAATTTAACGTTTTTTAGATTTATAGATGTAAAAATATCATTACACATTAAATTTTGCGAAAATAGTTCTTTGTTTTGTATTTTAAATAACTATCTAATTAAATAATGTACAAGATCCATTAAAAATGTCTAAAAAAGTGTAGCTGTTACATGCAAAATTCCACAATGCTCGTATCAGGGACGAAAACGAAAACCGCAAACGAAATAATCCGAAATTTTTATAAAAACCAAAATGGAAACGAAAATAAGATTTTTATATCCAACAATCGCTAAGAAACAAAAATAATAATGTAAATGGACTTTTAAACTCATCGCAAACATTTTACGTTTATCACTGGGTTACCAAAAGTACCAAATAACCACGCCAAATTTTTTATTTTTTTTCAAAGACGAACTGTTTTAATTTACACAATATTACATATCAAGTATAGATGTTCTGGATAATCGGATATTCGAATAATCGAGGTTCTATCGTAATAATTTTATGTAGTTATAACCGGTATAACCCGTTATTTAATTCTGGTTCAAAAAAACGAAATAGGTAGTTCATGTTTTGGGTGGGAACGTAAACCACGAAATTTTTCGTTTCCGTTTCGATCAGAAACGAATAATTTAAATTTAGTCCCTGCTTGTATGAATTATAGAGAGTAAATGATTCATCACGAAGAATATGGACATTTCACAAGAAATATGCATAAACCAACTAAGTGATTTATGTGCAGGGTCGGTTTTACCATAAGGCGACTCTAGGCGATTGCCTAGTGTCGCCAAGATACGGGGGCGCCAACCTTACTCTTTAAAAAAAATAATATGAATTCGAAATAAATGTTAACGGATGCGGGAAACATCGCTTAGCTCTAAGGTGTAATGCCTAATTTGGAACAAAAAAGAGTCGACTTAAAAACAGATTGGGTATGAAGCAGATGATGAAATAATAACAGATTTTAAACAAACATTGAGGTAGACTTTTATTTTTTAATTATTGATAAAACAATTGCTTGCGTTGATCAAAAATTTAAGCATATATCTACACCTTTTTTAAATTTGGTTTTCTTTAAAATACTTACCCATATATGAATTTATAAAAATGCTTCAGCACAACTGCTTAAAAAATGTTTAACATTGTAACTTTATTTAAAACGTGATATTTTGAGAGCTATTGACGGAACATGTTTATGTAGTGAATTACTAATAATAGCAAGGCGAATTCCGAAAAAATACTTTTTTAATAAATGTCCTGTTAGATAGACATACAAATTATTTAGAATATAATGTTCCAAATGTGTTTATTATTCTGAGAATTTTCGCGACGTTGTCAGTATCGGTAGCAAGTTCATAAGGGAGTTTTTTTAAATTAAAACTTACAGAAACGTACACTCGCTGTGAATTTTGTTATTTCGTGTGAGCACCATGTGAAATTTATATTTTTACCAGTTGGCAAATTTTAAGACGAATACAATGATAATCAGTTTCTAAAAAATGCAGTGCAGATACACAAAGTGTTTCGATTTGAATCGAATTATCAGGAGATATTTTAATTATTAAAGTGATTAAATAAATCGAATAGCATCAAATTTGTTTAGATTTATAAAAGAAATACGACAGTGAAAACGAACTTTAATATATTAATCGATTTCCGAAATAACGTAAAACCCAAAAATAAAATCTGAATATTGATAAACATGCTTTCGTAATTCCCCATGTTCTTGATATGAATCATATCGTTTGTGTATATAAAGTTAAAGCGACTATAGAATAATATAAAAAGCCAACAAATCGTTTTTGGCAACAAGATTAATCAATCTACTAGATTTTAGCTAGCGTAAGGGTTAACAACCCGTGCCTTGTTCTTTGATTACAAAAGATCGTCCTTTTTGTTAGCTTCCAATCTTCTTTATCCCTTCTTATAAAAGTTTTTCGTGATATTGCAAATAAATCGTTAATCATTAATGTAAAAATATTATTGATTGCAGAAAAATATATACGTATATTGGAAATATACGACTTATAATTTTAACAAAGCAACCATTTATTAAAAAGTCTTTTTTGTTTTTTGAAAGGTTATCGAACTCTGTTCTATAGTAGGGGATATGCGCTTGAGCCCTAAAGGCATGCGTCCAAGATTCCGAGAGCTTTGCAAGACTAATATTAAAAGTAATTATATTTTTGCCGAACTTAGGTACTAAGTAACGCAAGTACGATAAATGATCATATTCATGACATCATCACCATCTTATAACTAGGAATAGAGATTTTAATTATGTTTTATTGCTTCGTACTAAATAAAGTAAATTATATACAGGGTAGATAATTTGTCATAAAGAACTTGCAGATCTTGAAAACCAATGAAGATTGAAGGTTGGTTCAATTAGCAAAGTTCATAGAAATGTATCGTTAAATAGTTTTGACATATTATAATACAAAAACGGGCAACACTGCTTTTTAGAATTCGAATATATTTAATAGAACTGGCCTTTGCATATGATTTGGTGTTATTAAAAAGGACTTGCAACATATTCTGGGGGTATGGACAGATACATTAAGAAGATACAATATGAAAATTAATATAAAAAAGACAAAAGCTAGGGTTATAGCGAAGAATCATGTACGATTTTAATTATGCTATACTAAAGCCCATTAACGCCCGCCGTACTCATTTGAGTAGACCCAATTTTAAAGCTGGTACTGCAATCTAGGCGGATAAGTTTATACTATTTTCTTATGAATAAGTTCTTAGAAGTGCCACAAGCAACCCCTGTCAGCAGTAATTGTTTTGGCGCTCAATTTACATGCTTTCTTTGATGTGAAATATTTGCATATGAATAGAGGTAAGTAGTATGCTTATTTATTACTTATATTTATGACAAATTACTTTAAATTTTAAATTTTTTGATTAGACATGCTGTGATATAGTTAGGAGATTATTTCTGAATAAAATTTAGTCAAAAAAATATATACTAGCGAAGTAGGGTTGTACAACATTTCAGTGTACTCAATTGAGTAAAATGGGCTGTTATGTAATCAAAGTTATTTATTTTCAGAAATGAACGTAGACTATCCTGAAATTAGCGTAAAGACTTTTTATGATTCAAAAACTTTTAATACTCTTGCCGAGGCTTTGGATACTTTATACTTTAATCAGGATGAGAAAGATATTGTTGTTTTTCCTCCAGAACCAGATACATTGACTGATGAAGAAGAATATGACGACGATGATCTTGAGAGAATAGCACTTCCTCATGATGTATCTGGTCAAATTGTTTTCAAAACGGTAAATGACGAATTTTCTAGCAGTGATGACGAACCCTTAAATGTGGTCGCTGGGAAAAAGGAAAAAAAAACAATCGTTCTCGTGGAAAATTGTTGATCCAACGTATACAAGCTTTCAAGCTCGCATTGTTTTCTTTCATAGTTCACGAATTGACCAAGTTATCAAAGATTTAAAAAAATTTACGTTAAAGAAAATTTAAAAAAATTTATTGTTGATTCAGTTATATGATTGTTGAACAAACAAATTTATATGCAAGGCAGAATAACAACCATATTTTTTCTATAACGCCACCTGAAGCTAAAACTTTTATTGCATTGTTATTGTTTACCGAATATCACCAGCTACCTCAAGAGATCATGTACTGGTCTCTTGACGAAGATATTAGAGTTGACCTAGGAGCCAAAAGTATGAGCAGAAATAGGTATCTTGAAATAAAGAGATATTTACATCTGGCTGGTAATAACCAAATGGATCGAAATGATATAATGTTCAATCTTCGTCCATTGATGAACATTCTAAACAATAAATTTATGCAATGGGGAATTTCTCTCCCAGAATTATCCATAGACGAAGCAATGATCAAGTACTTCGGACATCATTCAGCGATTGAGATGTGCAATTTGCCATGCTAGAATTAGGTGGTGTTCTGGTGTTACAAGAAATGCAATACAAGACTATGTATTGAACATGATTGTTTCGAAGTATATCACACAAAGAAGACTTCATATCTGTCCAACGTATTCGTTTAAGTGCATAGTGTTATTTTCTTCTAAATGTAAAATAAATAAATTTTATTTACAAATTATCTTATATTTAGTTTATGTTGTAAATTTCAATTATAAAAATTATTTGAAAAGATTAGTTACTGTTGAGCGTTAATGGGCTAATTGTAAGACAGGACAGAGCAGGTATCAAATTTTAAATATTTAGGAACGATAATATCAAAGAATAGTAAATTATGAGACGATCTGAATAACAGAATAGCTGCCGCGACAAAATTTTACCACGCGACCACGCCACTATAAATGCTTAAGTGTGCGTTTTCATTACAAGCGTATTCGCGCGAATGAGCTTCGAGCGTACGCGTCCAAATTCACGCGACTGAAACAAACCAACGCAAGCATATCAGAGCGGTTACACTACAAGCGAGAATTCGCTTGAAACCACTCTCATATGCTTGCATTGGTTTCTTTGATTCGCGCGTATGCGACCGTGTACGCGCGAAGCCCATCGCGCGAATACGGCTGTACTGTAACCGCAGCCTAATAAGTAAGTAGGCGATTTCAATAGAAACTAAGACGCGAGTAGTTAGTGTACGTACTAATCTACCAATACTTACTTACAGTTCAGAAACTTGGGCACTATCAAGAAAGCAAAAACAAAGGACACAGACGTAGGAGAAGAATAAGGGGATGTAGACTGATCGATAAGATAAGCAACGACAAAATCAGAAAATGTCTAGGAGTAAAAGACATTAAAAAGATGTAAAAAAAACAATTAAGATGGCTAAGATATCTACTACGCATGACAGAAAGTAGGTACGCCAAATGGAAAGGAAAATTGAAATGCGGGGACAAAGAAGTAGAGAAAAACGAAGAACACAATTGGAAAACGAAGAGGCAAAGACTAGAAGAAAAAGGGGTCAGCTGGAGAGATGTGCCACAAATAGCCAATGATAGGCAGGAGTAAACAAACATAATCAGGAATTAGAAAAACATACCTCGACACCGAAATGTACAAGAAGATTCGATTAAGAAGAAAAAGTTGAAAAAACAGGTTTGAAATATCCAGAATTTATCTTTACCCTTTATCTCGAAAACAGATTTTGATTTCCATTTTTCGAAACTTCGTAAATAAATTATATACGGATACATATAAAGATATAAGGAACTAAAAAATTGACTGTTGGGTCTCAAAAACTTAGCAAACTGTGTCAACGATAATAACGCCATGCCTTTAATGCCTTGGCCTGCCTAAACCATGAACACCAAATTTAAAATTTTTACTGTTCATAAGAAAGTATAAAAAAACTAAAGCTGACCTAAATTCATTATTTTTCACAATATTTGAGGAATTGTATTCAGTATGTAAATTTCCAGTTCAGATTCTTATTAAGCATGTGAAAACACACTCTTCTGCTTATTTAACCATCCTTCTATCTTTAGCGGTTTCCAAGATTTTCATCTTCATCATCATCATCATTGAGCCGTATAATCCTTAGGATTATGGCTAACGCCGAGGCGTTGTTTTAGATCCATTTATTGAGGTGGATGGGTCCTCTCCTTCTGTTTTTCAAAGCTTGTTAGTTCTGGCTGCCTCCGTTATTTTCTTCCATTCTTTTCTATCTTTGCATTTTGATTTCCAGTCCTTTATTCCCAATGCCTTTGTGTCTTCCTCCAGGGCGTCTTCCATCTTTTCTTTGGTCTACCCTTGTTCCTGGGCCAAATAGGGATCCATTGTGATATCCTCCTGATCATTTCGGTTGGTTTCCTTCTCATGATGTGTCCAGCCCATCGTAATCGTTGTACTTTAATGTGTCGAGTGACATTTTCGCCTCCGAGTTCCTCCTTTATTTCTTTGTTCTTTCTTAGTCTTACTTCCCCATCTCCTGTTACGTTAGGACCTAGTATTGCTCTCATTACTTTTCTCTCCATTATTTTTAAGTCTTCCTCTTCTTTCTTATTTATTGTTACTGTTTCCATGGCATATGTTATGACCGGTCTTATCAGGGTTTTGTATATTTCTATTTTTGTTGTTTTGCTTATTGTTTTGCACTTTAGTAGGGTTTTGTTTTTGCCGTATGCTTGATTTCCTTTCAGAATTCTCTCCTTCACTTTGTTCTTTGCAGTTTGTCCCACTGTCACGCCCAATGTTCCATGTTCATAACGAATTATTAATCCTACTTATCTGATTACCGTGTTATACACGAGCTCATAAAACAAAACAAGCAAATATTTTGTTCTTGTTGAATTTAAAAAACAAAAACTGAAAAATAGTAAAATGTGATTGACAACAGTTGTTTGTTTCGTAACAGTTTTTCTGATTTCATAAAAAGTTTCGCGAAGGTTGTAAATCTGGTCAAACTCTTTCATATCGTTCCGAAGAAAAATTGTAGTCGCTATTGAATCTCTAGACTCTCATCATTTGTTTTTTGTTACGGCGCTCTCATTTTTTATCGTTGATCGTTTTTTTTTGGTTTGATCGTCACAAATTTTTCAGAATTTTTTTAATAAAATAAAATATAAACGTTCAAAATACTTTTCACTTAAGGACAATATCTGTAAATTTATATAATATTTTTAATAAATCAATGTCGAAGGTCTGCAATTAAAATTGGCGACAGTGCAATTTGGCGACGCAAGTCTTAAACACAGCAATATAGTTCGAGCTTAAAACCAGATAACAATTTAAGCTGTTAATAAATTGCCAAGTTTTGCTAACGACTTCATAAAACTCCTTATAAAGTTTGAATATTATCAAATTAAATTAGTTTTTAATACCATTTTGGTTAATTTCGTACTGGCATTTTTAATTAAAAATGTTTTAATATTAAATAATTAAATGTTAATACATTTATATAAAAGAATAATTACTAGGTACTTATAGTCTGATGGAATGTAATAATTAATGCTGGATATTATTTCATTTAATTTGCGAGCGGTTTAAGCACAACGTTTATGACACTTCTTGTTGCATTATCTAATCTTGCTCATTGTCATTGTATTTATCAATTCCGGACAACATTACCCTAATAAGTGATTTTCAATGAGGATTATATTTTGATAAAAGGCTTATAAACACAAAATGAACAAAAAATCAATCTTATTATTTACCTAAAATTCTCCTAATTTTTAATCTTAATCCTAAACTCAGGGTTTTTAACCAAAATTGTAACAGCTTCTTGCCATTTTTATTTCTAATAAGGTTACCATGAATAAACTGTGTAATTACGCTTACGGGATTGTGTAAAAGTTCGATAATTGTGTTTTTCTTGATTATCATAACAATTTTCATGCTTCGACTCAATACTTCCTTTTTCTCTTCCAGAATCTCCTAGTCTTTTGGTTCACATTTGTTTTTGTAGTCTTGTGGTCCATAAAGTAAACATTTAAATTACATAAAAGTATTAATTAAAACTTAAAAAAATATATTGTTGCTGTTTAACCATTAATCAAACCGTTAAACGAGCAACTGTGAAGATGTTCCAAATAAAGGTGGACGAAACTACGGTCATTGTCTGCCATAAAAATTTTACACTAGTTATTTTAACCATCTAGATCTGTGTTACTTGACATACTAAAGATTTATGTTATATTTTATTGCCACCATTTTTAAAGGTGAAAATGTTGAACGTCAACAACGGATGTATCTCTAGTGGCACTTAGTGCTCTACAAGAACCTACACCGAAAGGGCTCGAGTAAAACTGTGTCAAATATTAAAAGGTAGAGCTAAACCTCATCAGATAGTATAAATTAAGTGGTATTAAGCTATAGCTAGGTATACTGTACTGTGTACTTATAAAAACTTAAAACCATCCAACTTCAACACTGAATTAGATTATGACATGTGCAGTTATGTAGACGCACTAAATAAGGAATTTTTTTTAAAAAATTGGATGTTTATATGAGTGAAAATTAAAGTTAAAAAGAAAACGTATATAACATTTTAATACCCAACAGTATATTTTGTTAGTTGACATTTCTAAAATTAAAATAAATCTGAACTTTTTATTGCATAAACATGTTACTTAAGCGCCAAAGAAAAATGTAATGTTTAAAATAAACATAAACTGATGAGATAAGTTACCTATTACCGATTAATCGGCCGATTATTGACTTTCACATATGATTCATTGGGTTATGGTTATATGATTAAACATGATTACACATAAAATATGTGTATGTGCTTGTTGGGACTCAGTTTTGATTTAATTTAGTTTCTACCTAGTGTGGATAAAATTTACAGAACACTTAAAACTTGAAATGCGAGAAACAGGCTATGCTCTGAAAATGGCGACACTCTAATCTTCTTAAAACATGAATTAATAGTAATGGAATTTGATCATATTTATTTTAAGTGTGTTTCATTTTAATGTAAAAAAAATATGACTTATATGTTGTAGTTCCAAAATTTTGTGTTTGTTTATCAAAATTATTACATAACTTTTGTTTTTTTAGTGTTAATAAAGCAATTTTTTTATCAAAATGTTTTTTCTTTAAATAACCAAATCAACAGTCAGGCCCTAGATATTAAGGCAACAGTGAATACAGTGAATCAGTTGTTTCAATCCAATTTATTTGCAAAGGCCGCTTACCGATAATGTGGCGAAAAAGTCGATACAGCCAGTTTACCGATTATCTACCGATTTATCGATACATCCTTAATTCAAAATAAATAATTATTCTTCTGAAATCAATTTCGGTCGAGTGTGCAAATTTTTTTCAGGCGAGATATAAATCTTAAATATTTTTTTTAAACAAAAATTGGATCTTGTTTGTTGCATAATAGGATCGTTTTTAAATTTTAAATTTAAAAAACGATACCCGTAATAATCTACTAAGTGTAAGAGAATATCGTTTGCCTAGGCCTAGGTTATTAGCACAGGAGTAGAAATATGCCGAATTAAGTAAAGATAGCAAAACATAATTTCAGTGGTGCACTTAACTAACCTCATATTGCTTTACTTACAACAATGCACTTGAGAGCAGGGATGAAAAACGTAACGTAACGATACCCGATAACGTTATAATAACGATTCAAGTAGGTATAATTTCTAATACAATAACGTAACGATATGTTAATAACGTTATAATAACCAATACCGTTTCAGAAAAGGTTATTTTGTACTTTTTATTGAAATTTACGCTTTAAAGATCCCAAATATAATTTCAGAGTTAAAAATTATATCTATTTTTAAATTGTTATATATCATTATTCACGTAAAGTCATATAACGTTATAAAACATAACGATTCACTTTTTTAATGTTATTTATAACGTTATATAACGAAAACAAATAATAAATAATGTTATACAATAACGATTAACGTTATTTCATCCCTGCTTGTGAGACTCAAAAGTAACATTAAAAAAAAACACACATAAAATTAAAATCTGTCTGACTGCCTGCAAACGTTCATATACCGTGAGCTTTCACCATAAAACATTTATAGAAAAACCTAATCCAACACCTAAATCTGATAATCGCTAATTATATTTTACATGTTGAATTACATCCGCATTTATTATATTTACAATGTTGTGCTAATCTATATCTACGCTATTTCATTCATTATTTACTTTTAAACATAAACTGATTATTTCAAAGTGTAAGTTTTATTAATGTAAACATCCGATTAAGTTTAAATTGTTTTACTGAACGAGCTGGAGATATTTACATAAATATTTATGCACGTAAAATACTATGTTTCATGTTAGTTTGTCTAGCGTCAAATCGCTTTAAGATATATTTATTTAAAAATAACGATTATTTTCTTATATATTTTGTTATTCTGGAATTTCGGTTCAAAACACGTCGGTATTTATAGATTGTGATCAAAATATGACCAACAAATTTATTGATTCGTTGTAATATAGGTCATACTTTTTACAATAATGCGCTAGTAGACTTCGTGCATCAGAAATTAATGTAGTTTACAAGAAAGATATTCAATTATTATTTATTTTTGAAAGCAGCATTTTCCGAAATTGTTCAATAAAAATTTAAGTTCGTGAAGTGTGCTATATGACATATCCCCACGCGAAACTAAGACTGCCTTACCGTGATAACGGCTGTAACAGCACTTTTTCTTCTGGTGAAAAAAAGAACACAACCAATGAAGGTATAGCAGATGAAGTGAATTTGCGCCCACGTCCCAGCAGCCGTATCCAAGACTCCAGCATACGTATTGATCCGCGCTTTTCTCTCGTTCTATCTCTTCTTTCAACCACATTTTGCATCAATTTGTACATTTCACCCGTTCATTCACTAAAAGCACCTGCTCATCGAGTTTGTCATGGGCGCGAACTGTCAAACTATTTGATATATTGAATTCGATGATCAAGTATTAACCTAATCTTCATCAAAACACCCACCATTCATTCATAAAAGACTAACAACACGAATGCACCTAAAGACCTACTTTTAAAAGAAAATTGAAAATTTATTAACAACCACTTCAACATTAAGCAAAAAATATATAAAACAGAGGATAAAGATCGGTCTTCAAAAAAAGCTTTCTGGTTCATTTTTAAATTATTTTTTTCTTTTTAATTTAGAACGACAATTGCATACTTGTGGTACTTACTTAATTCGTTGTCCAGTCAATTTTGTCTGTGGTAACTAAACCTCGTTGATATACACTTTTTTTTCACAGCCATTGTCACTGATTGGATTTTATAGACGCTTTTAGCGATCAGAATATCAGAATACACCGGTATCACCCTCGATAAACACCCTGGACGTCGTTCGCCGCCAGACTAACCGTGGAGGCGGCTCTGACGTCATAAGCATGCGCCCCATTACCGTCGTCGCGACGCATAGAACTTTTAACCAAGCAATTTAACGATATTGGTCGTATTTATTATGTCTACTGCTTTCATACACATTTACTGTTCTATTCGGAAAAATATACAAATGCAATAAAACAAGTTTTACTGAAATTGCTATATGACCGACGCATCTCCGATTCGAGAAACTTTGTCGGGAACTCGAGGGCAGTAATGCTATTGAAGCAGATGAAAACAAATACGTGTCCCCAAGCAATTAAAGGAACATTCATATATCATTGAAGATGGGTATCGATCACCACGAAACGTGGGTGTCATGATGTCATATCACCGAGCCAATCGCCATGCAAAAGTACACGCAAGCGTCATCCAGATATTTCGCAGTAATCGCAGAGATTTTCACCGAATGGACTCTGACGTCAGCAAACCTGAATGGGTTACCAGGGCAACCGTGTTTTGGACGCATTAGGACGGTGCATAAGCGTCCTGACGCATCAATACTGCACAAAAAACGTGCAGTTTTGCCGTGTAAAATTGAGACATGATTGTGCAATGAATTAACAATGTCGCACGTACAAAGTCCATCAAATCGCTGAAATCATTCCTAAACACAAATTATAATCCTGCAATATAAATAAATCTTTTTTAAAAATAAATATATTGCCTCAACTCGTACTGGGATGGTAAAATATCTAATCTATTTTTGTCTTCGCTTGCAGAGCGTATCAAACGTCCACTATCCTATTTTGAAAGTAATATCATGAAACTCATATCACAAACAGTGCGAATAGGTCACGATTTAAAAAGAACAATGACGTCAGTATTTTAGTTTTCTATTAAATCCTGATAAAACGATGATCTCATCCATCATGTAATAAAAATCAAAGCTTTTTCTTTTTTGGATGTTTAACATATGAAACAACAAAAAATATACGTGGGCAGACAATACATTTTCATAAGACTTTAACAATTTTAAAAAACAATGTGTTGTCATCTATACCTAAATTCTTAGCAAAAATGTACAAATAAGCTTGGCTTTTATTGTAAATAATTAATAAGGTACTTTAAAGAATTTCCAAAAATCGTGGAAAACCCTTACCTCGAAAGACCTGTAAAACTACATATAAAACAACTATGTATAAAATTACAAATTAAACTTCTTTTATACTAGTGGTAGATGTCAATTTCAGTCCAAAAGTGGACCATCGAGCCATTTTTGGTGCACCATCAGCCTTAAAAGTATTTATTTGAAAATAAAATATGTATCACATTAATATTTCATAAATATGTTAAACATAATATTCATTACATATAATGATAATTGTGTGTTCTCAATTTTTAAACATCTCGTTCTCATAAAAAAAGGTCTTTGAAATGGATTCCGATATTTGGAGGTAATCAAAATTAGCTGTTTAGGTCCATCCCTAATATATAATGCAATTTTATGCAGCGAACTGAATCGGTTGTTCATTTAGACCTACTCTATCTATTACATTTTATGATGTTTTGTGTAGATAAAATAGGTACAAAAATTGATCGAGCACTTATAATTGAATTAGTTGATCTGGATATATCATTTTTTTGAAAGAAAATAAAAAAATCTGGTGATAGGTATGAGAGCCGCTTAAATAAGATAAGTTGAGCAGATGTACAAAACAAATTAAATAAAGTTTAACAAAACAAATTAACCAAGGTGGGTAGTCAACTTTATGAAAAGAATACAAAAAACTAAAAACAACAACATTTTTAAACACAAATTTCTTTATCATTTTTAAATAATTTTATATGCATTGTGAATAATGCCGAATTATTGGTGTAGTATCTAATCAAGTAGCAAACCTTGTCAAAATGTTGGTTTAGTCAGTATTTACATAATACACCCAATTTAATGAAATTGTTTAGTAATTGACAACAACTGATGAAATATAGTCTTCAAGTCTAGTATCTTGTTTTTTTTAGTAGTCATCCCTACAAACCTTTTATATTATCAAATGGTAAAAAACTATACAAAAGTGTATTGAAATGTTTAAAATTTTAATGTATTTTCAAAGGCGTTAACCACTTTTTTTTTAAATGCCCATACGTATTGTTTCTGGATTTACAGATGTTTATAATTATTGATTTTTTTACAAACAGATATTTTACATGTTTCATCAACAAATACGTTCGGCTGACTTCTTCAGGGCTTTACTAAGACGTGAGTTGTCATCTATGGCAAAATTGAAGCATTTTATACATCACTGGCCGTGATTTGGAAATATGTTTTTTTTTACATTTAATTAAAAACACTTACTGTTCTTCAATTCTTATTTATCTTCTTTATTTTTCAATTATCTTTATTAGTAAGCTAGAAGTATTGTTTCCGTAATGTTGTGTGACATATAAAAAAAAGTCATATTATAAAAGGTTTTGTTATACTTGATACTGTGGTTGTCACCTGTTTTGTATACTTAAGGTCAATTAAAAACGTATTATTTTTGCATTTACTGGTGTTTATTACTGATTTGTTTAAAAAAAAAAAAAAACATGTTTCGTCAGCAAAGACGTTAATAAACATTTGTAAATTCAGAAATAATACGATTTTGATTGACCCTATACAAAACAAGTGATAACCACAGTATCAATATACATTCAGGTGTCGGCAACCCGCGGCCCGCGGGCCGCATGCGGCCCTTCATGTGTTTTGATCCGGCCCGCTAAGTAATAATCTAAACATACAGGATGTTTCTTAAATATTGCGAAAAACTTTGGGAGGTAATTCCTTAATAATAATAATAAAAAATCTTTATTTAGCTTTTAGCTAATTTTACATCATCTTAATCCTGCTTATAATTATTTGTACATATTTTCTTAACTATTAAATCTTAACATTATTTTTCACATATTCTGAACACAGTTTTTTAAAATTTGATATGGAAGTAGTTTGTTTTATTTCCACAGGTAATTCATTACAAATCTTGAGCCCTTTGTAGTAGCCTACAAGGCGTTCTTTGTATTTGTTTTCGTTAATTTCAGTAGTCTAAAGTCGTCTTTGTTCCTGGTCTGGTATTCGTGAATGTTACGTTCCGATTTAAATCTTTTATAGGAGCAAATATTTCGGTTGTTAATAAAGTAACAAACAATAATTTCAAACCATACTGACTCAAATTAATGAGAGCAATACATCAGCCAAAACGGAAATAAAATATCTGAATTGGTTTCCAAGATATTTGCCCAGATAATGCGATTTAAATCGAAAAATCCTGTATATCTGTACAAATTTCAAAAAGTTCACAGTGATCACAAAATTTGTCAACCTATAGGATAAAAATTCAGCATGAGGCCTATAAGAAATGAAAAGATTTACTATCTGATCTCAAATACTAAGTAGGCTGGGTTAAATTTAATAAAGCCAGATAATTAAGGCCTTTGTCTAACTTTAAATTTATGATGTTGAGAATAAAAAAATTATAAAACAAAATAAGATAATCACGTTTTTTTCAGAATATTTTAGAAACAGCACAATTTGCACGATTTTAGTTGAGATTCTTATTAACAAAAATTTTATTACGCCTCCTTTCCAATCGTCTTGTCCTGCCAAAAAACTCTGTTTTATTTCTCTACCGTCTTTGGAGTTACTGTATAATTTTAAATATTTGTCTGTTGGTTAGTAGAGTTAGAACCTTTTTTTGCTCATGACAGTTTAACCCTCCCTACTCGCGCGGCGTCTGTGAGACACCAGTTGGTAAAAGTACAAACATAACTTACTATGGAATCGGAAGGGCGTTTGTAATTTCAAAAAATACCAAGTTGTTAGATTAAAATTTTCCTATTTACAGCATTTATCTTTTATTGTTAATTTGATTTTTGTATTAGTTTTTATTACATTTTTATAAAAGAATCATTTTTAGAAGTTAATACTAACACTATATTTATTGGAGTCTTCTAGAGCATCGATTCTTAACCGGGGAGCCGCGCCCCCCTGGGGGGTCGTGGAATTTGTATGAAACGTTTTTACTTTTAAAAATATTGAAATCTTTAAAAACAAAAATTTTGCTCCTTATTTTACTCGAACCATCGGAGAGATATCTTCTTAGCTAAATAAATCATAATATTTTTGTTACTACAAACTAGGGGGCCGCGAAAATATTTTAGAATATTTAGGGGGCCGCGACTACTAAAAGGTTAAGACCACTGTTCTAGAGGCCACGCGAGTAGCGATGTTACTAAAAGACGCGCCAGTAACGGAGGGTTAATAATACATTGAAACCGGAACACCAGTTTTTACGTATGACTGCTGTCAGTTACAGTGTGTATTTTATGTTATTGTGCTTTTGCTGTTTTTTAATATTTTTGCTTTCGATTTTCAATTTTTTTCGCGTACCCCTCAAACAATTTGCGCGCCTCATAAAAGGCGGCGCCCCTCTTAGGGGGCACGCCTCACAGTTTGTGAATGACTGCGTTAAACATTCCAAATTTAAAGTTAAACCGTATATTTTAAAATCAGGGATACAATAACATTTAATTTTATTTCGCACTAATGACACAATTTTCATTTTTGTTTTTCTTCACTATTTTGTACACCAAAAATTTGTTAGCAATTCGCAAATTTCAGTTTTTTATTGAATTTCAGTAGTTCATATGTTATAAAGATTATTTTTTCATTTAAAATTGTCCAACAGATTTGCTCCATTTTTAACTTCAGTCAATAGAAACTTTATTATATCGGAAATATTTCCCTTGGGAAATTTCCAGCTTCGTTACGTCGCCTGTACCTAGTCATGGCAACTAAATAAATATTTAACATTCTAATAACAACAGATAATTAATTATTTTACTTCAATGATAATACGTAAACAAAAAATTTATTGTATTGTCATTAAATAGTTTATTCGGAAAATATTATATTTTACTATATAATCTAAATTACTACTGATAATTTCATTCTTCTCTCAAGTGAGAATCAGATGATCTCAAACTAAAAACCACTCTACGTCAATAGTTCTCGACCGATGTTTTACGAAATGTTGGTTTTCCGTCAGTTAGAACGAGTGTTCCATGAAAATTAGAAACAAGGCGTTAAGTATTGCTATTATACTAATAAATTATCGCTGTGAAAATAATACGCTATTATTTCCACTTAAAAATGTTGAAAAATGCTGCAAAATCGATTACTCGGCCTGTGTTTTAAACAAATATATAATTGAAAGTGTTCCTCAACTTCCGGAAAATAATGCCAGTTGAAAAAGTTCTTTACTGTATTAGACCACCTGTTAAGTAGATGATTTTACTGACATTTTTTCTTTTTATACATTTTAATGCAAACTTTTCAATCAGAAAAAGTTGTGAATTTACAATATACTTTACAGTTCATCATCTATTTCTGCTTATTTTAAGCTTTCCATAAATTTACCTTAGCGAAATAGGGCAAATTAAAAACATATAAGCACTGTTCACAAACTGATGCAAAAAATGGATCTTAACCCTTTGAGTCCCAAAATAAGTTTTATTGATAAAAAGAAAAAAATATTTATTTTATTAACTTCATAACATGAACAATAAAAAAATCTGTTTGTAATTTTTTTTTTTAAATAGAAAAAAAGTCGGTGGTTTCATCAGATAACCACTGGGACAAAAAAAACACTTTCCCTTTTTATGGTGTTTACTAATTTATTAATAAATAAATTTACTTTCAACCCAAAATAATTTTTTTCAATAAAAAAAGTTATCATTCACTTAACTTAAAATAAATTAAAATTAACATAATTTTTTTTTTTACAATAATAGAAAAAAAAAGCGGTGGTTTCATCAGATAACCAATGGCGCACAAGAAACACACTTTAAATATTTTTTATAACTTCGAATTTAAAAGCAAACCATAAACATATTATCACCTGATCATAATTCACTGATAAATTCACTTACCAGCCATTACAATCCACTAATTGCGTAAAATTTAATATTTTCTTGCGATTTACCACTGTTTGACAATAATTCGACTTACACCATGCAAAACATTTAAATGAAATTTTGGTATACGGACCTATTTTAGTACGAAATTTTGCTTTTTGCCAAGAGATGGTGCTATAAGACATAGAATAGCAATAGTGGTTTTAAAGCTTGGTCACTGGCTATCATATAATAAATTATTTGAAAGGTGGTTTCTCGGTGAAACCACAAGGAACCAGGGTTAAGTTTAAAAAATTGGCTTGTTAAAATATGTTTAGTGAACATTTTAACCTTAATGTGAAAATAATGTTGTAGACTTCCGCAGCTGATGTTCAATGAGTGGCTTGATATGCGAGCTGTTTTTTTAATCACCGACGTTTCGTCCATCTTAACCAGTGACGTTCAGGGTCTGGTATTTGAACAGTTACTCGGTAGTTTACCATTTTTTTCAAATCTTTTAATGTACGTTTTTGTTTTTATTGATTTTTAAGTCTTAAATGAAAATCAGCAACAAGTAGTGGTTTATATTTCTATTGACATCACTTAGGAAGGATGAGAAACATCAAGCACTTTTAGAAACAGAAGCTGCGTTACATTACTTCAGTGAAGAGGGTCCTTGAGTGGATTCGTTTCCACAACTTCTGTTTTTTCGTTTTTTAGTGCCAGACTTTCCATTATAAGCATGTTGATCGATTAAAACAACTGCTTTATAAACAAAATAACCAATTGCTAATACACATTTTATTAAACATTGATAGCACACAAAAACAAATCGTGTGTTATTAATATCTACAGGGTGTCTATCTAGTGAGTATTTCCTGCATATCTCTTTATTTATTTAATAAAGAAAATAAAAATCAGCAACAAAATTTGTAATTCGTTTTTGAATTTTAAATAATATTAGATATGAAGGGTGGTCCAAATTCGATGGGATGCATGGGTATCTCGGTTAATATTTAAGATAGAGAAACGGTTAAATTACCAAAAATGTGCAGTTTTTTTGAGGCAAACTTGGAACAGTTTTCAAAAATATTCTATCATTTCCGGTTTTCGAGTTATCGAATAAAAAGTGTTTTTTTGTCATATTAATAATGTGTCATATCTCCGTTATTGTTGTAAATATCGAAAATATTTATGAAGATTATTTTTAGATAGGTTTATGTTTAATTTGATTATTCTAAAAAAAAAAAATTACGCTCGCCGTTAAAAAGTTATGACACAAACTTACCTTTTTTTAAATGGAAGCGATAGTTGGCTATGACCTATTTGAATTCCTCATTTTTTTCTTATTCCAAATATATAAGGGTTGATGTATTTATTTTCAACAATACGCAAGTTATGAAGGTTTTTTAGTTTTTTTTTTTTTAAGAAAATCATAGTAGGCTGTGAAAACAAAAAATAAACAAGGTGTAAAACCTTATAAAACTCATGTGGTATAAGTTACCAAGGTTTTTTAATTTGCTGGTGAGATAAATACGAAAATTTTTGAACATAAGATAAACAACAATATCCTACATTACTGCTAATACCGACTATATCGTTGTTTTCTTATTTTCAAATATTTACAATGTTTATCTTCACAACAAATTAAAAAACCTTGGTAACTTGTACCACATGAGTTTTATAAGGTTTTACACCTTGTTTTTTTTCACAGTCTCCTTTATTAATGAAAATATCAAAAAATGTTTAGTACAAATATTGTGCGAACCTATTTTCTACATAACCTAAAATTATTTTCAAATATACAGAGTGTTTCGTTTGACCGGCACATATGAAAATTTAATTTTTTTAAATAGAACACCCTGTATATTTTTACATTTTTGGATTCCTCTTAAAATTTACTTTAAAAAATGTATAAGATTATATGGGTCTTAAGTCAACCGTTTTCGTAAAATTTACATTTTTGTGAAAATTTTGAGCGATACAGCACTTTCAATTTTTTTTAACATTAAAGTTATTTAAAAAAGCGGTAAAATTTCGTTTAAAACTTAGATTGACAATAGATTAATTAACACTTTGCGCTAGCTACATTTTAAAAATATTATACAGGGTGTTTTTTACGCTTGGTCAAACTTGTGAAACTTTAAACATCGATAAGTCATTTTTCTTAAATGTAACACCCTGTATATTTTTACATTTTCTTGTAGAGAATTTAATTGTCTTTCGAAATTATTAAGCATGTCCTATACCTAAAGTTAATATTTTTCGAGTTATCTCGATTTTTATTAGTATTACTAAGGCAATTAAAATATTTTAAAGTCGGCCATGGACATAAGCCGTAATTTTTCAAAGAATTTTTAAACAAAAGAATAAAAAGAGCTCCAACTTTAATTTTAGTCCAATAATGTACCCCTTTTCCCCGAAATTTATCGTATAAATTGTTTAAAATTATATCCTTGTTCATGTTCTACGCACAGCCGTAGATGTTGTCTCAAAGACTCTAGCACTCTTGATAACATTTCGGGGGTTATACCATTAAAAGCAACACAGCAAGTAATGCAGTTGCCGAACACAGAATATCCTAATAGATGGATAGGGCGAGGTAGACCAATCTCCTGGCCACCTAGGTCACCTGATCTTACCTCTATAGATTTATTTTTGTGGGGACCCATAAAACAGGTGTATCAAGACCCCCCAACAACTGCTGAAGATGTGCAGAACAGGATTCGTGTTGCTTTTGATGGTATAACCCCCGAAATGTTATAAAGGGAGCTAGTCTTTCAGACAAGGTCTACGGCTTTGCGTAGAACAAGGACATAATCTTGAACAATTTATACGATAAATTTCGGTACAATGGGGTACATTTTTAGCCTAAAATTAAAGTTGCAGCTCTTTTTATTCTTTTGTTTAAAAATTCTTTGAAAAATTACAACTTAAGTCCATAGCCCACTTTAAAATATTTTAATTGCCTTAGTAATACTAATAAAAATTGAGATAGCTCGAAAAATATTAACTTTAGGTATAGGACATGCTTAATAATTTCGAAAGACAATTAAATTCTCTACAAGAAAATGTAAAAATATACAGGGTGTTACATTTAAGAAAAATGACTTATCGATGTTTAAAGTTTCACAAGTTTGACCAAGCGTAAAAAACACCCTGTATAATATTTTTTAAATGTAGCTAGCGCAAAGTGTTAATTAATCTATTGTCAATCTAAGTTTTAAACGAAATTTTACCGCTTTTTTAAATAACTTTAATGTTAAAAAAAATTGAAAGTGCTGTATCGCTCAAAATTTTCACAAAAATGTAAATTTTACGAAAACGGTTGACTTAAGACCCATATAACCTTATACATTTTTTAAAGTAAATTTTAAGAGGAATCCAAAAATGTAAAAATGTACAGGGTGTTCTATTTAAAAAAAATAAATTTTCATATGTGCCGGTCAAACGAAACACTCTGTATATTTGAAAATAATTTTAGGTTATGACGAAAATAGGTTCGCACAATATTTGTATTAAACATTTTTTGATATTTTCATTAATAAAGGAGCTATCGAAGAATCTCAGGGTCGTGGTGCACCCTGTATATTTGGAATGAGAAAAAAATGAGGAATTTAAATAGGTTATAGCCAACTATTGCTCCCATTAAAAAAAAAGGTAAGTTTGTGTCATAACTTTTTAACGGCGAGTGTAAAATTATTTTTTTCTAGTATAATCAAATTAAACATAAAAATATCTAAAAATAATCTTAATAAATATTTTCGATATTTACAATAATAACGCAGATATGACACATTATTAATATGACAAAAAAACACTTTTTATTCCATAACTCGAAAACCGGAAATGATAGAATATTTTTGAAAACGGTTCTGAGTTTGTCTCAAAAAACTGCACATTTTTGTTAATTTAACCGTTTCTCTATCTTAAATATTAACCGAGATACCCATGCAATCCCATCGAATCTGGACCACCCTGTACAGGGTGGACCAAATTCGAGGGTTTTACGGGGTATCTGGGTTACCGTAAGTTAGCGAAAATCTGATATTGGCCTCTTCGGCTATTTTTTTGTGAAAAGAACGTCTGTCTAAATGAAATTTCATCATTTTTGAAAATTTGCAATAACTTATTTATTTATTAAAATATAACAAAATGTTACGTAGGTTTCTTATTACCATTTAAATGCTGAACTTAAATACAAAATTACAACTTTTTTAGTTACCTTGACTTTCGAGATACAAAGTAAATATATATTTTTTAAATGGAAACCCTAGTTTGCCATGACTTTATATGAAAAAGCGTATTTTTGGCTTATCAAAAATATATAGTTTTATATGTGTTGCAAAAAAAAAACGACACATGGCTAATTTTGTACCAATTTTACCTTCAAAGTTTGCAATGATTTCGTAAACAAGTGATGTTTGCAAATAGTAAACAAGTAAACGTCATATACAAGTAAATTTTTATGCAAATCCGTGTGTTCTTTTACATTTTATAACTGTTTATTGTGATATTGTTAAAATGGCTAAACACTTTGAAAAGTTTAATGTGTTAGAAATTTACATTGTAAGTGCTAAAAACGTAGCGGCTGTTGCAGAATTTGCTTGGAAATAACATTTAGTTGTTTTTTAATTGCGAAGATCACCTGTTTACGAAACCATGGCAAACTTTGATAGGAAAAAAATCACAAAATTAGCCATATCTCGTTTATTTCTTGCACCAAATACAGTGTGTACCAAACATAACGTAATGGATCATATCTCGTCTTGTGACAACTTTACAGAAAAAAGTTTTAAAAAAAATTTGTTTGTGCTCATGCATTTACTAAATAACCCTAAATTATTTTCAACTACACACAGCGTTTCGTTTTTGCTCACCGATACGTCACTGTTTTTTTTTAAATAGAACACCCAGTATATTTTATAATTTTTAGATGTAAAATTGAATTCTCTTTTAAAATACATAAAACAAATTTTCGAGACATTTCCAAAGCCTACTAGTTTAATGCTATTAAATATTGTGTTGTATCCGTAAATTATCAAGAAAACCGCAATAACTCGAGAAATACTGATTTTAGACAAAATTGACCTTTAATGTAGGGTGACCATTCGTCCCCGATTTTCATAATTTTCCTATAAACATTTAAAATAACCAATGTATAGCCGGTGTCCCACGGCCTGTGACTCGGCGAGCCTGACGCGAAGTTTGTCATACCTCGCGTCGTGGGACAGCACAGGCTCGGCATGGCTCGTGGTGGCTTGTGGTGGCTCGCCCTTTCAACGGGTGTCCCACGGCCTGTGACTCGGCGAGCCTGACTCGGTTTGTCATACCTCGAGTCGTGGGAACGCACAGGCTCGTGGTGGCTTGTGGTGGCTCGCCCTTTCCCGTGAAATGGCGGTAAATCGACAGACATCAAAGGCTTGTGGCTCGACGGATGACGATCTTCAGCACGCTCGTGCACCTGTTCCCACGGCTGTCTAGGTTTTGTAGGGAGATTAGCCGCCTTTACACACAGACGCTTTCCTGCGCGATTGAAGGGCGTGTATGCTTTCGCGCGCGAAAGATTGTGTGTGTATAGTTCATTTCAAGATATTTTAACCTGACTTACTGGATTTAGTAATGATTATTATTAGGCACCCGTGGAGAGATAAGATAATCCCTTGAAAATCTGTTAAGTGTTCAGAGGCGTATTAAATAATAACAGTTTTGTGTGTAGATATACACCAGCCTTACAACTAACATTTTTATCAGATTTAAAACCATTGTCATAAAATAACACCTACCTGACATAATTAATTTTCAGAATCACTTTCGTTATTACCATCTAATGATATAATGCAAGTTTGGTTTACATCTGCATATTGTAAATGCTCATTCTCAATTTTAATGACGTGTTCAATCGAATTTTTCCAACTTGGGGGCGTTGCATTCAAAATTGCATCTTTGGTTTTTGCAATTGTGGCTTCACTAAATTTTGGGTTATTATTCGTGCGACGAATGTGTTGTTTCAGTTGCCTTCAAATTAATTCTATTGTATGCAATGATAAGGAGGTAATTTCAAAACAGAAGTCCATGTACTATCGCAATATTGTTTTTCAATTTTTTTTGTTTTAAGTACCTCCCAACAATTCTTGCTTTGAATATGTGCCTTCGTAGAAGAGATTATTTTGCTCCAAAAACAGTTTTATTTCATCTTTACTGCTATTTGAAGCGGGAACCTTTATTATTTGTCTACTATGATATGATGCATTATGCATCACTATCACGCTTTTTTTTTTGGCAACACCGGTAACAATTTATTTTTACACTATTCTTCTAAAAACTTTGATGACATGTCTTCGTGATAATCAAGACTGCTTTTTTAAATATTTTTTGCAAAAAGCAAAACTTCTTCAATCCAACCATTTTCTGAGCCCGCGTGTAAAATGATTATTCTTTTTCCTCGATTATGAGGCACGTTTAGCTGGCATTCGTTTTTGTCGTCGATCCATCCTTTCTTTACCGTATCATGGTGTGTCGTACCACGTTTCATCTAAATAACAAATAAATCGACCTTCGTCTCGATTTTTTTTAATTGTTGCTAAATATTGGTATCGCAACTTTCTTATTCTATCACATTCCATAATATTGAGACGCTTATTAATTGTCTGATATTTGAAACCGTTTTCAATTAAAGTACGCCACAATGTTAATCTGCTGCACGTTACATCTGTATTTTCTATAAGTTTATTATGTAGACTGTCCTTAGTTGCTACGATATTTTGTTTATAAAGATTATAAAGCGTTCTTCGAATTATATCTATATCCTAGCTTTTAATTTTTCTGTCACCATTATCATCTCTTGTTTTTCGTTCTTGAACATCATGTTTCACTATGTTATAAACACTACAGTAATTAACTTCTGCTAACTGTGACGTTCTTTTAATTATTTCTTTATAACACATCTCTTTATTTTCATTTTTTAAGTTTTTATAGACATTTAGTACTATATTTTTGGCTTGGATACCAAGATGAGATTTAATTTTTAAACAAGTTTTTTCTGATACGACTTCTTCGTTCGTTTGAGATTCCTCACACCAAGGTCTCCACATGTTTTATTTTGTGAATATAACAATAATGAAGATAACACTTTGAGAATAACTTTGACACTAAATATACAAATGTTTACTTTAACAAAATCTTAACCCTTGTTTAAACCTGTTTACCACACGCTAGTCGTTCAAAACATATGTAGTTGTCTAAAGATGAATATCCGCCTGTAGGCGAAAGAATTAATAACGGATTCTATTAATTTATATATGAAAAGTAAAGAATACAAAATTAGAAATTTGCGTGTTAAGGCATACAGAAAAATAATAGACTTTTGAAAAGAACGAGGATTTCCGGAAGCCAATTGAGATTTAGTTAAAAAAAAATCAAAGTTTGAGGAGATCCTTTAGAAAGGAATTAAAAAATACCGTGAAAGCCAGAGAAGCGGATGTGGTACTAATAAAGTATATAATTCGTCGCTGTGGTATTACAACTTGCTACTATAGTCTTTCACCCAAAACCTCCGTTTTTGTCTTCTACTTTTTAAGACTTCACTTACACCAGCAAAAGCCGCAGCCAGTGCGATATTTTTTATTTTAAATTCAATTTCTTACGCAAAGTAAAATTAACAAAACCTCGTACTCCAGCTAAAAGTGTGCAACTTACAGGCGCTCCACGAGATTCACTGTCGCTAAGCAAAGCGTGCGCGATTCAGCTTTAAGTTGGAGCTCGTCATGGCTCGCGACTTGCCAAGCCACGAGCCGTAGCTCGAAATTCGGCAGACCACGAGCCTACAAGCACGAGCCGCGAGCCGCGCGAGGCTCGCCAAGTCACAGGCCGTGGGACACCGGCTTATGGTACTTTCACTATTGCCAGTTTACACAAATTTGTTAGTCTGGCAACATTGTAACAGTGTAACCGCTTATTGGCCACCTTGGCCACGATAACTGGAGTGGGGAGGAGTCTGTGCACGATAAATAAAATGTCAAATGCGATTAGGTTATGTTAGGTTAGGTTACTTACGGTTATCACACGTCTTTTTTCCTCAACATAATTATCATCTCTTTTTAAAATGTGCAAAATTGTGTGCGTTTTAATTCCCGCCCTTTAATTTGAATTTTGTTTATTACAATGAGAGTTGTGGTCTTAGGTGTACCAAAAACGAAAAAATAGATTTCACAAAGTTAGTCGAGGACTTTTTTTTTGTAAGCCCAGCTTAGTGTCCCCGAAAGTTCGGGGGAAAAAATGGTCACCTTACTTTAATGGTTTTTGAAGATAATTACAATATCTTCCAGTTAATAAAAACTGACTTATTTGTGTTTGAAGTTTGACTAAATTGACCGGGATAACCCGTAAAACATTCGAATTTGGTCCACCCTGAATATCGCATTTAATTTTCTTATTTTGTACTGAAATGCTGTGCTGTGCTGTGCTGTGCTTAATGCAAGTTTCCGATACACCAGAAAGTAAAATATTGAAATTGAAAATAAATTGTACCTACTAGGTAATAAAATATTGTGAAATGTAAACAATATCTTAAATTATTTAAATTTTCAATTTTTTGTGTTTAATTAAGTACAGCTAGCTTATTTATGTGTTGTTTTGTTGTTGTTTTTTTTTAATGACTACTTACATTAAAGTTAGTAAATACAATAATATTGCTATAACTTGCTTATTTTCAAAAATAAACCTAGCAAGCCATATAACAATGAAACGAGAAAAAAATTCTTTATTTAATAAACCCATAGGTAACTGTAGTTGCCAATAAAAAAAAGTCGAGTTTGGCTTATATCTCAATAATTAAATGTGTCAAATGTGCCATGACTTTTTAAATATTTTTTTCTTATTCTACGTAAAAATATCTACACGAATCATTTCACATTTTGATTTTAACACAGATGGCTATGGAATTATTTTACGATTAAAAAACGCGTCTGTTTTTAGTTTTTCAAAATATTTAAAAAATTTGAATGTGTTGGTAAAATGACAAAATGGCATTAAATTTGTCTTGAAATTCTGCCCAACTTTGCTTATATTTTTTTAAAACAAAGTTACCCATACAACACATGTAGATTATTGTCACCCTGTATACACAAATTTGTTTTTGCAAATATTACCGCGAGTCCCAACAATATTTACCAAACCCAGAGGGCTTGCGACCCTTAGTTTAAGAATTCCTGAAGTTTTTAAATTAAATTTTCTTAATTTGCTTCCTTTTCGATTAACGAAAACGAAGACAAAAAATTATTCGAAACTAATACAACAACAAAAAAACAGTTTTTTGTTCCAATCAAAGACAATAAAAATATTTTTTTTAGTCTGCTGTTAAATCATCGTTTGGAGGGAATGAATATTTAATAATTATCCAATCAACAAAAATATTTCGATAAATACGTGGTAATAGGTTTTATTATAGGCTATATTTACAGTCATTTTACAAATTCCTTGCCACATTAAGACATTTGCTGTACAATAAAACACTCAGTAATATCAATAATAAAAACGAAATTAGAGAGGAATCGTAAAGGACGATAATAATTTATATACGAGCGCCTAGTAATCGGCAACCCCATTTACATTGACCTATTTTGTGCGGTACGAAATTCGAAATTCATTAAATACATGAACGTTTATTTTTGTCAGCAAATGATAACATAAGCAGGCTTAACTAAGCGAATATTTTCAAATATTTATGATATAGTTTATACGGTATAACTAGAGAACAATGCAGAATAATTAATAAATTTATATTCCATTGTATATCTAGTTACTAGCGTTGTTACAGGTGGCGCACAGAACGTCGATTGTTACATTGGGAATTCTTAACTCCTTGCCGCTGTCCTACCGTAACAAACAACTGGCTAACGACGCATTTTTTAATTTTTGGTAAGTGTTCAATTAAATTCCGTTCCGTATCTTACATGATATGTAAATACCAACCGATTTCCTTTGTTTTTGCAAATAAAAATTGGCCCACAAGTTGTTTTTGGTTGTTTTACGTTACTATTGTTAACAACTGAAAACATTGTTGTTCCCGAGGCGCCCGAATGAGTATTTATGTATGTTAGTAATAATAAAGAAAAATCTCGTTTCATATAGATGTTACATGTCTTTATTGAGATTTTGTACATAGAAGTGCTTGATATTCGTTTGTTTGACAGTGTATTGTTGAGGTTAGCTAGGAGATTTAAGTTTATTCGTTGCCAACATAACAAAAATGAAATTTAAAAATTTGATTATGAATTTTGCAGATTGACTTTAAAACCATGGAGTTGCCAAATAAAAGTCCCGGGGATCAGGGGCAGCAATACAATTTAAAATGGACAAACCATACAAATAATATATTGTCAATGTTTTCTGACCAACTGTTTCGAGGGCATTTGGTGGATGTAACACTCTGGTGTGAGGGTCAATTTTTGAAAGCCCATAAAATGGTTTTATCGGCCTGTAGCCCATACTTTCATGTAAGATTTTTTTCTTTAAAAATCAAGAAAAAAAAATTGTTGAGATGAAAAATCTAAGGCTGTGTAATTTGTTTTAAAAATAAATAATGTGTAAATTATTCTATTAATGTTTAAGTCACATTATTTATTGATGCACCACATTATTGTTAATTTTATTGGAAATTTATTGTGTCAGCTGTTTTTACGTGTTAAAAGGAAATCATAGATTACTCACCTAAACAATATTAAGAAATTTGAAATTTGGGTTTAATAAATAAATTTAGGGTTTTTACAATTCAACAAAAATTAATTAGTTTTTATTTTTAATGCCAAAAATTAAAATAACCTAAATAAATTACATTAATTGACAACAATACGAAATTCTATTTGAGTTTTATCTTTAAAAATATAATACGACAGTTATAGTAAGTTAAATACAAGTAAAGAAGAAAAAAAACAGCAGTTTAGCTGCATAGGATAAGACACTTCAAAACTTTTTCTTGTAATGTTAATGTATTATACAAGGTGTTTCTTATATATTGTCAAAAACTGCGGGAGGTTATTCCATATCGGAAATAAATGAGGGGGCTTTTATATTTTTTTTTCCCCTTAGATGTCCCCTTTGAGAGTTACACTCCCCTAAGAGGAGCGGTAAATTAGGTTTTTATTTAATTTCTTGAATTTGGAGATGTGTAGGAGAATGACATTTGATAGATGTTTTACACTTATGTAAAGGTTTCCCATAGTAATATTTTCAATTATCTCCCACCTTCACAAGAGGCCGAAAACTTTTTGAAGGGTTGAAATTTAGCAATTTAAAATTTTTAATATACTTGCAAATAGTTTAATTGGTAGTTTTTAATGTAAACCCGAATTTCATTGTGGTGTAAAATATAAAGTTTTGTAAAAGCTTTTTCAGAGAAATTTGGGGTTAACGGAAACTTCCTCGTCCCATTAAATCTGCTCAATTGAGGTGTTACCAGTGGCGTAGCTAGGGTTTGTGCCGCCCGGGGCGGTCCCTGAATTTGCCGCCACTATAAATAAGGGTCGCTAACTTTTGATTTTTCCAAAACCAAGCAGAAATCGACACAAATATGTGGGGGGGTAAACAAAATGCGCCGCAGGCGAATTTTTTTAAATTTTAGACGTTCAAACGCGTTTTAATGCAAAGCTAGATAATGTAGAATACTTAACCATCTTCCAAAATTACAGTTTTACAGTAGAACTTTTTCTGATTTTTATTTTCCTTAATCAGATCGCCCCCACTCCCACGAAATTATTTTTAATAAGGGTGAAAAATTCCTGTTACAAGAGAGTTTAAAACTGCATGGAATTTAATGCCTAAAATAAATGAATTGTTTCATAATTTTATTAAATGGTTGGTACCGTATCATAAATTTTATTAGGAACTTGGAATTTCTGTCGTTACAAGGGGCGGGTTTTCAGTGAAGCAAGGTCAAGTTGCCCGTTTTATCCTCTAACTTCGATAAGAATTCTTTTTTTAAAATTAATTTTTATGAATTTAAAAGCGCCAAAGCCTGTACTGATTATTATATCTACTGATCCTTCATTACCCCCGAGATTTTCAATTTTACCCCATTTGGGTAGACTAAAAGTGCCGCCCCAAAAAAATGTGCCGCCCGGGGCGGACCGCCCCCCCTTGCTACGCTAGTGGGTGTTACTGTCTTATGAAGTACATTACTGTTTTATTTTGCTTATAGATCTTTTTAAACTAGTCTATTTGTGAGTCTACCAATAAATTAAAAACTTTTATATTCCCTCAGACCAGAACTTAAAATCCAATAGAAATTTAAAAATATGACATTTGGTCAAATGATTAAAATTTTATACATTCTATTTACGAGTGTACCACCTAATTCTCAATATTCAAAAAAAAGTTTACGAAATTTTTTTTTAATCGTTTTTTTAATTTTATACACAAGTATGACTTTTTTTCACAGAGTGCTATCTTGCTTTATAATCTACAAACAAATGACAAACAATAGATAATTTTATTTGTTGGATTTTTTCAAAATTTTAATGCATTAAGTTCTTTACCAATGGTAAAGATAAAATTGGTTTTAGGAATTGTTTAACATCCACACAGTCGATCAACCCCTTATCATAATGAACGGCATTAGATACAACGATCTTAAACAAATAATGGAGTTCATGTATCGTGGCGAAGTCAAAGTTGCGGACACCGATCTGGACAAAGTATTAGAACTTGCCCTTAACCTTCAAATTAAAGGACTGTCTAATGTACGTAGTGCGAAACCACTATTACCTACACCATCCACCCAAGAAACACATCCCATTGAAAATAACAAGGAACTCAATAATCAACCTAAAAGAAAGCGAAAGATGTCTGACTCTCCAGTAAGTCTTAAAATTATTGTGACCAACTGCTATAATTTAAAATTTTTAATTTTAGCCGACAGTTCCTAAAATCGTAACTGAATTTCCAACATATACAAAATTAAACGGACAGCCTACATCACCAGAGGTAAATACGTCTAAACAGTTTTATTTGTGCTAATTTTTTTTTCTGTCAGAATGACAGCGATCCATATTTTACATCCTCTACAAATGACCTGAAAAACAAAAAACATGATAAAAAGGTAAATCAGTTTGATTGTTAATGTAATAAATATTTTTTAAATGTATGCTGCTTGTGACATGTGTTATTGGGACAGTTCAAAAGATATAATAATAGACGTGTTAGATAAAATAGTTCTCATAATCTTAATCTCTACAAACATTTGTTTTTATTTTAACAGTATACCTAAAGACATAGAAGTTAAGGAAAATTTAATTAATTAGTTTGTTTTTCAATTTTTAGTTTCATTTTAAAACAAATTTTCCATTAAATCTTATTCAAGGCTCACAAATTCAGTGAGTAGCTTTATGAACTAGACACATTTTTTTAAATATAATCAAATTTTTATCTTAAATTTTAGGTTGTTCTAATATGTAGCACACTTTATATATTTTTTTAGTGACCTTTGATAATTAAGTGGCAATTCTTGGAAATGTATACCAGGTGATTCGCACTTTGTTATTTTAAAAGGAAACTCCAATAAATTTTTTGTAAATCGCAAGATATTCCCTATCCAATGACGTTAAAATGTTTTTTCTTCGATGAAGTATATCAGACTGGCGATAATCATATTTTATTTCGAAAGACGGTATACTTTTTTTATTAATTTTGATAGAGAATTAAATTTTGAATCTGATAGTGTTTTAAAAAATAAACATACATAAAAAAAATTGAGAAAAATGAGTTCAACATTATGTATTATTTGTCACAAAATCATTGTATTGACCAAAAAAACAAGATCGCTGTAGTAATTGACAATTTATAACTTATCTAATTGAGTTTTATTATTTTTTGACAAAAAATCATACTTTTTAAGCATTAAATTGAAACTCCTTGAATGCACATTCAGAAACAAATTGATAAAAGATCCATCATTTTTAATTTAATACTCTAATAGAGGTTTTTTGTCGAAAAATAATAAAACACAATTAGACAAGTAATAAACTGTCACTTACTACAATGGTGGTGTTTTGTTTAGTCAACAGTTTTGTGAAAAATAATGTAAAATGTAAAATAATGTAAAAATTTGAGTGTTTTTTTTTAAATTGTAGATTTATTTGTAGGTACAGTGGCCATTGGCACCTTTAATTTTATTTTACATTTTGTCACTTACATGTATAAAAAAATCACACTGTTGTATAGATCTATGTATTTCAAAAAGTTTATCAAAGCGTTTCCGTGGTGTGGACTTAATGCTTCGCTAAGGGTTAGTGGGAGACTGGCTCGTCCTCGAGCTTCTTTATAATTTGGGCATTGTATTAGTATATGGTCCACTGTTAGGACAGTGTCGCAGCCGTCACATGTAGGTCGTTGTTTCTTTTCAAGTAGGTGACTGTGTGTTATTTTAGTGTGTCCTAGTCGGAGTCTTGTGACAAAACTTTGTTTTGTCATTTTGTTTATCTTGTTGTCCACTGTTTGATGTTCGTTTTTGGGTCGTTTGTGTCTATGCGTTTTGCCATTGGTTTGTAAGTCGTGCGTTTTGGTTGTTGTATTATATTTGTTAATGTGTGCTGACTAGATGCACTACGATATGTATTATGTTTATTAATGTGTGCTGACTAGATGCACGACTATATATTTGTTAATAATGAAACAAGACTTCTTAACTATGCAACACGTGTTTATTTGTAACTAGCAACCTTGTACATCTCATGGTACATGTGTCTTATGTCACTGTCGGTAACCACACCGCTCTGTACTACCAACATATCTTACATCCCTCGGCTTTATACAAAATCATTATACATTTGAGGTTTACGTATCTGGCGACCTGATCGTGTGACATAAGGTTTATCTACGTCATTGGAGATATTTGTACATTGATCATTTGATACATTACACATTTCATTTGAACTAGAATCAGTAACAGAACATGAAACATCATCCTCTACTAAATGACTTGTAGATTCAGGTTTATTAACAGACTTTCGTAAATCTATTCTATTCCTTCTCATAATTGTATTATCAGCATTTTTAACTATATAAGATCGAGGTGTTTCGTGTTGTGCTATTACTTGACCTGGTTTCCATATGTTATTAACATGATCATATATATTTACAAAATCATCTGGTTTTAATATTTCTAAATTCTTTGAGTGCTCATCATAATAACTTTTGTTTACATTTTGACGTAATTTAAGCTTATCAGTTACATTAACATTTACTTTTGAAGCAAGAGCACTTTGACTACTAGGTAACTTAGTTCTACAAATACGATTCATCAATAATTGGGACGGCGATAACCCAACATGCTTAAGAGGACTGTTTCTATAAGCTAACAAAGCTGAATATATATCTTTCTTTTCTTCCAAGGCTTTTTTAAGAAGTTTTTTAGATATTGATACACCTTTTTCAGCTAAACCATTTGATCTTGGATAAAATGGACTTCTTAAAACTATTTCAAAATTCCATTCTTTTGAAAATTGATTAAATTCATCACTAGAGAACGGAACATTATCAGATACTACTTCATCTGGACAACCAAACTTAGAAAAAACAGATTTTAGTTTTAAAATTACTTCCTTGGCAGATTTATTTTTAATCGTAGCCATCTCAAGCCAATTTGAGTATGCGTCGTACACAACTAAATAAGACACATTTTCATAAGTAAATATATCTGTAGCAACACGTTGCCATGGTCTGTTAGGTATTAAATAAGGCAGTAACTTTTCTTTGCACTGTTTGTATGCAAACTTCTCGCAAATTTTACAACTTTTAACATAGTTTTCAATGTCAATACTCATATTAGGCCAATATAAGATTTGACGTGCACGAGCTTTGCATTTTTCAATACCTAGATGTCCGTCATGTATTTGTTTTAACATATCAGTTTTTAAACATTCAGGTACAATAATTTTATCACCTAAGAATAACAAACTATCATACGTTCCTATATAATATCTTAAATTCCAAAATTTTTGTACATTAGGAGGTAACTGTTTCTTATTCTCTGGCCAATCATTTTGACAGTAATATAAAACAGATCTTAAAGTTTCATCATTTTGTATAGATTGTTTAAATATTTCCTTTTTTTCATTAGATACAGGCAGTTTACTTATAAAGGAATGTATAACATAATCTAACTTAGATTTTTGTTCATTACTATTCAAGAATGCACGAGATAATGTATCTGCTACATTTAAATTTTTACCAGGTACATATACAATTTTAATGTTATAATTTCTTATACGCAAGATCATGTTTTGTAATCTCTTTGGTATTTTTAGTAAATCTTTTTTAATTATTGATTGAAGAGGTTTATGGTCAGAATTAACAGTAATATCTGAATGTCCATAAATGAATGTATTAAATTTCTCTAAGGCAAAAACAACAGCCAAAGTCTCCTTTTCTATTGGGGCATAATTTATTTCAGATTTGGACAAACTTCTTGATGTGTATGCTATTGGGTGATTTTCTTGTATCAGACAAGCACCTAAACCTTCATTACTTGCATCAGTTTGTATAATTATTGGTTTTTTAAAATCAAAATAAGCTAAAGTAGGAGCATTAGTTAAATAGTATTTCAATTTATCTAGGGCTTCATTTTGCTCTTTTGACCATAACCACTCTACTTTATCTTTTGTCAATTCACGCAATGGGGCGGTTATTGCTGACATATTTGGTATAAATCTGGTTAAATATTTAGCCATTCCTAATAAACGCAACAATTCAGTTTTATTAGTTGGCGTTTTTAACTTAACAATTGCTTCAACATAAGATTTATCTGGTTCGGTTCCTTCTTTGGAGAATATTTGACCCATGAATTTCACTTTATCTTTCTTAAATTGAATTTTATTGATGTTAAATTTTATATTGTATTTTAGGGCTCGATCTAGTACTAATTTTAAATTTTTATCATGTTCTAACTCATTTGAACCTGTTATAATCAAATCGTCAAAGTATATTCCAATACCTGGAATGTCTCCAAACAATTCATAATTCTTTTTTTGAAAAATTTCTGGTGCAGAACTTATGCCAAAAGGTAATCGACAAAAATGATAGCGACCAAACGGAGTTGAGAACGCACATAATTTAGCACTTTGTTCATCCAATAAAACTTGCCAGTAACCATCTTTCATGTCTACTACTGTAAAATAAGACTTTCCATTCAACAAATAAGTAATATCTTCAATAGTTGGAATTATAAAGTGTTCACGTTTAATTACATCATTCAAATACTTTGGGTCTAAGCAAAGCCTAATATCTCCGTTTTTCTTTTGAACGATTACAAGATTATTTAACCATTCTGTAGGTTCATCAATCTTTTTAACTATACCTTGTGACTCTAATTCCTTTAATTTATTTTTAAGTGGATTTACTAAACTATATGGTATACGATGCATATTTTGAATATGTGGTACTGCTTTTTCCTGTAAAACAATTTTATAAGGCGTCGGAAACTTTCCAATACCTTCAAACAAAGTTTTATATTTCTGATCATTTTTTATATCATCAACTTTATCAAATTTTATGTTTATATTATCAATTAAACTAACTAAACTTAAATCTAAACATGCTGATAACCCTAACAATGGACTTTGTTTTTTAACATTAACTATGGCAAAAGTTACAATCTTATGTTTATTTCCTATTGAACATTTTAAATCCGCCAGACCTACAGGTTTAATTGTGAACTTTTTATCTCCATAAGCCACTAAAGTTAAATTCGCAGACTTACATTTCGGAGGATCCTTTAATTTTGTATACACTTCCAAGGGTAATACACTGATTTGGGCTCCTGTGTCAATTTTACACGAGACTATTTCTTGATCTTCAATCTTTACTTCTTTCATCCATGACTCAATACCATGACTTGCTTGAGAACTCTGAACACTACTTACATACAATTGCTCTTCACTACTGTCTATTTCACTTTCACTTTCCACTTTCAGATCATGGACTTTTTTCTTTCTTACTAGTTTCTTCTCTTCACTATTTTTTTTCCATGTTGTGGCATCTTCTTTTGCAGTGTTTTCTTTCTTCTTGCACATTTTTGCAAAATGGTTTTTTCCTTGACAATTTGCACAAGTTTTTCTGAATGCAGGACACTTTCCATATATGTGTTTATAACCACAGTATTTGCAGTCACTTACTTTATCATTTGGTTTAACTTCATTTACCATAACTTCATTTTGTAGTGCTTGCGCCTGAACTCTGCTCGATTCCGTGGTTCTACAAAACGTACATGCTTTTTGTAAATTTAGTTTTTCACCTTCTCTGAGTAATCTTTCTTGAGTTTGTTTGTCTCTTATTCCTAATATCACTCTATCACGCACCATTTCATCTTCTTCTTTATATTCACACGATTTAACTGCTTTTTTCAACTCGGCAAGAAAATTATCAAAGGTCTGTCCTTCTTTTTGTATTATTGAGTTGAATAAAAATCGCTGGAAAATGGGATTCTTCTTTGGACTGCAATAATCATCAAACTTTGCTATAATTACATTCAAGTTTTTATTTTCTTCATCCGATAATGCAAAAGTATTAAATAAATCAAGACCATCGTCACCAATCGCCGACAAAAATAACGCAACTTTTCTTTCATTGGACACACTCTCTGATCCTACAGCTTCAACAAATAATTTAAACTTTTGTTGAAAACGTTTCCAATGTTGCGAAATGTTTTGGTCAAATATTAAGGGTTCGGGTAATTTAACCATAGACTCCATCTTGGCTAACAAAAAAAACTAACCTGACACCATGTATTATATTTGTTAATGTGTGCTGACTAGATGCACTACGATATGTATTATGTTTATTAATGTGTGCTGACTAGATGCACGACTATATATTTGTTAATAATGAAACAAGACTTCTTAACTATGCAACACGTGTTTATTTGTAACTAGCAACCTTGTACATCTCATGGTACATGTGTCTTATGTCACTGTCGGTAACCACACCGCTCTGTACTACCAACATATCTTACAGTTGTTAAGTATGTCTTGTATGATGACCTCAATGATGGTTTCGCTCGGTCATGCAGTTGCGTCTTTGGCAAGTTGGTCAGCCTTCTCGTTTCCTGCGATGCCTGTATGGGATGGTATCCACAGCAGTGTTGTGGTCCTTCCCTGTTAGTGTTTTTCTGTAATTGTAGTTTGTATATCTTAAGTCACCGGATGATCGTCGTAAAGTCTTGTGATTGATTGTATGGATGTGATAGGGAGTCAGTTATGATGGTTATGTTTTCAGTTTCATTTAAAAAAATTGACTTATTCGTGTTTGAAGTTAAGTCTATTGGACCGGGCTTAAAAAACACCCTGTGTATTATTTTAAAATTTTAACTAGTAAGCAATCACTGTGAAACTATTGTCAACTAAGGTATTAAAGGAATTTGTTCTGAAATTGCTGATTAGTGAAATATGAATATTTTTTTAGAGTCCTGTTCCTGTCAATATTTTCATAAAAACTTAAATAACTCAAAAACTACTAATTTTAGGTACATAGAACCTTACATTTTTGAGAAAAAATTTAATTTTGCACCTACAAAATACAAAATATACAGGGTGTTCTATTTAAGTAAACAAAGTTACGTATTGGTGCACTTAAACAAAACACAGTATAGTTAGTTAATATCATAGTTAGTATAGTTATTTAATCATTTATATTTCGGTATAAATCTGTAATTGAAAATTAAAAATACCTATTCACGTAATCACAGAACAACTGTCAATGTTTTTTAGGGTTAAGTGTCACTTTAAGCGGCAAAATTATATCGCTTAAATTTAAGGTGAACTTAAGAGATAAGCAACACTTGTGCAATACAGATTTTATACAAACATAATTAAATTTATATTTCACAATTTTGTAAAAGTGCCCTGAAAAATATTTTTGTGCAAAAATCAAACTTCAGTTTTGTTACTTAACCCTCAAGTACCAGGCTCCAAGAATGCACTTAAAGTACCACGCGGGGTCACTCATTCATAGACCCCAACTCAATCTCGGTAATTATGATATAATTTAGCAACATTTCTCCGTGTTTATTTGTCTTAGTCTATTTATCAACATTATTACTAACTTTTGTATTCCTAAAAATTGGTTTCTCATAAAAAAACTGACTTACCGTCTATATGTGACATGAGGGAAATTTGATGGATAAAACAAAATTGTTGCATGTTTCAAATCATAAATATTTATTAAATATAATCAAAATATTGTTATTCGTTGTTGTTGCAATCTTTTTTACATACTATTGTTTTCGTTTGCACCCTATGGGTTTCACAAATTGCACGATTACAGCGGGCGCAAACAATAGAGGACTTCTTGTCCTCCTTGCGTGTACAATGGACACATCTTCTCCGTTTTACCAAGGGTCGGGAGATTATCATCTTCTTCAGAATCTGAAGAAAAAATGATCACAGCTTTCGTCCTCAGAATCAGCTCCGGACATTGTATCTTCATCTTCTGAGACAATTGACTCTACATCAGAGTGTTCATCTTCATCACTACTTAGGGTCATATTTTCAGCTTGCTGCAGTTCTTTCTCACTCAAAATTTTCTGCCACATGATCACTAACGTTCAAGAATCGGACTAATAATTTCTCAGACACTATTTATATACATCGACAACAGCTTTGCATGCAATCTCCTCTTATACAAATTTGGTACTTGAAGTACCAGGCGGGGTCGGTGAGTGACCCCAGCCAACAATATAGCGATATTATGGATGTTAAGAATTCAAAATAAATTTTAAGGCTGGAATTATGTTTCTAAAGGAAAAAAAAATAAGAGTCGTAGACGGAGAAATCCGTAAAAACAGTAATAAAAAAAATAATCACAATATATTGATAGTGGGGTCACTCAGCGACCCCGCCTGGTACTCTGAGGGTTAAATGTGTAATACAATCAATACTATTAGGAATTTTTACTTAAATATTTTAATGTTTTTCTAGGCTGCTGATCGCAAATTGGCACCAAAGCGAACGAAACCAAATATACTAAAAAATAGAAGCAGTACTCCACTATCACATAAGGATTCAATAAGATCAGAATGGATGACAGACGATTTAAAAAATTTAACGGACAAGCTAGTTCCTAAAATTCCAAGGCCACCAAATGCTTTTATGATATTTGCAAACGAATGGAGAAAAAAACTAGCTAAAGATCACCAAGGTATTTAACTTGATTATTTTACTATTTTGTTGGGTTAATCATAAATATTTAAGTATACATTTAAATCAGTCTAAAGATTATTTGTAAGTTTAATTCAAAAATTTACTTATTATATTTGTACGAATTTGTTGTTTAAAAAAAAAATACTAGTTTCGAGACTCACATCTTTTAAAGTCGATTTCTTATAAATTTATTATTCATAATTATATTTTAATCTAAATCTGTATAGTTTCAAGATAGTGCCATTGCCACTTTCCCTATGTAACACATTAACATTTTTACACTGCTGTATTAAGAATAAAAGATTCTTTAAAATGATGCCCTGCATGACCCTCTGTGGTATTTGAAAAAATTAAATGACGACACAATACAAAAACAAATGAATAAATATATGTCGCTGTAGTGTCAAAATTGTTTATAGTATAACCCTACCAATTTTCACTATCCTAAGTTAAATGGTTTAGTACTTATAGGGGTGCTAATACCAAACTGGGTCACTCAGTATATTTTAAATGAACTACTCAAATAATTTATCAGTGATGAAATAACATTTTAAATCGTTATGTTATTGTATAATGTTCTTTATTATTTTTCGTTACATATAGTTATAAACAGGGGTTTGGAGCGGAGCACTGAGCAGTGGAGCAATGGGTTTTTGCCCAGAGCAGGAGCAGAGTTCGGAGCAAATAATTTTGAGTGTTCCACTGCTCCAGTTTATTATGTACAATTTTTTTAAAAAGTACTTTTTTTTCTTTTTTTCAACGTTTGAATTTGTTTTTTCAAACATTTATTTAACTTCCGTTGTTTGTTAGGGTCAAATATTGTTATTTTTGACCAACTTGTACATATCCGATAAAATTAAAACTTTGTTTTTAAAAACATTTTTTTAATCAAAAAACTTTTTTTTTAAATGTTAACAATATTTGGAGCCTGGAGCAGGCATTTTGATGCCGGAGCGGAGCAATTTAAAAATTGGACTGCTCCAAACCCCTGGTTATAAATAACATTTAAAAAAATTAATCGTTATGTTTTATAACATTATACAGGTTGTGTATAAATTGGCGGAAGCGCTACACGTGGCGATGTTCTTCGTAAAATTCTAAGTCGCTAATCTTTATACAAAAATGTTGTACCTTGCTTGCTGTGTCTGCAAGAGGTCCTTAAAGTTTTGACATTCAGTGCTTTAAAAAGTGTTATTATTTAATATTTTTTAATGAAAAAGCTGTGATTTGGAATAAAACTAAATTTCGAATAATATTTTTTCCTATATATTGTGTTTTCCCTTTCAAAAATCAATGTTGAAAATATATTAATCACTGATTTGAATAAAAATAATACACATGGCAACATTGTCATTAGCTGTCATCTCTGTTTTTCTTTTAATCATTTCTAGTTTGTGTTAGACGATACCTAAAAGTTTGCAGCTATGTTTACGAACTGAAGGCTTTCAGTTCAAACAAATATTATAAATACCTAAGTAAAAATTGCTGATAAAAAAATGTCCAAATGCAAATCAATGTTGCCAAGTTTTTGTTTCTTTAAATGGTTCCTGAGGCCATAGGAAGCATGGTATAACATTTTTGTATTAAGATTTTTGACTTAGAATTTTACGAAGAACATCGCCACGTGTAGCGCTTCCGCCAATTTATACACACCCTGTATAACGTTACATGAATAATGATATACAGGGTGTGTATAAATTGGAGGTAGCGCTACACGTGGCGATGTTCTTCGTAAAATTCTAAGTCGAAAATCTTGATACAAAAATGTTGTACTATGCTTCCTATGGCCTCAGGAACCATTTAAAGAAAAAAAAAATGTGGCAACATTGCATACATTGATTTGCGTTTGGACATTTTTTTATCAGGAATTTTTACTTAGGTATTTACCATTTTTGTTCGAACTGAAAGCCTTTAGTTCGTAAACATAGCTGCAAACTTTTGGGTATCGTAAAACACAAACTAGAAATAATTACGAGAAAAAGAGAGATGACAGCTAATGACAATGTTGCCATATGTATTATTTTCATTCAAATCAGTGATTTACATATTTTCAACACCAATTTTTGAAAGGAAGAACACAATATGTAGGAAAAAATACTATTCGAAATTTATTTTTATTCCAAATTGCAGCTTTTTCATTTTGCAAGTATTAAACAATAACGCTTATTAAAGGACTAAATGTCAAAACTTTGAGGACCTCTTGCAGACACAGCAAGCATGGTACAACATTTTTTTATTAAGATTTTCGACTTATTTTATATTATTTTACGAAGAACATCGCCACGTGTAGTGCTTTTGCCAATTTTTACACACCCTGTATAACGTTATAAAAATAATTATAATTTGTAACTCTGAAACTATGTTTGGGATATTTAAAGCGTAAATTTTAATAAATAGTACTAAATTACCTTTGGATATTTTATTGTAGTTTTCATGTTCAAAATACAAATAAAGTATATATTTAACTTGGGAGAAATTAAAATTAAATTTTAAGAAATAGCGTCACAAAATAACCTTTTATGAAACGTTATATCGAGGGTCTCATATTATGTGCCAAAAATACAATAATGGAGATTCTTCCCCAAAAATGTGTTAAACTGAAGAAAAAATATACATTTTTGTATGTCAGAAAAATCAACATATTTTGATATACAGGGTTATTCAAATTCGAGGCCCACCATGGGGATCTCGCTTATTATAATAGCTAGAGTATAGGTTTAAATTTGGCAAAGTTGCTAAATTTGATACTTATTGATAATCCAAAGAGAAATTGGGAATATCTCAAACGGTATCCGAGAAAATTAGGAAAACTGGAAAATGCGTTTTTTGAAAATCGTCTATAACTCCTTTGGAATTTGAAATATTTTAAATGTGTAAAGACATTGCCCTAGCAACTTTTCAAGCCGAATCGAATGGTGGTCACAAATTTTTGCTAGATCGATTCGTTTTTGTTTTATGACAACCAACTTTGTTTTTTCTTATGGGTGCAATTTTTGTTATTTACATAATCAATTAGCATTAATTTTTCTGAATCCATTGAGATATTACACATGGTATTTTACTTCTACATTAATTGTCAAATTTGAAAAAATACGTTTTAAACAATAACAACTATAAATCAGGTAGGTCGGTCATTGTAGTTTATGTTGTTTCCATGACTACCAATCAACAAACTAAAAGTCTGTTACTTGTCACATTAATAAATTCGTAAAAATTAACTTTAATAACGAAGAAAAATGCGATATGCTCCGAATTTTTTATACTGTTCTTTTAAGTTTTGTTATACTTTATCACATGCTTTATACAAATTTACTTGAGTTTCTGTTAAATATAGAAAAATAGTGTTTTTTCCAGATATGTTTGTTATAAAAATGTTTTTTTTAATTGTTATCTGAAACCTTTCTGCCATATTTTTCTCTAATTTTGGCAAAAGCCTTATATTTCCCTATGTTTCTGTCCAACGAACAAAAATATGTGTGCAAGGTTTGTCTTCTATCTGGATATGTTTCTGCATATCGTTGACAGTGTAGATAAAGTTCCTATTCAATGAATAAAAAATTAAAGTTCATTTTTACGAATTTATTAATGTGACAAGTAACAGACTTTTAGTTTGTTGATTGGTAGTCATGGAAACAACATAAACTACAATGACCGACCTACCTGATTTATAGTTGTTATTGTTTAAAACGTATTTTTTCAAATTTGACAATTAATGCAGAAGTAAAATACCATGTGTAATATCTCAATGGATTCAGAAAAATTAATGCTAATTGATTATGTAAATAGCAAAAATTGCGTCCATAAGAAAAAACAAAGTTGGTTGTCATAAAACAAAAACGAATCGATCTAGCAAAAATTTGTGACCACCATTCGATTCGGCTTGAAAAGTTGCTTGGGCAATGTCTTTATACATTTAAAATATTTCAAATTCCAAAGGAGTTATAGACAATTTTCAAAAATTGTAGTTTCCGGTTTTTCCTAATTTTCTCGAATAACGTTTGAGATATTCCCAATTTCTCTTTGGATTATCAATGAGCATCAAATTTAGCAACTTTGCCAAATTTAAACCTATACTCTAGCTATTATAATAAGCGAGATCCCCATGGTGGGCCTCGAATTTGAATAACCCTGTATAAGCAGGAACAGAATTGAAGTGATTGCATAAAAATTGAATTTACAGGAAGTTTTTCTCTTTTCTTGAACAATTTTACAAATGGCTCATACGCCCCTCTGATATAAGACCCTCGATATAATGTTATTGAAATATCGTTATGTTATTGTATTGGAAATTATAGTTGAATCGTTATTATAGCGTTATCGGGTATTGTTCTGTTACGTTTTTCATCCCTGGTTTAAAGCTTCTTGTATTTTTATTAATTTTAAAGTTTATAAATGTTGAACATGTTTTAAAAGACACAACAATTAATTAATTCCATTTAAATTACTTTTCACTATCGAAAATATATTATCACATTTTAATACAGCACTTTGACTTTTCACTGTTTTAACTGTTCACTGAAGAAAATTTTAACATACAATACATTAAAGTAATGGTATTTGATGTTTTTTGTATTTATGTGTGTTTTTTCTATTAATTTAGGGGAGAGTAACAAAGAAATATCAGTTCGTTTGGGAAATATGTGGAAGTCGTTGCCAAATTCAATTAAAGATGCATATTATACAGCAGCCAGAAAAGCAGACGAAGAGCATAAAATAAAATATCCAGGGTATGTAATGAATTATATAAAATGTTCACGTTTGTTAATTTATTGCATGTTAGATATTATTATAGTCCAAAAGAAGCTCGAATAAGAAAAGATTTAAAATCGGCTGCAAATTTTCGGCGCACAGTTCCATTTGATGCGGTACAGCTTGTAGCGCTGGTTATGGATGGAAAAAATGAAGATGGCACGAAACACACGAATGTGATTGATGAGGTACTGTAATTACTATCCTATGTTTCGTCATAGCTTGTTTATTAAATCAAAATGATTAGAGAAACAAAAGCTTATAAACGAATAGTAAAAGAATAAATGATTCCATGTTTATAGTAAATGTCCAAAAAAAACTAACATTTTTCATTTTCTTTTTTTTTTGTTACCTTTATAGTTTAATTCAAACAGAATGTGTTTTTTTAATTGCATATAATTTTAATCTCTGTCTAAAAATCATTAAATTACAAGGCTAAACATAGGAATCTCACTTATTTTGAGAACTCGAAAGGGGTTAATTTATGGTTAATTGGGGCAAATTTTTGGAAGTTTGTGCTGAATTCAAATTTTTAAAAAAATCTATTGCCCTTTCAGATCAGAAGTTATTCAGGAAAGACAAAAGTGACTGAATTTGGCTTTTTTCTTTATTTTTTAGATATATCGAAAAACTAAAAGCAACTTTTTATTCTCTATATTTTTTTATTTAGTCATGAGTCCTTCTACTGTTAAGGTGTAGGACTGTTGAATTGTGTTGTGCTGACTTTTTTCCATGTTTTTCTGTCTTGTGCTAGCCTTTTTATGTCTTTCCATTTGATGTATCCGTTGCTGCTTTTTTAACTTCGTCTTGCCAGCTTTTTCCCGGTCTACCTCTTTTGTTTTTTTCCTGTGATCTTGCTTCATAGGCTTTTCTGATTACCCTTTCTTCTTTCATCCTACAAATGTGACCCAACCATCCCAGCTGCCTTACTTGTATTTTTGTTTCAACTGATTTTGTCTTTAATTGTTCTATATGTTTCATTTCTGATTCTATCTTTTTTGGTTTTTCCTTGGATTTTTTTAGAACCCCATTTCTGCTGCATTCACATGGCTACTATTTTTGTTTGTGAGTGTCCACGTTTCACTTCCGTATAAAAGTGCCGGAGTTACTACTTTTTTTACCACTTCCACTTTTGTTCGTTTCGGGACTTCTCTATTTCCAAAAAATGTTGTTCTCAAACTGTTAAATATTCTTCCCACATTTCCTGCCCTTTCGCTCATTTTCTTGCCCATTCCTCCACTTTTCTCTATGATCAATCCTAAATATTTTAAAGCTTTCTATCTGTTCCAACCTAAGCCCATTTAAAGTGATGTTATGCCCTTTGTTCTCTGTTGTAAAGATCATAATTTTAGTTTATTTTGTATTTATTTTTATATTGATTTTTTATCATTCCTGGTTTAGAGTTTCTAGCTTATTTTGCAGATTCTTTTCCGTTTCCGCAACTAAGACGATGTCATCTGCGAACATTAGTTCAGTTATGTTTATTTTTTCCATTTTTCAGCTAGCTAGGTGAAACGGTCTCTTTTTTTGGTTTACTTCTTTAATTATGTTTGCTATAACAACTGCGAATAATAATGGACTGAGCATGCATCCTTTTTTTAAGCTCTCTTTTGTTTCAAACTCTGCTGGTTCTTCATTCTGGGTGGGTTCTTTTCTATATATTTCTAGTACTGCCATTAATTTTCCAGTTTAGTCTAGGGTACTACCTTTTAATGCAAAAATCCAATATGGCGTCTATAAGAAATAATAAAGTTGCTGATAGTCCACAATAGGCAAATATCTGATACAAAATCTAATTCGATCAACATATGGAAAATTAAATATTGCTTTAAGAAAGTGTTATTAGTTTTTCAGTCTCTAAAAGTAAACAAAACTAACCAAAAAAAGGACATTCCTTTTTAAATAACTTCTGAATTTAAAAAGTCGATGCAATATTTTTCAGACTGAATTTAGCACCAAATTATACAAGTTTTCTCCAATTTAACTGACTTTTTGGTTCTTATGGTAAGCAAAATCTTCATGTTGATCTTTAACACATGGCGGCCATGAGGATCACAGGTGATCCTCAGTAAATTTTTTGTATAGAACGACACACTGGAAAACTCCTTTCATGCATCAGATTTTGATTTGATTTAACTTTGCTGCCATCTGAACTTGATTTTTTGACCTAATTAATTCTACTTTTTTTTATATGAAGGTCACCTGGAAAATCATATGGTGGCAGCCAAGGTGTTAAATTTAAGACACCCTGTATATAAGTTTATTTAATTACCTCATTTGTAAGAAGCATTTTCTAAAAGAATTTCTAAAATAGTTTCAAAACTCGTTTCTTCAACAGCAGATTTTTATTTATTTATGATGGATAAATTCATATACATAATTATTAAATAAAAATGTTTATTAAAATTTTGTATGTTTAAATAATTTGAACAAATAAATAAGACTGCAACTGATGAAGTGGTGGGAATCTAGAAACTGGTATTGCATTTCATCACGATTTCCTTCAAAAAAAAGATGGGTGATTTTTAACTTAACGTATTTAATTTATATTAATCAATTAATCAATTGCAGCAATTGACAATATATCAATTAATGTTTTGTGTATATCTTGATAAGTAGAAAAACAGTTTTCAAATATTTTTTTAATTTTTAAGATTAAGTTATTTATCAAATTGTATAATTAGCTTAAATAAATGTTACATAAACAGTTAACAATATTTATTCACTTAGAATCATGCCGCTTATAATTGTTTAATGTTAACACTGAGCAAATGTTTTCACACAATAACTAACATTTCTATAACTTGCGCAGGTGAATTTAACGTTGGATGATAATAAAGAAGATGCAGATGACATTGACATAGAAACCGTAACAAGTGAAGCAAAGCTTAATTCTTCCAAGGAGAACTCTGATCAACTTTACGATAAAAACAGCAGTTCAGAACAGTTATGTAATTAAATTAGGTTAACTTAACACTAGAATAATATTTTATTGTTAGTGAATTTTTTCACAGACTGTCTTTTAATTGGTACGCTTAAAACTATTTATTAATTACAGAATGCAATTATCTTATTGTAATTTGTACAAAATTTTTCTTTTATACATTTTTAGCGAAGCATGGCGCAAATAATTTTTTCCTATTTAAATATTTATTATTGCATTTTTTTGTGAAATATATTTTCAGTATTTAAGATATTTTCTGTTAATTAAAGTTTTATTTGAATTAAGTACTTCTATTGAGTTGTAGAGTCAAAGGTATTTCTAATAAAGACTAACTTTGCCATTATATTACACATACAATTGTTTTCTTATGCGCATTAATAAACCAAATGTAATTAAAACCTTAAGAAAATTACTGTAAAAGAAATTAAATATCTGTTTAAGATGGAAGAGAATTTTGAAATGAAAATCTCCAAATATATTTTTGAACAATTATGTGAAATTTGGACTTTCCTTAAGTATGGAAATGTATGCTCTACTGATGAAATTATTTTATTTTTGAAGTTCTAGTCTGTTATTTAAAAAACGCAGTTGATTCTGAGGGTGGCCATTAAAGTGAAATTTGGACTTTCCTTAAGTATGGAAATGTATGCTCTACTGATGAAATTATTTTATTTTTGAAGTTCTAGTCTGTTATTTAAAAAACGCAGTTGATTCTGAGGGTGGCCATTGAATTTTCTGACTGGATCTAGCAAATATATAAAATAGGAGAATGCAATAAATCGCACCCCAGCAAGAAAAGTGACACAACTCAAAAAGCTACCTCTACCTCCAACTTTACTACAGTGGTGAGAAGTGACAGACATTTACAATATTTTTTGTAGCATATAAGCCAAATAAAAGTTCAAGGATATGTCTCAAACATTCACAGATACTTAATTATTTCAATTCTAAGTTTTATGAATACGTTTTATCGACATACTGAAAAAATTCTGATTTCGAATTGTGTCACTATTCTTGCCGGGGTGCGAAATATGTTTGGTAAAAAATTAACAGTGCTTTATACAACAAGTAACAAATTAATAGATGTAAAACAAATTAAAACCGTTTCAAAAGAATAATTATCTAAAAACTAGGAATTAATTGATAATCTATGACACACTTAGCGCTTTTTCTATTTTAAGTTGAAATCTCGTAATTGTCTCATAAATTTTTATTTTTTAAAAATTTAAATAATTTTACGTTGTAGTCTTATAGACTAATAAGTAAATTCGTTCTATTTCTAGTATACTAAAGAAGTTAAGATAGGCTGACCACTCGTACCCAATTTTCGGGGACAGTCCCCGAAACAAGACTCAAGTCCCAGATTATTCTTATCCTCGATTTTCATAATTTTCCTATACACATTTAAAATAATGAATGTATGGTACTATTACTGTTGCCAAATTATGCAAATCTGTTTAGTTTGGCAATATTGTAACAGTGTAACTGCTTATTGGCCACGAAAACTGGAGTTGGGAGGAGTTTGTGCACATGGCTGTCAGCCACCACCGACATATCCTCTTGCAAAAATGTGTCGAGTTTTAATTCCCGCTCTTTAATTTGAATTTCGTTTATTAAAATGAAAGTTGTGGTTTGCGGTATACAGGATACGAGAAAATAGATTTCACGAAAGTTAGTCGAGGACCCTTTTTTTTGTGGTTACCCCAGCTTAGTGTCCCCAAAACTTTGTGAAAAAAAATGGTCACCTTAAGTTAAGATTTTAAGCGGGGTTCAGACGATCAATATTTATTGTCAATATAATATAGTCAATACTGTCAAAAAATATTGACAAACTGCATTTGCCTCACACGATCAATATTGGAGGCATCCGGGTGTAAAACCTGTTAAGCAGGGGTGAGCAAACTTAATACTGGTATGATCGACATTAATTTTTCTTATTTATGCGCGATCGACTTCGAAAAATGGGTTAAATTAAAAACAAATAAAAATGTAATTAAGGTCTTTATCGATAATAAATCTGCTAAATTTTTAATACACATTTTAAATTAAAATATTTGAAATTAACCTAGTAAATTATTTAAAATGTCTGCGATCGACTGTCGAACTGTTCGCGACCAACCGGTCGATCGCGATCGACCGTTTGCCCACCCCTGCTGTTAAGTAACAGTTTTTATATGCGAACTTTTCTGCACGTAAAATGTTAACCATCATAGCTAGCGATTCCTGTAGTTATTTGGATCCAAACATACTGTAGAAATAAACAATAATAAACCATTTGCACTAAAATTAATTTTTTAGCGGTTTTGAAAGTGCTTTTCCACTTTCCTGCAAACATTTTTTTTTGTTACCTAACAGGTTTTACACCCGCACACCTTATTTATTGACAATACATTCAGTTGAAGTTGAACAATGTCGTGTAAAACGAAAGCTTGTCTTGTTACTACTATAGCGTTATCGGTGAAAACACAAAAAAAAGAATATGGACTAAGGAGTGGCTGTTAAGAAGAAACGAGTTTCCCCACATCAATTTGTTAAACGAAGTTCGCATTATCAACCCGAAAGATTTTGAAAATTATTATCACATGACTAGCGCGTCTTTCGAGGAACTATTAAATCTAGTAGGACCAGCTATCGCGAAACAAGATACAGTCATGAGAAGCGATATTTCTGTTAAGGAGAGGTTATCATTAATCTGCTCTTCTCGATGCAAAGTGAGATAGTGTCAATTAATCCCGGTCACACGATCAATATTTATTGTCAATACCATACATATTTTACTTTTCATCAAACCTGCCCATCAATAGTTTAAATATTGACAATATGTCAATATATACCGTCACACATTCAATAATATTGACAATACTGAAATATTGACAATATATGTTGATCGTCTGAATGCCACTCTAGAGTCAGTCACCCACTGACGTCTCCTAGCTGTTCTAACATTGAGGGTACCCTATTTTGTAGGCTTCCGCGGCCGATGTCCAATGTATACAGGGTGTCCCAGATTACATTTCCAGCATGGGGATCTCGCATATTATAAGAGATACAGGTTTGTTTAAATTAGATGAATTATTCCTAAGGATGAGACGAGCCACAATCAATTTTTAAAAGTACAAAATTCCTCGTGCTTCAGATGTTATAGCAAAAAATATGAAAATGTTGAATTTCTTTTTTCTCTCATAACTTTTTTGTCTTAATCATTAGAACAATTTTATTTGTACTTTCGTAAAGTACTTTTTAATGGAGAATGTAACTGTTATTTTAGATGTTTTTAAACACCTACCATTTTTGAGATATTACTCCTAACTTCATTTTTTCTTATGGGCCACGAAGTTGGCTATGGAATAGTTGAATGTGCTTTTTTTTCCTCTTTAAAATGAGATATTACTTGCTACATTTATTTTTATAAATAAGTCACAAAATCAAGAAAAATCGTATTTTACCCATCACTTATCAAGCTATCTATGAAAATAAAAACAACTAATTAAATGTCAAATGGCAGTTACCGTTTGTCTGCGTTATCATTTATTAGAATTTCACATTATTGTTGTGTAATTCGATAGTCTTTGTAGTAATTGTTATAATGATGGCTACTTTTAAAAATAGCGAAAAATTTGACATGTTGAGATGCTACATTCTTTACCATAAAAATAGTGTAAAAGCTAAGCGAATATACTTAGCTATAAGCCTATATCCCGAGAAAAGGCAACGAAGGATGGGTAATTACAAAAATTTGGAAATAAATTTAAAAGTATATTTTTTCGACAAACCAACCAAAAATCCAAAACAAATCAATAATTAAATAGAATTATTTATTTTACACAGTTTCTATTGCAAATAATGTGGCATTTCAACATATAAAATTTTTAGTTAGTTTTAAATGTGCCCATAATTATATGATAACAAATTTGCTACAAAGACTATCGAATTACACAACAATTCTAATAAATGATTCCGCAGAAAAATGGTAACCGTCATTTGACATTTAATTAGTTGTTTTTATTTTCATAGATAGCTTGATAAGTGATGGGTAAAATACGATTTTTCTTGATTTTGTGACTTAATTATAAAAATAAACGTAGCAAGTAATATCTCATTTTAAAGAGAGAAAAAAAGCACATTCAACTATTTCATAGCCAACTTTGCGGCCCATAAGAAAAAATGAAGTTAGGGGTAATATCTCGAAAATGGTAGGTGTTAAAAATAATCTAAAATAATAGTTACATTCTTCATTAAAAAGTACTTCAGAAAAGTACATATAAAATTGTTCTAATGATTAAGACAAAAAAGTTATGAGAGAAAAAAGAAATTGGACATTTTCATATTTTTTGCTATAACATCTGAAGCACGAGGAATTTTGTACTTTTAAAAATATAGTGTAGCTCCTCTCGCACTTGGGAATAATTCATCTAAGTTAAACAAACCTGTATCCTTTGTAATAAGCGAGATCCCCATGCTGGAAATGTAATCTGGGACACCCTATATAGGTTGTTTCCGGGATGGGGGACATCTCCAGGGGTTGTTGGTTAAACAGTTGCTGTGCACTAACACTAGCATTGACTGCTTTTTTTACACTATCAATGTCACATTACACGTTACACCAACTTCAATGTTTTTTTCCTCTTGAGTGTTCTTAGTATGTTCATATTATCGACAAGCTGGTTAGCCTCGATATTTTTATGCTGCAGTAGTCTTTCTTTGTGACTTCCCGAAAATTTCTGGATTTGGCCGCCCACAAACCACTCCAAGGTCGCTATGGAGATCATAATTTCTAATGTACCATGCTGATGCTCATGATTTACATCAATATCAGGAAGATCTTGTATCGTTCTACCTCTTTTCCTTTTGCAAGCCTTGCCGAAAGCACTGCAAGGGTGAATCTACGATGTTCCTTGATACTTTGTTTTGAAATGTTTGGATTATTTTAATGTTCCTTATTTTTGTACAACCCCAGAGCTGTATGTATATCAAGTAAGTGTCCAAATTGGTTTTAATCAGGGATGGAATAACGTTTTAAATCGTTACGTTATTGTATAACGTTATTTATTATTTGTTTTCGTTACATAACGTTATAAATAACGTTAAAAAAATGAATTGTTATGTTATATAACGTTACATGAATTATGATATACTTACAGGGTGTTTCTTAAATAATGCGAAGAAATTCGGGAGGTGATTCCTTATCGGAAATAAAGTGGGGTCTTTTATATAACAATTTTTTCTTAGACGTCTCCTTTCGGAGTTACACCCCCTAAAGGGGATCGGTAAAATTGGGTTTTTATTTTATTTCTCAAATTTAGATAAATGTAGGAGAATGATATTCGGTAGATGTTTTATACTTATTAAAAGGTTTCCCATAGTAGTATTTTCAATCATCTTCCACCTTCATAGGGGGCTGATAAGTGCCACCCCTGTTGGTTTTTTAATCAGAACTTTTTGGTGAGTTGAAATTTTGCAATTTAAATTTTTTTTTATTAGTTTGATTTATTTAGAACCTTTTTTTATTCTTTAGTTTTTCTCGTAAATCCTACAGTTTTAAGTAAAAAATTAAATGAGTGAATATGATGCCTATGTTCATATTGGGTAGAATTGACGGGCGTTTTAGCGTTGTCGCCGCGTAAACGTCAAAATGAACATATGAACATAAACAAACCAAGGTAACCACCAAAATGAATCGTTTAATATTGGAATATTTGATGGTTCATGTTCATTCATATAATTTTTTACTCAGAGACTGTAGGTTTAACGAGAACATTCAAGAATAAAAAAAACTTCTAAATAAATCAAGTTTTCAATAAACAATTTAAATTGCAAAATTTCAACCCACCAAAAAGTCCTGATAAGAAAACCAACAGGGGTCGCACTTTTCAGCCTCCTGTGAAGGTGGGAGATGTTTAAAAATATTACTATGGGAAACCTTTTAATAAGTACAAAACATCTACCGAATATCATTCTCCCACATTTATCCAAATTTGAGAAATAAAATAAAAACCCAATTTTACCGATCCCCTCTAGGGGGGTGTAACTCTGAAAGGAGACCTTAAAGGGAAAAAAAATATATGAAAGACCCCCCTTAATTTTCGATAAGAAATCATCTCCCGATTTTTTTCGCATTATTTAAGAAACATGCTGTATAAAAATAATTTTTATTTGTAACTCTGAAATTATTTTTGGGATCTGTAAATGTAAATTTAAAAAATAGTACAAAATTACGTTGAGATATTTTATTTTCATTTTAATTTCTAAAATACGGACAAAATATTATATCTTCTGAAAATATAAAGATCGCCATATAAAAATTTAATTTATAGAGAATAACGACACAAAATAACGTTTAACGAAACGTTATCGGTTATTATAACGTTATATAACGTTATAAAAATATCGTTACGTTATTGTATAAAAAATTATAGTTGAATCGTTATTATAACGTTATCGGGTATCGTTACGTTACGTTTTCCATCCCTGGTTTTAATATCTGCTTTTATAGTAGAAGCTTATTATGTACTAACAGAGCTGAGTTTTTTTCTAGCACCCAATACATTTTTCGATAACTAATACCTAATTCCTTTCTTTTCTTTTTGACATGAGTTTTCCAACGAAGTTTATGTCAAGTGTTAAGTTGAGGTTATCTGACCATTCATGGTTATCAGAGTGTGTTCTATCCGTTTGTGGGTAAAATCAACCTGGACTCATGGTTTCGTTAAATTTTATTCTCCAGTTTTGTTCAGCTTTCAAATTTATTAATGACTGCTGTTTCTTCGTTAATTTTTCGGACAGCTAGAATGGCAGTATCGTCAGCAAAAGTAGGTATTGTGTTATTTTCTGGTTCTGGGAGATCACAAGTGAAGAGTAGAGATACAGAACTGTACCTAAGACACTACCTTGTGACACTCCAGCTATAATTTCTTTAAGATTAGAATACGCATCTTCCCGCTTGATCCTAAAATAATAATAATAAATAAGACATCAGAATTTCTGTGTATTGTTTGAAAAGGATACGTTTTAATTTGTGATGGCGCCACATACAGAAATACTGCAGAACAAATTCTTTTTTCTTTTAATACTTTTTCAATAATATTAATTATTCTATGGATCTGGTCAACTGTGGAGTGTTTATGCCTGAATCCAAATTGGTAATTCAGGATAAGATTTTTACTACTAATGATGGGTTGAATTCTCTTGAGAAACAGTTTCTCAAAGAATTTAGACGTGATAGGTAACAGTGAAATTGGTCTATAGTAGTGTTTCCCAAACTTTTTACTCTGGGGATCCCTTCAAAATTAAAAACTTACGGAGGAGCACAATGAATCGTTTTGTAGACAATATTTTAGCCTGGCAAATAAATTTGGATGATTTTCGAATATTATGAACAGGCTCGTGGGACGTGGGACCCCTTTAGAAGAATTTAGGGACCCCAGGGTCCGCGGACCACACTTTGAGAAACACTGGTCGTCTATACGATGTGGTTGCGTGTGGGAGTTTACTGGGTTTTTGTATGATGGTTATTGTTGCCACTTTCTCCAGTTTAGGTATACGTATTTTAGTCTAAATTTAGCATTGATAAGGTTGGTAAGCTTGACATATGCTTTTCTAGGGAGCTGTTTTAATACTTTTCCTGAATCAGTTCAAACGCTGGAGCTTTTTCGGATGAATATAGTTTTTAATTTTATTCATGACCTCCTTAGAACATACGAATGTTATTGTTTCATTTTCTTGTATGGCGTCCTTATCTCATTATTAAATATTTGCTCTCTAAGAGAAGATATAATTGCCACTGTGATAATAAAACAACTTGATACAATAATTTACTAACATACAAGTACAGGGCAAACGTGTTATCAGTTAACCACAGGAGACAATTAAAGACTAAACATGCGAATTTGCACTCGGATGGGGATTGCAGAAACGTTTGTGCCTTTATTTGTTAAACATGAAAAGTTAAAGCTGCCATTATAAGTTATTAGCTTCCACATGGATTTAATAATTATACAGGAGCATGGTAATTATTCAATGGCTAAACGTAATAAAGCTAGCTGGTGTGGCTACCAAATTTCATTTATGTTCTATATTTTTTGATGTATGTTACTGCAATGTGGACCAGCTTTAAACAATTTAGTATACAAACACAACTTATCTGATAACAGAGGCTTTACTACAACACAAGATTTTATTGCTAATACTGTTTCCTTCAGTTATTATGGTTAAAACCAGGGATGGGTAGTCGGTAGAGAAATGAACGACTTCCGACTCTCGGAGTCGGTATTATTTAAAACCGACTCTGACTTCCGACTCCTTTCTTTAATGCACTATACTGGAGCATTAAGAAAAATCGGTTAAAACCAATATTGAATATTTTTAATTTCGTGTCCGTTCTTGAACAAAAAACAAAATATCGTTTTTTAAAAATGTCGGCTATTATCATTATTTTGTTTTCGTTCTGTTCTCATCCTTGATAAAAACTGAATCAGAGTCAAGAGTCGGTCGTTTTACCGACTCTCGACTCCCGACTCCGACTTCCCTTCCACTTGAATTCAACATTTTTTACTTATACATTTCTTGGGCAGGACCAAAGCAACTTATTTTGCTGACTGATTAGATTATTTACTTCTGTTTTTAATAAACATAACATAAGGTATGCAAAAAATGATTCGTTGAATATGATGAATTTGAAACAAAACTCCAATGATATTAGAAATTGACAATTTCATTAGCTAAACATTTCTTTTATATAAAATTAAATAATTATCATTGTTAAAACACTCATTCCACCTTAATACGAATATGTATCCATATCCTATTTTTATTTAAACTTTGGCAGGATACTAAATTTATACCTTTAGAAATCCTCTTCTTCCTTTGAGCTTCGTCAAATTGTAAAATCAATGCCTATATTTAGTTCAAACGACGGTTTCCTTTGCAAACTCTATGTAAAGACGTCTCTAAACCTCGAGGTGTAATTTATCGAGCATATCTAATTATGCATGTCAGTTTCGGAAATGTTACATTTATGTAAAGATCACACCTAAAAAACTTTTCAAGGAGTAATATTCAGAAACATTTGAGTTAGTCATTCAAAAATAGAAATGGGAGAAAAATATAATGAAAGCACCCTGAAGTTAAATAAACCAACTGCAGAAAATGTTGGAAAATACTTACTGTCAACCAAAGTTTGTTAATTAAGGCCCTACTAAACAAATTAAAATATTATTCCAAATGCCATAACTTCGATTTTAATTGTTTTTAAGATTTAGATTGTTTAAGTATCCGCTTGCAGTTAGGTATATCTACTGTACAGAAACAAAACTGTGGTTAGCAAGAACAACGGTGGATAATTATTTTGCAAAGACCGGAAGGTGAAAAAACGTATAGTGTTACTTTTTGTGATTTCATAATACCTGTACGTGCGTGAATAACGCCAAAAGAATGTTAAAAACGTATATAAAGATTTAATAGTCAACACGAAAGTGGTTGTTACCTATAGCAAGTAGGTACCTTGAGAAATAACGGGACTTCTTTTAAAATATCTTGCAAAAAATAATTACGCTAGATAATAGTTGGCATTATTACTAACCGCAAAATTAAAATGTTATCTTTTAAAAATCAATTTAAAAAAAGCAGTTGAAAGCGATTCCGGACAAAACGTTTCCTAGGGCCATGGATTCGTTGAATTAGTGATGTAAACGGTGTTCAGGAGCGAGCGGGGATTATATTAAATAATGACATAAACAAATATTTTTTATCTTTCTTGGGTGTTTTTTTATGGCCTCAGTCTGGGAATTAAATTGTCACACTGTGTATACTGCACATATTGCGCCAAGTTCCTAAAATATTCTGAAAAACTAAAGACGTAATTTTATTGTTTTCTTTATCAAATCTAACCCCGGGAGTCTGTTTAGTTTTTGAGATCCGATGGTCAACTTTTTATTTCTTTTGGGCGTCATGTTACATTTTTATAATGTCAGTTGACGAATTTTGTGTTGAATACAATAACTATAAAATTTTTAAAATACGTGCAGATATACAGGTTCTTTCAATTTAATTGGCAATATTGGATCAAATATTTCGAGTAACGAAGTTACAAAAAATTATTTTAAATAATATTGATTCCACTTTATAAAGGAAATCTTACACCGGAAATGAAATATTTAAATTCGTTTTCGAGATATAGCCCAAATATAAAACCTAGATGTTATTAATTAAGCATGCATTCGCAGTTCACTTGTTTTTTTACATATATTTAAGTGTACTTTTCCACTCATTTTTATATGTAAAATGCAGAAGAGGAATAAAATTTAAAATATTGTAGAAAACTTTCAAGTTGCGTCGTTAAATTTTCATGCATTACACCGGGTGTAAATGAAATGTGGTACACCCCCTTTTTTCTTTGGTTTTGCTTTTAGATAAATACAATTTTGGACATATAATATGTGCAAAAAACTGGGCAAAAGCACATGCACACAATTGTTTCACTTGTGGTTTCGCCGCAAAGGACCCCAACTTCGTTATTTTAAATGGAACACCCTGTATATTTTTACATTTTTGGAAAAAGGAAGCAATTTTGGAAACAACTGCACTATTTTGGTTAATTTTTATAACCTCAAATAATTTTTAAAACAAAATTTAATTTTTTATTAAGTGTACCTGCATAAATTGAATTTTATTATGTCAACAATTGTCCAAAAAACGTTTTTGTACATTTTCATTGACATTTAGCTTACTTTGATCGATTTTGAAGGTTACGGAATCGGTTTTTTAACAAAAAGACAATTTTTTTATATGGAACTATGGTGGTACAAGCGGTTATTTAAATGGAGCATCTTCTAACGATTCCATCGATACCAATAACTTTTTATTAAAAGTCTGCTTCAAATCTTCAAATTATTGTAAAGATTTATTAAGAGACCCTGTTAATCGCAGTGCATACTGTGCATAATATCAACAAAACAAATCATTTAAAATAAAAACAAAGGTGCCACGGAAGATCGCTGTGGAAACAAACAAATTAATGCTTGTTTACATGTTTGTATGTCATTGCGGTGGTAGAAAAATGATTACACAGTCATTGAATTAAAACTTAATAAAAAATTAAATTTTGGTTCAAAAATTATTTGAGATTATAAAAATTAACCAAAATAGTGCAGTTGTTTCCAAAATCGCTTCCTCTTTCCAAAAATGTAAAAATATACACGGTGTTCCATTTAAAATAACGAAGTTGGGGTCATTTCCGGCGAAACCAGAAGTGAAACAGTTGTGTGCATAAACTTAAAAAATCCTGTTTTTTGCACATATCATATTCCTAAAATTTCATTAATCTAAAATCAAAACTAAAGAAAAAACGGGTTGTACCACACTTTGTTTACACCCGGTATGTATGTACAATGTATTTACGAATGACAATGTTTTAGTTAATTTTTGATGCGATGCACTACCGTTTCTTAATTCAAAAATATGAATAAATAGTTGGTAAAATGGTTCTAATATATTTAAAAACAAATGAGTTCGAAGTGCATGTTCAACTAAGGTTTATGCTTGGGCTATTTGGAAACGAAAACAGATATTTCATTTGTTTTCTCCATTATTAAGCGAAATGCTTGCCTCGATAAAGCGATTTAAAATAAAACACCCTGTATAGCTGAACATATTTTTAAAATTTTATAATCATTTTAATCATCACAAAATTATTCAACTGATAGCATCATTAAACTGTAAGTTGGCGCTCATTAGAAATAAAAATGTTGACCATCGCACCTCAAAAACTAAATACACTGGGTTTATTTTAACAACGCCTAGCGATTAAGACCTCTGTCTTTTCAAAGATTTGACTTCAGGAACTGGGTACGACATGAACGTTTGCAGTTTAGATTCTTAGCAGGCACATAAAAACACTTTCTTGATAATTTAACCAACCTTTTATCTTTAACTGTTTCCAAGATCACCATGTTCTTTATTATGAATCATACACCATATATTTCAAATTTGTGAGTATTTACTCAAACAGAAATTAAAATATTCTGTAATAACATTCGCAGCAGAATTCTTGTTTTAAATCAGACGAATATTGTATCAAAAATTAATAGAGTAATAGAAATTAATTTAAAAAAAAAAATTAACCGATCTTCTACACCGGTTAAATTGCGTCGGTCCGGAACAAAACTAGAATCGGCCAAATGGCGAAGAGAAACTAAATCAATTTTTTTTAAGCGGTTAGTAGACCTTCTGTCCTAAGTTTTACGTAGAATATAATTTTCAGTCACAATGTTTTCAGATAACTTGAACAGCTTCAAAACTTACCAATACCTTTTTTATTTTTTCATATTTTTATGTACCTACTTTGTACAAGCGCCTATAGTGTTTAGACAATACATTTATTTGGTAGGAAATAAAAACAACACATTTTGGTGCAAATAGTTTCTTTATAATGAATTATTAATTAATTTGTACATAGACATAATCAGTCACACATTTTCGGAGATTCGCCTATACTAGTACCAACCCTAAAATACAAGTTAATACATAACCTCCTTTAACTAACAAAATACATAGCACTTGTAGGAAAAAGTTCAAATTTTGCTGGTCCTATACGCCCAATAATATTAATATCACAAGTGTCGCTAATAAACGTCCACGCAAACATAATCTCCAAAGTTAAGAAATAAAAAAATGCACATGTAATTGGAAGAAAAATAATAACGTTTTAGTATTGTAAAAGTAAAAAAAAATTTTAAACAAAATAAACAAAAATAAAAGAAAGACGCTTTTAGTGCGCATGAAGACCAGATAAAAAAATCGAACTTTTCTTTCACTGTTAGCAGCGACATCTGCTTCAATTTTGTTTGCATTACAATAATAACACATACTTTCAAGTAAATAAGCATATCAATAGCAATATCGATACAATACCGAGAATAATAGTTTTTTGCTTACAACATGATGACTGACTAGCATTTTTTTTTTAATTACAACAAATTAGATTTATACCATTACGCTCTTTAGCAGTAATGACGTATTCAATAATACTCATGAATGCAACAATATGACAATTAACCACGTATATATGCACTCAACTATCTTCTATAAACCTTAATAAGCTGAAATACAAAAAGCTTCGTTAAGTATTTACAATAATATATATACGTACAATCTTTGGAATAAGTGAAAAATACAAATAAATAAAAAATAAAAAACAAAACGCCGCCTCAAACATTCTTAACTACAAAAAAAAAAAACTTAACTAAAGAAAGGCCCCTATACATATAACACGCACAGTTGATGGAACAGGCAGTTTTAAAGTGAGTTACAAGGAAACAAATTACAAAAAAGTGCTTGATGCTGTGCACGTCATAAGTTTGAGCGAATAACTGTTAGCATTCATTTATTAACATTTATTTAAAAAACAATTTATTTCTATTTATCGTAAGCACATATTCATTTGGCATTAGACTTTTATTTTAGAAGAAATACGCAACTGGTTTTATGATCACAAGACGTAAATAATTTATTTAATTAACATCGATCTCACTTAACGCGGTTTAAAAAATATCAAAATTATAATTGGCAGAAAAGAATCTTAAAAAAAGTGAGATTCGACATTTAATGAAATAATGCCATGATTAATTAAAAAATAGAATGTATAAAAGCGTACACTTTAGATGTTTTTTAAATTATTTTGGAACCACACAGTCGCATATTAGGAGGTATTCAAAAATACGTAATAAATTCGATAAAATAATGAAAATTCACGATTTCAACAAACTATCTAACTAGGGGCAGATTGCACAAAGTAATAGTTAGTGTTAACCCTAAAACTAGGCAGAATTCCAGCTCTGTTGGTGCTGTTATTGCCTGTTAACATGTATGTTAACACTAACTGTTGCTTTGTGCAATCGCACCTAAGCGTAATGCAGTTGTTTTTGTAAGCGGTCCAAAATTAATAACGATAAAACAATTCCAAAAATTGTACTACTTTGAAATTTCAGAACGAACGTAAATATTAACAATAATTGAAAAAAAACGACCAACCTCTCAATTTCAATTTCGGCAGATTGCTAAAACGCGAAGTATAAACTCAAATTAAACTTAACCCGAGAATATTATATCTCGCTGTTTCCGCGAATAAGGTTCACAATGAACACCAACAAATGCAATCAAAAGTTAACTCAGTTTAATTTCTAATTACTTTTGTTTGTGAACGTAAGCAAAATGTTAGCATCAATTATTCTCGATTTAAATGTGATTCGATTTTTGATTTAACTGGCGTTGCCATAACCTATTTTCATATTTTATGGACCTGCATAGTAAAATGTTTGTTGAAATATTTAAATATGCTTTTTGTTAAAGAAATAGACAAAACAAACTTTTGATTAAATGTTAAGTCTAAAACGAAATGATGGGAAATAAGTTTATAAATTTAATTTATAGTTCGTTGAGAGGGTTGCAATTTATTAATTTTAATAAAAAAAGTAGAATAATTTAGAAAACACGATCAGTCTTGTGGTTATCATGCCTGAATGTGGTTGTTTTAAAAGCGATTACATACATACACCAGGGGTGTCAAACTCGCGGCCCGCGGGCCGCATGCGGCCCACAACGAACATTTTTGCGGCCCGGCCAATATATCGGCACACAATAATATATAATAAAATAACAAACCGACGCAGAATAAAAATAAGATAGGTAGAATTCGCTAAACGTTTTTTTAATTTTACTCATTTTTTGCTATTAAACAAAAAAAAAATTTTTTTGCGGCCCACCTATAGTAAAACCTTGTTAGTATGGCCCAAGTTAGCCATTCAGTTTGACACCCCTGACATACACTATATTTGTGTTACATTAAGTTCATTAATGTGGTCTTGTAGTATATACGCTAAAATAAATTACCTTATTATTATTATTACAACTTATTATAGAATGTGGTAATGACCAAGAAATTTATTAGCAGTAAAGAACTGCATTACGTCTTGTTTTCTTAAACCATTTATTAAGATATTGCATAATTAAAAAAGTGCTTAAAATTATTTAATATGCTTATGAAGCAAAAATGTTTAAAGTCTTATTTTTATTTATTGAAAAATAGTTACCCTCATTGTTCCATATCTATTACGAGTATTTTAATTGCAGAATATCGATGAGTGGTAGACATTTAAGTATATTATATGAATATTACGTTTTTTTATTAAGTATTGTTCATACGCTCTTACGAAGTACTTATTAGCAGTAAACTTTACAATAAAAAAAAATAGTTATATACAGTCTGCGATTACAAAACGTCGAGAACACATGTTAATTAATTTCGCGTGAGATTTCAAAAACAGTAACATTAGCAACTCGAACCATGTTATTAAAACTCGATTATCTTCCTGAGGATAAATGCGATGCAAAAAAAGTAAAAGTTTATCGAGCGTGTTTACAATAAAAGTAGTAAATTATACGTGCGTAACCTAAATACGCAAGGAAAATCGATGCACAGCACATTTTAACAAAAGAAGTCCATCGGACAGGGGTGGGGTTCGTTATTTACATACACACTACAATCCAAAGGTTACGATTATTGTATTTTAATTCCGTTGATGATTTTTTCACACAAAAATATATCTCTTGATATGCAAAATGTTTTACATTGTAATAAAAATAAAGGACGATTTTCAAAAATTGGTCCTGCTTGCTTAAACAGGATTATGTGCAACAGTTAATAGTTAATGTTTCAGATATTTTCATAAAATACTAGCTTCATTATCGTTCTTTGTACAATACATCGTCAAAATACATAAGTTCACGACACTCGATGTGACTTGCAATTCCCAGAACACCATTTTAAACCATAATAAATTTTTCATTATTTAAAGAATAAAAAATACATTATTTTGTACAGATTTAAGAAAAATACATAAATAATTGTATTTGCTTGACATATATATGTCTTGAAAAATTAAATATATTCTTGATTTAAATTCACGTAAATTTAGTGTCTCATGGAGAAAATAATATTAAACAGTTCCAGAACCACGATAAGCCTATTCTTAATTTTTGTGGCGATAAATATACTTGCAGTGAGAAGAAAATTTCAGATTTGCGACGGCTCGACTTACGACCGTTGTCAAATAACAATTGTGTCGTAAAACCGGGAGTTTTTTTTGTATAATAAACTTGACAAAAAAAAACAGGACAAACGCGATGTATAACCATTAAAAACTGGAAATAACGAAGGGCAAAATAAAAATTATAGCCGTGTATGTACCTTTAACCCAGCTAATGTAATATTACCGCCGTTGATATCGACGAACGCTGGCTTGTGTTGCAGTGGATGGTGTTGGTGCATGTTCCCGTCAAGTGTGCCGGTAATTCTACTAATTGGTGTAATTGAATGTGGGTAATTGTGATAATAATATTACGTATTGCTCACGCCTACATTACGACATATTTGTCTGCAACAATTGTCTCTTCCATTCATAAGGATATCAATATACAGCGTGGTCCAAATAGGCGGACTTTTTTATTTAGTGGCCGATTTTTGATTTAATTTTTAGCCAAAAAAATTAAGCTACAACCTTTAGTTAAAGTATTTATTTCTTGGTTTAAAAAAAAGTTTAATGTCTGAAAAAATAGCTATTTTTATAATGAGGGAGGAAAGTGCAACATTCCCTCCTGTCGGTCTGTAACTTCACTCAAGGGAGGTAATGCCACTTTACTCCTGAGGTATACATATGATCTTTTCCATGACCTCATAATTTTTGATAAATAAAGTTTATTAAATACATATTGAATCTGACATTATGTCAAATTCAAATACCTGTCATATGTAGCCGGTTTTCGTAATAACACTGTATAAGCACAAATATCTACCAATCATGAACGATTATATAATCGGTTCCGCGGTAACTCTTAGCAACGGGAGACCAAATTCTTGCTCTCTACGGGGGCCAAAGTATTACTTTCACCCCTTTAAATATGATAGAAAATGCAATTTTTCACTATCGTGGAAAACATGTTTTTCTATACACGATTATTCTGGAATTCTAAACATTGCTGTTAAAATGATAAAATGTTGTTTTAGTCTTATTATTCATGAGTATAAAACACAAACGTATTTGAAAATCCACACAATAATTCGAGAGATAAAACGCAAAACACTGACAGCTATCCTATGCTGTGATAATAAAATGCTTGAAACGGCTTAGTGTCGGTGCACCGGCGTAAAACAGTCGTTTTATTACTTTTGGAAATCAATTTCATTTTCAATATCATGAAACTACAGTTAAATGTGAAGGTGGTAATGTTATTCGTCACTGTTTTACATTATAGCCAACCATTGCAATTCATAACACAGCATAAGATGCTTATGTAAATCGTAAGTGTTTTGGATTCATCTATAAAATAATTGATGGAATTTTCAGACATTTTCATTTATTGAACTTAAAAATTATACGAGTATAACAGAATTATAAAATTTTAAAAGAAATCCTTATAACTTGAAAAATAACAAAATTTAAAGAACATAATATCCTTATTTTGGTTAAAGTTAAAACAAAAATCGGATTGTAAGTAAAACAATAAAAAAAAAAAAAATGGTTGAAATATAGTATAAAAATAATTAAAACGGATCACTACGGAAAACTACGGACGTGAATTTGGTTTTTTAATATCACATTGTAATGTTATTAGAAAAAATTGCAGTATACCACAAAGAAAAATGAATTACGAAAACATTATTTTTAAATTATGACATCACGGCTTTTAATTATTTTTGCTGTTCGATTACTTACGTACAATTCCATATAAAAATGCAATTTTAACTTAACAAAGCGAGTTTTGCGAATCTCTCAGAATGTTAGGCGCAAAATTTATATTCTAGACTACTTCGACAATTTTGTTCACTAAATATTAATTGCATATTTGATTGTTGCAGACATGGTTTTATAGATCGCGTGTTTAAGTGCTAGATTTTTTACTAATTTGAAATTTAAGACGTCTGGACACGAAATGTCTGCTCTAACAAAGGCGTATAGAAATGTTAACAGTCAAGTCTGACTTCGACATGATCAGCGACCTCAAATCACATAACAAGAAGACGCGATTTTATCCGTTCAATTTCAGTCGCATTTTAAGACCGTCAAGTAATATACGAAGTTTCGATATTTTATTTACTTTTATGATGTACAATCAACTTTCAGTTGCGTTTTAAGACCGTCAAGTAATATACGAAGTTTCGATATTTTATTTACTTTTATGATGTACAATCAACTTTCTGTCGCTTGGCGTAGAAGTTTAACCTTCATTTAGTCGATAAAAGTCAATATCTAGCAGGATCTTCCATTTCCATTTTGCTAAAAGTGTAACAGATATACATTTCCGCCGCGCAGCTTGTTAGCCCGTAATGAAACTTGTATTTTATGAAATATCTGGAACTTTTCTAGCACAAAATAGTACTTTAACCGACTACAGTCGTAAAACGATGTAAATGAATGTATACGCAATTTGAGTTTTTTAAAAAACAACAAATGTAGCTCGAGTAATTTTTCGATTCAGAAGCGTTACACCCTTCTAATCTAGACCAATTGAAACGAAGTGACATTAGACTCCTCGAGATGGATTAAAATTATGTTTGATTTATTTCGAAAATGTATTTTAAGTGGATGTAATGATAGGATCAAAAGTCGTACACACTCAAGCAACCATAATAAACTAAACGTGTTTTTTTACACAGTATTTACAGAACTTATTAGCACAGAACAATGCAAAAGTTTCTTCAAATTGCTTAATGAATACGAAAACAAAAGTATTACTGGCCCGTATTTAATTTATTTCACGTGAAACTTATTTTAAAAACACTTTAAACAAGACAGCGCCCCAAAACACAGCACTAACAACCAGCGGTAATAGCATTTTCAAGTGGCGAATTTTGCGTTTCGTTTTGGAATTGTTAGGAACTCATCAATTTGAAGTAAATTCCGATCGCCCTGTGCATGATTACGGACTAATATCTATTTAATCACATAACACTAAATAAAAACGCTTTCTTATATTTACGAATACGACGATCACACACACTTATATTAAAATAATATATACAAAACATTAATACAAAGTAAAACTAAACCGTAATAGGCGGCCTAACGTTTTTATTTACAACATAAAACTTGTGTTTCTTTCCAATGATACCCCACATAACGGCTACATTTTCAATGAGTACGTTACAGGGCATAGTTAAAAGTGCACCGCATATACATAAAAGAAATCGTACTAAACCAAATCTGTAAACGGTAAATGACTTGACGACCCCAAACACGTACATGTATATGTTTACTGCTCCGATAAAAGCGCAAATAAAATCGATTGGCGGTGGGCAAGGAATTGGACAAAGAGCAGCTAAAATAACGTTAGAAGTAGACAACGGTAGAGTTACCCAAGAGTAGCACGATATCGCTAATAATAATTTTTTCTCCCACGGAATGGCCTTGGTGTGAACTACTAGAAGAATCCCTTGAAGCCAGCGCTTTCTTTGCTGTACAAAATCCCACAGCGTGAAAGGCGATTTTTCCCACATCTCTCCCTCGACGAAGTTGAATGTGTAGCCTTCATTATAGGCTCGCATGGCGAAATAACAGTCTTCAGCTACTGACCCATCTGGACCGTTGTCGAACGATACAGCTTTCTCTGCGCCAACCTTAAACAAAAATACAGACTTTAGTCAATACCCCAACAAAATTTATGTATATCAGAAATAATTGTTGTTTTGCACATACAACATTCAATTAAAACTTGGGTAGAAATACAGTAATTTATTTCTTTAAATTCTTAGAAACTTAAGTACGTGCCGTTTCAAAAACAATTTAATAAACTCAGATAAATGGTACATAACGTTGTAAAATCTTGCTAAAGGATCAAAACCAAAACTTTATAAGAAATCCCAGGATGACAAATGTACGTTGAGGTAGCATATTTTAAATCTGGTCCATATTTTTATTATTACTATTTTACAATTTAATAAAGGAGACTATCAGATTGATGATCAGAAGAGACCTTAAGCCGAGCACATTCATCGAAAAGATTTTAAAGTGACTCTTAATCCAATAAAAACCTAGAGGTTTTGCTAGTCATTACAACACAACGCCCTGCTATACTGTGTGACACTAAATATTCAGTTTATGCACGTCAGACTGACCTCACATTTTGTTATAATTAATTAATTAATAATTGTGTCCAACTGTCTCTTTAAAACTGGCTGTTTTAAGAACGTTTCATCAAATAAAAAGAAATATGCTTAGGAAAACATTATTATCTACAAAGTGCAGATCTCAAATTTAATAGTAATAGTTACTAAAAAATCACAAATTAATATGAAATGTAAAAAATAACTTAAATTATTAAGTTATAGCTTTGTTTTTGTGTTTAATGGAATACAAGTAGACTATTTATGTAATTTTCTTTTTCAATTGTCACTTTCTAAGGATCTCTTGTCGAAATACAATACAAGACTCTCATCTCTACATCATGTACTTATTTATTGATCAAGATACGAGAGAAGAAATTGGTGTAGCATTTAGAAAAAAAATCCCTTGAAAAAAAAAAGTTATTTTTAATCAATTTCGTTTAAATCAATAATGGCATGCCATGTTCTCTTTTTCCAGTAAGCCATAATTTTAAATATTTTTGCATAAACTTTTACCAATACAGTAAGGTTTAAAAGTAATGTAGTAAATAAATGCAAACATTTTTTGCAAAGTTTTCAATGATTTTTTTAAAAGTAGTTAATGTCAATGTTTTTTTATCTAAAAAAAACTGCTAACACAACGCATAACAACCCAGAATTATATCAATGAAATTAGAAAAAAGTACCTAATCTTGTCTATAAGGCTATATGGTGGCCATTCAAAAAAATGTTAGTTTGATCAGCATCTCGGAACACGCTCAAGCTAATAAAATACTAGTGCCCTAAATATAATTGATAAAAAATTGCCTAAAAGCTAGCGAAATATATATTTTTTCCTATCAGTCACTATTCATTAGATATTTGTTTGAAAATGTTGTCAAATCTTTTACAGTTTTTTTTTCAGAAAGTTGATAACATTGGTTATTTTTGAAATGGCATTCAATTTCTTTTGTAATCTTACCCAACTTTGCTGATTCTTCAAACTCTTCAAATCTTATAATAACAAAGTTACTCAGGTCAATAAATATCACACTGCATGAAGAACGACATAATAAATCATACAAATTCCGAAAACATTCAATATAATAAGAATTCAGCATGAACAATTTATGATAATTTACGAAAATTGATTTATTATTCTTTGGCAGTTTTTATTAGACATATCGAGCGTTTATCCCTTTCGCATACGCATTATTTATGTAATATGCTCACAATTTGATGGTTATGTACACAGCACGGTGCGGTGTGTAGATTCAAATACATTAATAATACAACATGAGCTGATGTTTTTTTCGTGGTAAATATCGGAAACATTATAACCCTTTTCTGTTACAATGAACGGTTTCCAAATAGATTTCATACTAGATAGTAACTGTGTCACGCAATGTACTGCAAAAGTGAATAATAAAATACAATTGCGGGTTGTAAAAAACAGACACAACTTTCGTAATTACTAACTTCAACCCCACACTAAAAAATCGTTGTTATTATTCGTACTGCGAGGGTAACGACATTTCATAATGATAAGACATGCACGTGAAATAATAAGATGTAAATGTAATGCATATACCTACGTTATTAATGTACACGATATGTGCGTTTTTAATTTAAATACTCATAAAATTATGGATTATGAGTTGTGGTAACACAACTTTGACATGAATTATTATATAAAAGTGTATTAAAGATAGCATTGACATGTTACTTTTAATCTAATAAAAAAATTAAATTGGATTGGTCATTTTTTAAAGTAAATAGGTACCTGATGTGAATGAAATTATAGCGATGGGTTAAAAATACAATAAAACTACGTCTTTTGTATATGTCTGGTTGATTTGACTGGCTCATGTTATATCAGTTTGAGTTTGAACAAAAATCTTCGGTTTCAATTCCTAAACTACACTTTTTTTAAGTAATGTATGTGTATTTACGTAAGGTAAATACTTACGAGGGCCAGTCAAATATAAACCGGATTTTTTCCCATACTCTGTATTAAATTAAAAATTTTCAAAAATACGCACAACTCATTTTTCTACATAGTTTCCGTTGACATTTACACACTTTTGCCAACGGATTGGCAGTTTTTGTATTCCTTTATTGTGAAAAGAAGTGGGACGTGTGCGAAGCCAATTACACACAAATTGCTTCACCTCTTCATTATTTTGGAATTGCTGTCCTCCTAACGCCTCCTTGAGTGGTCCAAATAAATGATAATCACACGGGGATAAGTCAGGGCTCTAAGGGACATTTTTAATAGTAGTCTAATGCATTTTTATTAATTTATCTTTGGTTAAGGCGGCAGTATGCGGTCTAGCGTTGTCGTGCAAGAGCAACACGCTGCGAATGGAACGCCACGTCTTTTGGACCTATAGGATGTCTTGACTTTGTCCAATAGTTCGCTTAGTCCAATGCTTTTACAAATGTTATCCACTGTTAACCGCCGGTTCCCTTCAATAAGCCCTCGAACTGCTTGAATGTTGTTTGAGATTATGCTGGTCTTGGGGCGACGCGGATGGGGCAAGTTTTGCACTTCACTACGTCCACCAGCGAACGATTTATGCCGTGCAAACACTTGTGTCCTAGATAAGGTTTCATTGCCAAACTGTTTACGTAATCTTATCAAAATCTCGATGGGTTTCACTTTTTCATTCGCCAAAAACTTAATAACGCGTTGTGCAACGGCACTGGGCACTACTTGCTCACTCATAGTGCTAGCTCAAAAACAAACAAATGTGAGGTTATGTTTTCGACTAAAAATGAGTCACGGCACACCCATTAACAGTCCCATTGGGTATCAGCTGCGAACGATCGCTCGTTCAGTGGTATGGAAAAAAGTCCGGTTTATATTTGACTGACCCTCGTAAAACAAAAACACTTCCTTAACTATTGCTTTAATTTTTGAAAATGTTTACTATGTCTTACGTAAGACAAAAAACGGGAAATTGAAACTAAAGAAAATTGAATTTACATACCAACGGATAAAGTAATCTGTAATCTACAAAAGCACTGACCAGCAACTATTAAAAATCATACATGTTTTTTTCTCTTGCAATATTTTTGGACAACTTTGAGATTAGACCACATTACGAAACAATGACTTTGAACAATATGTCACAATAAGTATATTTCTATGCTTTCTAAGCACCGTTTAAAATTTTTAACGCCTAAAAGGTTTAAATTTGTTAAAATTACTCACAAGGATCTGAAGATTAAGGTGATGTAAACCATCAAAATTATCTAAACTAACCTAAATAAAGTACATATTTAACAACATTACTCTATTTGACGAAGAAAAATTTCGAACAGTTGAATGAAACGTAAAAAAGTTCTTCCCAATGCTTTTCTAATGTGCAAGCTGTCCTAAACATTTCATTTAAAAAAAGTTGTGTGTTAGTAAATCTTAAGTCCAACGCACCACTTAAATTAAAGAATTAAATAAAAGTTAAATATTTAACGTGTACAAGTTTTCCATACGTTAACGTTACATGTTGCGTATGGATACACAACAGTGTTACATTTGTCGCTAGTGGTTGCCTATTTATTAGGTGCAGCATACTAAATACACGCTGAATAAAGTTTCTTTCAACGGATTATTTTAAATGCATTTGTTTATCGAAAAATAAAACAATAGTAATGTATAAAGTACATTAAAATTTTGTTAAAAGGCCTACTAACTCAAAACACTCGTTGTTTTCTGTTAAGACTCGCATAAGCATTTATGGGATTCTTAAAAATGCATCATTTTTGACAACGTAATCATCTAGTAACAAAAATAAAAAGAGTGACTAATAAACATCTTAAACAATTCGATAAAGTTTTAATGTGCTTATTTCACTCATTTAAATTTTCCATACATTAAATTTATTGTTCGTTAGCAATAAAAATTATCTCTATCACCACGACTTAAAATTTTTAGGCAAATAAGTATCACCTTTAAAAATAGTTGCTCAAATTTAGCTTCGTTGTCAAATTGGTTTGTTTGGGCAAGCAATAAAATTATAATTTTACACTTGCCATACAAATTTACAACTAGCATTAGTAATAAACATGCAGAATATTATTAAAACCTCCGAAGTACATACGCTTGAAAATATGTACGTATGTTTTCAACAACAAGCCCATGCATCTCATTAAAAAGGGTAATATTTTTCATATTTATTGTTCATCACTACAAAAATGTACTGTTCGTTTCGTTGTTTATTCTAATTAAAATAAAATATTTTTTGTTTACATAAGTCAGAGGTAAACATGGCGAATATTGAAATAACTTTAAGGAAGAGAGACTAAATAGGTTTCTGCATTAGACAAACAACAATACGGCAATGCGAGTTCGGATATAGCCGAGGTCGGTGAGATTTTTTGGACGAGAGAAACATCCAGTCGAGCGTTTCAGAAATAAATAAATTGACGATGTCTCACTACATGTGAAAGATTCCATACTTGGTCAATTAATACAACGATAGACAAAATTGGTCAGGGTAGGGAACTCGCTCCCCAAGATCGGTGATTGATTTTTGTGGAAATAGATCAATCTAAACTAAGCATACAAAACTTAGTATATACCCGGGAATTCACAAGTACTCGGGTTTCCAATAAAAGAAAATCGACCTTAGCAAACAAATATCGTTGTTAGCGGCAAAGTGTAAGTATGTATTCTACAAAATGCCTAGGCATTCTGTGTAATGCCGGGTGAAATTTAGCAAAGTATTAAATAATAATGATCCTACCTATAGTCGTTATATGTCGTTTTATAAAACGTCGAATGTTGAGTAAAGTGTATAATTATAAAATTTAATAAGGATCAAAACATTATATTTTCTCACAAATAAAAATAACAATAATGATAATAATTATGTGTATACTTTATTTATTGCAATGCATAAAAGCAAGCTTTAAACAACCTTTAACCTGACCCTCTATTACTGACCAAGTGAATGAGGGTCAGTTTAAAGGTTATTATTTTATTACCAAATTATACACTTTGCCGCTAACATTGCGATGCATTTAGGCCCGATTGCATAAAAGTTGGGCCTGGGATTAGCCCCGGGACTAAACCACGTTAACCCTAGAACTACGCAAAATCGCAGCATACTTGGCGCTGATGTTGCCTAGTATTGGGGATTAACTTGTATGTTAACACCAGTGTTGCTTTGTGCAATCGTACCTTAAATATTTTAATAGCTTTTGATCATGTATAGTAAATGCAATACTTTACTGTTCGAGTGGCTGATAACATAATAAGTACATTTTGCAACTTAATCAAGCCGTTAAAAGCAGGGACTGAGAACGAAACGAAAACGAAAACGTTAAACGAAATTAACCGACATTTTTTTAAGAACGAAAACGAAACCGAAAACGAAATTATTATTTTTCGTTCAAGAACGAAAACGAAATAAATATTTTCCAAAACCGGTTTTAATCGGTTTTAACCGGTTTTGTCGCTATTTCAATTTTATTTGTTAAACACAAACGCGAATTTACCTTCTGTGCTGGGGAGACTCCACGAGACAGTAAAAAATCTGACTTGAAATAAGTGAGCTTCACTTTTCTCCGTATATTTACGTGAACATGTATTAACAACTTTATTGTTTATACTTGCAATTTCGTGTAACACAATTAACGGTACAGATATTCTCTATTTCTAATTTGTTTTTTAGATCATCAATATAGAATATACACTTGATTGGATATATATTATCAATGTGTATGTTTTATTTGCGTTTAGACATAATAATAGTAAAATTTATTCTTACTTCGAAAAGGACTAATGTAAAAGAAGATTTATTGGAAGATGTGTTGCTAGTAAGATTTAACGGAATGTGAAAATGTATATTGTATGGTAGGTATGTACAAACTATAAAGTTAAAGTATATTTCAAGTTAATATAAGTTTTTTTTTAAATATCTTTTTTATTTATAACATTTAGTAAATTATCCACTTGAATTCATTCTTTTGTCTTTTTAAATAATTATAGCAGGATCTAATTTAATTCAAATGCATAGATTTTTAGTACTAAAACAAATTTAAAACAGCACTTGCTATATTTTCATAGTTTTAGATAAAAGATCGTGTGTCTAATTTAACCTAATCACGTTGTGTTTTTGCACCTTACGGGTGTTAAACTTAATAAAATGGTTAAATGTTAATGTGTTTAACGATTTGGTAAATTTAATATGGCGATGGTTCGCCAGTCTAAAATATGCTGTCCGTGAGCATCAAACCCCATCGTCATCGTTTATATTTTAGTTGATAAGCAAATATTGTTATTGTATTTATAGAGGGTTGTGGTGACTAGAAAAAAAATTGATTTTTTGACGACAAAACAAATATTGTAAAACCGGTTTTAACCGTTATTATTACGGTTCACGAAAACGAAAAAAGAATTTTTTCGGTTAGAACGAAAAGAACGAAGACGATATATTTCGTTTTCGTTCTGAACAGAAACGAACGGAATTTTTTTCGTTTTTAGTCCCTCGTTAAAAGTAGTGAAAAAACAGTACTTTTCATATTAAAATTTTTGGCAAATTGCTTTAAACACGCGAAAAACTGAATTAGTTGCACACTATCAAAACCGAAGATCGCTGGTCACGTTATATAAACAACAGAACTTTTGCAAAATATCACCACACTAGATCACCTTGAGAGAGCATTCTAGTATAAACAGAACAAAAAGTAGACCTATCTGTTACATAACGCATTTTAATGAGTTTCACCTTCAGTAGCGTCTAGCATAACAAACAACAATAGAAATATTAATAAATAACAAATCCCAATGAGGTCCAACTTCGAAATCTAGACGTTTTTAAGTACTGTTCGTATTTCAGCTATCAAAGCCCTTCCCCGTACCGTTATGTACCATAAACGGGTAATTTCATTCATAAAATTTTAGGAATGCGAACGTTAGTGATATAATAACGTTGTGTATATATTAAAATCATAAAAGCCGTACGCTGTATTTGGAGAAACAATAAAAGAAAGAACCGGAAAGTCATTGAAGTGAAACAGGCGAACAGGTTTACAAAATTGTCGCGGATCTTGCACCTGCTCCTTGCAACATTTCATCGTGTTCTTGTAACCTTCAAACGAATTAGTCTGGTTACGTCTGGTACGTAAAACCTCAATTTTGTGCGAACTTGAAGTCATTACAGCAATTGCACAGACAACTGGACAAAAAGAAAACAAACGAGGTTCGTTAATTTTCACTGTTCGTATTTGAACAGAAGGAAATTATTTTATTTTAAGATGAGACGATCTGCGGAGGTTTCGTAAATATTTTTTTCGCACCTCTTTGCTAATTTAAATGGTACACAAAACGTGGAATTCAGATTAGTGTGTCGCACGTCGAAAAAGGTCATGAATAATATTCAGCAGAGGCGCGACTAAAACTCCGTGAAAGTGACGAAAGTAAAATTATATCTGCGAATTTTTTCATTTAAATTTAGTGCATAATACTGGGATTCCTTATCTTAATTAATTAACGATTTAATTGAATTTTCATTCAAAAAAAATTTTTTTTTTTGTGCCAATATTTTAAAAGTTAACGCAATTGCATGTAAGTTGCCTAAGTACTGGTAAATCCACACAAAACAATAAATAATTTTATAAGTGTTTGCAGATAACATCAATTGTTCCAAAATTAAACAGAAAAAAAAGCAGAAATATCGTTTTTTGCCTTTTGTTTTGCGGACACTTAACGAAACTAGATTATTTTGTGTAATGAATGCTAACAGTGGCATTTGTTTGTGGATATACATATGCGCCGCTTATTCATAAGTCACTTTGCGAAACATGAGTTAAAGATGTTTATGAACAATGTATGGTATTTTTATCTTTAAATATTTTGTTTGCAATTTCTTTCAAAATCATTAGGTACTATTTCCATCAATGGAAATTTTATTGCTAAACAGAAGCGCAAAGACATTTATTTTGAAAATACTTGAACAAACTTATAATAAAAAACATTATATAAATTACTTATATTATATACTTTACTCATCAATTTTCTTTAATCTTATCAAACAGCACTTCAGTAAAACACATCGGACAGAATCAACTCAAGTCCGTAGTTTTTATAAACTATTACTCCTAATTTTGAAAGTGGCTTAAGGTACTTTACGTACAGTAATGGCGATTCGTTAACGTCTGCGCAAAAATATAAGCAACCGAGATAACAAATATAAGTGAAACGTCTCTATAGTTAGCATAAATAATAATTTTATGCATTCAATTGCAAAACATTTAATATCTCTAAATAAACGCCTCATATGTACTGTCAAACGTTTTGTACGCGATAGTCATCTTTTTTATTTCTTATGGACGCCATTGTGAATTTTCACACTAGCAAAACAGAACATATAATTATAAATACAACAATCACAAAATATCACACGATAGTTTAGTCACCAAAAATTTCAAAAAAGTTTACTATCGCCTAGAACAGCTCGGCCCAACCCGCGGCTCGCGAGTCGCATGTGACTCCATTGATTTTTATCTGCATCCCTTTTAAATTTTCGAAAATTTAAAATTTGCAGTTACTATATCTAATGAGTTGTATAAACAGTTATAAGCAGGGGTTTGGAGCGGAGCGCGGAGCTGGAGCGCGGAGCAGTGGAGCAATGGATTTTTTCCCGGAGCGGGAGCGGAGCCCGGAGCAAAGAATTTTGATTGCTCCACTGCTCCACTTTACTATTATAAACTACAATATTTTTTTTATGAATTATTCTCATGGGTATAGTATTTAATAAAATTATAAATAAACTAAATTTGATTTTTTTGAAGTAAAATTATTATAATGTAACTTTTCTGAATATTAATTTTCGTTATTTTGTATTTGACGCTGGGTGACGCTACGGTCTGTTTGTGTTCGCTATTCGTGTAACAGATGTAGCAGCGATCGTTGGAAGTAATTGACAACTTAATACGTTTATGAGGTTAGTTAGGTTCAGTTTGTTTTTGCTATATCAAATATTGTAATTTTTGGTCCATTTCCACATATCTCATAAAATTTTAGCTTTGTTTTTAAAAACAAATTTTTAAATAAAAATCTTATTTTATTAATATTTGGAGCGCAGAGCGGAGCTGGAGCAGGCATCTTGATGCCGGAGCGGAGCAACTAAAAAATTGGACTGCTCCAAACCCCTGGTTATAAGTACATGTGTAAAATAAGTATATTGTTGTGTGCATGTGCAATCAACATTAGATCAGTATTATAAATTTTTTTAGCCCCATAAACAATTTCGCTTGGATTTAGCTGGCCTAGAAAATACTAAAGGATACCAAAAAACAAATGATGTCGTTCCATTCCTCACATTCCATGATATTAAAATACCCATTCGTTAAATTATCCTAAAAAAGATACCTTCAAGAAAACAAAACATCGAATTTTCCTGTTTATTTCTGGAACTATTCGAGTTATCTAAATAGATTTGAATTCAGCTTGAAATTCTACACACTTTTGCCTACTTAGAAGAAAATATAGTGGAACATCCTATACAGGGTGTGTATAAATTGGCGGAAGCGCTACACGTGGCGATGTGCTTCGTAAAATTCCAAGTCAAAAATGTTGTACCATGCTTGCTGTGTCTGCAAGAGGTCCTCAAAGTTTTGAAATTCAGTCCTTTAAAAAAGCGCTATTATTTAATATTTGTTAATCAAAAAGCTGCGATTTGGAATAAAAATAAATTTCAAATATTAGATATTGTGTTTTCCTTTAAAAAATTGGTGTTGAAAATATGTTAATCACTGATTTGAATGAAAATAATACATATGGCAACATTGCCATTAGCTGTCATCTCTGTTTTTCTCGTAATTATTTCTTGTTTGTATTAGAAGATACCTAAAAGAATGCAGGTATGTTTACGAACTGAAGGCTTTCAGTTCGAATAAACCTTGTAAATATCCAAGTAAAAATTATTGCTAATAAAAAAACGTCCAAACGCAAATCAATGGATGCAAGGTTGCCAAATTTTTGTTTTTTTAAATGCTTCCTGATGCCATAGGTAGCATGGTACAACATTTTTGTATTAATATTTTTCACTTGGAATTTTACGAAGAACATCGCCACGTGTAGCGCTTCCACCAATTTATACACACCCTGTATAGTGCCATTTTTTAAAAAACCGTGATGTTTAAAAAATCTATGAAACGGTCATGATTGTTTAAAAGTAATCAAAATAAGCGTATAATAGGTTTTATGCTTTTCTATTTTCAATAATTTGTACTTTGATAAATGAATTTATAAAAATAGTCGAACTATTTACTTACAGAAAATTGCCAGCAAAAATCAAGGCTGCCATGAAAATGAGTAAAAATTGACTTCAACTGTTTTATTAGATCCTTACGTGTCTTATGACATCAGCGTAATGCAGATGCAAATTAAAAACAATCAAATTGCGTACAACCATAAAAAATCTTTAACCAAAACCATCTTAATCTTACCACGTTGACTGCTTAGTGCCTAGGCTTATTTGGGTTAATGAAACTCCGACGCCAATTTAAGATCGCTATACCACCAACTGATAAAACAAATAACCACGCCTGACTTTGTTTCCTTATTTCAGAAGCGAAAAACCCATCAGTTGCATGTATTTGCTAGGAATATAAATGTACTCGTATTAGGCTTAGGAAGCGCTTATTATTGCGATGATACCGCATTATTGTAAGATTTTTAACTTATTTTGCTTAAATTTAACCCTAATTCTTGCCCTACAGTTGTTCCGGCAAAATGGTTAATTCGGTAAGGGTTTGGAACTAAGAGTGCCGGAGAAACGGTGTTGTACCTGTACTAATTTACTTGTATTTGACGATCACCGTGTTAATAATTTACTTTTTTTGTGGTTGTCATTAATATTTTTAACATTTTTATCGTTCGATACACACTGAAAATAAAAACTTATTGCCAATCCTAATTTCCTGCAAAATCTGTGTGACCAACCATTTGGATGTAACAAAAAGTTTGGCGAAGCAAGAATAAAAAAGATTTTAATTATAAGATAGCAACTAGACGTGGCCAAATATGTACATGTTACAACGCTCCGGGGAATTCAAAAAAATCCGGCCATATTTTACAGTAATAGTGGATAACGATTAGTAATGGCCAAAATCAAGCGTTCACCTATGCATGGGCAACTGCATCAGCTATAAAATGCAGGTGGTCGTATTAGATTTCTTTAGTTAGTACAAAATTAACACTTGTGAAGAAACATACTTTAAATAGAAGCATAATTGTAAACATTCCATGTTATAAAAGTCTAAAGGACAATGAAATTTAGAACGAATTAAGATCTTTTTATGCCATTCACAACAATAAACCAAAAAACCATTCACAACAATGAACTATGCACAATCACATGTTCAACATAAACTAATTTACATTTTATTACAGGGAAATGTACGAATAAAATTAATTTGCGTCATGACTCGCTATAATAATGCAATTACACACTCAAAACGAATTAAACTTTATACTACGGTTAATAACGAGGTTATGATATCGTAGTAAATATTATTATTTACGACTATAATAATAATTACTAAAGAACACCGTGACAATTTTTAATCGCAAATCAGTTTAAGCAATAATAAAAACTCAATTTACGATTGATGCAATAAAATTATTACGAGTTTGTTGAACTGGATACTTTCCATTGTTAAAATTTATTTCCTAAATTAATAAATATGATAAAAAATGCCACATTTAACAAGATTTTATGCAATATCTTTTTCAAACTAATTTAAAAACTGTATTTATTCTTCTAACGTAAGAAGATCTGCACTTTATGTCATTTTCTATTAAACTGTTAATAAGAAACTTAAAATTCTACACATTATTTCCGCATAATGAAAATAAAATATAAAAAATTAGGCAACGGTAAAAGAAGTTAGTCTTTTTGTTACTGAGCTGATCAGTAACCATGGAGGGCAAGATCCTAGACGACGTCAGATTTTACCATATTCCACCATTTAAAAAAAAAAAAAATTACCATATATTTTATTCTGCTTATGAAGCAAGTCTTTTTTGTTCGTACTATTTTACCACCCTCGACTAGGGTCGAGCCTATGTCGCTTAAAAACCAAGAAAACTAACAAGGGCCACTAGAAATGCATTAATTGCCACATATTGATTAACTTTGAAACTAATTACAGTATTACAGTACGAATTTTCATTTTTGACGTGAATACCAACATGCATGGTCGAATTGTTAATAAAATGAAACTGCTTGTCGCGTTCTGCCAAGTCCGACTTTCTTTAACAGGATCAGAATGTATAGAACACGCCTGTGTAACCTGCGGCCCGCATGCGGCCTCTTTAGCCTTTATGCGGCCCGCGACCCAATAATTAAATATTTAATAATAAATAAAAGCAAAATAAATAAATGCATCTGCACTTAATTATTCAAAATTTCTCCGGACCCACCACACTTAGGAGAATCTCCATATCCCCTCCCTGGAGAGAAGTGAGATCCGTCAAGTTTTCACAAAACTTGCAATTGGCCTTTTGACTGAAAAAGTTGCACGGGCCTGGTATAGATAGTAATAACTATACAATACAGCTATTGGTCGATCAAAAATGTCGTTCATTATTTTTTTTAGTGACTTTAAACTAGAGTGGTAACAAGATAAACATTCTAAATAGCTTGTGCTTTTAAAGCGCCGTTTATATTTAAAAAAGAAATTTCAAGTGCCTATAAACAACACTGCCTATATTAATTGAAGTTTTAATTAAAATGGCGTGAAGTTTTATAATTATTCGGATTAAACATACTAGAAAATTACATAATTAAATTAAATTACAGCGAAGAAATACAATGTTTAATTAAATCTGCGCACTAAAAAACTTTCTGAATTGTGCAATGCAAACAAACTTCAATAATTTATCATAAAACACATAACGTCCACACCTGAAAATATTCTGCCGACTTGGCAAAAATGCACTAAATGTAAATCATGGCGTCTGCAGAATACTACATGCTAAACGCTGAACGTAAAATAACACGATTGATTCATATAACAAAACAAACAAAACACGAACATAAATCAAAAACTGATTTGAAAATCGCAGAATTTACGCTGAACGTTAACGCTTGTGCGATGCTTGAAAATTTGATTAATGGCAAATTCTACCTAAATGTCAATCAAAAATCGCTTACTGTTCGATTTAAAGCTTAAGAGACGAAGAATTTATTGCAGTAAAGAGTATTAGAAGAATCTTACAAAAAAAAAACAGCTGACACCGATATCGTCACTTCGCTTCACAGTTTAGATGTGCGGGAATCGATAATATTGAATAATTAATGAGTTTACAAAACCAGTCGTTTTAAAATTGTGAAGAACCTTAAATTATTCTTAAGGCTTTCGCGGCCGTTATCCATAATATAATCTTCGTTCCCGGGTTTGGAACCGCGTCTTCTATATTTAGAAGTAGTTGACGTTTCGACCAGGGATGGAAAACGTAACGTAACGATAACCGATAACGTTATAATAACGATTCAACTATAATTTCTTATACAATAACGTAACGATATTTTAATAACGTTATAATAACCGATAACGTTTCGTTAAAAGTTATTTTGTATCGTTATTCTCTATAAATTAAATTTTTATATGGCAATCTTTTTATTTTCAGAAGATATAATATTTTGCTTGTAGTTTAGAAATTAAAATGAAAATAAAATATCTCAACCTCAACGTAATTTTTTAGGTAATATTTTTTAAATTTACATTTACAGATCCCAAAAATAATTTCAGAGTTACAAATAAAAATTATTTTTATATAGCATGTTTCTTAAATAATGCGAAAAAATTCGGGAGGTGATACTTAATCGAAAATTAAGAGGGGTCTTTTATATATTTTTTTCTTTAGGGTCTCCTTTCGGAGTTACACCTCCCTAAAGGGGATCGGTAAAATTGGGTTTTTATTTTATTTCCCAAATTTGGATAAATGTGGGAGATTTATACTTATAAAAAGGTTTCCCATAGCAATATTTTAATCATCTCCCACCTTCACAGGGGGCTGAAAAGTGCGACCCCTGTTGTTTTTTTTATCAGGACTTTTTGGTGGTTGAAATCTAGCAATTTTAAATTTTCTTTAAAAACTTGATTTATTTAGAAGTTGTTTTTATTCTTTAAGTGTTCTCGTTAAACCTACAGTTTTTGAGTAAAAAATTATATGAATGAACATGAACCATCAAATATTCCAATATAAAACGATATCGGATAGAAGTGACGGGTGTAATTCATTTTGACGTTTACGCGGCGACAACGCTAAAACGCCCGTCAATTCTACCCAATATGAATATAAACATCATATTCACTCTTAATTTTTTACTCAAAACTGTAAGATTTACGAGAAAAACTAAAGAATAAAAAAACTAACAAAAAAAACATTTTGCTAAATTTCAACTCACCAAAAAGTTCTGATTAAAAAACCAACAGGGGTCGCACTTATCAGCCCCCTATAAAGGTGGAAGATGATTGAAAATAATACTATGGGAAACCTTTTAATAAGTATAAAACATCTACCAAATATCATTCTCCTACATTTATCTAAATTTGAGAAATAAAATAAAAACCTAATTTTATCGCTTCCCTTTAGAGGGGTGTAACTCCGAAAGGAGACGTCTAAGAAAAAATTGTTATATAAAAGACCCCACTTTGTTTTCAATAAGGCATCACCTTCCGAATTTTTTCGCATTATTTAAGAAACACCCTGTATATCATAATTTATGTAACGTTATATAACATAACAATTCATTTTTTTAACGTTATTTATAACGTTATGTAACGAAAACAAATAATAAATAACGTTATACAATAACGTAACGATTTAAAACGTTATTCCATCTCTGGTTTCGACCATTGTATCTTGGTCTTTTTCAAAACGACGTTTAAACAATCAAATCGTACCCACTGTAAATGATGTGAAATACCTAGGTATGCATCTGGATAAAGGTCTGATATGGAGAACGCACATTTGGAAGAAGCGAAAACAGCTTGATGCTAAATTCCGTAAGTACTACTGGCTTCTTGGGAGGCAATCGAAACTATCCCTTCGCAATAAACTGCTGGCTTACAAACGTCATATTTAAACCGGTATGGACCTACGGGCTCCAGCTCTGGGGAACCGCATCTAACTCCAACATAGCCATTATCGAGAGGTTTCAGGCAAAAGTGCTACGAGCCATGGTAGATGCGCCCTGGTTTGTAACTAACAAGAACATCTACAAAGACCTAAAAGTGCAAACGATAAGTGACGTGATTGTGCAGTGCAGTACAAGGTACGTTCAACGCCTTGAGGTACATCCAAATGCGTTAGCATTAAACTTACTAGATAACAGTCAACATTACAGAAGACTAAAACGCAAAACTCCGCAAGACCTGGTGCATAGTGTTATAAACTCTAAATTTTCTTTTAGTTTTTTATAGAGGGTGTTCACTGGAACACACCTCTTCGAGTCAGTTTCCATAATCAGATCATATGTTTATTGTTTTTCTTTTTAAAAAAACAGATTAAGTACATAGAAAACCCATAAAAAAAAAAAAGTAATAAGGACTTTGAAAACAAGAATCATAATCTTTCGTTACCGCGCGCCACTTGCATTAATGATCAAATATGATAGCGCTATTTAATTCATCAACTAATGCAGTGGTTTTCATCAACCTTTTTGTACCTCCGCCCCCCTTTTTCATAAAAAATTTTTGCGCCCTCCTCACTTTTCATAAATACTGTCCTGATATAAAAATTATTTAATGGGCTACAAAACAATATACCTTATTCTGTGTAATTAAAGTTCTTTTTGTGTGTTTGTATTTAAAATAATATTTTGGTAATAGCTGCGCTCTCTCCTTGCAATACTCGCGCCCCCCTAGGAGGCCACGCCCCACAGGTTGGAAACCACTGAACTAATGTATAGCTTAAGAACGCCTTTTTTATCTGCAAATTCTTTGTAAGTTGAATAAGTTAAGAGAATACTTTCTGTCATACCTATTAGGCTCGTTTCGAAACAAAAATCGCTTACTTTAATTAATAAGTATTTCGATTCCGCTTAGTTAGCGTAACCTTTACGCCGCAAAGTAACGGACTAGATACAATTTTCTGTAATAACACCTACGGCATTTAGATCTAAAATCGCTTTACTTCAAAAATATTGAATTGCTAAGCGCCCCTGCACACGAGCGTCAAGTTGCGCGATATCCCGCGATAAATGTTCGCGCGTCTTGGCTTTACATTAAACTATATTGGCGACTGCACACGAGCGGTAAATAGACGCGCGATGGTACGAACTGACGCGCGATAATTTATAGACGCGCGAGATCTGCCACATCGCGCGTCAAAGGATAGCCTGGTGCATGTCAAACTGAACTATGAGCCGCGGCGAGCGAGAAATTGACGCCGCCGTGTGCAGAGTCCAGCGATAACACCCGCGCGTCACGAAATGTATCGCGCGTCAACTTGACGCTCGTGTGCAGGGGCGCTAAACGGTAAAAAGATGTTCACGAAATTGTTGGGAAAAACTTTTATTCATCATGCCCAAGGGCACATTCAGAAAGAAACAACAAATATCTAAATTTATAAAAACAACAGTTACCGCGGCTTAGACAAATTGGTTCAATTATATTTAAATATCCCATAAAATAGTCCCTAGCACAATATTGATATTCGATAATCATTTATTTATTGCTTACAAATCTGATTACCGACTAGACTATTTTGTTGAATTGGTTATAATACCCTCTTCAAACAGATTAAGTCAAGTACCAAGGTAAACTTCAATAGGATAATACTAGTCAAAATACTGATAACATTTCATAATATTTGTTTAGCTCGACAGTAGTGCAAATACGCCCAATACTATTGATAATACAATTTGACAATATTGTAACAGTGACATGAAATAATGTGCCCCCGACTAAACGATAACGCACAGGTGCAGATAATATATAAACCGTAACCAATTTCACGTAAAATTGCTTTTCTCGAGAAGACCATTAATTTAAATTGATGTTACAGCAGAACAGATTCTCAAAGAAAACGAGAGAAAAAACTAAAACTCTTTTCCATTTGGTATAATGAAAATAAAAAAATGTTTGAAAATAACATTTTAGAGTTATTTGCTTGTTTACGAGAACACGAAACGGTTCTGCCAATTTACTCCGACATTGAAATTGATTATGTAATAAAAGAACCTTAAGTTGAACGAATAAATTTGTGCATAAAATAAAATTGAATTTGACTGCCAAAATTCATAAATAAATATAAAATCATCAAAAATTGGTTTTCCTTGCCGACCAAAAAAAAACACTGCCAGTGTGTTTCGCAATATATCCTTCATTACCGTAAATAATACAGTCATGTGGTTTTACATTTTTTTGAAGATAGGTATATTTGAAGCAATCGGGCTTTAGATTTTTTTTATGTCGGGTATTGGCTGCATGGTTTCTTATATTATATTCGAACAGATCAAAATTATTTCTTACGAATGTATCAATGTATCAGTACATGAACTAGTATAAAATGCACTACTGGAACAAGCCTATTAATAATCAGCATAATACTTAGGAATTGCTGGGTGAGAAACTGACAGCCAAATTTAGCAGACTGACAAAACTACGGTTGGCAAGGTAATTCGCTAGGGCGCGACAATTAAAATTCCATATGCGTGCTGCTAATCGATTTTTGCTGTTTACTTAATTCATTTCGCTTCATATTTCAATTGCTACTGGTAATATTATGTTGTCTGCGAAAGAAGTGTATCAGCTAGAAAAGCAGTAAAATTAATGAAGTAATATACTATATATAACTTTCACAGTTATTTGCTTGTTTTGAAAATTTTTATTTAAAAATTCTTAGTCTTGATCTGAATGCCGTTATTTTGCGAAAAAACGCTAATTTTTTTGTTGCACGTCGAAAGTTAGTGTTATTAAGTTTAATAAAGCCGGCCATGAATATGACACACTTAATATAATACATTCATAAAATTAATAGTGCTGCTCTCTAACAGGTGTTAATTAAATAATTAATAAAGAACACAATGTTGTATTTGTTAGTGTTCTTTATGCTGCAGGTAAAAAACACATTCTATTTTAAATAGTTTCGATTTCTGTAATGTTAGCCCAACAATGGTACAAAAATAGCACAATAATTTCTTTCAATGAAACAATGTGTCTGAGTAAAAGTTGACCTTCCATTCTTCCTAATACGTCACTTTGTTAACAATCCGCAACATCTATTAAGCAGACGCTACTAAATTGGCACGACATTAAAATTTAACCAGCTTTCGCAAATCGTCAATTTTCCAACCTATTGTTCATGTAAAGAGTTATTAAAGTAAATAGAGCTGTTTAAAAATGAGGACGTTTGCTGTGCACTAAAACGATTTATGTACCGACAATATGGTTCCATAAGATAAGATATTCTCCTTGTATGTTAACGTGCAAGATGTGCATTTTACGACCAGCGGCACCTAACAACCAAGGCCATTACAAAATGCGCCTAGTAATTTTTATCATGCAAACATTAATAAGCTAACGTTGACTTAAAATTTAATAGACTTGACAAGACGGAATATTTAGGTATATTAAATCGTCGCGGGTTATTAACTTTGGAATAATTAATTTCCTTTCGCTGAAATAGCGACATGAATAAAACCGATTTAGAAAAAAAAAAGATTCTACCTGCAAAGAAATAATATTTTTGCTTTACTTAATAGACGATAAAAGAAGACATGTACAGGGCGTATCAGTTAAGGCAAGCCATTAAGGGGATCGCAGCTAATTAAAGAGATAAAGATTCGATTAAAAGAATAAAAACTAACATACAACATACAATAGAGCTTTATATGTAGCTATATTCATGTTTTAACAAATGAATAGTTCACTTCATGAAAACAAAAAAATTAAATTTTAAGATTTCTCGTTCGTTTAATGTTTTTTAAATTTTTAAATTAAAATATGACGTTTTTTGCGTTTTGATTACTTGATAGGTCTAAAAAATTGATGGTATTTGCTTTTTAATTGCGTAGACATAGCAGTCAACTTTTGTTTTAGTTATGGAAACCATAACGCAAAAAATAACCTTTTGTTCTGTTTAAAAATGAAACAGCAACGTTCATGGTTAACTCATTAAAAGTTGTTTTTGATAGCACAGGTAAGTTTGTTGTTTTTTTACGGTATGTTGTTAAAAATAGAAAAATAAATGCTTTCTATTTCAGTAATATCTAATACCACCTCCATAAAAAAACAAAGTTCACTGCTATATTTCTCTTTTCAAGCTTTTGCGGCCGTTTTTCATGTTCAAATTTTAGTTCGCGAGTATGGAACGACAATCGCTTTGAAAATGACCAAGATAATATGGTCGAAACGTCATCACGTAACAAAAAAAGACGTGGTTTCAAACCCGGGAACGAAGATTGTAACATTCACTGTTATATCTTCAGAACTAAGTGCGCTATGAAAAAAATTGATATCACCAGTTTATTAGGCAAGTAATCACAAGTAGTTAGAACGTACTAAAACTCGATTTTGATTTTAAAAACTAAAAAAGTATATTGAATTTAATTAAGAATAATTGCAACATTTCAATTTTTGCTTCGATCGAGTTAACTATGCATTTTCTTGAAACGTTTTAATATCGCTCTATTATTTGTAACTTTTTGCTAATTTAAACGAAACTGTATCTCTAAAACTAAGTAAGTTTTCTAAGGCGGCCCGAGTTGCAGTGGTAGAACCTGTATACATATAGGTCGGCGTGGTATATGCAAGGTGGATAAAAAAATAAAGTCACAAGGATGCAAATTATTAGCCTGTACTTGTGTAAGTAAAGTAAAAAAAAACTTGTATAATTTTAATAAAAACTATTATCAAAGGACTTCCAAAAGTCTTTATTACTTTAATTTTGCATCTTGGTCAGAAGCAAGCACAAATATTGAAAGTTGAAAAAATCATAATTTATAAAAAAAAGCAAGATATAAAAGAAATAATGAGTTTCTCACTTGCCAAGATATCTGACAATAGTATCACAGTAGTGACATGCATCGTCACCTCCACCAAAAATACAAATTACAAAGTTTATTGGAAAAATCCTGAAATTGTGTTTTGAAGGGAATAAAAAATGGTAATATCAACCTTGCTGTTTTTCTACTTATACTAATGCAAGAACAGCAAAATAAAATATTTGAATGTAGGAAGAAGGACTGAAAAGAATTAACTATACGATATAACTGTGTGCTTACTATTTCTTAGGTTGCAAGAAAAAATTTGAACTTATGCATAATACAAACAATTGTGACATACGTTATTTTTATACCCTCTATGAGGATGGTTCAAATTTAAACCGAACTTTTGTTCCTAAACCCCAGAAAATTGATCAATTGGAAATCGACTTTTTTCAGTAACAGAGTAGACTATCTAGAAGCCATACGTGTGCTATCATTGTTGTTTCAATTGTTTTTGTTTAGTCTTGTCAACTATGATAGAGCAATTTAAAATTGCTTTTTTCGTTACCAATATGAAATTGCGCCGATAAAATACAATTTTCCAACAAATTTGTTCGTCATTAGTTACAATCTTCTAGCACTTGTACTCGCGATAATTGAGTTTAATTAATGCTTCAATAGCGTTAAAAGAAATGCAGGTTGCAGTTTAAAAGCAATTATAAGCAAATCATTCAAATTAGTTTGTTTAAGAAGTGAACGTTCCAGTTGGTCAAGCTGAAAGTACACTGGAATAATTGTAATCGAAGGAGAATTAATCGCTTAAAGTGTATTTATTGACCGATTGAATTCTTGGGTAGTTGTCGGCCTTAATAAATTAAATCAACTAAAACCATCGAGTGCCATTTAATTATCCATATACGCACTAAGCTGTACAAGAAAAAAAAAAACGATATTGAATTGCGATCACGCTCGACCAGGACGTCCTGTGCATGTACCGTTGTCGATAGTAAGAAATTATTTATTTATATGAGCATACGTATGAGAAAAAAGAGGTTCGTTAGCTTTCTATATATTATAATTGAACTTGACCGTAAGAAATCAGTGAAGGTGAGCTTCTGTAGTCGCATGTACTTGTATCACTCAAAGTTATACGATGCAATAACCGCAAATATACAAGTGAATGGTGCCATTAGCGACTCGTGAGACAATTCTTTAAGACGGAATTATTGTTTTAAGGTTTTAACTATAACGATAAAACAAAAGCGTTGCCTCTTATGATGACCATGTAGTGCAAAATCAGAGTCGCATAATTAGTGGGAACATTTAATCATTTAATGTTAGATTATTACAATTTGGAAAATGCAATGGCAGAATCATTTAAAGGTTGAACCATTACGCGTTTGAATAAATACCTCAACCTTGGAAACATGCAAGGATAAAAAAACGAAAATATGGAAACATGCAAAATATATTTTACCAACTTTAAAAGCTGAAAATTGGGGCAAAGTTGTACCATTTAATAGTAACTAAATACAAATTATGAAAAAACAAAAACAGATTATTTTTACTTTAATTCCTTCGCTTTTAGAGATATTGATAAACTAAGGTCTCATAAAAAATTGTTTTTTGATATTCCACAAAAACTTTATTTTCGTTATTCACTTTGTTTTACGCAGCATAAAAAATTACGCAACATTTATTTCATTCTTAGCTTTTAAGATTAGCAATATTTTACCTAATTTGCAACCGCTTGTATATCAAATTAACAGGATGTTATTTTATAATCCACTACCTATATGTTTTTGTCATTTAGGTTTATTATCAAAGCATAATTTAGTTTTTTCATTATAAAAGTTTTGTACATTGTAGCTGATAATCAGGGTTGACTTTCCATCAATTAGTTAATTTTTCTATTTAGGCTTTACAAAAAAAATATTTTTGCATGGTTATTGGGTATTAATAAATATAAAAAACTGTTTGTAAAAAGCGTTCCTGTCTTACTTTAATCAAATTTTAGTTGAAGTATTTATTAAAGGATATTCGTGTTTTTTAAGTTCAGATATTTGTATTTGCATCGTTTTAATTTTTGCGATTAAATTGACTAATTCGGTGAGTAAACATTAGGTAAAATTTCGTGAGTAAAGCAGCTATTTAAAAGAAAATAATTTAAAAACTGATAACATCTTAATATTTGTGAAAGTGAAATAATTGTTATGAATCTTTTTACAATAATCATAATCTGTAGTTTCATAAAAATAATATATTTGAACTAAAGCAATTAATAAGGATCCAATTTTTGTAGGGAATAATTGGATAAAGAAACATTTGAATCAACAAGTTTTCTTACAAACAATTAAATATCAATAGCATCAGATCAAATATACTGTTTCGTTACTCCAAATAAATCCTATTTCGAGATCTCCCACACTTTTGCTCATATATTTAAAAGCTTTTTGAATGTTCAACTAACAAAAGCTTTAAAAATGGTCATTTGCAAACAAATGTTAAAAAAAAAGTAAAACACTTAATGTAGCATATACCAACAATGTAATGCCTATTCCAAAGTGTCTCAATTACTCAAACCCTTTTTACATTATTCTTGTGCTTACTATCCAAATTGGTTTATTAGTTCAGGATCTAAACATAGGCAGATAGATCGACCGCCAACTTTACAGAAACACATATACAGACGGTTTGTTCCAGCAAGGCTACGTACGATCCGATGAACGATTAGAGTAGCCGCAGTATTGATACTGCGTACCATAGTCTCCAATGGAAAGCTTTATCAATAGTGCGTATATGCCGTAGGCATAATGTGAAATCCGGCATTTCATAAAATGCCTTGGCATCTTGTAAAAAGCCGTCAAAACTAGCAAATTATGATTTTTTCCTAACCTCATAGGTTTGTCTTCATGTAAAAAAAGCTTTAACCAACCTTTAACCGGACCCTCATTCATTTGGTCAGTAATAGAGGAAGGTTGGTTAAAGTTTTTTTAAAAATTAATTATGAAAATGAAGCTAATAATAGGTTTGTTTTCATTAAAAGCAATTATTATTTTACTAGCCCGTAACCCTAGGACGGGAATATTGTATATCTTAAATTTAAACTATTACTTTTTATAATACCGTGAGCTGCGTTAGACACTGTTATGTTACCCTTGATTAAAAATTTACGGTTCATTAGAAACAACTCAGTCAGTCAAATGAACCCGTAGTAGTTTACTGGTAGCTATATTCATGCGTTACAGAGTCAGTCAGTCACAGATAGATAGATAGAGAGACAGAGTCAAGCGGACTTTTATATATATTTATTATTATTATTTGCCTAGTCCTAGTCAAAACACTAGATGCTCGTCTGGATTTCTCATTATGCCTACGACGTATACACAGATAGTTCATCGTATCGTAACGTAGCCTTACAGGAACAAACCTACAGATAGGTAGAACGAGAGAGACGGAACTTTTAGTAAAAGGTAAATGTTCATTTTATTTAAATAAAATGCGGTCACTGAAAAAAGGCCGTGCTAAATTTATTCTACAATTTTTGTTTTGTTTAGAGACAAATTACACAATGCAAATGTTGCAAATGCTGATCTAAGAAAGAATTTTTTTTAAATATGTGCCACATGCAGTAGGCAGTAGGTACACACTAACTTCATAACTACAAAATAAGGTTAAGATAATGAATGTAGCCCGTAAAATCAACTATTACCGCAAATATATTCGATAAAAATCTTTAATAATCACATCAGACATTACTTTTAAAATTTTTATACTGTTCAAGGTTACGGTATGCATATAATTAGAATCAATTTGGTATCAGAAAGTTCGTGAGTCAATGTTATTTATCGCTTCCTGAGAGAGCTCGCTGCCTTACTGATAACGATACAGATTTTATTTGTTATTTGTACTTGCATAAGAAAATGAAAATCACACTATATCGTTTTACTGTATTTATCGCAATTTTTATGTGAAAAATTTTAAGTTGGTTAATTCGGTCAACCCAAAATGGCCTTATTGTACAAACTTTTGCTTATTACGATACTTTTAACGGCAATGTAGTTCAGTGTGAAGGACCTAAAGCCGCGTTTTCCTAGCAGCAGGTATTTTGCGCGGCGTAGAACGTACCAGTCAACATAGAGAGATTAATAATCTCTCTATGTTGACTGGTCGACGCATTACTACGTTCTACGCCGCGCAAAATACCTGCTGCTAGGAAAACGCGGCTTAAATGAAAGCAAAAATAAGCCATCGACGTAATGACACAAAACATTTCTTGCGTCACGTATCCAATGACAGATTTTTAAAACCTTTTAGTTCAATAGTTTTACTAAATTTTCATAGTTACTAGGGTTTTTAATTTTTCTAAACAAAGAAACATAGTAGAGAAATGCATATACCAAAGTAGTTCCTGAATTTACGAAATAATTGGCATGCAAATCAATCATTGAATGTTGTCCGACCTGAAAACATCAGCTTTAACGTAAAAAAAAGAGGAGCACTCGTAAAGCGAAAACTACTTGTACATAAAATATTTTTGTTACAAATTTCTAAGCTAATTAGAGTGTAAAAATTCAATACAGAAACTTTTTTTTCCATCATAATTGATGCACAACACGTGCCGTTTTAAACCACAGGCTGTTTTATTTTAATGAAGTTGCTTGGAATGCAGATTTTAAAATATTGATAACCAAGCACGTGTATTGCCTTTGAAGTAAATTTTTTATAGCAAACTCTACTTACACCAACTGATTTCTTTTAAATATTTTATTTTAACAACCACCAAGGAAATAAATTGTGACAAAAAGCACGGTTTTTAAAGCAATATGTATGAAATGGAAGTTGGACACAGCGCCAGTTTAAAATTTAACAGTACGATGTCACATTCTGGTTGGTAAAACCTCGTAATTCCCAAGACAGTTTTCCCAGACCTTGCTTGCGCCTCCGTGATTGCGGCACACAATATTATAAAGTCGCGTCTGTACCTGTCCGACATGCACACTTATTTAAGCAAAACCTATAAATCTGATGCAGCTGCAATATAGTACAAAAATAATAAATTGGTGTCGCCACCAAATGACTTTCCCCATAAACCGATTGTACGTATCTTCGTATGTGTTTGTTGTTTGTGCATTTGTGGATATAAAAAGTTTAAAATGCCGCTTCAAGCGTTCTAATTAACCTCACTTTTGTTAATGACGTCTGTCAAAATGACGTATCATGCGCGTGTTTATAACATATGAACAATCACAACGTTCTTAAAAAATATTTTTACTTTTTTTATATTTATTCATAACCTTTTTCACGGAAATCCAAGAGAGTTGAGACAAACGGCATTTTACTAAGGAAAATAAACTCTATAACATATTAAAATTTGAAAAAAATTGTAAAGCCGTTTTCGAGATAAATTTTCAAAATTTTGAAATTTTTGAATTATTTAGTAATTTAAAATTAAATAAAAAAGTTATTAAGGTTTTTTATAGACCTCGACATATACCTACTAGAATCCCACATAAACAGAATATTTTTATCTATTTACTTTTTCATGTAATTTAGGATTAACGTTACAGTTTAAACACCCTGTATATTAGTAAATATTTGAAAAATCAAATAAATGCATGCACTTTGTAACATACGTTTAAAGACTCTATCGATAACCAATGTCAAAAATTTACAATTTTAACGTCTGGCACACACACGGACGTCATCGCGAAAATAGTCAAAATGGGTTCAGCGGACCTCAAAACGTGTATATCCATCGAAATCTGGAATTCGAAAATTTTCGCGATCGCAATACTTTCTTCATATGTACTACGTATGACGAAAGTAAAAATAGTTGTCGAGGCTAAAAATTAACATCTCGCTTATCTTAAGAACTAGAAAGTCAGTTAACTTAAAGAAAAGTTGCAAAATTTTAGTTGAAATCTATAAAACTTATTTCCACGACTGTCTTAAGTGAAACATTTTCATTAAATAATTTGTTTTTTGGTATATTTTTACCTACTTTAAAAAAAATCGAAAAACTTAAAACACTTGCGCTTTACCAGACACTTCCTCTATTTTAAACCAATAATATAGATTTAGCAAACAAATTTCACCAAATTTACGTTTAAAGCAAAACAATATAAAAAAATAATTGTTATTAATTTATGTACAAAAATGTTCAGATACTACACCAAAACGATCAATTTGTGGTAAAAAAATATGCCGAATTGAAATTAAGCTTATTCGTGCTGATTTCGGCTATATTCAGTAGGTATTCAATTTAATGCAATGAAATAAACCACAGACGTAATAATACAAAGTTTCTCAGCACCTGCACGAAAGTGATTGGTAAAACACCGTTGGAATACAAAGGTAGTCGATATTATTATTGCAGACTTGGTACTATGGTCACATTTTAATTATAATCGCAGGTGGCCATCGTCAGGTCTAGAACAATGTATTCATGTTGAAAACCAACCCAATTTGGCTAAAAATCGAGTCAGTTCTCAAAAATAATACAATGCCAAAGTATTAGAATTATACAATATTTAAATATTTTATTTTATTGAAAACATGTGAAACACAACGTCTAGTTTATTTAATTATTTTGATGTAAAAATTCAAAGATCTCTTTTATTTATTTTGTGAGGTTGAAATAGCATAAATTATTAATTACCCAAATACAAGGGAAAGTTGCCAAAATCGTACTGGTCACCTAAATCGTACTCCCTGTATTATTTTACTGTTATTTAAAATTGGCGCATACTACTAACAAAATTAGTATTTAAGTTTGTTACCGTTGCCAAATAAACCGCATTTGAACCAAAAGTGGCTTGTTTGTGCTTTTCAAATTCAAATTTAAAAATTAGGTATTTCTAATGTAACTCTAAAGAAATTAGTAATTTTCTAAATGTAATATTTAATAAATTAATTCATTAGTTTATTACCAACTGCGTGTTATTATTCCCAAAGCTAACTTTAATACTAAAGGAACAGACAGGTACGTTTTTGGATATAGGTCGGTACGATTTTGGATACCGTTGCCAAAATAGTACCTTTTGGTCACTTAAAGGCAGTATATACAGGGTGGATCACATAGAAGGGCCACTATTGGGATCTCGTAAACGGTAAAAGTTAGAAATCAATGTTTTCATTTTACAGTGAGTAAAAAAATCTACAACTTTTTCCCCAAAAATATTTTTGTACCATCAACTACAACAGAGTTATTAACGATTTAAAAAAATGGCCATTTTGATTTTTGTTTATTATCTAGCCTGCCACGGAACTTTTTTAAAATATTAAAGCATCACTGAATACGTCTCAGAAAGGGGAAAAATTTGTCTAATTTAAACTTCTTTGTAGCTCTTATCGTTTACGAGATCCCAATAATGGCCCTTCTAAGTGGACCACCCTGTATATAATTACTAAGTCATTGTAAATTACCTTAAAATGCAAAAATAAAATGTCACCCTATCATTTGCCCTAAATACTTGTTTTTAAATAATCGTACCAAAATTTCTTAAGAATCAAATTTTCTGAAGTACGATTTTAGCCACTTTCCCCTACTAATAAAACATTCCTAGCATAATTTTATATGTCTCAGTATGTTTCAAACGCCCTTGGAAACGCAATTTGCTGCATGGAAAGTATTCATTTAATTCGTTTTTCTGCTAAAATTGAGAACCTTCATTTTAAAAAGTATTGGTATTTTAGCTCAATAAACACTTTTTTAAACTTATTCTAATCCAACAGTTTCATAAATTAAAGTTGAAATAGTAAGCAACGAAATGGCAACGTACCGTTTCCAACGTGTAGCAAAGCTTTAAGCCCCATAACGTTTTAACTCCGCATTAACAGAATCCAAGCTAATTTCCTAGTCTAATTGGCTTTAAGCTTCCGGTCGTTTTATCGAAAATTTAACACACTTTTGACACATTAATTACCTACAAGGGGTTTAAAGTTCGTGAATTCATGGACAAAATTAATCCCACGACTCGAGGATTTAATTCTCGATTTTATTTCACTTCATAAGTTAATTCATTTTGTAGAAATGTAGTTGAATTCGTTGTAATCGAAAATCGATTCACAGAATAATTGTTTACATAGTCTTAATTATTAGATGATAAGAATTCTTGGAATACATAAAAACTTAATTTATTCAGTGTCATTAAAAGCTAGTAGTTTACACGTAAATTTCAAATTAACAATAATAATTCATAAATAAGAGTTCGATCGGTTTTTCCATTAAGTAAACATTCTCTTCACGCAATATACAGGGTGGTCCCAGATTACATTTCCAGCATGGGGATCTCGCTTATTATAAGAGATACAGGTTTGTTTAAATTAGATGAATTATTCCTTAGTACAAAATTCCTCGTGCTTCCGATGTTATAGCAAAAAATATGAAAATATCGAATTTCGTTTTTCTTTCATAACTTTTTTGTCTTAATCGTTAGAGCAATTTTATTTGTACTTTCTTGAGGTACTTTTTAATGGAGAATGTAACTGTCATTTTATATTTTTTTTAACACCCACCATTTTCGAGATAATACCCCCAATTTCATTTTTTCTAATGGGCCGCGAAGTTGGCTATGGAATAGTTAAATGTGCTTTTTTTTCTCGTTTAAATGAGATATTACTTGCTATACCTATTTTTATATACAAGTCACAAAATCAAGAAAAATCCTATTTTACCCATCACTTATCAAGCTATCTATGAAAATAAAAACAAAAAACAACTAATTAAATGTCAAATGACTGTTACTATTTGTCTGCGGTATCATTTATTAGAATTTTATAGTATGGTTGTGTAATTCGATAGTCTTTGTAGCAAATTTGTTACATATAATTATGGGCACATTTCCAACTAATTAAAAAAATTTAATGTTGAAATGCTACATTCTTTACAATATAAACTGTGTAAAATAGATAATTCTAATTCTTTGTGGATTTGTTTTGGATTTTTGGTTGGTTTCTCGAAAAAACCATATTCTTTTAAATTTATTTCCAAATTTCTGTAATTACACACTCTTCGTTGCCTTTTCTCAAGATATAGCTCTAAGTATTTTCGCTCAGCTTCTACACAGTTTTTATGGTAAAGAATGTAGCATCTCAACATGTCAAATTTTTCGCTATTTTTAAAAGTAGCCATCGTTATAACAATTACTACAAAGACTATCGAATTACACAACAACAATATGAAATTCTAATAAATAATACTGCAGCCAAATAGTAACTGTCATTTGGCATTCAATTAATTGTTTTTTGTTTTTATTTTCATAGATAGCTTGATAAGTAATGGGTAAAATACGATTTTTTTTCATTTTGTGACTTGTATATAAAAATAGGTATAGCAAGTAATATCTCATTTAAACGAGAAAAAAAAAGCACATTTAACTATTTCATAGCCAACTTCACGGCCCATAAGAAAAAATGAAGTTAGAGTTAATATCTCGAAAATGGTAGGTGTTAAAAAAAAAAAAATTATAACAGTTACATTCTCCATGAAAAAGTATCTTAAGAAAGTACTAATAAAATTGATCTAATGATTAAAATAAAAAAGTTACGAGAGAAAAAAGAAATTCGACATTTTCATATTTTTTGCTATAACATCTGAAGCACGAGGAATTTTGTACTTTTAAAAATTGATTGTGGCTCCTCTCATACTAAGGAATAATTCATTTAATTTAAACAAACCTGTATCTCTTATAATAAGCGAGATCCCCATGCTGGAAATGTAATCTGGGACTATACAGTGTATACCTATTAAGTATATTCTGAATGAGTAAAAAATACATACCCAGAACCCAGAATACATTACAGGACGCTTTGGTCACAAAAACATTGTTTTTATGCAATGCAATTGTTTTAAAATTAATAGTTAATGAAAATCTACAACCAAAAGTATTGAAAAAAGATACACCTAATTATAATAAATATACACACATTAGATATATAGTAGATTAAAGGCATAACCGAATTCCAATGAGCTATTAAAAAAAGAGTTCAAAGGCAATGATGGGTAAATTATAATTATTTTAAAGTAGATACACACTGTCTTTATTTTTATCATATTATGAACAGAAAATATGTATATACTTTTACGAATGTGTTACAAAAAATAATGAAGATAGCATGGAATAGAGAAAGAGAGTTCCAGTCGAAGTCGGGAGTCGGAAAAACTACCGACTTCCCGACTTCCGACTCTCTTTTGATTTAGTTTTTTTTTTTCAAGGATTAGAACAGAATGAAAAATTAAAAACAAAAACAAAACAACGATGTCAATCGATTTTTTTTTAAACGGAAACGAAAACGATTTAAGTAACACAAATTAGTTGTCTGTAAACGTCCAATATTTATTTGTAAAAAATACTTGACTGAATAAGGTTTACAGATAGCGCACGAATACAAAATGTATGATTCGTGTGATGCACGGTAAGGTTAGTTCTGTGTTCTGTAGTCAATCAAATCTTACCCATGTTGACATTTGAACGTTTTCAAAAGCCGATAGTGACTTTATTTTAAAGTTTTTAAGGTCAAGGTTTATAGAAATATGGTTCTAATGTTAGAACATTTCTAATGAGTAATTTTGTTTTTTTAATTAAACTTTGTAAATAAAAAATTGATGTTACAAAGTCGAGGGGTGATTTACAGATAAGTTTAGTAAATTGGCACACATTTGCGCAGTAAGGGAGGCTTGTCCATAATATTTTAATATTATTTCAATTTTATAAGATTACTGAAAATCTCCCGTATAATAAGCACAATATTTGCTAAATATATGTAACTTTAACAACATATTTTGCACATTAAAATTTGCATAGTTATAAATTTATAATAAGTTCATCATGTACATCCTAGTATACGATTACAGTATTTTATTACTTTTAGTAAAATACCAAATACAAAGTCGCTTATAACGCGGGTTGAATACAACCTAGCAAACCCGCGTTATATGATAGCCGAGTTATAACCAATTGTTGACAATTTTATATTTTTACTTTAAAAAACTTTGTTTTTTACATTTTTTACTTTATTATTTAGTAAACATACGAAAAACTTTGTTCACCACTATAAAATACACTTACAAAAAAAAAAAAACTGCTTTCACTGTAGTAAATATACAGAGATGCGCAAAAGAATGGAAACAGACAAATATCTAGAATACTATTGCAGATATAAAAATAACATTTTGTATCTAAGTGTTTTGGTATTTTTCGGATCCAATGAAAATATTAAGGTTGCAATAATACGACTTCCGGTTCAACAGGAAACGGACCCAAACTTTAAAATTTTAAATAGAACACTTTGTATATTTTCTAATTTTTAAACGCAATTCTATTTCCTAAATAACCTAAATGTTTAAAAAAAAATTGCTGTATCGCCAAAATGTAAATTTACGAAAACGGTTGACTTTAGACCCATATAAACTTATACATTTTTTAAAGTAAATTATAAGATGAATCCAAAAATGTAAAAATATACTGCATGTTCTATTTAAAATTTTAAAGTTTGAATCCGTTTCCTGTTGAACCGGAAGTCGTATTGCAACCTTAATATTTTCATCGAATCCGAAAAATACCAAAATGTTCAGACACAAAATTTAATTGTTACATCTGCAATAGTATTCTAGATATTTGTCTGTTTCCATACTTTTGCGCATCCCTGTATATTAATTACATTTTTTTCTTATGAAAAAAGTCGGTACTCGGAAGTCGGTTTTAAAAAATACCGACCCAGGAGTTGGGAGTCGGTTATTTTTCTGCCAATCCCTGCAAGATATGATATCTTATGTGAAAATTTCATGGTCATAGTATGCCATATATTTAAAACACATTCTTTTAAACATAAAAACGCAATTGTTTTAGTAGTAATACTTCTAAGCATGCGTTTTAATATTTCCAAAAATGTAACATCGTATTTTGAAAAAACTGAAACCGTTGATCTCCTTTGCCCACTTATTTTTTGCAAGCACTTAAAGCCTTTTAATAATGTGAATCTCTAATAAACGACGGGATGCAAATGAAGTGTTTTCGCTTAGTCTCTTCGCAGCACTTTTCTGCAAGGAATAAATTCAATTATTTTATTTATAAAGTCGTATGAAATGCAAATTAGAAACAACGTCCGCGTTCCGAAATTGAATTATACAGCAAGAATTCGATTCTCGCAACAACCTTGAATCTGTTTTTTTTTTAAGTTGCTTACAACGAAGAAGTTGTATTTGTATTACATATTGGCCTCACTTCATGAAAATATTTAAAACTTTATTCATAACACTTTTTAGATATCGTTTTCATCTCAGGCAAAGGACGTTAAGACACGTGGAGGGGCCCAGAGGAAAAAATTAATTTTGGGATGATGTCTGGGCCCCTGTGAATTCCGGGCTCGGAGAATTTTACCCCATCGCGCCCCCCCCCCCCCCCCACACTTGACAGCCCTGATCCTTCTTGTTCTTAATATGGCAAATTGCGCTTTTATTTGCCTTTAAAATAGGTTGCAAAATTCAGATATTTTTAAATTGTCCTGCAGGTTAATCACTATTTGGCACTTTTCTTGTTTGGATAATTACTGTTTTCTTGGCATTTTAATCGGAATAAATTACTACAGCATGTGACATTTAATGTTGCCGCCCCTACGTTGTCAGCTATCTCGTAATTTTAGTTGTGGTGTTTCAGATATTTCAGAGACTCGGCACAATATACACTTTTTCGGTCAACATTCTTATTAAGCACGTAAAAACAGCCTTCTTTAACCATCCTTTTATCTCCACCCTTTTTAGATATGCTCATGTTTTTAATGCTAAGCAAACATGCGATAGTATAATTTATCATTATAACATCATTCATAAAATTCTGCGGAATACAGATTTCCGGGACGGCGATTTCTAGCTTTATCAACCTGGTACAAGTAAGTTTTGCACTCGAAACGTATTCATTCAAATCGATCAATGAAAGTATACACCGATATCTAATATGTAAGTCGGAGATTGATGTGCGCACATGTGGAAGCTGAAACATTAGTCAAAGCCGACCGTGAAATGAGAATTCCTGGAAATCGTTCAAAGATTTTTATTAGTTGATGTGTCAGTAAAACACTATCACACAATTCCACAAATCTCTATTTCATGTTCGCTGCGAAGCAAATTGCTAACATACTAACAATAAACGCCGAGAACAAAGAACGAGTAGATACAAAAACGTTAAAAATAGATTTTTGCTCGCTACAAGTTAAATATTTCAAATTTTTGTGACAGTTTATAACATTAATATGGATGTATTCGTTGACAAATATAAAACATTTTAAAAATACACAGAATAATTTTGTCAATTTAAGTAGCACAGATAAATTATTGGAATACTCGTATATTATAATTTTAAGACAAATTTAACATATACATATCATTCCATTAAAAAGCTGCTTTTTTACTTTTACAAGCTCAACATCTGATAATAAAGAATTTAAAATGGTTTTATTTCGTTATCTATAAATCAGTTTTTGGTGCATTAACTACCTATTTAATTAATCGATTAACGTTAAATGAGACTTTGATGACAATGTAAATGTCACCATTTAAATAATACAGGTAAATAAACAGTATATGCGCATTTATTACAAAAAAAAAATCCGGCAAAAAACCGAAAGAAAACAAGAAATCAAAAATATAGAAATTAAAAATATACACACAAATATTAAATAAATTAATAAATTTTCGGATTAAAAAATATGTAATAAGTATTAAATTCCGCATGAAATATGTGATTATTAATGGGTGAAATATAACTTTAAATAACTTAAGTCTTTTTTTAATGTATAATACCTAAATACGATGTAAGAAATATATGACAATAGTTCATGTTTCAATAGTTGCTAACTCTTATTATTATTATTATTATATTAAAAGGTGTCCACCTAGTGTGTATTTCCTTCATATTTCGTTTATTAATAATTATTCTTTAAAACATTCAAATAAAAAGTTTTTAATATCATCAACTGCATAACCTAAAATTATTTCCAACTACACTATTTTGTTTGTGCGTGCCAATCATAGCCGGATTTACATACAGGCAAAACTAGGCAACTAACTGCCTAGGGCGTCGAACAAAATGTGGCGTTTTTTCTTCCACAAATCATAAAAATTAGAGACGGCGCTCACACGTCGAGTACAGGAAACTTGTAAACTATACAAGCATGTACACGACTTCGGCTGCATTCGAAAATTCGTTCCCGATGAGGAATAGGCCGGCAATATTGACAACAGACGCATGTAAAAGCACAGTTGCAAGCGATATACACCTTTAGGCCTCACACACACAGAGCGTTTTCTGTCGCGCGTTTGTTGGAGTACTAGCAATTGCATGTAGGTACGCGTACATGCAATTGCTAGTACTTCACAAACGCGCGACTGCGCGACTGAAGTCGCGCGACAGAAAACGCTCTGTGTGTGCTAGACCTAAGAACGTCAGGTCACAAAAGAAATTGCGGATTTCAGATTTCAGTGTAGAAAAATAGCAGAAGAAAAGAAAAATAAATTACGGGACATAATCGCAAAAAGCGGTAAATTGGACAGTTTTGTAATAAAACAAACAGAATCGCAACAAAACATCCTCATGAAAAATCAATCGATGAAATAGAAATTACTACAGTTGTATGCTTACCACAGACATTAAATAATACTTTATTTTTAAAATTTACTAATTTTTTTATGGGGGCCAGTGGCGTATCATCCTATGACGCAGATGGTATGCCTGCACCACTATTGGGGACCCATTAGGATTTATTTCCCAAAATTTAGGTGTTTTTTTTTAAGTTTGGATCGCAATTTTTTTTTTCAGAAATATATTTTTTATGGCCCCATATACAGACTTGCACCAGGGTCCACGCTGATGACGATACGCCATTGACTGGGGCGTAGTCATATTTTCTGCCTAGGGGTGTAAACGAAGCAAATCCGGCTCTGGTGCCAATATATAACTTTTCTACTTTAAACAGAAGGCCCCGTAAATTTTGTTATTTTTAGATCCATATCAAATGGTTTTTCAAAAATGGGTTATATTGTTAGTACCAAAATTAAATGTATTTGATTTATTTACGTTTTTTTCCAGGTAAATATTAACAGATACGGGAGTTTCGGAAAATATTAATGTTAATATTTAAGAATTTCCAATGCTATAACAGAATAATTCTGAGTTTTATCGGCAATACTCTTATAGTAACTGCTGAACAATTTAACGTTTTAAATTAAGTATATACGGGGTGTTTGTTATGGTCGGTTCATTTTAGTGAACTTTACATCGGAATAAGTCAATTTTACAAATGGAATCCAACATTTTTGTATAATATCTTACACGTTACTTAATTATCTTTTGAAAGTATTTAGAATGTACGGTCTAAAACTAATATTTTTCGAATTATTGCTGTTTTATTAATCATTCGTAGATTAACATGGAATATTTGTTACAATTTAACTAGCCGGCTTCGAAAAATTTAAAACAATTGATTCAGAAATCCACTTTAAATTTAGGGTTTTTTATTTATATTTATTGACGACATAAAAAAAACGCGCATTAGGTTAACACTCTGTATAATATGCCGATGAAGCGAAATTATATGAAATCAAAGCTAATAATGTAATAAAACACTGCCTAAAAGCACATTGCATTAATTATGGATACAAAACGTGCCTTTCAGACTAATGTTGATAAATAATATCTGCATTGCTTCGACCGCAGTTTCCTCTGCACTTATGGAGTAATTATACGTGTATGAATCGTAAATTTGATTCTAATATAGTTACAAGTTAAGTTTAATAAGGATTTTTTAATTATTGTGTATATCAATTAGTACTGAGAAATTACTGATTAATCTTATGGTTAGATACGGCATCGCAAACATGGAACTAATTTACTAATTTACTAATTTCTGCAGAACATAGTTAACAGCATAGCTTTTAACATGCTAATCTACTTAACTGACTTGACGGAGAATAATTAATTTTCGCTTCGATTGGATATGCGCCAGAATTAATTTCGTATTAGCTTTGCAAAATTTTAATACAATGACTGTTAACTTGAACGCAAAATTGGTTGCCCGTGTATTGGTTTCATATAAAACAACAGCTTATGTATACTAATCATATATCGGTCGAGTCCCGAAAAATCCAGGGGTTCACAACATTAAAAAATTATGTGCGTAATTCCAAAAAATGTTTAATCTTTCCGGAAATATTAAAAAATTACCAAACCTTGTAAAGTAAAACTACAACGTTAAGATAAACTAACAGATACCTAATCCATTTTCCAAAATTAAAGGTAAGTAACAAAGGTGTGTGACATATATGTAGAAATACCTTTCTCTATCTACACAGTTAGTGAAAACTAAAGCCAATGAAGTTAAATGAAAATATATTTCTCTCTTTCTAATGTGTACTTGAGACAGTTGGCAGCAATAATAGAAAATCAAATAAAACTAGGATTTTTAACAGAACCTGCATAAAAATTGTTGATATTATGTTATGAAACGTGATTTTTACAAATTACCCGTGCAGGCACCTGTATTTAACAGTCCAAGGCGAATTACTACAAACCTTAGAACAAATTTAATATATTTATTGTAGTTTTTACAAATCGTAGATCATCAACGTCAAATGCCATATTTTTAGACCAATACAGTGTACCTATATTAGCTTTCTATGGTCCAATCGCCGGATTAGAAAGAGAAGATTCATATCAGTACCGGATTATATGTTACAGAGAATTGCAAGTATTAGCAATATAGTTGTTATTACTTATATGGTGTGTGATCATTTTGAGGCGTATTTTTGTTTGTCAAGAACTCATTTCATAGTTTTACAAATAAATACGTTTTTTGAAAGTTGGTTACGGACGGGCAGTAATTGACAACTGAACTAGTATCGGAATATTTCGAATCATTCGACGACCATTTATCGTTGCGACTTTGACAAACTGTCACTCGCGCATGTAAGTTCAGTAAATTACTTACTCTAATCATCTTTTTACTGGTTAAAATTGATCTTTTTACGACCTTTCTTGAAGTGGAACATACCTGAAACAAACAAGAAAAAACAATTACTAAAATGATATTTTGATAAAGTCATGCATATTTAACTTTCAACAGTTTCATTTTCCTCAAGCAAAATTAATTGATTTCTTAATATTTTACAACGCAAAGAAAACTTTTTTTTTTGTTCTCTTGAATAACTAACTTGGACAATTAAGTCTATATGACTTTTATAGATTCATTTATAAACAAAATATTTTCAAACTTTCTTATAATTTTACTTCCTCTGTAGCTTCCAAAAAAAACCATTTTTTAAAACTAAAGTTTTGCTTAAAATTTGTTTTTTTAAATTATAGTTAAATTTAATAAAGCTGTTTTTGGTTACAGACTTGTATATAAATTAATGTATAACAAAAGTTTACTCGTCGTATATAAAATACCCAATAGTTTCTTGAAACTAACTATAGGTATAATAACTAAAGAATAAGGAGGTTTCTAAAAAAGGCAGTGTTAGTTCAACCGCTACTAATTTTTCATTGTACCTAAACAATAAAACGGCACGAATACAAATCCTGAACGAATAAAACCTTTCTTTAAAAAAAGCTGCTGCACATATAACTAACAATAAACAAAAACAATAATAAAAATTGCGCGTTTGTTCGGCAGTTACATACATAATAAGCATTCACATTGTTTTTTTTTGTACCTACATAGGGCATAATATCTAAATAATTATCGTATTTAGTAACGTTAGCGCGTTTTGTAATTGTTTAACTAAACAATGACAATTTGTTATCTTACTTTTGCTAACAGATACGGTACCAATGTATTGTGTATTCAAGAAATAAAATGTTAGTTGGAAAACGACCTATAAAATAAAATTCTCAGGGCCACAATATTTTTCATTCAATTGAGTTTGATCGTTTGCAAAGTTTTAAAAACCGATTTATAATGTATTAGGTAGATACGCGTTACGGACTGTATTATAATTAGGTTGAAATAAAGTTAGGGTTGCGTCCGTTTCCGGTTGAACTAAAAGTCGTATTCTAAACACACACAAAAAAATAGTTTATAGGATTTAGTAATTGTCTCATCACACTGGTCCAATGAATAAATGCGTCAATAATTTGAAGAAACTTCGATTTACACATAGGAATGGTAAAATTACATCGGCGTTATAAAAAATTTCAAAAATTCGTCGGAAAAAGATAAAATTATAATTTTCTTGTTTTTTACTTTTAATTGTTCTAAAATTACCGCCGTTACCTTCATAGCGAAAATATTACGTTGTCCTAATATTCAACAATAAATTCGCGATATCTTGAAAAATATCTATTTTCGGTATAAAGCAGACTCATTTTTTTAAGGACAATTAAATTTTCTATAAGACCCTAAATTTGGATTTTGTAGTTAAGAAAAATGAGTTATCGATGTTTAAAGTTTTACAAGTTTGACTAAGAGTTGAAAACGCCCTGTTTAATGTTTTTTAAATGTAGCAAAGTGTTAACTACTTAATTGTCAATTTAAATTTGTAACAAATTTCTACTGTCCCTTTTAAGTTTTTAAATGTTGAAAATTTTTGAAACTGCTGTACTGCTCAAAATGCTCATAAAGATGTAACTAACACAAAAACGGGGTTGACTTTAGAGTTTAGACTCATATAACTTCAAACATTTTTTAAAGTAAATATAAAGAGAGAATCCAAAAATATATAGAGTGTTCCGTTATAAATGTAAAAGTTTGAGTTCGTTTTCGGTTGAACCGTATTGCAACCTCAATATTTTCATCGGACCCGCAACATATGATGACGGATACATACCAAATTTTATGTTCTAGATTTGTCTGTTTTTATACTTTTGCGCAGCACTGTATATGTATGAATACATATGCTTAAAAACTTAAGCATCTCCAAGCTGTTTACCACACAAATACAAAAGAAATAACAGGGTTAATTTGTACAAGAGTTTTTCTACACAACATTATACAAAACATGGAGAATTTTCAAGTAATTTATTTACTTCGATACTATGTAAATTTTTCCCCGAGCCGGTTGCGTCTCTCGATGCCCCTGCGGATGACCATACTTTTTTAAGAGAAATAAATCAAATACAGGCTTTTTTTTGCTGCGAAAATTTAAACGGTTTGAGTCTTTTATTAACACTTTTTCATGTATTTACTCGCAGAATATTTTATAACTTTTTAGTAGATAATTATCGTCTTAAATTTTCGCTGATGCTCTAGAATGCTTTCCATTTCATGCTTAGTCGCTCGGATTCTAAATCGATGTAGGTACTTAACTCACGTTTCATGCAAGGTGACGACGAAGATTTTCTCGATGAAACTTTCACCCTAAGCTACTAAAATATAACGTGCTATTCTAAATCGCTTCGATTCTTTATCATTTTAAATATCATTTACTCTAAATATCTGTGAAATTCAAGCCGATTTATAGTGCCATAAAAATAATGTTATAATTTACCATGGTTTGTAATGATACGGAATAAAGTAATTTATGAGCGCTTTTGATTTTGAACGTGCAACAAACGTTATGCATATGAGTGAACCTTTTAACCTTTGATATGTCTGGTGTATAAAAAATACTTTAGTTGAATAAAATTCGCATGACAAACATCCATATGCTAGGTTATTAGTATTTTTAACAGTATGTGTCCAAAGAATTTAACCTAATCAGGTGTTTAAAAAAATCTTCAAAACAAAAGTGATTGAGCAAAATATCTAGAAAGTACAGTTAAGATGGTTAGAACATATACATCGAAGGAAGAATACATGCTGTTTAGAAAAATTTATGAAGCAAGCGTAGGCGAGAAAAGAGAAAAGGGAACTCCAATAAAATGTAGAACGAAGAGGTAAGAGAAGCTACAATCAACAGAGAGATTGAGTTAAGCAAGGTTCTAGTTGACAAAAGAGGAAAGAACAAAATGGAATGACACAAACAAACAAAATTCACACCCAGAACCAGTTACAAAAGTCTAACATCTAGTGGTAGAAGAGGAAAATCGGTAAAATTAACAAGCAAAAAATTCTTAGCAAACAATAAAACTCTTTATAGATTAAATTTAAGTTCGCTTAAGATCATAAATCACTATCAGGAATATGCATTTGTTTACATCAATATTGCGATATGCTGTATGAGTCATGACATTTAAACTAGGAAAAAAACAGATTGTGTAAAACTATTTGTTTTAAGTCTGAGAAGGGTGCGTCGAGACAAGACAAAAGAAAACACACTCACCGGGTTCGTTGATGTTTACATTACGCCGTTAGGTGAAAAAAAATATCGTCTTAAAACTAAACTGTTGAAAGTTCACAATATGATTACAACAGTTATAACTTAAAATTATGATAGTGTAATTAACAGACCAATACAGAAAATTAATACAAAGTTATATATTAAACAAATTTCTCGAAGTCTTAAATTAGTTTTGTGGTATGACTACTTCACAATTAATTAAATTATAAGAGATCATAAGTTATCTTTTTATTTAACATGTTTGTAATACGCTTGTATTAAAAGGTTATTCGCTATAAAAGATAATTTTTTCATTTGTAACTAATTATTGACCCGCACACAAACAATCACATAATTCAAGATTGATGATTGTTACATTTTGAAATTAGCAATATCAGTCAGTAGTCGTTTTCGTGGAATGTAGTAATGCATTATTATTACTATTTATTTTAATTTCTGAAAATTATATATACATATAAGTGCATATGTTTTGAAAACACTTATTTTTTAAAAATATTGCAGTTATTTCGTCGATTTTATTGAGGGTGTTTCTTAAATATTGCGAAAAACTTTGGGAGGTAATTCCTTATCGAAAATTAAGGTGGACTTTTATATAATTTGTTTCCTGAGACGTCCCATTTCGGAATTACACCCCACTAAAGGGAAGCGGTAAAATAAGGTCTTTATTTTATTTCACAAATTTGGAGATGTGAAGGAGAATGACATTTGGTAGATGTTTTTTACATATTGAAAGATTTCCCATAGTAATGTTTTTTTTTTATCAGAGCTTTTTGGAGGCTTGAAATTTAGAAACGTTTTTATTCTTAAAATTTTCCTGCAAAACTTACAGTTTTTGAGTAAAAAATTAAATGAGTGAACATGAACCAATAAATATTCTAAAATAAAACGAACAATTTTGGTGGTTACCTTGGTTTGTTAATGTTCGTATTGGGTAGAATTGACGGGTGTAATTCATTTTGAAGTTTAATTAAACACGAAAACACCTGTCAATTCTACTTAATATGAATATTAACAGACCATGGTAACCACTAAAATGAATCGTTTTATTTTAGAATATTTAATAACGAATGTTCACTTATTTTATTTTTTTCTCAGAAACTGTAGGTTTTATAGGAAAAGTTAAAGAATAAAAAATGTCTCTTAATACAATAAGCTTTAAAAAAACTTTTTCATTGCAAAATTTCAAGCCTCCAAAAAATTCTGATAAAAAAATCAACAGAGGTCGCAGTTTTCAGCCCCGTGTGAAGGTGGGAGATAATTGAAAATATTACTATGGGAAACCTTTCAATAAGTAAAAACAATCTTTCAAATGTCATTCTCCAACACATCTCCAAATTTGTGAAATAAAATAAAAACCTAATTTTACCGCTCCTCTTTAGTGGGGTGTAACTCCAAAAGGGAACGTCTCAGGAAAAAATTATATAAAAGCCCACCTTAATTTTTCATAAGGAATTTACTTCCCCAAGTTTTTCGCAATATTTAAGAAACACCCTGTATAACTATGATCGAAAAAATTTGAAGCGATATTAATCAGTCGTATTATGATAGGTACTATGTACATTAAATGCACAAAAAAAAAACCTTTTTTTAACTAGCTAAAAGAAACAATTTCAAATTCTCAAAACTAATTCAAAAATTTGGAAAAATTGCGCATGTTGTATTTAATTTTTTTAAGATGATAAAGTGTTTCGTGCAGTATCAACAAAGTAATACAGTTCTGCTAGATTAACCCACAACATCTAAAGCAGAGGTTCCCAAACTTTTTTGTCTCGTAGACCACTTGCCATGTTTTTCGGTTTTGGGTAGACCCCCTGCTTACCTGATTTTGATTTTTTGCAAATTCATCAATATTTTTTATCAGAAAATATACCTAATAACTTCAATTTTAATATAATTCTTCATCACATTTCATGAACATTTATGTTTTAAAAATTTTTACTTCATAGGCACTTTTATAATTTATGTAGATAGTTATATGTCTTTATATTATAAGGTAGTATTATGTAAGTAAATAGGTACTATCTGTGTATGTGGATTATTCCATTCAGGGAATGCCAAAATTAAAGTCACGACCTGCTGATATGAGATCCACTATCGTTGACCCCCATTTTCATTTCATGGACCCCCAATTAATTTTTTCGCTGACATGGACCCCTTGCAGATCGTCGTAGACCCCTGGGGGTCGATATAGACCACTTTGGGAATCACTGATCTAAAGAAATAATCAGGGGCTACAAAATAAAATTATTTTTTTTGGGATCATTCGTAATGTGTGCAACAGATTCACAATAATATTCCGATTTCTAAGCAATATGTAATTTCAATACCGTGAACTTCCGTTACAACAGCCCATGACAACGTTAAAAACGTTAAATTCACATTATAGCTGAAAATTTGTGCACCTAAGTTGTAATAAATTAGGTTAATAATAAACTTTTAAGATATCTCAAAATTTCTCGTACCTCAAAGAACATGAAAAAAACGGCCTGACAACCCTAACCACATCATTATATTTTACGCTAATTTTACGAAGCGTGTAATAAGAACCTTCAGACCCCTACATTTCTTCTAATAATCTAATTTGCAACATGATTTTGCCGACGCCATAAAAAATAATCAGGGTGATACAGCATGATTCACAATAATAACGGATGTATACATAACCAGTGATAATGTTTTAATATATAAATCCTTTTTTTTTTTAAATCTCGAGTCATTAACGATATAATATTTATCATAAATGTTGTTTATAATTGATTCAATGTACAGTGAAACCTCTATATTTGTCATTAATCCGTTCCTGAAAAACGGACGAATACAGAATCGAACGAATATAGAATCAATTTTTTTACAGGAATTAATAAAAATTAAAATAATCCGTTCCCAATCCCGAATTTAATACATTAATAAATAAAAATTTAACCAGAACTTTTACTGAGGAGTGATGATGGCATAAGCTAGAACGCAGAAATTACTGTAAGGGGGAGACACCTTTTATTAAAACTTCAGGTAAGTCCAATTGGTGATTTTTGTAAATTTTTCGACAATTCACTAGTACTCGATTTAGCAAAGAACTCAACTCATCCAATGTTGTATGTTTCTGTCTGTATTTCAAAATTTCGTGATAAATATTTCGTTTTTGGACGAATATTGGAGCATATTTTTGCCGAAAAATAATGTGACGAATATATGGGCTGACAAATATACTGTATTTATCACAGGGCATAGGCGTTCCAGGTTAAAGAGTACAAACAAATATACTTACAGGAAAAATAAAAATTACAGGAAAGTATCTTAATCAGCTTTTGGTTTATTCTCTATAGATTGAAATAATAACATACTGGTGCGCAGAAACAGAAACATCGCTATAGCTGAATGTAATTTTGCGTTATCTTACTAATGACTATAATCAAATGTTATATGATTTTTTTATTTTTTCACTAAAATTGTAACTAGGGTTTCTCTTATTTGACATTTTTGCTTGTCCCGAGATTCCGGGAAGAAATAGGTCTTCTTTCCGGTATATACCGGGATTCCGGGACGTAATAAATTAACTCAATATTTTGGAATAAATAACCCAGAAACGAAAGGAAAGGTTTATTACTTAAAAACAACTCCAAGTCATATATGTAATACATTTGGTTCCATGATTATTTATTATTAGTAAATAATAAAATAATATTGGCGAGAGAAACATACATTACAGAAATATTATCTTACTATAACAGTATCATTTGTATTAACACAATAACACAATTTTTACAATGAATTTTTGTAAAATGATTAAAGAAAACACAGGTGATCTATGCTTCGGTCACTTGGTCTTAATTTATTAACAGAAAGTATTCCCGCATAAAATGCTTCCTCAGTTTTTATTTATAGGTGGAATTGTTTTAGAGCATTTAGCAGAAAAGACATGGTTTTTATCAATAGAATTTTATTTTTAAAATACACGTATTTTGCTTCGCATTACCGGAGTACAAAAAATAGAACGGTAAACGTATTTTGATGATATAAACTTTGTCATGAAGACCGGGCTTCTTGACGCATAGGTACTATGCGTGTACATAGTTTGTTATACCAAAGCAGAAAGACTATTTTCAAATAATAATAAAGTTTTTTCATAATTTAATGTTAGTTAAGAGATAATTTCTGATATTGATGAAATGATCATAATATTACAAAGATTTTAACACAAAATAAACGAAAATAATAGATTTTAAATATCCCGGGATTTCCTGGGACAATAAGTATTTTCCGGGAAATATAAAATAGGTTAAAAACGACCGGGATCTCGGGAGAGAAACCCTAATCGTAACTATCAACTGAAAAAGATTAAGAGGGATCATTCTGTACAAAAAGTGAAATTAAATATTGCGCGACCATAATTACACAGAATGGGTGCAAAATATGTTTTAAGATCTGACAGCAGCAAATAGTTTTGTAATAAAAACACAAGTTTATGCATTTTAATATCCAACGATTTTTTTCCAAGCATGCCACATACGTAAAACAACAAACATCTAGGATAATATTACTTCATGTGCGCATGTTATAACCGTTTGTACTTTGTTTTTGACGTACTATTTCAAGTTTGTTTAAAACAATTAGTCATCTAGCAACCAGTATCAACAGTAAAAACGGTGACAGGTATGTACGTAAATAAACCGTTTAAGATCATTAACACAAAAATAAATGGGACGATAAGATGATTGAGCTTAAAAAAATATTTGTGGAAGTTGATGTTCCTTGCGAAAGATTATATTTCATAAAGAAAGATAATATCCTCTAACAGATATAATATTTCTCAATCAACGGAAAACAAAATAATTTAAAACTGACGAATTAATTAAATTTCACGACAGTTGAACACAGTTTTACAGATTTATAAACAATTTAATTGACATCAGAAGACTTTTAAATATTAGTAATTCTTTCTTATGCAGAAGTCAACTATTTTTTAAATATAATCATTGATTCTTATTAAACCGCAAAGTAGATAAAATATCTTCACCCAAAGACGCCTCACCAAATTTCTGTTTGATTTAAAAAAAAAAACATGTTAACGTGATAATTCGTTAACTAATTTTAAACAGTAGCAACTTCGTCATAGAATTTTGTTTTATCCCTAATCACAGCCACACGTACAGCTTAAGTCCGACTTAAGTATGATTAGATTGTATTTTATTAAAATTATCGTAAATACTTACAAGGGAAGGTCACGATACGTTGTCGCTAGAATTTGATTCCGGCTGTGTTTATTACATCAAGAACATCAAAACTAAATGTTCTGCAAAGTTATACGTGCCACTGGCCATTACCTTCGGCAAAATAGGGGAAAAACTGAAAAATTGGTACAAAAAGGTCATTTTTACGATCGCGTTGGCCATGAAACTGTCAGAGATAAAATCGAAATTCTTCTATTTACCAATAGGCGCATCCTTTGCAAGTAAAATAGTGCAAAGTTTTTGATAAAATCTTGAACGGTTCCGGAGAAAAACGTCAAAAACGAAACCCCTGCATAAGCTTTATGAATTGAGAAGTTGTCGTATATCTGTATTACTATATCTATGCGACTTGCATAGGCGTTTAACATGGGGAAAACCGTTTTTACAAAGGCCTCGTTTTTTGCGTTTTTCTTCGGAACCGTTAAAGATTTTTTCAAAAACTTTGCACCATTTTACTTGGAAAGGATGCGCGCATGGGTAAATAGAAGAATTTCGATTTTGTCTTTGACGGTTTCATGGCCAACGCGATCGCAAATATTACTTTTATTAATCAGCTGTTCAGTTTTCCCCCTATTTTTCCGAAGGTAATGGCCAGTGGCACGTATAACTCTGGAAAACATTTAGTTTTGATGCTCTTGATGTAATAAACACAGCCGGAATCAAATTCTAGCGACAACGTATCGTGACCTTCCCTTGTTAGTTAAAAACATTGTTTTTTGTTAATAAGTGAAAACTTCAATAAAAAAATATTAATGACGAAAATTTCAAATTCCGAAAATATATTCTTTGTCATCTACATATTTGTTAAAAAGTGTCGAATATTATCTAACATTTTAAGCACGCTAAACCATCTAATTTTCATTTTTTCTTTTCCCTAATCGAATAACGAAGAAGTTGCAATTTTTCTTGCCAATACTTGACGAAAGAGACTTACATCCAAACATTTAAAAAAAATCTGAGGCTTAAGTATTTCCGTACGTTAGTCTTATGACTGAAACGCTTAATGCATGACGTTATGAATAGAAACCGAAACAATATGCACAAGAACAATATGAAGTTACCTGGGGTAGTAATAGGATCAAAATACATTTTAAACGTACACTTTTAGAAACATTGGTAAGTTCATTGACTGTCTCATCATACTTGCAAAAATGTAAACAAAAAAGGTGATTGCTCACTGTCTCAATACGTACATATCGCATTTTTATAGTGCAGTTATTTAATGACAGAAATTGGGCTAAACACCATACACTTCCGTCAATTTGCACATACCCATACAAAGTTTGTAAAACACACTTTAATAAGTTATACAGGGTATTCAAAAAGTCTAAAACAAATGGCAAATTTTTTTATTATTAATTTTATTTTTGGCTTAAGTGCATGACCTAAAACTAATTTTACGATAAAAAAAGGTCAATAAAAATTCACATGACACCAGATTTTTAGCGACTTTAAAAACATTTTTAAGAGTTAGTTTTAGATCATGCACCAACTTCTATCAAGAATAAAACTGTCTGAAAAATCGATAACAAAAACTTTTTCATTCGTTGCAGACTTTTTGAATGACGCTGTATATGCATATAGAATAGATGCTGTCCCACTTAACGCAATAGCGTTTAATTCTTTTTAATAATACGTATAACTACGCTTCCTTGATAATATGTTTAAAATTCGTGATTTTTTACATTGCCCCTTAGTTCGGAACAAATTTCAATTAATTACATGCGATACTTTACTATTTCGTTTGTTAACATTAAAATTATATTTTGCAAAATAATCTTAACGCACTATTACACCAACGGTTAAGCTGGGTTTACATTAGTCATGTGAGTGGATCAACTCACATGAATTCATGTGACATGAACGCCAAATGACCGTCTAAACCTTGTAATTCATGTCAGTTGATCATTTGAATGGAATCATTTGAATTCATGTGAGTTGATCCACTCACATGACTAATGTAAACCCAGCTTTAGTTAAACTTCTATTACAATTAATTCTAATCTCTATTTACGGATAACGTGACCTTGATGCTATTTCTAACACATCCTTTAACCCTTAACAGAAGGTTTTCTCTAAAAACACAGTATCAAGTGTCTGGGTCTTATCTGTCGCGCTAAAGAGAACCAGCTTCAGAAAAATACAAAAATAAACCAAGCGTAGAAACGAATGTCAATGCTAAAGATTAGGAAACCGGCACGACACAAGATAAACTTTACTGAGCTGATAAAGCAACATATCGGTGGTGATTCAGAAAGGACGCTAGAAAGTGATACACCGATATACCGCTACAATAATCTTACTTATTATGCATTTTGTATAAAAACATGTGACGCAAAATATATTTTATGAGTAACTTAAGTCATACGATTTTATCCAAGTCCGTTTGCTAATGTAATAATAATGGGGTCGCAATCACAGACTAAAGACCATGACCTTTTAATCTGTTAGTAGGTAAAGTTGCACACAATTTTTTTAAATAAAACCACAGCGAAGTTGGGTTCGTTGACCTTTCGAGCTTACTAAAGTTTGAAGTGTTTTCTCTCAAAAGCATATGCTCGTGCTTTGATAGTGAATCGAGTTGAAATTGAGTACCCCGATTCTTTGTTATGTTCGGTTTTCAACGATGAAAAATTGAATTCTGTGATTTTTAATCGGAAAAAGCTTTCTACTCGTCTTTAGTAGGATTCAAACCATACGACTGGTAAATGTAAATTGACTAATACATTCTAGACAAAATCAATGCATGAAATATGTCGTTTAAAATGACTATGATTAGTGACATAGAGAGTATGTGATTCATCAAGAAGATCATAGGGATTTTGGAAACCATTGGATTTGCAAGGACGAGGGATTAGTAAAGAATGCGTATATTGTGTGCCGTTCCTGATGAATATATTATGAAAAATTTGAAAACTTTAATTTCTAGTTTAACTTAAAAATTTCCTATTAAACAGTAAAAATTTAAAATTTAGCAGTCACCGATTTAGCAACGGTTTAAGCACAAGCTGCTGTAATAATTGACAGGCCGTTAAGTTTTTTAATTGCGATTATGGGAGTTATATTGGTTTATTATGCACATGCAATGATTATCAGGTTATATTAATGACTTAGCTTCAATTCTTAAACCACGATGTGACGGAGCCGGGTACACGGTTGTCGCGTCGCCACTCAAAAATCTACCACTAATAAATGTTTGATCAGGCCCGCGCCTAGCCTTTTTGGCGCCCTCGTGCACTTTCATATATTTCGCCGCCAATTTTTATAATGCTGATACATGGGTACAGGTACTGGTAAAGTTAGGTATTTATCCACTATTGAAAAATAATTTTAAAGAGTAATTGATAAATTTATTTTTATATTTTACAACATATACTGAACAGGTACAAGCCGTATAAGTATTTTCTCTTTGAGGTACCTACATAGTTCATTAAAAAATAATAATAAAACTACTTCATTATACAGGATGTTTCTTAAATATTGCGAAAACATTCGGGAGATGATTCTTTATCGAAAATTAAGGGGGGTCTTTTATATAAAAGTTTTTCATTAGACGTCTCCTTTCGGAGTTATAACCCCTTAACCGGGGGCGGTAAAATTAGGTTTTTATTTTATTCCTCAAATTTGACTAAATGTAGGAGAATGATATTTGGTAGATGTTTTATACTTATTAAAAGGTTTCCCATAGTAATATTTTCAATCATCTCCCACATTCACAGGGGGCTAAAAAGTGCGAACCCTGTTGGTTTTTTTATCAGAACTTTTTGATGGGTTAAAATTTCGCAAGTTAGCGTTGTCGCCGCGTAAACGTCAAAATGAATAACATCAATCAATTCTATCCAATGCGAACATAAATAAACCCATGAATAAACCATCGTAACCACCAAAATGAATCGTTTTATATTGGAATATTTAATGGTACATGTTTACTTATTTAATTTTTTACTCAAAAACTGTAGGTTTTACAAGAACAACTGAGGAACAGAAAAAGTTTCTAAATAAACCAACTTAAAAAAAAAAATATTTAAAATTGCAAAATTTTAACCCACCAAAAAGTTCTGATAAAAAAACCATATATATAGGTATATCTTTTTTAAATTTGAGGCCTTTCAGCGCCCCGACAGCTCGGCGCTGTCGTGCATTGCACGACTTTGGCCTTATGGACGGCGCGGGCCTGTGTTTGATAAGTAAAAAAGGAGAAAAGAAAAGAATACGCGAGTTTTCAATGCAGTGTACGTAGCCAATCTCACATACAGTTCAGAAACCTGGACACTAACGCAAAAACAAAGAATACAAATAGGTACAGGAAACGAGATTTCTGAGAAGAATAGAAAGGGATGTAGGTAGACTGATCGATAAAATCAGTAACGAAAAAATTCGAAATAACCTAAAAGTAACAGATATTAAGAAAAAGGTGGAGACGAATCAATTAACTTGGCTTGGACATTTACTACGCATTCCAGAAAGTAGATACGCGAAAATAGGATGGAAAATGAAGATGGCGGGAAAAAGAAATAAAGGAAGACCCCGAATAAAATGGGAAAAAGAAGTGAGGCAGAGACTAGAAGAAAAAGCTGTCAACTGGAGAGATGTGCCACAATTAGCTAATGATAACAGGAGTGGAGAAACATAATACAGATATAGAAAAGCATACCTCGACACCGAAATGTACAAGAGGAACCGATTAAGAAGAAGAGGAATTAAAAAACGGTGTTAAGGTTAGGTGCATTCATAAAAAATGATAAAGAAAGTTATAGATTTCAAATAGCCCAATATGAATTTAACTTACAAACATTTCGGAAAATAAAGTTTTGTATTGTGTGATAATAAAAATTACAACTAAACTGCGATCAATTTTAATGTACCATAAAAATATATTTAAAAAATTTGTCTTAAAAAATACATATGTAAACGAAGCGTTTATTTAAAATATCCTTATAAAAAAGCGAACACAAAGTTAACGAACAAAATCATTATTTTGTGATTGAATCATGTTTATTATACTATATAATTCTAGACTTCGTTTATTCCTAAACAGATAATAAAAATATATTTTTTGCTGCCATCAACTTCTTAGAGCCTCTTGTTTTCATGATTCATTTCCATAACGTCATTAGCATTAAACTGCCAAAGAAATTCTTTGTCAGTGTCTTTTCATATTTCTGCTTTTCATACAACTACAAAACCCTACGAGTTTTTTTGTGGATGGAGTTTACGACGTTTGTTAATGGCAGTTATTTTTCAGGCGTTTTTTCCTTGTGCGCCCAAGTACCCGTCGTTACATTTCATCACAGATAACTAATGGTCCAGTTATTTTTCATAAACATTTATATTTCATTAGTTTGAGCTCTTAAAAACGGAATCTTCAATTAAAAGCTAAAAAAAAGTATTCATCCAGTTTTAGATACATCCACGGGTCAAAAAATTGCAAAACATTTGTATTGTTTTACAAGTTGCGATTCAAGTTTTCCATGTGTCAATGTACAGGGTGGACCTAATTTGAACTTTTTTACGGGGTATGTTAGTTACCGTAATAGTTAGCGAAACTCTGTCTCTTGGACTATTTATACGAGAAAAGAACGTCTGTGTTATCAAATTTTTTATATCGCTTTCCATTTTGGTACTACAGGCAAAAAATTAAATTTCATCATTTTTGAAAATTTACTACAACTTCCTTTATTTATTAAAAAAAAAAAAAAATGTTATTAACGAAGCCTCATATTCAAGTAAATTTTTCACGTTTTAAGCAAATCCGTGTATTATTTTGTATTTTATAACTGTTTATTGTGATTGTGAACATGGCTAAATTTGAACACTTAAAAAAGTTTAATATGTTAAAAGCTTACATTGTAGGTGGTTGGTGTTGCAGAGTTTACTTTGAAATGGCGTTTAGCTGTCTATTAATTGCAAACTTGTTTACAAAATCATAGAAAACTTTCATGATCAAATTTTCACAAAATTAGACATATCTCGGTTATTTTGTGCAAAAAATGTATAAAAGTTATACATTTTTTAATAGCTAAAAAATGCTCATTCATATAAACAAAGTAATAGCCAACTAGACCTTCATTTAAAATTATGATTATCTAAACATCGAAGCGCTGGTAAATAAATGAATATGGCTATTTTGTGGTGCATAAATATACATACAATTTTTCTTTAGCACGATTTTTTTAAAACAAGACAACACAGAATTAAAGATTTAAAACATATTGACCAATTTTGGTTTTCGACTACATCTTGTAAAATTTTTAAAGCATCGCTAAGTTTCATAAAATAAGTGAGTTTAGCCCCATTTGATCGATATTATGCTCCTTAAGTTTCGATATGGCCAATAGCGAGCTTCAAATTTCACACACACACAGTATATTAGAAAATGTTCAATAATATTACTTGCACGTGATAACAATCGCACGCACGAGTGAAAATCGGTTTCATAATTTCGTTGTGTGGATGGATGGCTCATGGCTGTTACGTTATTTATTGATATTGCCTAGCACTGTCCGTATTTAAGTTTAATACTTATGCGTGACAATATTAAACCGCAATGCAGTAGTGTAAGCTAAATTATTAATTTTTTATTTGGCATTGTTCCAGAGACAACACCACGAAACCTTAATGTATTTACCTGAACCTATCGATCTAACAAGTAAGTAAAAGACGTGTATATTAAGCAAATACCAAAGCGAGACTACACTGCGGTAATACAATTGGATTTGAAAACAACAATAGAAACGAAGTAGTATTTATACTGTATCTCAGAATTAAGAAAAAACCGAATAAACAAAATAAATAGAGATTTTATAAGTAAAATGAACTACTAAAAATTAAATCTAAGAATTTTACACGGTGTCCACATATTCCATAATTTCTTTATATTTAAGAACAAAATTTTGTTGATCATAGGATACATAACCTAAAATTATTTTCAGCTATACCGAGTGTTTTGTTTCCTCGCTTCAATATGTAACTTTTTTACTTTAAATAGAACTCGCTGTATATTTTTAATTTATCAAAGTTTAACTTAAATTTCTTTCTGAAAATGTACAACTTTTTTTATACTTTAATCAATCTATTTTGAGTTATTTACGGTTTTTTGAATATATTGAGATACAGAATTTTAACAAAATATTAATATATAATGGAAGAATGTAAATATTTTGTTACTAGAATTACATTTCGTTTGTATAGTTTAAGCCAGAGGTCTCCAAACTTTTTTGTCTCGTAGACCACTTGCCATGTTTTTCGATTTTGGGTAGACCCCCTGCTTACATGATATTGATTTTTTGCAAATTTATCAACTTTTTTTTTTACGAAATAAAAACTTACACGCTGAGAAAATAAAAATGTACGCGGGCAGAGCTGCGGGCAACTGCTAGTTTATAATAATTCTTAAACAGTTTCATATATCAAAAAATACACCTAATAACTTAAATTTTAATATAATTCTTCATCACGTTTCATGAACATTTATGTTTTAAAAATTTTTACTTCATAGGCACTTCTATAATTTACGTAGATAGTTACGTCTTTATTTTATAAGGTAGTATTATGTAAGTAAATAGGTACTATATGTAAATTATTCCATTCATGGAATGCCAAAATTAAAGTCACGACCTGCTTATATGAGATCCACTATCGTTGACCCCCATTTTCATTTCATGGACCCCCAATTTTTTTCCCCGCTGACATGGACCCCTTGCAGGTCGTCGTCGACCCCTGGGGGTCGATATAGACCACTTTGGGAATCACTGGTTTAAGCTTTTAAAATAATATGCAGGGTGTTTGTTTTGGAGGATCCATTTAGCTCAGTTTAAAACATGATTAAATCAATTTTTTTTAACGAAACATATACCTACTATATTTTTTTACATTTTCCTACAGATAATTTAATCTGTTTAAAAACATTAATCACATTCTGTCAATGTTTAAAACTAATAGGAACTACTTCACTTTAGCGGCAGTTAAAATTTTAGTTCCAACTGAAACTGATCTGATCCTTATAGATCTAAATGAGTCCACCTTACTATCTCAGAAAGGTCAAGAAAGGTGGAAAAAGTAAGTCAAGACGGCAAAAAATTACAGTTGTGTACTTGGGTATGTTATAAGATTTACGTTATTTTAAGCTTATTTTAACACAAAATCAATACAAATATAGTTTCATTTATGCCTTATAATCATATTTGTACACTTTACACAGATAATTTAGCCATCCTAACATGAGAAAATTCGAATTAAAAAACCTAACCTAACTGTCAAACGGAACTTTTATATTGAATTTTTACGCTTATTAAATGAGAGCGCCAAGTAATTATAACATATTTGAGTTCAGCAAGTCTAGTTTTATTAACCCACAAAATTTTATCAATTTTCGACAACTGCCGCTAAAGTGAAGTTATACCAAACTAATATTCCCCAATTTATTGTTGTTTTAATAAGTTAAAAATGTATAGATAAACATGCAATATTTGATAAAATTAAAATGTGCCAATTATTTGCCATTAATTGCGTTAATCCCCAAAATACCAAAAAGAAAGTAAATCAAAGTTTATCAAATAATGGTAAAAAACCTCTAAATAATTTCAAACTTCATAAAACTAAATAGGGTAATTACCAAACAACTCAAAACACATCAAATTATGACAATAATTACCCAATATTATCAAAAACTTATAAGACATGTGTCTCCAAATAACTTCTTTTTGTTCTTCTTAATCGGTTCCTTGTACCTTTCGGTGTCGAGGTATGCTTTTTATTTATGTATTATGTTTCTCCACTCCTGCCTTTCTTTAGCTAATTGTGGCATATCTCTCCAGCTGACTTCTTTTTCTTCTAGTCTCTGCCTCACTTCTTTTTCCATTTTATTCTTGGTCTTTCTCTATTTCTTTTTCCCTATATCTGCATTTTCTATTCTATTTTCGTGTATCTACTTTCTGGCATGCGTAGTAGATGTCCAAGCCATCTTAATTGATTCGTCTCCATCTTTTTCCTAATATCTGTTACTCCTAGGTTATTTCTAATTTTTTCTTTACTGATTGTATTGATCAGTGTCATTTCCTGTACCTGTATTCTTTGTTTTTGTTTTTGTGTTAGTGTCCAAGTTTCTGAACTGTACGTGAGAATGGATACGTACACTGCATTTAAAACTCGCTTCTTTATTTCTTTTGATATCTCTTTCTTACTTATCAAACATTTATTAGTGGCGTAGTAAAATTTCGCCGCTGCCGCTATTCTGTTATTTAGATCTTCCTACAATTTACCATTTTCTGCAATTATTGTTCCTAAATATTTAAAACTTGCTACCTGCTCTATCTTTTTTTGATAGATATAGATAGAGCCAAATAACTCAAACAATAAAAATGTGTTGCGAACAATTGCAAAATATTAACAAGAAACAATAAATAATACAAAAAAAAACATCAAACAATGTCAATATTCACGAACAAAAGCCAAATATTACCGAATAACACCCAACCATTTTTAAATACGTCTCAAAAATTACAACAAAAGCCAATAAATACCGAATCCTAACTGATAATTACTAGGAAATATCAATATTATTACCGAATCCAAGCACTAAATGTCAAAAATACCAAAATTACTTAATAACGCTAATTACTATCAACATTTGGTGAAAAAGTACGAATTTAAAAGAACATTTAAGTACCGAATTATGTCAATAATCCTCAAAATTACTAAACCTTGCACACCAAAGTTAAAAGATTATTATCTTGCAAATAAAATAACTCATGATTAAACATGTTATAAAAAATTATACAACTTCAATAACTTTTTTTATTTGTATAAAAGCCGAAACGGTTATTAAAAACTTGTTGTAATGCTAGTAAACTTGTCCCGTGAGAACGTGAATTTATCCGACTTCATGAAGACATCCCAGTTTTGCCTGTATTAAGTTTCTTAAGAAATTGTACCAGGAAGTGCAAAGCTGTCTTATTTTGCAGTTTGCATACATAAAAACGTCTGAAGTGATCAATGTTTTTATAAAATGTTTCTATTTAATGATTTAATGCGACAAAAGTACCTAATTAAACCAAGTGACAATTATTTTTCTGAACTACGTACCTGTTAAAAATTTAATTAAACGAACAAAAATTAATTTTATACATTTAACAATAAAGAGAACGCAACATTCCTGTTGTAAGTAAATAAAAATCCATACATAAAAATGAGAAGAACCAGGCTTTAAATACATTTGGGACAAAAGAAACGAATTTCAATGTACTGCTTCAAGGTTTGATTAAAACAATTTCGTGAAAGGCTCCTTTATTCAATAACGAGATATTTTCTTGGTCAAAATTTCCTTTATTATCGCAAAATATATACCTACTTTAAGAAACTCGATCTTTTACAGCTCATATTTTTAGGTATAATGATGACTTCCGTCGCTTGTTACAAGAATATTTTTAATGATGATGTTTTCGTTTCAACTTTTTTCCGCATCATTACAGAGATGATCATATTTTCGCTTACTCTTGCATTGATATTGTAAAAAGCCGATGAAAAATAAACGGTATATTATTATAATTTACGTTAAAACGCGGTTTGTAAGCGTGAAAATATAATTTCAAAATTATCTGAAGAGTTGTTCTAATCCACGATTCTACAAAGCATGTAGCACACTTAGGTTTGACGATTATTTTTAATTATTTGTGTTCTTTAGTTGATCAAAACGTTTTAGTGTAGTGAACCTTCGTGAAGTAACGTGGTTAACGATGTTTTTTTAGTATTTATTTTAATTTTTTTTATAAAAATACTCACAAGTGTACATAAATAATCAATATTTTGATACCCAGGGTGGGTTTCAACGTGAAGAAGATGGGAATATCGGAATACGTGCTTAGTAAGAATCTAGATTAAAAATGTGCTTAAACTGTAGATACATATACTAAAACAAATTTTTTTAAATATCGCAAAGAAACTAAAACTTGTACATTTTAAATATAAATTCTTATTTTGCACGAAAAAACATAATTCTAGCTGTAACGGTCTTCTATGTTCATGTTGAAACATACACCCTGTATACAGGGTGTCCCAAATTCGAGTAAATGCATGGGGAATTAGATGCTCATCAAATATCTGCAAAGAAAATTTTCATAGCTGTCTTAGTTCAAAAGTTATTCAAGAACAACTGAAAAAATTGATTTTCGTTTTTTTGTCCTATTTTCTACAATTTTTAAAATATCGACAATCTGGAAGCACTTCTTCATGGCAACTTCTTACGCTTTATATTTTGAGATAATAGAAAATTTCCAACAACGTTTCGTCTTTTCAGAACCATCATCAACTTCATTTTTTTAAATACGGCAAAAAAAAATTAATCTCATAGTCGGATAGTATGTTGTCATCTGATTACAATGATATATGACACTTTATATCTAAAATGATATTTTACCACAAAAATTTGAGAAAAACTCATTTTATCCAATTTTTGAATCAAATGATCTTAATTATTAAAAAAAAGCAAAATAAAAAGCAAAACAATTTTTTTGTTTTTTGTTGTTCTGTTAAAACTGTCAGTTTGACATTAATATGATCGTGATTAATTGTATAATTTGCAACCAGCTAAAAATTCTTTAATATTTGAGCTTTTGTTGGCAATTTTTATTTCACTATGTTCGGGTAGTACATTTGTAATTTATTTATTTATGCGCTATCCCTTCGTGTATAGCGAAGCTTTGTTTAGATTATTTTCGTTAATAATTATGGAAAATAAAATACAAATATAATATTATAATTATTGTTTTTATTAAAGTATTGAATAAACTGTTGAAAATTAAAAAGCATGCTATGAGAAAACAAAATTTTGTGTACCTATATTATGACATTTCGCGAATTCCTTAAAAAGTGTTGATTGTCATATTTAATTTTAAAAAAAAACATAAATTTAAAGAATTTCTAGTTGTTTGCGAATTATACAATTAATCACGATCATATTAATCTCAAAGTGACAGTTTTAACAAAGTGACAAAAAAACTGTTTTTTTTTTGTATAAGATCATTTGATTCAAAAATTGGATAAAATGAGTTTTTCTCAAATTTTTGTGGTAAAATTTCGTTTTAGATATTAGGTGTCATATATCATTAAAATCAGATGACAAAATGCTATCCGACTATGAGATTAAAAATGTTTCGCCGCATTTAAAAAAATTAAGTTGATGGTTCTGAAAAGACGAAACGTTGTTGGAAATTTTTTGTTATCTCAAAATATAAAACGTAAGAAGTTGCCATGGAGAAGTGATTCCAGATTGTTGATATCTTAAAAAATGTAGGAAATAGGACCAAAAAAACGAAAATCTATTTTTTCAGTTGTTCTTGAATAACTTTTGAACTAAGACAGCTATGAAAATTTTCTTTGCAGATATTTGATGAGCATCTAATTCCGCAACTTTGCCCTAAATTAACCGACCTCGTAGCTCTTAAGATAAGCGAGATCCCCATGCATTTACTCGAATTTGGGACACCCTGTATATGTATACCGTTTCTAAATGTGAATAATTAAGCTAGTCTAAAGCAACTACTGCGCTTTTGTTGTAGTCCTTGCCAAAGATAAAATTGGAGTAATGGATATGTTTGCTGTACAAAGGTGTTGTTAATAATATTTTACTGAGTTAATACCTGATTACAGTATCACCTAAGGTCGAACAACAGTATATGCATATGGCATACTTTAAAAAATGGTGTGATTTTAATTTTCACACAACTGTTACAAGGACAAACAAATGTTTCATTTCAAACTTAAACGAATTTGTATTTAATAAAAGTACCATTTGAATTCACTAAAAATTCACACAGTACCCAAAGTAATGTAAATATTATTTTTCTTTGTGTTGAAATATTGTGCAGCTATCCTAAAAACGTTTAAGGGTTTCAATCTTTTCTCAGACATGAATGCAAGGAATCATGTTGCATTATTATTCAGTATTAAAATGAATTGCAATTGTGGTCCAAATTACGTCTAATATTTATAATCGACGGCTAAAGTAAATTCGAAAACAACTGCAAAATTTTTAAGAAAAAAAAAACGCGTTTATTGATTCCCTTGCGTTGCGTTTTTTTCTGCAATATTGTAATACCTATTTGTGTTTCAAAAATATCGGATCATTGACATACAAGGTAAAATAAAAGAAAAGAATCAAGTGACATGAAGTCAGGCGAACATGAGAATAATTTTATACTTTTGGTTTTGTTACTTATCCAACGAAAAATTATCATCGCGATGGAAACGCTATTACCGAAACTATACTGTGTAGATTTTTACATCAAACTAATACAGAAATATACAATAGATAACTACGAAATAAACCTATAAGCGTGCCACGTAAGTACACAAAAATATTTTTATAAAAATGTAAAAATGTTATCAATACAGCAATAAAATAAATATTGATTTGTATTTATCAGTACTGTCTGGCTTATATGTCACATATTTAACAACTCTCGGAAGTTCTTCCACTTTTTTAAGTTATTTTTGTTTGCAAAAAATATGTAGTATGTATGATCGGTTAATTAAGACGCAACTAATTTTAAGATAGAAGTATTAATTCCCTTAATATTCAAATCGATTTTATAGTGACTAATATATTTACACAGCTTGGCAGATAAGAACTCTTTCATATTCTTAAGATGCAAATTGTTGGACTGTTTATTCAGGTGTGACTAACATTACTACATTATATTATTTTTCAATGCGAGCTTGCTAAAAATTTCAGCCCAAGTTGAAATGCAATTTCATTTTTCTATTAGATATGCTAACGATGCAATTTTGGAACATTACCTAGCTATTTCCGGTATGCATAAATGACCCATGGCACCACCCCTTCGATGTAAACCAACCGCGAAAATCGTCAATCGGTGAGTTATTTCAAATAGAACGAGCATAAACTTTAAGCGAGCGATCACTTATCCGTTGTTCAATAACAGTTGGATGCTGTGAATACAGATTAATTTTATTCAGGGAACGTACAGTTTATATACCTACTAAAACCCCTACGTTACGTCTTTGATATTACTCCGTTCAAACACCATGTCTAAAATATGTGATTGTGACATGTCACAATAGCACATATTCACAAATATTTTTAAAATCACATTTTAGGATAAAAATAACTTTTTTATTGTGACTATATCTGCCAATAGAAAAGGATTACTAAACATCTTCATTTGCTACAAAAGCTATTTTATTTATATGGTTTACCTACAACATATTATGAAAAAAGAAGATGTTAAAAACGTACTCATAAAGAAAAACAGAAATTGATTTGAAGTTTTTTTCTACGACCACTTCTATAAATGACAATTTAGTAGCAATTGCTGAGAATACTTGTTCTTATGTATTAAAAAAAAACACCCAGTAACGCTACAAAAAGCCATTTCATCTACCTACTAGGATTTCTCGCCCGGAATCCCGAAATCTCAGTCCATTTTAAGCTATTTTGTATTTCCCGGAAAATACTTACTGTCCCGGGAAATCCCAGGATATTTAAAAAATGTTATTTTTGTTTATATTGTGTTACGATTTTTGCAATATTATTATAACATTTCAAAAATTATTACATTAGAATTTACTAACATTAAATTATGAATACATTTGATCTTATTTCCAAATAGTTTTTCTGCTTTATATTAACCATTTATGCACACCTGTCGTATCCGTAAAAAAGTCCGGTCTCCATGATAAAGTTTATATCATCAAAATACGTTTACCGTTACATTTTTGTATACTCTGGTAATGCGAAGAAAAATAGAATAAAAATTAAATTTTATTGATAAAAACGATGTCTCTTTGCTGTTAAATGCTCTCAAGACGATTCCACAACATCAATAGAGAAATAGAGACTAAGAGAGCATTTTATGCTGGAAGACTTTCTGTTAATAAATTAAGAATAAGGCTAAGTGACCGAAGCATAGATTAACTTTGTTTTTTAAATCATATTGTAAAAATTATGTCATTTTATTCATTAAAATAAAATTGCAAAATTGCAATAGAAAGGTGATATTTCTGAGATGGAAATTTCTCTCACCAATATTATTTTATTATTTAGAATAATCATGGAGCAAAATGTATTAGGTACATATAAGTATGCTGTTTTTGTTTTTAAATAATTAACCGCTTCCTTCTTCATTCTGGTAATTTATTTCAAAATACTGACATATTCATTTCATACCGGGATACCGAAAAATCCCGGGAGCAAGTCCGATTACTTCCCGGAAACCCGGTAAAATCACTACGCACTATTCACTCAACTGTAGTTACAGAATTAATTTAAATTTTCCCAAGTGAAATCTGTTTAACAAAATTATTTTTCTGCAAAAAAGAACTATATTCTGATAAAGAGGTGATCTCGACACCTCTTTATTAATTAACTTATGTATATGATCATAGTACGTTAGTTCTACTCTATTGCTTAATCGCACAAAACTAGATTAGAGTAAACCTTGAAAATTGTGTTCAAAAGCTCTGTTTAAATTAGTCACATATTTACGATAATCTAAGAAAACGGTGAAACCCCGATTTGTTTCTAAGGCACTTGGGTTGATAATGACTTATCAATAGACAAACAAAACAATACAGTAGATCCTTCATACTTCTTTTTTCACTACACAATCCCTTTTATGACCACACAGCATCACATACCCATAACATGTTGTATATTTTTAACAACTTATACTAAGACTGTCGAAAAGGAACTGCTCTGCATCTCAAGTGCCCCTGTACCGGGGTGGCGTCTGGCGAATACATTATAAACATTTCTGGGTCACTTCTACCTGCTTCCAACAAAATTAAGAACCAAATACGAATATACTATCTTTATTTAAATGTAACATATGCTTCGGTGTATAATGTAAGTAATTATTAGCATTTTAAATCTAAGAACTAATTTATCATAGTTTATCGAATATCATAAACAGATATAAAGGTATTCTAAAATCCTAATAAGTACAATTAATTACATTCGTAAATCAACAAGTAATTGTCGTCTTGGATTTCTAAGTAGTCGAAAAATAACAAACATATTTTTTTGCTAGAGTCACATTTCACGTGCGACTTTTATGCACAAATTAAGGTAGATCTGGACATGGGTTTTGTTCGCGAATGTAACGCTAGACACGTGATGTATCTTCTTAAGTAATCTCATTTAAAGCCAACTGTTTTACTTTCTAGTTTCTGGACAATAAAGCAGAGAGATTAGGTGGAACAACATCGCTGTCAACGTCTCAGCCAATGTGTGGTGTGGCGAGTCATGTACAAGATTCGCATGTAATTCTATAGGTGCTACTTTAAAAAGCACAACAAAGAAACCAATAAATTGTATTCTTCATGGGCTTGTAAAATAAAACAAACCAACGTACTTGCCAAATAACATACGTTTTAGGGGAACCGACAATAACTGAACAGAAAAAATATGTGTAAATAATGAATAATAATAATTCTATTATCATCTAATGTTATCAAAACGTTTATATTGCATACAACTTACAGTATTTCAAGTGCAAAACTTAAACGTACTGTTAATAAAAGAATCCTAAAATTTCGATCGAAACAAATTTAAATCAAACTTCCCCTCACCAATAAAGTTGTTACGTAGCAAATTTAATAATTTTCATTCACATAAATAGAAATATTTTTTATGAATACAAATACAGATCTATTTCTACGTTTGTAAACCTTTTATTCGTTATTTATATATTTTACTAAACATTCGAATAATACCCCCATTGTACTAACCCTTTAAAAAGAAAACTATTCAAGGAATTCAAAGAAATATGACAATAACCTACTGTGCTGTAACCCTCTAATAATATTCTTAGAAAACCTTTCTCTCCGTTCGAACATAATATTTTTCTACATGAGTTATATCTTAGTTTTATCCAAACTTGAACAATAAAACTTACTTATTTTATGACTGCTTTACCAAGCAGCTTCGGCGCCATTTGATGCGATAAATTTTCTGATAACAAAGATTCAAGAATTTACTTGAAACAAGATACGAGGGTCAAGCTAAATTTATTGATAAAAAACACGGTTAATACTTCCCAAGATTTTATTTTAAATATGTTCAAAATAATTCCCTTCGGTATTAATACGTTTCATCATTCTCACTTTTCAGTAGAGCCAAATGGTCTAGTCTGGTTTATAGACGAGTCAAAAACGTAGGATGGCACAGGTTGTGGAATATGGGGAGCAGCTCAACTTAGACAAGGCACATCTGTGAGTCTTGGGCTGTATGCAGCCATATTTTAAGCCGCTATGCACTTATGCACAATAACACTATTAAAAAAAGATTTCAATAATTTAATAATATTTATACTTTAAGTTTTCGCCGCCGTTGTCCATGTAACAAAGTTCGTTCCCGGGTTTGAAACGGCGTCTTGTTTGGTTTCGTGTTGACGTTTCCATCATATTGTCTTGGTCCAAAAGCTCTTGGCTCGTCGGAATTAAACTCGGGATTTGTTCTGAACTGCAAGCGGGCACACTGGTATGTTCAGGGCACACCAATATACCAGGGTACGAGAAGGCTGATCGCCTAGCCCAAAATTGGCGAGACACCTTTCTTCGGATCAAAATCCGCAGTTGGCTTATCCTATAGAACAACCAAGCGGTGTCTAAAATGACATGTTAATACAGGGGCATATTGCCCATTGGAAAAAAGTAGCAGGACAAGCCCATTCTAAGGCTATCCTGTCAAATGTATCTGGGAGAAAAAACAAAAAAATTGCTCAGGATGAGCAGAGGAATCACAAGAGCAGCAACAGGAGTCATTACAGGATACTGTCGGCTAAACAAACACTTCTACATAATAGCCCTCAGAGAGCGGTATGCGAAGGATGTGGTGAAAAAAAAAAGAAATTTCTTTTCACGTAGGTACTATGCCAGTGTGAAGGATTTACACACTATCGGCGTAGAATTCTAAAGATAAAAAAAACTAACCAAAAAGAGTTAAAAAAAACACCCTTAAAAAAAAACGTTTTTCAAAAACACAGGACTTCTTTAAGGGGCTATCACCAGAGGGTATAATAGACCAAATAGGTCGCAGTTCAGGAACCCGATAGGGTACCACCTCCGCGGAAACAATAATAATACCTTCCACTTTTTAAAAGCTCTCAACCAATTCTTTCAGATTACTTGCAAAATAATTGTAAAACACAGTATCAATTTCCTTCTCAGACAAAAACTGTTTTTCTGTGTACTATTTTGCTGCAACTGTCTTCTGTGCACATAGCTTAACTGCACTGACCAGGCCTGTAGTCTTGCAGAAAACTGCATTTTTTATTGCTCACCGCTTTTTGGTCATCGTCGGAGTTTAGTGATCATCGTGAATCAACGCGACAAAGGGAATGGAATGTAGGTTTCATGACCTATCACAATTTTGGAAAAAAATTGGAACCCGCCAATATTAAAAAGATTTAAAGTTTAACAGCAAATTCTTACACGCTCTACTTTTTGTAGTTCAAAGAGCTAAACGACAATTAAATATTTTTTTTAAACGCAGGTGATCATGGAGAATTGTATTAACAGCTGAGGATCCAATCCCAAGTTGATGCTCTAATCACCCAATAGGTGACTTTATTGCCTTCTTCAAATATACTTGTAACAGCAATATTGGCCTTTTTGAGAACAGTCGTAGAAGTCCTGTTTTTTTTTTATGGCTAACAGAACTCCTTTCGCGTGAAAATTCTTAAAATCAATATTTTAGCCAAAGGAGGCGCTTGTTCACTTAAGCTAAATCTAAACTATCTTTGCAGTCATAAGAGCTAACAACCCTTTTAAAATAGTAAAAAATCATAATTCAAAATTGTCCTCGGGTTATCTCCATATTTTTTACTATTTCCACTATTTTAAGAAATTATAAAACTAGGTTCTTACATTAACTTTGGCAATTAAACCTCAAATGGCAGGTAAAGAACTAAATAATATAAAGGTGCTGTTTTGCACGTCCTACTACTTTTAATCTAATGTCCTTAAATTTAGTTTGGCCCTCGTAATCTTTCAACAGCATAAGACAAAATTACGCTATCCTTTTCCGCATTGCGCTGTTTTTTATAACCACATAAATTTCTAGTTATCAAATTCCTAACTCCCTTATAAACCATAAATTTTCCAGAAAAAATACTCTCCTGACAGAAATTATGAAGTAAAAGCCGCGAGCTTCAACGGTACATTTTACGCTTAACAGAACAGGCCAACAAATAGAACACCAACTTAATATAATATGCTTGCAATTGCATTAGTATCGGTTGTCGAGGAAAAAGAAACATTAAACAAACAAGAAGAGTTAATGGTTTAAGCGCAGCTATGTAAATAATTTAATTCCAATTACTGCATAAACAGGTCGACAGTTCTTGCTTAATTTATTATAAATGTTATTTCAATCAAACTGCAGATAGATAACAGTAATTATCAAAACTTAAATTATAATGCATGTAACAATAATTTCAATGTTAATACAACAAAAACGAATGCGATCATTCTTTGCATTTAAAAATTGCACTCTACATTTATCAAGCAACGTAGACTTGATACAGTTATTTTGTTATTTATAAGTTAGAATATTTATGTGGTCATGCAAAACATCTGTTATGCAATATGAAATGATACCTTACTCCAACAAGATTCTTTGCAAATATTTAATCAGATATTGAACACATGATTTTAATGTTAACCTGAAAATATTGTAAACAAATATTTTTGAATAAATACTTTTTAGTTCATGAAAAACAAACTTCGAGCTTATTGATTTCGCTTTATAGTATCAAAAAAAAATTATATATAAAAAATTACACCAAAATTTATTTAATTCACAGAATGTTATAATTATACATTCTGTAAAACAAATTAGGTGCATTTAAAAAAACAATTATCGCGAATTAAGTTAATGACTTAGAAGAAACACAAAATTAATTATCACTTGATATCATAGATAGATTAAGTTTGTTTTAGTAAAGTATGAAAAATGTTAAACAAAATGCATAAGTCAAGTTTTAGTATAATTGATCAAGATATTCCCAAGACTACTTACTACTTAATTTTCAAATGAATAACTTTAATTAAATGTTACAAATTACATAGTAAACAGAGTTATGGAATGTACAAATGTATATCAGACACTGATTATGAGATTAATACACCTGTTAACAATATACACAGTACACACTGACCTGTTTTCTATAGCGGCACAGTTATGTATAAACAAACTTAAGTCAGCAAATTAAGATACTATAAGTAGGCAAAATAATGTGTAAAATTAGCATCGAATTAAAATTAACTAGTAAAGGAAAGATCCTTAAAATAAGAAAAGTACATTACTGTAATTATTATTTTATTTTTTATAATAGCCTAATTGCTATTTTAACACGTTGACTGCCGCAATAGAAAAAAAAATCCGGATTTTTATGGCCGGATTTTTTTTATGCTTCAGTAGGATTACAATAGAATTAGTAAGTGTCAATGAATATTTTTTTCTTGAAAAACTTATTTTTACATTGTTTTGAGCCGAGAAGCATAATCTGTTCACGCGGCCCCAATAGCTGAAATTTGCACTAACAGCCGTAAGCATCATACGCCGATTCATAGGAAAACAAGTCTATTCTTCCGTGTGCGACATTTGTTCGCTTGTTCATACCTCATACGTATATGTATGCATTTCGCGAAGGGTGTTTACTTGTAAATGCTCCACAGTTTTTTGTTTTCGTCAATAGTAAGTATTAAAAAAATGAGTTTTAAAGAGGAACAAAATAAATTAAGTCGCTTGTGGCAAGAGTGTCTCTCAGACGAAGATATTGATGGTTTATTTGAAGATTCGGGCGATGAGTTTATTCCGAACAGTTGAAGTGATTCTTCTGATGATGAACCAATTCGCAAAAAAACAAAATCATGGCATTTTCATAACAATGAAAGTGACAGAAGACCGGTTGCAAAAGATTTCTCCTCTGACAAAGCTATTAATTCAAAATTTCCAAAAACCTGTCGTGCCAAAAGAAAATGTCTGTACCTATAAATGAAACCATGGTACCTTTTAGAGGACGTTTGAGTTTTCGCCAATATATGACCTGCACTAAATAGTCATTTACTTTTGATCTGTCAGTTTTTTTTTTTAAATATGTAATATCATTTAGAAAGTTATTTATTTTTCTAGTTTATAAAAATGTAAAGAAATGTTGCGTTAAGTTTAAATAAATATGAATAATTCATCTGAGTTTTTATTACATTTCAGTAGTATGACACTACGAACATTTCGGGCCTTGAGAATCAACAGTCGAATCACTTAGGTACCGGCCAAAAATTTTTGCTATCGCTTACAGCCGTGTATTTAATGCTACATTAAAGTTACATGGATCTGAGAAGCGAGAACTACTTCTCCTGGCTATTAAAACTCGCAGTGTCTGAGAATCAATGGTTGATACTCGCGGCTATTGCGGTGAATTCATCGAGCATCACGTTGTGCTTCTCATGGCAGTCAACGTGTAGAGCATCCAAACTGATCTACAATAGTTTCACGATTGTAAAAATATGAGCAACCAAACTGATCTACCTTAGTTTCAAAATTGTAAAATACACAAAGTATAGGGTGGACCAAACTCGAACGTTTTACGAGATATCTCGGATACCGTAATAGATGGTGAAAATCTGATATCGGTATCTTGGGTTATTTTTTGAGAAAAACACGCCTGTTATCAGAATTTTTATACATATCACTTTCGATTTTGGTACCAATATCATCATGTTTGAAAATTTATTAAAACTACTTTATTTATTAAGATAGAACAACATTTTTCAAAGGTTTTTTAAACAGATTTTTATGCTTAATTTAAAAACCAATTTTAAATTTTTTTTACCGACCTTGACTTTCAAAATATAAAGTAAACTTATATTTTGTTAAAGGGAAACCTGGTAGGCCATGACTGTATGAAAGCGCATTTTTGTAGCTTTTTAAAAATATACAATTTATATATTTGTTGCAAAAAAAAACCAAGATATGGATAATTTTATGAAAATTTAATTATTACAGTTTGCCATGATTTCGTAAACAAACAAGTGATGTTTAAAATTAAAAAACAACTATTTATGTAAAAATCAGTCAATGTACAATGTAGGTATACTTGTGTTTCACAAGCAGTATTTTAATAAGCATAAAACATCTACCAAATATCATTCTCCTAGAATCCTAGATATATCCCAATTTGAGAAATAAAATAAAAACCTAATTTTACCGCTCCCCTTTAGGGAAGTGTAACTCCGAAAGAGGACGTCAAAGGTAAAAATTTTATATAAAAGTCCCCCTTAATTTTCGATAAAGAATCACCTCCCGAATTTTTTCGCAATATTTAAGAAACACCCTGTACATATTTTTTTATGTAGCTTATTATCATTTTAGGTTAACTCTCTAAAATAATGAAATCTACTATTTAAAAAAATGCCAAGATTTTTGGTTTGCTTATGAAACTGTAATTTACTCTATAAAATAGCAGAAAAATCACAGATACGCGATTTTCTAAAGGTTAATCAATCACATTTCCAACATTATGTAAAATACTAGGAGTATATTATTTTACCCTTGGGGTAACTGAATATAAGCTAATTAAATTGTTTAAATAACCTACTTTGCCATGAGATTGTAATTACAATAATATTACGAATATACTTTGTGTTTAGTGAGTTGCACAACGTTTTAAGACAAACTACATAAACGTAATACTCGGATGAAATACGTTTAGGTGCAGTATGACAAAAATTAAAACCAATCAAAACTTTACTTTAACGCAAAAACAGCCATACTTGAACACAACATACGAACATTTATGGTTACTAATAATTTATTTAAACGTTAGTGAATAAATACAAATTATAAATATAATATACAATGAAAACAAGAAACAAATCCATTATTTTTGTATCTGAAACTAGAAATGTCAAACTCAAATTTTATGGCAGAAATTTTATTTTATTTCCAAGTCCAAAATATCAAAACCCAAAAATGACTGGAAGACATACGTCATTATATGCTGTTTTTTACGATTAGGGCTTGAATACAATCAAAACCACTAAAGCGATTATCAAACTTTATGAAAAAAAGCTTAAAGTTAGCTAAACTGCCAATTCTGGTTTCGGAAATCAAAATCTATAAACAGAAATTTGATACATGCTCCTAATTCTAATTGGAAACACCCTTAATAATGGTTGATAATAGATATTAACCATCGTATAGTTTATAATTTTTAGCCAAAACGTGAATATTATCCTGCCTTTTTCAATATTTGCAGGCCAATAATGATTAATTATTTATTACTTTATAATCAAACGATGCAAACATAAATAAACAAAATCAATCAAAACAGTAATTAACTAAATCGTATTTTACGTAATTTTTTTAATCTCAATAATGTTTATTTGCAATCAATTAATTTGTCGGTCTTTTGGAATTGTAAACAGCGATAATTTATTGATTCATATAATTTTGAGATATTGGTATTGTTGACCAATTACGTTCCACTATACGGTCCATTTATGATCTGCGTTTCCTAAATTTGCTGTTACCTTAAATAAGCATTTCGAAAAATTATGGAGTTCCCTTAATTTTTCTATACTAATCCAAACATTAGGATAACCGCAAATATTTTAGTTTTATTATATCCAAATAAAATGGACCGTGTCAAATAAGAACAACGAATTTTAATTAATTGGATCTAAGATAAAGATAAGACTTGTTTATTATTTTAGAAATTATGCGTTTTTTTTTTGTTCACAAAAATAAACACAAAAGATCTAAAAATATATATTTTGCTAACGTATCTAAAAACGAATGCAACAAAAAAATTATTATGTTTTCTGCAAGTGCACTTTGATATGAATTGTTTTAAGCGGCAAAACGGCGGAAGTCTAATTAAAACTTATCCAAACCTAGGACACTATGAACCAACATTGTTTTTGTAAATTCCATCGCGAAGGCTCTGAACACATCCGCGTACTTCTATTAAATCATACGTGGTTGACGTTCGGTTACACAAACTCTTTTTAAAGTTAACGAAGCTTCAAACATAGCTACGTTACTGAAAATTAATCATTAATTTTCAATGAGCCCTTAACAACTGCGTTTCAGAATGCGGATTTAGTTATGTCGACTTAAATTTAAACCATGATTTATGATATTTCACAATTTGCCTGTCATATTTTACAAATGAGAACATGACCAGCAGCTGGATTCTGTAACTTTGGATTTAACGGAAATGCAAGTTCATTACTACCTTGTTAATATGACCCACTTCTACGAAAAGCGATGCTCTAACCCACCGGTGGTAACTCACGGCGGGTTTACCCAAGTTAAAACCTGTATCTACTATTTTAGGAAAGTTAGTACAGAAAATCCTACTGCGCACGTTCACAACTGAAATATGCTTAACGCGTATTTGTTTAAAAATTACCGCCATGTAACTTTGTACACTCTGTCTTACATTAAAGAATTTATGGTAGTTTTTTTTTTAAGTTTTGATGCGTTTTGTTCCTATTTTTATATTACACAACGATTTTGTTAAGTTTTCTTATTTTATAGTTTGTTTACTAAATTAATTTTGTTTCAATGGTCGTCAGCACTTTGGGTGGGTATTTTTTAAATTCGGCCAGTGATGTGGTAAAGTAATTCTATTTTGTTTAGTTGATTTCATTTATTTATTGCACTATGTACGTTACAAACAAATATACCATGTTATTTATATATTAAGCTGGACTGTGAAATTAAAATTGGCGAATAATACACAAAGATATGACAAAACTTAATTTTGATATAATTTTGTGCATCTCGCAAGTTACGTTTGCATATTTCTTAATGTTGCGTTTATTCTTTTCTTCGTTCCACCAAAAAATATGTGTTAGATGGGCCATCATTCTGAAAGAATGTAAAAATACCAATATACTGTCATGCGAATAATATACATTACTAGTTTACATGAGGTATTTATTTACTTGTTGAATGAACACAATATAATATTACGGATTTAAAAATGTAACAAAATTAATATCAATTTGTAAAATAAAAGATTTACTGTACTTACCAAAGCGCTATTTCGTCGCTTCGTTCCTAAATTTACTTATATCCAACACACTTAATTATTGTTAAAAATAGTTTCTTTTTTAATTCAACACAAATACAACACTCCAAAAATTTACTTAAATATAACATTTCACCCCCAATCATTAAATGTTATTGAGTATTGAGTAAACAAGTCGAAATGACAGGGTTTTAGCCTTAAACGCGGCTGTCGAGCCGGTTTCACGCGAATTACGTCTAGCATTTACGGTTAAGGTTCATCCTTGGTCCTTAGAAGAAACGGAATATCAACTACCCGAATTGGGAAGTCACCACTAACGCGTGGTGTTTACGCTGGTGTTTAAAAGTTACGGAATAAGGGGGCAGGTGGACAAACATCTAATTTTAAATACTTAGATATTTTGTAATCAAATTTAATAATACAACAAATAGACACAAATAATATTTACCAGCAAACATTTTCTTTCATTATTTTGTTCGTTAGTACAACTTAAATAATCTGTGGTCAGCGGGAAAAAGCACTTAAGTCAAAAAGTGCAATTTTTCAGGAGCAACGTTTTTTTATTTTACTGATTATCATGTGAGTTTAAATTTTACTTGTATTGATACATTTTACTTAAAATTAAGTAGGAGTATTAAATTATCACAATATGTCAACATGATGAAATTTTTTAATAAACAGTGAATACTTGACTTAAACTGGCATGAAATAAGAATAACTTAAGTAGTTTTTCACAAATGTAAACAAATGGACATATTCAGTTTAACTCGTTTATTCTTAAAAAATATATTTTTCATGTAAAATTTTTAAAAAAATAATGGAGTAAACATAAATACTTATTTTTAAACATAACTTTAATTATCTTTTGATTACACAAAACTTCATTGCAATGGAAAAATATTATTAATAAAAATACGTGAAATGGAACTAACATTATAAACAGGAAACACAAGTGCCGAAATTGCAAATTACCAGTATAAGAACATAACAATATGAATGGTATAAGGTTAATAATAAAAAAATTGCACTTTTTGACTTACGTGCTTTTTCCCGCCGACCACAGATATATTGGGGAGATAGCAAAAAAATCGGCTTCTCAAACGTAATAAAATCAAGTTTTTATTATAAACGAAGTCTTTTAGACATCCAGGCGTACCAAAGTCGACTAATGTTTTTCAATAACTGAATTATAGTTACGTATGACATTTTCTTTTACCTGTGACTAAAAATATCAACACCTTACTATGGCGTCAAAAAACTGCTATTGTAATAAGTAAGTTTAAATAATCAAAACTAACACAGCTTGACAAAAAAAGTAAATGTTAAATAAACTATGACATCGTTTGATTTTAACAAATCGATTACAATAAACTAAATAAGATTTCTTGATACTCTTGACAAGTCAGTTAATTAAGAAAATGGATAATAATGTAAGTTTAAATGAACTTTAATAAACGGAAATGGTTGAATTAGTGTAAAACGCAATCAACTGAAATAAAACGGTAGTTAATTCACCGTTTCATGTAAAAATGCGGGCTGTCAGACTAGAGAATGTAATTTGTAATAGTACGTTGACAAAATAATACTACTATAATATTGTTATGAAAATATCAATGTTACGACTCGTAATATAGTTAAATAAACATTAAATAATTTTTAAAAAAAGGTTTAACGTGAAAGCTTAAGGATCCTTTGCAAATATTCCCTTCCAGAAAATTGCGTTTTTAAATCACTTAACAAGTCCATCATTAACATGTTTTAATTTTTTCATTAATTTTTTTTTTAGTAACCTATAACTCGCTCCCTATTGAGGACTTGATTCTCCAAACTATACCACCAAAAATTAAACAAGCTAGTATATTGGGGAATATTAATAACTATATACATGAATTAGTTAATAAGAGTTATTATGTCAATCTTAAAACTAACAAAAGTTATAAAATTATATTACATGTGACAAAATATTCTTCTTTGCCAAAACTGACTACGAGTGTTTAATATTTATTACTCGGATAAAATAAAAAACAAAACTTTTTATAATTTAAATATTTGCACTGTAGATGTTCGTAACAAAAAACAATACTAAGAAATAAGCTGTAAATATTATAGAGCAGTATAAAATTGCAAAATTCATTTGTTTAAGCATTATTTACATTATAAAACAAATGATAAAACTTTTGGATTTGACATCATTTAAGTACTTGTATGAAGTTAGGGATGAATATCATTTTGTTTGTTCTAAAATCAAATTAAAATGATTAAAAGTGGTACGAAAAAGCAGAGCAGCATGAAAATGTACAATCAGTTAATTAATCCTTTAATAACCAGGATTAATTATTTGCAGGAAATCGCGCTATACGAAAACAATATTGTCGTTTAACATCAAAATGTCAGCCCATATTTGAAAGGTAAAAGTTTTCATGATTATTTAATGCAACATAGTACAACAAGGATATTGGAAATATTTGCAACAATTAAAAATTGATCAATTACCACATTATTTTTAGTTCCTTGATTTAAAAGTATTATGTCCTTTTTCTTCTTAAATTCTTGCTAAGTGAATTTCAGAGCCACGTTATTTAAGTTTTGGTATAATTTAATACAGGGCGTTGATTGTGAACATCACAATAATAGAAATCACGCTAATTAAAGTATTACTGTATTGTAATTTAAAGCAAATTAATATACTCTTTTCCTGGAGTTACACAACAAAAAACAATAAAGAAAACTTTTACATTTATGAATAAGTCAGTTTTTAATTTTTTTTCAAATCTGAAAATACACTTTCAGTGGATAATTTGCGCCATTTCCGACATCCCTTATGCTAAATAAGTCTGTAATAACGCCAGTAATTCATAATATAAGCGCGGAAACTAATGATCCTCCAGCTCCTGATATTGATGCAGACTACAATGGCAGCGAAAGAAGCGATAATGAAAAATGTCTAAAATTGACAAGTGTTGTTTATGCAAAGAACGCCTCAATTACAATAGCCCTCGAACTTCGAAAGGTTTGATGTTCGAACAACTTAAAACTCGGACAAAAATGACGAAGAAAATCCAGTTTTGAAACTTGAATGTCGAACAATGAATCTGTTTTTTAGTCAAATATCCCCCCTACTATTATTATTGATCGAATATTATTTATTTGTACAATTATAAATAAAAACATTAAATTATTGTAATTAAACATGTATCATTATTTACCAATATGATCGTTTGAAAAAGGTACCTAAAATGTTTTGAACTGGGTATATTTTGGGGATCTTGAACGGATTAATACAATTTATATTATTTCTTATGAGGGAATTAGGCTCGAAAGTCGAACCGTCTTCTAGAACGGATTTTGTACTGTACTGTATTATATAAATAAGTAAATAAGGAAATTAAATGTTTAATGTTAATTTAATACATATAAGAGCTTTGTAGCTAAGTGTTCTATGAGGAAACTGATACCACCAGTTTATTAGGATTACGAAATTATCTTGTTGCACAAAAATTAAAATTTTTATTGTCAAAACTAGAAAAGATAATATATGAAATGAAAAAACAACATTTTATTTATTACTTCTATTAAATTAACTATGCAAAACATCTGAGTATCGCTTTACAATTGAGCTCTGTTATATACAACTTTTTATTGATGTAATAGAATCTCTTATATTTAGCGAGATCCCTTAAGTGGTCAAAATAATATATTGCACTCTAATAAATACCGATATGTTTTTAATATCCTACTATTAACAAAATTAAAAAAGACGGTCTCGGGTGTCCTAAAAGCTAAACATAACACAATGTACGTTTGTTATATACGCTGTTGACGAACTATTATTTGCTGTACGTAATATTAATAAGTAAAACTAGTAATTCTTGTAGGTTTTCCTAGTGTGTCGCAAATAGTCACTGACGCCAATAATAAGTAACAGAATCCTCAAGTGTGTGTGTGTAATTAGGGAAGCCTGTGCGTAACATTTTGTCACAGAGCCAACTCTTAGCGAGTTGGCTAGGCTTCAAGTACGAACCTTTCAAGACAAAAAATCCAATTTGTGCCAGTCCTAAGCAGATTATATTTCGCCCAAATCTAATTGTATGTTCATTTTATTTACGTTAGCGCTTACTGTGTTATGTATACACCTATTTCAAAAAAGCTCTTGACCTTCACCGCCAAAACATGATAACGTTTTTGCACAAAATAAATATATAAATTCCGGAAAAGTGAGCTCTGGTTAATCAAAGCGAATAATATAGATAACGATGGCAAGATACGCGATTGGTGTTACTCATGTTATCGCATTTGCGTAGACTTACTTTCTATAACTCATTTTAAGCAACAAAAAAAGCATAAAGAATTGTCGAAAATTTAAAGTTAGTCACAACTAATTTGTAAGAATTTATTGACATCGGTTTATAATCGATATAAACTATTTTTTACTGAAAAACAGAGAAATAATAACTGTAAAAGTAAGTTATGTAGATATTTTGATAAAAGACAAATTTAAAGCTGTTTATATACTGCTCACCAGGGAAGGTCACGATACGTTGTGGCTAGAATTTGATTAAGGCTGTGTTTATTGCATCAAGAACATCAAAACTAAATGTTTTGCATGCCACTGGCCATTTTATTCGGAAAATAGGAAAAAACACTGATAACTTGAATAATAAAAGTAATTTTTGCGATCGCGTTGGCCATGAAACCGTCAAAGACAAAATCTAAATTTTTCTATTTACCAATGCGCATATCCTTTGCAAGTAAAATGGTGCAAAGTTTTTGAAAAAATCCTTAACGGTTCCGGAGAAAAACGCGAAAAACGAGGCGTTTGTAAAAACGGTTTTCCCTACATTAAACGCTTATGCAAGTCGCATAGATATAAATATACAGATATACCACAACTTCCCAAATCATAGCGCCTATGCAGCGGTTTCGTTTTGGACGTTTTTCTCCGGAACCGTTCAACATTTTTTCAAAAACTGCACCATTTTACTTGCAAAGGATGCGCGAATTGGTAAATACAAAAATTTCCATTTTGTCTCTGACCGTTTCATGGCCAACGCGATCGCAAAAATTACCTTTTTATATCAATTTTTCAGTTTTTTCTCTATTTTTCCGAAGGAAATGGCCAGTGGCACTTATAACTTTGGAAAACATTTAGTTTTGATGTCCTTGATGCAATAGACACAGCCTTAATCAAATTCTAGCGACAACATATCGTGACCCTCCCTTGTCAGAATAATAAAGGCATGCCTGAAAGTTTGCAATAAATATCTAAAATATCCTTTAATAATTTTGAGCAGTGTAGATCTTATTTGTAGAAGAAAAAAAACATTGAAAAATATATGGACTACTTTCCAAATTTATGTCTCTTCACAGTTAATGTTCTTATTTAATTGTTCTTTTCTTATTTATTATTATTATTATTACTCAATGATCAAATAAAAAATCACCGATGAAAATACAACATCGGAACTAGTCTCTATAATGTAATAAAAATAATTTTAGTTAAAAAACACTTATTTTTCACTTAGATTTATAGGAAATGTCTTGTGCGGAAAAATTAAGAAAGCTACTGATAAAGGGACGTGAGCCTTTCCCCTACAAAACAGTTTCTTCATTACACAATGATTGACTTTTAATTAAATCTATTTATATTTAAAATAAGCCCCATAAATAATTCAAAAATTTCGTCTACATTTTTTCAAAAAGAATAGCCTTAAAACTAGTATATTTATTTTTAACACAGTTTAAAGAACAATATTTGGACACAGCATCAATTTTTATAAATTCCTGAAAATTTAAATTTTAACTTCATTAAAGAAATTATTTTTAAATATTCAAATAGGCATAGGTTTTCTTGTAGCATTGCTTTCTCAAAAATACCATACTTGTATAAAATAAATCTAGTTGTATACCTTAGCAAATACAGAAACTAGATTTTGATAATTGAAACAGCAGAAAAATAATTATAAAAAAGATGTTTAAGTCTGAATATATCTTCAGCGCTTTTTTGATACCAAATCTTAGACAGAAAATAAGTTGGAGCCATTAAATGCAGCAAAACAATCAATTTGTAGGTACCGAATTGAGCTTTGTACACTTTTGCTGCCTAATAATAGAGATTTTATTTCTGGCATACTCAAAGTTTAAAATAAGGATCCAGGAATTTGAAGTATGAATATCAATAATTTTCTCCTAATAAATACAATTACTATAAAAAAAAAATTAAACACAAATTACATCACTATTACTGCTACAAAATTAAAAACGAAGTGAAATATTTTAAAGCATTCCAACGAAAAGGTTTTTAGAGTCTGCGAAATTTTTATGTACAAGCACATTACAAAAAATAAAAAAACAGTCGCTCGGTACATTTCGATTAAAACTCAATTAAAATCTACATATGATGCAATTTATTGTACTAAGCAAAGATAAGCTGGCACATAAGCACACAACCAATTCATTATATTCTGCTAGACTAGTGATTAATTTATATCACTGGAAGTTTTTTTTTTAAATAATTTAGTCATCGCAAATGATACAAACGAGCTATCAGAAGGCATGAACTCTATATGAATCATATTACCTACCATATTTATATCTAAGGATATTTCACATTAAAAATATTAGATTATTATATTTTTTTAATCACAAATTGCGCGTACAAGTTTAAAATTTAGGGCCACATTTAACAAACTGCCTATTTATTACTTGCTCCTTGCTCCATATGTCTTGTATAATTATATTATTTACAATTTGCGAAAAGTCACATTTTTAATACACTATTTATGAACGTGGAGTAAATGGTGTAATAATCAATCATATTGTTTAATATCAGGGGTTTGGAGCGGAGCGCGGAGCTGGAGCGCGGAGCAGTGGAGCAATGGGTTTTTTGTCCGGAGCGGGAGCGGAGCCCGGAGCAAATAATTTTGATTGTTCCACTGCTCCACTTTACTATTATAAACTAATTTTTTTTTTTTTATGAATTATTCTCATGGGTACCTATAGTATTAATAAAATTATAAATAAACTAAATTTGATTTTTTTGAAGTAAAATTATTATAATGTAACTTTTCTGAATATTAATTTTCATTATTTTGTATTTGAATTTTGAAAAATTTTAAAGAGCTTTTTTTTCTTTTTTTAACTTTTGAAGATCAATAATTTGTTCATTTATTTAACTTCACTTGTTTCTTAGGGTCAAATATTGTAATTTTTGGTCCATTTCCACATATTTCATAAAATTTTAGCTTTGTTTTAAAAAACAAATTTTTAAATAAAAAAAACTTATTTTATTAATATTTGGAGCGCGGAGCGGGAGCGGAGTTGGAGCAGGCATCTTGATGCCGGAGCGGAGCTGGAGCGGAGCAACTAAAAAATTGGACTGCTCCAAACCCCTGTTTAATATATTTGATATTTTAATAGGAACTTAATTTGATTGTTCTTACAAAAAAATTTACGGTCATTCTAAAAATGACTTGGTTATAATATTACATAGCAGTGGCGCAGCAAGAAGGGAATGGGACCTAGTACAAGCAGCGTTAATGGACCCTTCAGATAAAGTTTTTGTCTCAGGGTAGATGCGAAGTGTAAATGACCACTGGGTGGTCCAGAGAAAAATGTATGAAATAACGATTTTTTGCATGCCATGGGCCCCCTTGGCTGGAGGACACGTGTCCACCGCACATACTGCACCCCTGATTACGCCACAGTTACAAAGTGCCGAAGATGAATTCCGCGGTTTCCTCTGTGGTCTAAAAACCTGCTGTAATTTTGCACTTATTATATAACACAACCACAACATAAATGTATATAGGACGTTAATATTTAATGTTCACATTAAATATCAAGCAAAATTCACTCTGATATATTAATATACAATGTGTAAAAAAATAATGTAACGGGTCAACAATCTCGTCTTGCGATAACTTTACAAAAACAAGTTTCGGAAAAAAGTTGTTTGTGGGCATTTACTACATAAACTCTTCAAATGTACAGTGTTTCGTTTTTTGCATCGATACGTCACTTTGTTTTCTTAAATAAAACGCCCTGTATATTTTGTATTTTTTAGGTGCAAAATTAAATTTTGTTTCAAAACTCTCAGGGTCTTTTGTACCTTAAATCAATCGTTTTTGAGTTATTTAATATTGCCAGGAACAGGATATTAATATTTCACAATGTCAGAACGAATTCCTTTGATATCTTAGTTGTCAACGGTGTCATCATGATTTTTGACTAGTTTAAGTTTTAAAATAACATTCAGGGCGTTCAAACACCTATAAGTCAATTTTTTGTTAATGGAACACCCTATATATTTTTACATTTTCTTATCGATAAATTAATTATGTTTAAAAACTATTAAAAGTCAATTATGTCTAAATTAATATTTTTTGAGTTATTGCGGTTTTATAGTCTTTGGAATTATTTAAAAAAAAATTTAAATGTCAAATACAATTCCATGTTCACCTTTACGCTTTCATTTTTGCAAATATTTTAAACAAATTTATTTGTGTTACATAAAAGGTCATAAAAATTGTTTATTTATGTACGAGTGAAAAAGTGTAAAGAACTGATTAAAAAATGTTTATATTGTTTTTTAATAGACATTATGATTTATTAAAGTCATGTTACTATAAATATCCTTTATAGGAGCAGTAGATTAATAATAATAATAATAGTAGTTCTTAAATATTAGCGTGCACTCTCAGGTATATTTATTAAAAAAATAATAACATGCAATATGTGTTCTTAGTAGTTTGTTATTTATATTGGTCTAAAAAATAAAACTTTATTACACTTTTATGAAGCTTAATTTTTATGTTGTTTTTTAAATTGAAATTAACTTTTAATCAAGCAAAAAAAAGCTTAAATGTGAAATTAGCAAATTTAAAACAAATTTTTAAGATATTTCCAAAGCCTACTAGTTTTATTCTATTAAATATTTTGTTTGTGTACAAAAATTATCATTAAAACCACAATAACTCGAGAAATATTAATGTAAGACATTAATGATCCCATATAATTTTTAAAGATAATTAAATTATAGAAAGGAAAATGTAAAAATATATAGGAGGCTATTCTATTTAACAAAAAATTGACTTATTCGTGATTAAAGTTTAGGAAAGTGGACCGCGCATTAAAAACACCCATTTTAAAACTTTAAGTAGGTAGTCAACAACCATTATGACACTATTTTCAACTAAGGTATCAACAAAGTTCATTTGAAATATTAATATTTTTCCAGAGTCCTGTTCCTGGCAATATTTTCGTAAAAACTTAAATAACTCAAAAACGATTGATTTTAGGTATACAAAAGACCTTGACATTTTTGAAAGAGAATTTAATTTTGCACCTAAAACATACAGGATGTTTCATTTAAGAAAACAAAGTGACGTATTGGTGCGCAAAAACAAAACACTGTACATTTGAAAATAATTTAGGGTTATGTATTTAGGGTTGGGTAATAAATGACCACAAACAACTTTTATTAGAAACTTTTATTTGTAAAGTTATCACAAGACGAGGTATTGACCCATTACGTTACTTTTTGTTCAGACTATATAAGCTCTATGGTATACATAACGATATATTTTAGGAACTACAAAAATAAGCCCAATTTAAGTTGTTTTTTTGTATTTCGTAGAAGAGACAAAGTGTACATAATTGAATAATGTGCCGCCTGTCGGCGAAAACCATCAAAGATAATCGAATAATACGAGTTAACATTGTTTTAGAAAACAATAGTTGCAACCTTCACGAAAAAAGATATAAAGTAAACAACGAAATGGAAAAATTTGTAAAAATAATAAGTTCAAAACTAAACAAGTCTACGAAAGATTAATTCAAGACTAATTTCACTAAAAATATTGTGAAACGAAAAACACTTTATGTAATCATCCAAAAATGGTAATATAAATATTTCACACGTACTCGCACCCAAAAATATCCATGATTTACTACTATTCTAGGACTTACTAAATTAGCTGTAGATTTAGCTGCGACACCGACATACCTGCAAAAAAACAACACTTTATTATTTTATTGTCCTGTTAAGTTAATAAACAAACTGATTTACTACTTTATGTAATAATAGATTAAATTTCTAGAAACTCATTGAAAAATGTTAAATAACTCGTCTATTGTAATACCGTACCTGGAAATAAGATGTGTATTTTCAGCATTATCTATGTATTTAATGATGTTATATTAATCTATTACGTCATCAAAAATATGCTGAAAAAAAATTTCAAGACAAAAGAGTGTTATGAAACCAAAATTAACTTATTACACACGGGAATAGTTATAAACATAATTTTTGTAATAACATTAGACTGTGCCGCACTTCAAAGCATTTAAACCGATATTAGCGCTTTCAGCTAATATAGGTACCAACGCTTAATCAAAAACAAAAATATATTTTTTTACTTATATTAAGGCACTTATAGAAAATGATTTTTTTTTAAAATTTGTTGCATCCCATAAACAAGTTTATAGGGTTACCCTGAACAGTATTAGTAAGAATACTGTATTGGCAATTTTATGTTAAATTTTATTAAAACAATAATTGTAGTTGTTCATGGTTCTACTTATTATAATTTCGGTTAATGGCTTTTTTAAGCTTTTGCAAATATTTACATTTTGTTTAAATCAGAAGTGAAATAAATTGTATTTACTGTAGTAATCTGAATAATCAATTCGAACGTTTTTTGAGCAAAATCAAATTGCAGAAATATCTTTATTGGGACAAAGCAGGTTTTTACAATATTATCCTTCACTAAAGTAAATAACAACCTTCAGATTAAAGAGAGTAAAAAATCTTGGCGACTAATAGGCCGTTTACACACACGGTTTTGCACATGGTTTTGCTGACTTGGTTTTGCATATGTGCAAAACCGTGAGTGTGAACGCTAAAACTAAGCGATTTTATTGACCTTGGTTTTGCACAAGTGAATCTAGCGCTGCTAGATTTCTTGGTTTTGCACATGTTCAAAACCGTGAGTGTAAACGCAACTTGGTTTTGCATGCTTGGTTTTGTTCACTGCGCATGAGCCACTTTACATTTCAATCCATTGTACATGCGCATCGTCATCCATTGAATGCGTATACATGCGAGCTACACTCAGCGTTTGACGACACAAATGATTACAGTAAAACCATGTGCAACACCGTACGTGTAACCGAGTACGCGATCATGTGCAAAACAAAAGCAAGTGTGCAAAACCGTATGTGTAAACGGCCTATTATAGGCCGTTTACACTTACGGTTTTGCATGTGGTTATGATCGTGTGTGAATCTAGCGCTGCTAGATTCACTTGTGCAAAACCAGGGTCAATAAAATCGTTTTGTTTAAGCGTTCACACATACGATCATAACCACAAGCAAAACCAAGTTGGCAAAACCACGTGCAAAACCGTAAGTGTAAACGGCCTATAAGCGAAAATTAAATAAGGCGCCCATAAGAAATAGGAAGATAGTTAATATTGTAAAAACAAAAGAGAATCTACTTCGCAAAATTTTGATACTGCTATTAAAAGTAGAATCAAAAACTAACACAAAGTAATTTTAACACTGTATTTCCATTAATAAAAATCTTGGGAGCAAAAACACAAAAACAGGAATTTTTCATGCATTTTTAATTTTTATGAAAACGGTTGCAGATATCTAAAATTTGTTTCTGTGGTAACTAAGTTGTTTGGACTTGTATGTTTACGACGTTGAACGTATAATTATCTCTCAATAACGAAGTTAAAATTACAGAAAAATAGGCTTAGTAATTAAAAAAAAAACATAAGGTATCATTTTTTTAATGCGATTATAATTTTTTAATTGTAGCAGCTATTAATTAAGTTCATACAAATGCCAAAACAAAAAGAGCGAATATTTTTCGAATCGCTATCAGTTTGATCACTCGAGCTATGTAAAATGTAACTACTGACATTGTTGGCATTCAGCTGTTTTTACTATCAGATTATTTACCTAGGTACTCATACAGAGCAAACACATCACAGAGTTTCTGTAAACACACGTCCGATGTTTACACTCGACTTAATTCTAATAACGCTATTTAATTTTTCAGGTGGGTTTTTATACTATCACGAGACACTTTTGGTACTAAGTACAATAACATTTGACTTCTGAGATTTTAAATGCTACGAACTGTTTTGACTAGTTTCGCGAAACCGTACGCGTTTGCCCGTAATTTACATGTTTGAAATTAATTAACAATAAACTACTCGACACAACAAGTGTACTTTTTTGGAAAATTTACGTTTAGCTTTATCATTACGATTAATTTATTAATAATATCAGTAAATGTTATCCAAAGTTATAAAGTAATTAGCGAATTAGAAAGACAGAAATTGACACAGTATTATTGCAAGTATTAACAATAAAGTTGTTACTACATAATTATGTATATGGATAAAAGTGAAGCTCACTTATTTCAAGTGAGATGTCTTACTGCCTTATGGGAGTCTTCCAGCATAGACGGTAAATTCGCATTTGTGTTCACTGTTTAATGAATAAAAATTAAATAGTGATAAAACCGGTTTTACGAATTATTTATTACGTTTAACGTTTACGTTTTCGTTTTTGTTCCGTTTTCAGTCCCTGGTTTAGAGACATCAAAATGTATATACTACTATCCTGTATAAACGACTAAAATCAACTACGTTTTCCAAAATCAATAACACACAACTTTGTTATCTATCTCAGAACCTGGTTTAAACAATTGAATATCGTAATTTTTAAGTCATGCCACTGCACCAGAGGCATTTGAGACCTAAGACATCGACTTATTCTTGCGTTTCGTCTAAATCTAAACGGACCGAAAAACATCGTTATGCTATTTTACAAAATTAGGTAATTTTTATACCATTTTATTAACATCTGTAGTTTCGCAAATGACAATAATCCTTTTTATAATTTTTTTTATAAATACAGAGTTATTAATAAATACAATGAAAGAAATGAGACAAAACCTTGTGATTTATCTTTAACAGACTTCATAATTTTTTAAAAGGTTTTTTAACAATTTTTAGGTACAGTATCATGCAACTGATGAAATTGGTTTCTCCTGTTTTCTTGATTAGATAAAATCATGCAACTATAGGTTTGTTCCAACAACGTTATTTACTGTCACATTAACTAACAGGATTCTGCGCAGTATCGATATGGGGTTTGAGCAGCGTTTATGATAGTTCACCGGACGTAGTTTAGTTGGCTGTTCCTGGTGTACTTTAGACTATATTTTACATAAAAGTTCTTGTACATTAACTGGCAGCCACAATAACATGTTTTATTTTATACGTAGCAGTAGCACATAAATATCAAGAGATAATAATTATTTAAAGCAACAGACTACGTCGGTCCACGTGCACAGCCAAACGCATTTAGAGATACATTCTGTCTCATTAAGGTTGATCGCATCTGCATTACATTAGCAAACATAAATTACTGTAATGCTACCGGCAGTAAATATCGCTAAGGGCCGATATTTACATATAATACAAAATATAATTTGCTCTTCGCGTAAACGTTTCTAGTGATTCATTAAAATTTTGTATCTAAATTTTATCTTGTATTAAATAATAGTTATTTATGTATCAAGGCCAAAAAGTACGTTTTGGCCGAGGTGCATATTACATTTTTTGTGCGATCGAATTAAAAACAATTTAAATTTTTAGTAATTTTCAAAAGTATAGGTTAGAAACTACGTGACATTCTGTCACTGACAGATGACGGCGTATGTACTGCATTACCGGCCCTCTCCTTAGCAACGGCCGTAAAAGTTACTTTTTCGGCCGTTGCTAAGGGTAACGGCCTGAAAAGTAACTTTTACGGCCGTTGCTAAGGATGGGGCCGGTAATGCAGTACTTTATGGTTGCTAACGCGTCCGGCAAACAGCTGTTTCTAGTACGATCGCACAAAAACCATTTTGTACAGAAAGCCTAAAATCCAATTTTGAAAATAACCAATATTCTATTTTAGTTAAAATGATAAAATCCTCGATATTCCTCGATAATTAAACGTTAAATGATAAATTTACTGAGATTAACCAAAAACATTATACACATTTAATGATTTTTAATCATCTACCTACAGCAAACAAAAACCAACATCCTTCAAAATTCACCAATTCATTCCAAAAACAAAATAATAATTGTTACTTCCGCTTGATAATAAAATGGAAAATTACTTCGGCGTTCATTGGACGTAACAATTCATAAATAAAACGCAAGATTGTAGAGTTTCATTAAACATAAATTTCAAGTTCCCTAGAGATTTACTAAATCTTCAAATGTCGTTTTATCAGGCCGTAAATCTTTAGACTTGTCGAGATATCTTTACTGGTTACACTGCAAAAACACGAACCAAAAATTTTATCTAACGATAGCTAAAAACTGCTAGTAGGTTTAAAATTTTGGACGTTGGAATACTGAATCCGAGGGCAGGGTAAAATATTAAACTATTGTAAATCAAGAAATTTATTTATTAACAATAAATGACTGGTGCTGTAACCTATAACTTTCCCCACACATGTACGTGTTATATTTATTTAAATTAACATCATAATTTTAGGCAGACCTACAAACGAAATAAACATCGATCTGTAAATTTTTCTTCTTAACTTTACTTAAATATCAATTGCAAAAAACATCTCGAACGCTTCAAATTGCGTTGTTTGACAACAGTCAGTTTCTACTATGAATTATGATAGCAAAACAATTATTTTAACAACCATAATAATTTCAACTCCGAGCAACTTTACAGAGTACAGTAGAAACTCCACTATCCGGACTAATTAAGGATTAAAATGGTCCGAATAATGAATAATCCGGATAATCGAATGTAGGACCAACAACTATTTCATATGAACAATTTTTAATAAAATATATAGTTCCATATGACATGATACATACGTACCTACTGAAAATAATTCATTTGTAATAAATGTCACGTGTAACTCAGTAAATTTGTAAAATCTGCATTGTTCTCTGTAAAAAATATTTGTTCTGTACAATCCGAATAATAGAGCATTCGGATAATCGAGGTTGAGCTAATAAAGGTTCTACTCCATTTGTAAATATCAAAACATTGTTATTCTCATATTTTAACTAGAAAGAGTAATGTACGAAGTTTTAATTTTAAAAATAAAAATTCTGTAATACAGTAAAACTTGAAAAAATAGGATACAGGAAAATAAACAAAAACAAAACAAAAACAAAACAAAAACGACAAACTAAATTATGACACATGGTTTAGGTAAAATATGTGCACTAAACTAGTGTATAATTAGGCCTAGGGTCACACTCTTAATAATGTCAATTAGTAGGATGGCGACTCAATATTCTAGATAAAGTTTGAAGTAGTACAAAATCGGATTAGCGCGCAACATACGTTTTTCAAATCAATAATATAACACAAAATTCAAATATGATTTAAAATCACGTTATTGTATATTATATAGTATCTAAGTGCATGCAAAGTATGTAAAGCATTTCTAGCAGATCTTAAGCTTACATTTACGTCACATGTTACACTAAATAGAGAAACATACGGTTTTAAATTAAATAGTTACTTCTCACTTTACGTTAAAAGAGCATGAAAGCCTCGCGTGAAATGTTTTAAAAATGTTTAAAACTTTCTAACCACACTGCGGAATAATTCAATTTCAATCATTCATTATTCAAATTGTGCCCAACTCTCTACAAAACCGATTTAATGTAGTTTAAAATAAAGTGAATCAATTACAAGCAAAATTGGAAATGAAAATTGCTAACGAGAGCATAAACTCAACTAATGAATATGACAAGTTCTAAAAAATATTATTATACATGGAAAGGGTCTCATACATGAAATAAAATAAAATAACGAACTGTTTGATCGAAACACTGAATACGATTCTCTCATAAATAATCTGTGGCAGCTGAATTCTCATGCATATTTAATTTTAAAGGCATTTGCTTTTATTACCACATAAATACATAATTTATAACCAAATCATTTATACCTTCAATCCAACAACAACAAATAATTCTGTCCTTTAGGCTTACATTTATTTTTCTTCGTGTAACTGGCTGCGAGAACTGTAATGCATGAATATAATCGACATTTATAGGCTAGATTATTTTTTGCTTCAGCAAATAATCTCCGATTTTCTATCGTTATTTTGCTGGTATTATTTATATGAAATTCATTATATATTATAAAGTTACAATGAATAACAACAATTGAAAATTTAACAGCTAAGACTTGTTACCTCGGTAATTTTTTAAATAGCGTATTAACATCCGTTTGCATGTAATCACTCAAGGTTAAAGGTTTGAATAAATACATCGTTAAAGTTAAGTAAGGAAACTGCTAAATAGGTTAAGGAATGTAAAAATTAATGAAACAGTTTACAAAACATTTTAAAGGTAACTATCATCCTAGCCTAGAAAACTTGTCGGATAACTTTAACAGGTGATGCATAAATGTTTTAATAAACAACAATTTTGACCATGAAACATTTTTTGTTGAATTTCTGGAGAAACTTATTTTACTATACAAGAAATGGAACAAAAAAACAGATTCGTTTAGGATAATTTTCATTATATTAAGTAAAATAGGATTCTGGTTCGGTTAAAATACATAATATATTTTAATAGAGTTCTGGTTCGGTTCAGGTTAACATCAAATGAGGAAAATGTCGTGATAAAAAAATAAGGCTAAAAAATAAAGCACACACGAATTTAAAAATAGATTAATACAGTACTGATTCTCAGGTGTTGTTAGCCAAAAAGTCGTTCGAACTACTGAAAGATTTATTTCAATTCCGTTTCCGATTTAGATCATTCAATAATAAATAGGTTCGGATATGGGTTTAAAAAAATAAGCGGATTGGGGTCGATTTCAGGATCTCAAACAAATCTGATTACATTTGCTTTTAAACATGCTCAAATGCATTTCTTCGTGTTTTCTGTTATGTATAAAAGGGAAGATAAAATGGATTCGGACACGTTTGGACACAGAATTCCATTACAATTTACCTTATTGGCTTGATTTACGAAATGCTTTTTAAAAAAAGTATACTACCAGCGATTTCAAAAAAAAATAATCCTAGAAAAAACATCTGAACGTCATTTGACAAAGAATTTGCTGTTTAAAAGAAAAATGAGGTTTATAGGGGTTTTCTCTTAAAATGACAAAGTTATAGCGGTGCGACAGTAGAACTGAATCACCCGGTATACGATTAATAATTTGATAACCAGTTGGTTGATAAATTTGCCCAACACATTATAAACCTCTATTATCCATTTCCTTTCAAATATTATTCATAACAATGATTATACACTAAATTTACCCAATGTTTGTTAAAAATTACGAACAAACAAAGTTTACTAGACTTGCAACGAAGAAATATTTTAATAAAATTTAAATAAAGCTAATTCGCAGTTACAAAAAAGCAACCCAATTTAATAAACGAGATTATTAACTGTTACACAGCAATAATTTGCATGTAATTTCTGGTACACCGATTTACTTGAAGTTATGAAGTTTACATAACGCTTGCCAACTAATAAGTTATCTTAACTAAACCATGCATCGCACAATCGTAAATTCTATCAACCATACAACATTTATAGAACCAAATTAACCTTAATACTTTTTATTTTCGACAAAATCAACAGCAGTTAAACTTTATGTTTTCACTTTGCAATTTGTATCATGCGATATAATTAATATTCTATTTCTGATTGAATTAATGGTGCAATAAAACACCAGACAACCTTGTCCATAAATTTTGCTGCTTATTTATACCAAGTTCAATGGTAATACAATTCGGTTATAAACTGTGTTGACTGCAGTTGATTCAAAAATACTACGTGGTTATTAGTTTCATGAACAAATTTGTATTGGTTCCCTACGTACATAAAGCGTAGACAAAGCAATTGTACTTTTTTTTTAAAGCATAGGTGCTATATTTTTATTCTGCTTTGACGGCCACAACCAAAATCATAAAAATGTTATTTAAACAATTAAAAAATATAAAATAACCCTCAAAAAAGAAATCGAAGTTAGTGTTACCCATATAGGTCATGGTTAAAGCCGTTGCGTAACAATAAACTAAATTATTACAATAAACATGTATTTTATCAAATACTGCATGAAAATAATTGAATATAATAATCCTAAAAATAAGACATTTTCAACACACATCGAGTAAACAATGAAATATTTTACATTGCTGTATTTTTTTATGGTAGATACTAGATACTTTATAAAATACCAATTTCTCATCTAATCATATGCTGTTCGGAATCAATTAATAAAGATTTTTAGCTTTAAGAATTTAACGATTTATGTACTGAAACAATGTTCTAATAGCAAAAAGTGAAATTTTAATTGGTTTATCAGAAACTGGGCTAACTGCCTTGGCAATAAATAACAAATCGATGAAGGTCCATGTGCGGGAATTAGCCAAGTAAACGAATATGTTCAATACGCGTTTGACAGTAGGTAATTTAATACTTAACTGACCAAATTAAAATTGTATCAAAAAATTGGCAAACAAAACACCCTTACGTTCAGTTGCACAAAGCTCTGTTAAAAGTTAACTGAGAGCCAAACGCCGTGTCCATAGTAACAACAATAATTTGGCTTAAGCCTTGTTCACATTATTAATTCTGGTAGATTTTAAAATAACTGGCAGGATGCATAAAATTTCTTAAAAATGTAGGTGATTAGCTCTTGGTACTTAAAAAGCCACGTTCACAATATTAAAGTAACTTGAATTAAAATAATAACTTGAAAGCACTTGACCAATGTGAACCTGATATTTAGTTGACTTTAACTATCCTTTTAAATTTCAAGTCAACTAAAAATTTTTACATTGGTTTAGTGCTTTCAAGTTACTTGAATTCAAATAACTTTGCTAATGTGAACGAGGCTTTAGATACCAAGAGCTAATCATCACCTATATTTTGAAGAAACTCTAAACCCGATAATAAAGCATCCTGGCGATTATTTTAAAATCAACCAGAATTTTACAAAATTGTAACTTTTACTCGACAGAAAACCCCTAATTGATTGAACGTAATTTTTGATAAAATTAATACTGCATTTGAAACTACCACGTCTAGCAGCCACTTAAAAAAATCCATTGAAATATCATTCCAGCTTTGCACAATAAGTGGGCGAAATTAACAGCGACGTAGAAAAATTTTAGTTACCTCCTATACATAAATTTCTCCGAGAAACAATTTCACACTATTTCGCAACCTATTTTTTAAAGTTTTATTTAGCATTCAAATCTTTAGCGTTTGCTCTTACACTGACATTTGTTTAGGTTTGAGCATGAATTAGTTTTTTTAGGCACAGTATATTCTCCTGCATTTTATATTTAGGTAATTTTAACCTACACTAACGCAATACTTCTAGTAAACATTCAATACTAAAACAAACAGAAAAAAGTAATCACGTTATGTTATAAAGCAACCCATGAATAATTTGTAAGCCAGAGCATTATTTAAAACACACACCAAAATTGAAGTTAATACAATCATACAAATTACAACTTTAATAAATTATTATACCCAGCAACGTTCATGTACGACATAATTTATGACCGATTTGACCTTGTGTAAAAGTCTATACGAAATAAACCAATTGTTTTTATTTTCATAGGTAGATAACTTGATAAGTGATTGGTAAAAAATTACTTTTCTTGATTTTGTGACTTATTTATAAAAATAGATATAGCAAGTAATATCTCATTTAAAAGAAAAGAAAACGGCACATTTAAGTATATCATAGCCAACTTCGCGGCCCATAAGAAAAAATGAAATTAGGGGTAATATCTGTTAGGTGTTAAAAAAATATCTAAAGTAACAGTTACATTCTCCATTAAAAAGTACCTTAAGAAAGTACAAATAAAAATTTTCTAACGATTAAGGCAAAAAAGTTATGAGAGGAAAAAGAAATTCGACATTTTCATATTTTTGTCTATAAGATCTGAATTATAGAATTTTGTACTTTTAAAAATTGATTGTGGCTGCTCTTATACTAAGGAACAATTCATCTAATTTAAACAAACCTGTATCCCGTATAATAAGCGAGATCCCCATGCTGGAAATGTAATCTGGGACACCCTGTATATGTCCCACTGGTCACGAAAGGGTTACGTGACATACGCTACTTTCATTAACACCAAACGTAAGGCCTAGAGCCCCGTGTATTTAAGCCCTTCTTGACATTCATCTAGAAAATCTAGATGCTTTACTTCCAATCATTTAAAATCGTCACTTTCTTAGCCTTTTTATTTTTTAACGTCACCGAAAAAACAGGAATTCGCAAATACGATAATCACACAATAACAATTTGCATCCAAAACACAATTGGATAATGATACAATCATATAATAATGCGCTAAAAAATTATTGTGTTGGACTAATGCCCGTGATTTGATGGAACACGCAAATCCAATAAGTGCGCGCCTGCAACAATAGTAAAACCGATTAAACCTTGCGGTAGGGGAATAAAAAAGTGGACGAACATTAATCCTGAAAGTTAAGTCATTAAGCCACGACATTTATCAACTATGTTAACGGTCCAAACCAACTCTTCCAACTGTCAAATATCTAAACCTAAACAAAACATCATTGTCCTAATAATAACACCGGCACGGTGCAAATAACGCGTGAGCGCTGCAAAAACAAACGGTAGGGGTATAGTAACCAAATATTTGCATAGGAGTCCCTTTCAGTAAACTTATCAGGACTCATATTACACACGGAAACGATAAGTTTATATTTTATACTATACAGAATTTTTTTCTGAGCTTATGTAATTATTTTAAAGCTTTATGAGCAATTTTTTAAATAGATCTTCAATTGAAGGCGACACAGTCTAATGCAATGGTACTACTTATACGTGAATAATTGTACGGTAGAAGCAACACGGCGAATCAATTCTTTTTAAAATCGCTAGTGCTTTTGTAAAGGATTATCGAAATGGCACTACTAAACGTGGTTTACATAAAACATTGAAGATCATTTTCTGCAAACTTGAATTAAATTACGTAGTTCGCATGAACGCGTATAACTTGGCAATATAAAAAGCCGTCACTATAATTAGAATTGTGGTAAATTTTACGCTTCAAGGTCTCTTTAAAAAAAGCCACAAAAATGTTGCTACCTATGTACTTGAAAGAAATAACAATATATTATTAACTATCATTACAAATAGCCTAAAACGTAACTTAATAATGAAAGTACTTAAAATTCAAAATTAGTATGTCAAATTAGTAAAAGGAAGCAATTCAGACAAACATTACTAAAAATCATTTTCGTTTTTTTTACCATAAAGTTTATAGATATCATAATCCTGAAAATATGTCGACGATATACTTTTAAACAATCGCCAATCTGCTAAAATATTCCAATAAGATTTATACACCGTAGTTAACCAACATAGTGGTTATTTGATTAGCCGAAGGAAAGTCATACAATATTAACATACAGAGGCGCAAGTGTACACGAATAATGTAGTAATTATCCTACATAAATTATACACGCATACACAAATCATTACACTTCAAGAGTGTATACGAACATCATCATTAAATAAATGCAATATTTAAGCATGATTATTAATCTTATCACTTCAATTTTTCGGTAAACTTGGATATAGAAGTATAGACAGAAGTATATCCTGTAAGGACTACTTTTCTGGAATATACACATATACAGGGTGTGTAAAAATTGGCGGAAGCGCTACACGTGGCGATGTTCTCCGTAAAATTCTGTCGAAAATCTTAATACGAAAATGTTGTACCATGCTTGCTGTGTCTGCAAGAGGTCCTCAAAGTTTTGACATTTAGTCCTTTAATACGCGTTATTATTTAATACTTGCAAATGAAAAAGCTGCAATTTGGAATAAAAATAAATTTCGAATAGTATTTTTTCCTAGATATTGTGTTTTTCCTTTCAAAAATTGGTGTTGAAAATATGTTAATCACTGATTTGAATGAAAATAATACATATGGCAACATTGTCATTAGCTGTCATCTCTGTTTTTCTCGTAATTATTTCTTGTTTGTATTAGACGATACCTAAAAGAATGCAGGTATGTTTACGAACTGAAGGCTTTCAGTTCAAACAAAAATTGTAAGTACCTAAGTAACAATTGCTGCTAAAAAAATGTCCAAACGCAAATCAATGTATGCAATGTTGCCATTTTTTTTTCTTTAAATGGTTCCTGAGGCCATAGGAAGAATGGTACAACATTTTTGTATCAAGATTTTCGACTTAAAATTTTACGAAGAACATCGTCACGTGTAGCGCTTCCGCCAATTTATACACACCCTGTATAAAAGTCCAGGCTGACTCTGTAACGCATGAAAATAGCTACAGTTGTGACGTCTATCAGGGTTGACTTCATGTCATACTTGACAATCATCATAAGGTTATGTTATAGGTTGGTATGTTATTATAAAAAGTAATAGTTTATTTAAGATATACAATATACCCGTCCTAGGACGGGCTACGTGCTAGTCTTTTAATAATAATTAATGCACGTGACTCGAAAATATTATACTTCGCACAATTCGTTTGAATTAAATGACAAAAATTAAGTTGAACCTAAAATAAGTTATAAGTGATTATTATTACTCCATTTGTAGCAATCTATATTAAATAATCTTTTGTGTGAAACAGTTAACGTAATAGTGACTATTTTACTGTGTTATTTTGATCAATGAAATAACACGGTTTGGTCATTTTGGACCAATTACAATCTGATTACAATGAGAATACATAGTGCAGTCGTGTTTAGGTCAGTTGCTATGGTAAAATTTGTTACCTTGGTAACCGATCAACAAGCAATTAATATTTCGGTGCTTCGATGTGGGAAATGAGTCATAAATCGCATTTTGGCTGCAAAACATTACCAAAAATTATCGTAACATAAGGAAAATCAAGCGATTCGCACTATTTGTTCACAAAAATACATCTAGAAGCAGTTTATAACATTTTGCCCAGAAAAATAATAGCTAGACCAACATACAGGCATTAATAGATACGTTAAATAAAATTTTAACCGAGTGGAGAATCAGTAAAAAAAGGTTGGTGGGTGCGGAGATCACAACAAAGGTGTAGTGTAAAATGAAAGAATAATTCCATTCACTACTTTTTAATTGAATGAGTACCACTCGAGACGAAAATTTCCAGATGACGTTGGAAATTTTCATGGTAATTACAGAAAAATTGTCCAGTCTTGTGGTACTAGCCTTGAAAATACAACTTCAAACGGTAACATTTTGACTCTCGACAGTGTAATATATTTACTTCCAAATTCAAAATCAATAAAGGGATAAGTTACCAATAATACAGCGGATTTTCTTAAATCCCACGTTTTAAAATAATTGCTGCTAATAAAAAGCGAAGGTTAGTTACTAAATTTTAAAACTGCAACACCAAAATGTGCAATACAGAAACCCACGACCTTAAGCAATACCGTGACGTAAAGATACGCTGCATGTCCATAAACAACGGAAGATACTTCGAAAGAAAATTCGTAATTATACGAAATAGCATAGCCTTGCCCATATAATTGAATTAGGCAAACAAATACGTACTTTTATTCATATACAAGGCGCGGACAAAAAATTCGTGCACTGAACCATAATTCTTATTTTGATTATTCCGAAATGAAAACGTGGTCACCCTCAAAATACTTTCGCCCCCGATTGAATGCACTTGTCACAACGCTTTTTCTATTGTTGGAAACAGTGTTGCGTGTCCTGCAAAGTTAGTTCCTTCAAAAGTTTTGTCGTTTCACGTCACATCCCCCATGTTCACCCCCGCATAATCGTTTTAGCTTTAGGAAACAAACAAAAATTACAGGGGGATAAATCGGGTCAACAGGGAGAATGGCCCGTGGTAATTATGTCGTTTTTGGTGAAAAACTCACGCACAATCAGGATGCAGAATCCAATTCTCTTCAGACCATATTTTTTCCCCCTAGACGCCAAACCACGATAGAACCCTACAGTTTTGCCACGTGGCAGAAAAAAAAATCAGTACACGAATTTTTTGTCCACACCCCGTAGGTTTCATCACTCATTTCAGTTGCGAGAAAAATAATATTCAGACGCATTCTGACTTCTAAGATCAGTTTTATAATAACGTATAAAACAAGGAATCGGTTTCGTTTCTTAAGTGAAATCGCGTTTTTGGTTTAAATATTTACCAGCATTTGCATCACGTTGTACTTGTCATCATTTTAAATGTGTTTGGACTACTTAAAAACTAATATATAAACGACGATATTTGATCGCGTCAATCAAAAAGATTCTACAAACACTAACCGCAAAATCCTATTACATGAAAAATAAAAAAATCTTAGTGGTAATCTGATCAAAAACCGCAAATAAGAACTTCAATATATATTTTTTCCTGAAAATAAAATCCTATAATGGCAAAGAGTATTTATGGCATATAAACAAACCCTACTAAAAATTACTTTTATTTCGAAGTAGGTATTTCTTGTAAGTAAAGTTTCAAAACCAGTATCTTTATTAGTTGCAGTTATATTAACAATAAATTACCCAATTAATTAAACAATTTATCAATAAAAGAACCTTTTAAAAGGTAGGCATACAAATAATAATAGTCCCATAATGAGTAGGTACTGGAAAAGTTTTCAATGTACTCGTGAATAGCATTTACAAAATAAATTACACGACTTCAAGATTTATAGCTACTTTTTAACACGTATACACCGAAATTATTAAGTTGCTTACCTAATTGAAACTAAGATTCCAGAAAAAAGACGGCGCAAAATAAAAAATATGCCTGGTGAGAAAGCTACTAATGATTCGTTTGCCATGAATGAAACTGCATTACTGAAAAGGAAATGTGTGAACTTTTAGATCTAATACTCATACAACTCAATGATGATTTACTGCTTTACAGGAGGTCGCAAACGACTGCAGTTTTTTAAATGAACACGCTTTAAAAATTATACCGCTAGATGATCTCAAACAATGCGCAGCTGACCTGGCATTGAAATATAATAGCGACTTAGATGCTCCAGAATTTGTATATGAAATTGAGAGTTTCAAATATCAATTCCTAATTCTTGAAACAGACAATTTGATGCACCATTCGATTCCCTTCAAGCAATCCACTTTTGACTTTCGTCACTAGTTACTTTTTTTTGTCACTATTTGCCCAAGTTCTTCACTTAAAACGATTATTGCAGCACTATTCAACGAATGACGGGAAGCACTTGCCGCTTTCAACTGTCTCCGTGTAAATACAAACTTACCATGTAAACCTACTTGCAGCTCTTTTCATTAAACACAACATGTTTGGTAAAATATACTTCTGTATAAAAGTCATCAAAAAAACACTACACTGCCGTCCTCATTAAAACTGATATCGAAGGGTGTAAAAATGTGTAATAAAAGTCATTTTCATAAAAGCGAAATTTAAGAAGATCAACAAAACTGAATAATATCGGAGAAAAAACACGTATATTCGCAATATAAAAAGGTTTTAATATTTTTTTATCGCTCAGCAACAGTTTAACATGAAATATTAATTAAACCGTTGCGTTGGGTAAAGTTAACACAGAAAACTAATATTAAAGCGCCCTCCCGGGTCCCCCTAATATAGATTAATAAGCTTTGAATTTTCTGATTTGTTGACTATCCAGCAATATGTCGTTCAGCGCTAGAGCAATTTCCCGTCGTCGTTCACAGCTAAAAGCATGCAGTTTGCTTAATATGATTAACGACTTCGGTGTGTAAAAGACTAAAGCATAAAGTAATAAATTTTGCGGGAAGTGGGCAATAAATTAAACTGGCTGACCAAAAACAAAAACTTAAAAAAACAAGGAACATGTACAAATATTTAAATAATACAGTCAGGTTAAATTTGTTACCAAAATGATTTCTACATGTTAATATGAGGTGTGCCTTTATGTATTGTTGTATTTCGAGCAGGTACGATTTTGATAGCGCGTGCTTATGTCGTCAGCAGAAAGAATATGTTTTGCATATTTTAAAAAGTTTAAGTTTATAAATTTTTTTAAAGAACAATTAATGTATTACCACGCCTTTAAATGGTGGAAGATCGGTTGCCTCCAAAATACATTTATAAAGCTGCATATTTTATAAATTTTACATAATGTGTAAGATCCAAAGAGATAATGTTTACGGGGGTTATGATGTTTAATGTTAGCATGCGCCAAAACAGTTTACAATTATTGAGTTAATAACCTTTATTTTGTTGAAGAACCGCATCCTAGAAGAGTTAAAAATCCATATCGTTATGATCTTATGTGAAAGTCAAAGCGAATGAAAGAGACAATGAATTGACTTGGTTGTACATAAAAAAATATTCCTACAGGTTTGTAAATATGGTTTTTCATTTTTACACTATAGCTTACACTCGAACAATAACTTATAAACTATTTTTTTATATGATTATACAATTCCATACAAAACTATATTAAATTTGTATCTACGAAATAGTTAATAGGTTCAAATATGTACATAGGTAAGCGTCGTACATTAATAATCGGGGAACGAGTTAAATTGCTTACAAGCTATGCACAATCTACGGATTTCGCCAGAATTAAAACTAAAGAAATTAACTGACTATTAAAGTGAATTAATTTGGTTTTGATTTACATTAATATTTTTAATTAGTATTTAACGTTCCATTTATAGCTACTCAACATGTATTTTAAAATCTTTTACGCATCGTCAAGTAAACTTCATTGTGCTATATATTTTCATTATCTTTGAATATCTCTTTAAGCTTATCCGTAAAAAATCTGTTGGTTCTTTAAAATCTAAAGCGTCCTCGCCGAAACAATGAAACGCATAATCGACGGAGCACATTCAAAAAACAATGTAGATTTGAGATTTTGTGTTAAGTGGAGCCCATGCAAGACAAATAATTAGCACTTTAATCAGCCCACACTTTCCTACGCGCAAATTTTAACAAAATAAAACAACTAATAAATTCCTGCATATTTTTCTCGTACCAGTACGTAAGTGCGACTATATTGACGTTCAAACTGGAATATGCACAGCAGGAAATGAATCATCTTACGGAGAGCAAATTATTTACAGAAACACAACGATTCGCAACACGTGACTTTAATTCCACGTTTTGTAGTTATTTATGACCTTCGCAAACAGTGCAAGTGTTCTAAATACCTATATTTCAAGAGTCTAGATTAGTCTAGAATATAAATGTAAGTCCAATATACAAGCCAAAGTCCAATTTACATGCTGAAGTAAATTATCCTTGAAGCTACTGTATCTATGCGTACGATTATAAATGTGTAGTATTACTGAATAAGTAAGTATTCGTTAATACTTACTACACATAAATAATATAAGTTGCGTGAAAACAGCACACGTGTCAGGTTTTACATAAAAAGTAATAATTGTTTAAGTACGTTAAAACGTAATTAAATTTTTAATTCTACGGTAATAGCATATGTAATAACATCAAAATTACCAACTGAAAATGATTTTGGCAAAATAGAACACCGACATGCGATATTTGCAAAAGTTTGCAATAATTAGAAACACCAAGTATGGGCGAAGTTTAAAAAAAAAGTGCGTAGCTAACCAGGCTCTCCTTATCCATTGGGCTAAATGGGCTATAGCCCAGGAGTGTCATTAATCCAAGGGCGCCTAAAAGCCGAGGGCGCTCAAACTTGTTAGAACGCTCTGTAGCTAAGCATATTTATAAAAACAAGCAAAAACCATTAGAAAATACTAATTAGTAGAAATTATTATTACTAAAGAATTACCTTTTTTTCAAAATTCAGTGACATCTAGGTACAAAAATAAGTCAACCAGCTATTTGTGTTCGAAATTGATAGTTTAGCTTACCTGAAACAAAAAAAAAAAAAAACATCAGCAATATAATTTTTTAATTTGGATATAGAGAGAGGTACGTTTATTTCTAGCTGCTGCATTTGTTTATGTCTATTTTATACGGTAGCTTTTATCCAAAATTATGTTGGTTTAATTTATATTTTCATCAATAAAATTAACTACCACGGTAATAGATAAACCCAACTTTGCAATAAAATTACTTAAACCTTAAAACTCGATTGACATGTTTATAAAAATCAATCAGCAGAAGGTTGTTTCTAAAAGTAATATGATCAGATGACGTACAATTGATGTATCAAACTACTTTTTTAAACAAATGAATGTGACTGTCACTGTTAATGGCAAAAAAAATTCAACAGTATCTCTAAATTTTAGTTATTTTTCGTGTAGTGGATTTCTTAAAATCAATTAATTTTCATATACAGGGTGGTCCCATCTTAAAATATTTGTAGGTAGGGTCTGTAGTTAAAACAGTGAGCAAAAATTTGATTCGAGTTACTTTTGCTACAGGCCACAATTAAAATTATTACGACTTTAAAAACTGGCCGCAACTTTTTTATTTTTAAATAAAACCTAACCTTAGAATTTGACGAATAAATTTGATCTTTGATCTTAATCGTAATGAAGCCAACTAAGTTTTAATCAGTAAACCACGACTTTTTGAGAAAAAAAAAACGTTTTCAATCTTCGGAATATATAAACTTTTATAATAAATGGGTCACAAAAATTAATTGTGGATACTTAAGCGAAACTTTCATCGTCATAGTATGTCATGGAATCAAAAACACCCGCGTAAATAAAAAAAAACACGATCGGTTTTGTGTACATATTGTCAAACGTGCTTTATTTATTTTCAAGTAATTTTACATCATATTTTTAAACTAGTGATTTTCATGCATGCATTTATATCTTTTCGAAAAATCCAATATTGTGTATAATTAATATGAAGGTAATATTAATTTAGTCAGGAGTCAATAACAAATCGTAACTTTTGTGCAAACTATAATAAAACGTAAAACTCTCTCATGTGACTTGTATAGGTAACCCTAATACAGCACATCATAAAAAATTGCGCCATAACTTCACAGATAACAATTATTACTGCTTAGTCATAAAATCGCATGTTGTTAAAGTCAGTAAGTTATTAGTCATCTTTACAAAAACAATTAGCACAAGATGAGGGGCGCGAAAGGTTTAACATAAAAGACGATAGATAACTGTATTTTGCGAAGCAATGAAATCTGTGTACTTAAATTTACGATTAAAAACATAGGCTGGAATCAAATGACCGGAAACTGAATTACTAAAACTCATCGAACCGTAACCAGGTTGTTATTTCCGTCCCTGTCCCACTTTTTAAAATTTACGCTATTACTGGACGTTACGCTAAATACTTTTGACTCGTCGTCTGTTAATAATAACGTCACCACATTGCACATTGCACATAAAACGACACTACCAACATCCATACAATGATTTTAAGCTTGAATAACGCAGTTTATACTGCGAAAATATAATTGGTTTTTTATCACAAAACTCAAGTTGTTTGATATATGCACACTAGAAACAAAATATTTACAATACCGGATGTAAAAAAACTACAAGCTGGAAACAACTAAAACCTGCAAACGATATATCCTTTCTCGTTAAATGGTATACACAATTTATTAAGATACACGTAAAAAGTAAATAAACGATTTAAACTATCTACACCTATTTTATGGAGTAACTTAAAATACCGAAAAACTCAATTGTACGGACCCCGGTTTAACGAATTTCGGATGTTAGCACGCAGAATTGTATGGTTCTAGACGACGATATTTCTCCAATTATATGAGTTAATTAAGAACTTGGTCTGTATTACAACGACAGCACTGTTGTTTTTAATTCTTAATAAACGATGAGCGATTTTTTTTTGAATAGGTATAGCTAATTTGTAGTTTTTAACATAAAAACTAAAATAAATACAAATATTTGAATCTAACCAACATTTTAATTAAACTCACCCCTTCCTCCCACTGTTAAATAGTGATTTACTAAATTTATAATTATCAGTAGAGTGTCTCACACATACCTCCCCAGACTAAATGCTTTTTTGTTTCACGAAATAATATTTAAATGTTTATTACAAAATATTTAAAGAGCCACGAGGTCTTTTTCTAAATATTATTTAAAATTAAAAGACATTTTAATCTCCACCATCTTGCATTAATACCCTATCCATTTTTGTGAGGATCTTTTTTTATTAAAAAAAATAAAAATTTTATTCATGGTTATTCAAACACGCAACAATTATTAAATAATAAAAAGTAATTTGTACCTGCTGTAAATGCAAATACGATACAATTAATAAATAGGCAGGAGTTTGGAGCAGTCCAATTTTTTAATTGCTCCGCTCGCTCTCCGCTCCGACATCAATCTACTGCTCCAGCTCCAGCTCCGCGCCATGCTCCAAATATTGATAAAATGTTTAAAATAAGTTTTTAAATTAAAAGTTTTGTTTTTAAAAATGTGTGTAAATGGGTCAAAAACTAAAATATTTGATCCTGACAAATAAGTTAAGTTAAATAAATGTTTGTAAGAACAAATTATTGATCTTCAAAAATGTTGAAAAAACGAAAAAAAAAAGTATTTTTTTTTAATTGTACAAAATAAACTGGAGCAGTGGAGCAATCAAAATTATTTGCTCCGGACTCCGCTCCAGCTCCGGGCAAAAACCCATTGCTCCACTGCTCCGTGCTTCGCTCCAAACCCCTGATTAATACACCAACACACATACGGTTTGTTCCAACAAGGGATTTAAGACCGATCTCTGATTATTTCACGAACCGGTTTATTCGCATGCGTGAACCACAGCTTATTACAGCTCGGGCACTCTCAGGCGGCATTTTTGATCTGGTCGTTTTCGATCCACTAGCGTTATTTCTCTCGCACTTAGTGTAAAAGTCGGGGCCGGACTCAAAATATTTGTATATTATCCCAAGTGAGCGATAACAGCGCAGTATTAAAAACTGATGTCCACGTAACAGATTTAACTGTAGAATGATTTCAATACCACCTCTGTGTTGTTTTCAACTCAAAGGCGGGGCTAAGAAGTGGCGCGTGTGGATCGGCGCAAACCGTTCTTGCAAAGAGAGTGCCCTATCTGTAATAAGCTGTGCGTGAACTATGTACTATGTAATTTACTGCACAGTATTAGCCGTTGTTGGAACGCTTTTACGAGTGGCCTAACTGTAAATGACATTTGCGTCTATTGGGTTCATACAAATGTACGCATCGCTAGGGTAAACACCTTAAGAATTTAGCACGCAGTGGGGTTGGGAAGCGATGCATAGCTAGCTGAGCTCACTTTAGTTATGAACAGCGCTTGCGTGTAAAAATCCAAATGCTGGTATAGCCAAATCCAAGTTTAATGGCGAAGAGCGGGGGTACGTTCGCGCAGCAGACGCCACAATATGGTCCACAGACTCTTAAACCATAGGCTGTATACCAAAACAGCTAAATAAGTAGGTGTGTTTCAGTGGCGTGCGGTGACTTTTCAACCAGGGGATGCTGTCCAAAAAAACGAACAATTTATTATTTTTTAAATTAATTTTATTCTACGATCTTTTTTACAAAATTCGTCAATAGCAACATCATACAATCTTTTTTCATTTTTCATATTTAGCAACAATTTTTTTTCAATTGATATTAAAGCGAGAGCAGACAGTCTATCGTCATTTTGGCTGCTTCTGGTGAATGTTTTTATTCTTTTCATTGTCGAAAACGATCGTTCAGCCGATGCGCTCGTGGAAGGTATAGTGCAAATTAATTGTATTAATTTAAATACTTTTGTCAAAACATCTTTTAGCTCATCTTTCACAATTAATTCTGTTGTGCAATTTATAAATTTTAAATGAAAGTCGGGAGTCGAGTGCCAGTAAACTAATTGACTTTTTAACTTCATAAAATCAAAGTATTTTCTATAAGTTGGCTGAAGTGATTGTAATAGAAAATCCGGAAAATTCTTTTCATATTCTTTAAATTTTCAATCAAAAATTGCAATTATTATTAACCACAGTTTCATCCATATTATGGGTCGTATTAAATAATAACCAAAATTCTAAGTAGCGAAACAGTGCACTAAAAATAGAGTTAAGCTTATTTAAATAGAAGAAGCTTGATTTAAAGAAAGTAAACAAAAATCAATTTACAACGGAAATGATTATTTTGTAGCGTGCGGTAATATCAATCGAGTGCGGCTGCCCTACCATATTACAGTTGCCCCACACAGAGGAACCATGAGAGTAATCGCTTCCCGTAGCTGTTAAGTTAAGCAACGATGCGGGCAATAGACTAGGGACTGCATCGCAGTGCGCATGCGCCAAGAACGCAAATTTCGAATCCACAATCAGAAACACATCCCTCAGTCGGGCTCACAATCGCTAGCGCTGTGCAATGCACACATTTAGTCAGCCGCTCGCTGGATGTAGATTATATAACGCAAATTTTCGAGCAGGCAAAACATCGTATATAATAAATAAAATTATCACGTAACAAAAAATAAAATCAAAGCGAAATAAAGCTACACGAAATTCAAATATGATACGGAAAAAAAATATTCTTGACGTGAATTTTAGGGGATGCGCCGCATCCAACGCATCCATGGACCGCACGCCGCTGGTGTGTTTAATTCCAATTGTGTTTAGTGCGCACCCCCACCCTTCGCCATTAACCTTGGATTTGGCTATATACGCTCTCATCCAAGAACTGTTCTGACCGTTTACTGACTGAATAGTTCATGTATCAATTTTGTAATGTTGGAACAGCCGACTAAAACGTCCGGTGAACTATCAGAGACTGTGTTGGAACGCGATATTGATACTGCGCAAACTCCTCATCGTTTACTGTACCGTGCAAATCGCTGTTGGAACAAACCTATAATTTAAAAACAGCTCGTTTTAAATTGAAAAGTAATACTTAGTCTTATTTAAAATGACTAAAATTTCATTTCAAATATGTATAAGGACAAATTATGGTCGACCTGAGATATCGGAGCAATAAACTAAAGCAATCAGTTATGTTTACAAATACAAATATTGGTCACAGTTTCTCTACCTTTTTGCTAGCGTATACAATCGAATCGAGTACAATGAGTCAATTATTACATGATATTTTATTTTAAAAAGTCCATGTGCCAACATGAGCCGATATATTTAAACAAACAATGGTAATTTTTTAAGCAGAAGCAATGAAACAACCGAAGTGTAAAATTTAGCAACAACCATTACATTTCATAACCATTAACTTCAGGTCTTATACATATTTTGGCTTAAAAATTATCACCAAGTTACTACATAATACATTATCATAATTAATTGGTGAAACGCCACTTTGTGTTTTAAATGTTTAATTTTGTTTGGTTTCTTCTTGTTAAATTTGTTTTGGAGACTTCATCATAAAAAAATATTTCAGTACCGTAAATGTTTTTAAAGACAGTCTATTTTAATCCTACAAAATTTAAAAAATATTTGCACTTTTTTCTGTTTACATTTAAAATTACCTAATAAGATTACGTTAAACAGCCAAGACATCAATTAAATCAATAAAGACAATCGTTTCTACAACGCTAAAGACAAATATGATTGCCATTTGGTATTTGGTAAACTGCAAGTTTTGCTTTTTTTTTGGTAACCAATTACTTATAAATGATTAGTATTTTTATCTTAATCTACGTGAAACTATGTAAAATACTTATAAACGTTTTTTGTCTATCGTAGCCAAATATATTTGCGTTTAACTTTATTTTATTTTTTAACATTTTCTTCGAAACTGAAGATTCTGACTAACAGTAACACATACAGCTATCAAACGCTTATGTAATTCTGCTTAACTTTGCTAATTTATTTACCCTTGTAACGCACTAGATTATTTGTCACATCTTACCTATATAAGTTGTACAAATATTACTGTCCCCAATTAAAAATTATTTCAATCTTATGTTTAATCATGTCATGTTCTGAATATTATTTACATTAGTACAATGCTAAATATTATCCACAACTTGTTGTACAAATACTATTGTTTCAAAAAACTTTGTGGATGCTATTTATTATTATAATAATGTAAATAATATTCAGAACATGCCATGATTAAACATTAAGATTAGAATTATTTTTAATTTTATCCACTACAAACGTAATGATATTTTCTGCAGGTTGGTGTCACCTGACGTAAAAGCTTTCCAATCCAAGTTACACATTACTTTCAATTCTTTAAAAATCTTGGCAAAGAAAGCTGGATTCCACAAACACGTAAATACTAGTAGACACTATTCCTAATACGTTAGATACGTATAGATCACACCATATCATTACATGCTTCATATTTTATAGTTAAATGATACTAGAAGTCAACTATGAGTTGAAGGTCGTCGGTTCTGTAAAACTGACGTATCGCTTAATTCTCACCGCATAATATTGGTTTTTGTTAATGTCTAACCTCGACAGTATTGAGCGTAAATTACGTTCAATTATTGATCAAGTACGAATATTTACTTGTTTAACAAAAGATATTGAAGTTTTGTTTTAAACATAACGAAGCGTTTTATGTTAAGGATATACATAAATATTTCTACAAATATGTACCAAAAAACTGACCAAAAAATCATCTAAATATATTCGGATAATATTTGGAAAAATTATTTTTCTAGACAAAGAAGACGCATGAATATTTTTCGAGTTATTGCGGCTTATTAACATTTACGTGCAACAATACAATATTTTATTAAATAGAACTGGTAGACGTTGAAAATATTTCGAAAATTTGTTTTAAACGTGAAATACGATGCTACATTTACAAAGACATTTGTTTCAACTGATCGATTTTTTTAAAAATTAATTTATAAACAAAAACAGCATTTTATTTGGCCTACTTAGTAGTTTAAATCTATTAAATATTGAGTTGCTGCCCGGTAATTATCAACAAAACCGCAATAGCTCGAGAAATATTAATTTTAGAGAAAATATAACTTCGATAGCTTTTAAAGACAATTCAATTATCGATAAGAAAATATATAAAGGTTTTGAGGTTAGCCGATTGGACCGGGAACAAGAACAGGATGTTTCTTATTATTTTAATTTTAAAATTTTAACTAGTCCTTAACTATTGTAACACTAATGTTTTAAAGCAACAAAGAATTTCGATCTGACATTGCTAAGTTGTTAAATATTAATGTTTTCTAAGCGGGCTTCAGACGATCATTATATATTGTCGATAGAGTATAGTCAAAATTGTCAATAAATATTGACAAACTGCATTTGCCTCACACAATCAATATTTATTGACAATACATTTAGTTTAAGTTTCGCAGTCAACAATGTCGTGTTGTCAAAAGAAAGCTTGTGTTGCTATTATGGTGGTTATCGCTAAAAACTTAAAAACCCTTATACAAGTATGAGCAAAGAAATGGTTAAGTGAAGTTCGTCCTACCACCCCAACAGATTTTCAAAATTATTTTCTCCTCTTTCAAGCAGGGCTGTGGAGTCGGAGTCAGAGTCGGAGTTTAGAAGGAATTTCTGGTCAGTGGAGTCGGAGTGGGAGTCGGAAAAAATGTACCGACTCCCAGGGCCGCCGCGTGTAAGTGGGCAGATTGTGCACCGCACAAGGGCGGCTCATCAAGGGGGCGGCAAATTTATAAATAATTTAAGTTTTGCATATTTTGTATTACATTTATTTTCAATTCGTGCCAAAACGCCAGATTGTTCAAATCATTCAGTTCAGAATTTTAAAATACAATTTTACGATAGGGGATGATGCCACACAAATATGGGTAGGTATAAACTACAGGCCTATGGGCCTCTTTACGGAGAAAGCCGACAAGTTTCGGGCAAATAAACCCTTCACGAACATCAGCGTTTTTGGCCAGTATCAGTACCAGTATCAGTGGCATCAGGGGAAAGAAGTTTCTCGAAACTTAAAATAATTAAAAATTATTTACGATCTACCACAACCCAAGAACGTTTAACAGATTTGCGTATAATATCTATAGAAAACGATATTAGAATGGTTTGGACTTAAGTGAATTAATTAAAACTTTTGTGGCATTAAAAGCACGAAGAGTACAAATTTGATTTTGGACTTTAATATGATATTTCATTTATATGTAAATTATCCTCCTAAACGTTTTTTGGACATTGTTGTCGTTTTTATTCATTTAAGCTTTGAAAAACTAATTTCCCCGGAAGCTACAGATACGGGTAGCAATTAATAAATACGCAATACAATGGCAGTATTTGGAAACGTTTCTGTTAATTTATTTTTATAAGTACAGTACAGCGTTGCAACACATGAATAAAATGAAGCTCTGAAATTTATCTTAATTTCAAATATTGTATCAATTGTTCTGTGTGACTCAAATCTAGGGTGGTATCAAGAAAGAACAATATTTCGACTCTATCTATTTGTAAAATATTTTGTTTTATGACTTCAGCAATAACAGGAATGATTTTATTTTATATTTTGTTACCTAAATAATTTGTATTATATATATTATTTTTTGTGATGTTTGGATACGTTTTCAGTTTCGTATTATCTTGTTGTGTTGAATCAACGTTTATTACTTAACGACATTTGAAGTTCGCTATAATTTAAACCGTTTCCAATCAAGACAACCGTATTCATTAGTAAGTAGCATATGTTGATCTTTAAATATTTTAAAATGATAATAAAACACCGTTTATCGCGATTTTGAAAAAACTTACCTTCTTGTAAGTTTTTCTCCGTTTGGTAACATTCGATAATAATATCATTCTCGTCTTTAGGATAATCCCTATTACTTGACGAGAACAATTTTCAATCAAACAATCTCTAATTTTTATGGTTACATATTTTAGCCAAGTAGGTACTCGGATCGCTAACAAAAGTTTTGGGTTCATTGAATCAGAATCCAAAATTTCTTAAACTGTAAGACTGCAACTTCTTATGACATTATGGTGTGATTCATTTCATCATTATTATTTAATATATGTGGTTCATCAAACTGATCTTGTTGTACATAGGTTTAATTTTATACTTTACTATTCAAACATATGTGATATATTTGCTTTTTTTTAGTCTTATTATTTTTATACTGTAATATTTATTATTAATAATTACAAAAAAATTTGATTTTTGATTTACATTCAGGGGGGGGGCGGTTTTTTAAAGTTTGCACAAGGGCGGCTCATATGCACGCGGCGGCCCTGCGCGACTCCGACTCCGGGTACAACAAAAAATTGCGTGATGGTCCTTTGCCGCAAAATTTAAGCTCAAATTTTAAATAATTTTTTTATATTTCTTTTTTTTTCTTCTTATATTACACATCATAAAATGTCTTAGTATTTAATTTTGTCGGAGTCGGAGTCGGAGTCGACCTACTAAAATTATCAGGAGTCGGAGTCGGAGTCGGAGTCGAAGTCGACTTTTTTTTACCGACTCCGCAGCCCTGCTTTCAAGTAACTATTCATTTAGTAGAAACAGCTATCGTGGAATAAGATTAGTTATATTGATGGATAAGTATGATTTTGATACTTTTAAAAACGATTAGCATACTTGTTGACATACTTTTCGGTGCAAAGTAAGGTATTGTCAATAATCACTGTCAGACGGTCAATATTTATTGTCAATGTTAAAAATATTTTGCTTTTCATCTAACCACCCCATCAATATTTGAAATATTGGCAATATGGCAATATATACCGTCACACGTTCAATAATATTGACAATATATATTGATCGTCTGAAGCCCGCTTTAGGGTCCTGTTCCTGTCAATATTTCAAAAAAAAACTTGGATAATTCAAAAACAATTGATTATAGGTTCGTTAAACCTTGTACATTTTTGAAGACAAATTTAATTTGAAATCTAAATAACGAAAAATATATAGGGTGAATCCGGCGAGCCATTTAAAGAAAGAGCAAAAACAAAACACTGTTAATAGTTAAAAATAATTTACCGTTATGTAGTAGATTAAGTAGATGACCACAAACAACTTTTATATGAATTTTTTTTGCAAAGTCTTTACAAGACTAGATATTGACGCGTTACGTTACTTTTTGTACACACTGTATATTGTAATTGTAATCGATTAAGAAGATATTTTCATTTCATTGCAAGTACAGGTTTTTGTAACTACAATAGCTATTGTTTCATAATAAATATATTTTTATCACCAGAAAAAAATCGCCAGTAAAAGGGTGTCTATCGTTCAAAAAGTAACTAACAAACGAAGACGGCGAACATCTCTCCCAATAGGGGCACAGTTTCAATTTTACATAATTGGATTCGTTAATAGTTTGGGAACTATACAAACCAAGACTCCCATTGGATCGACGTTATTTAATAAAAAATGCAATAACTGACACATTTGAAACTGGAGTAATTGAACATTTTTACATCAAATAATAATAAAGGTTACAAATATTGTAAACGAAGAGATTTTAAAATTAAAATCGCTTTTATTCAAGTTTTGGTTATCACCAAAGAAAAGGCTTTTTAAATATATTTCATTTAGGTTAAACATTCTTAATTTACATAAGTCAAGGCACTTTTAGCAAAAATGTCTGTATTATGTGGCGGCACCCACGGCTGAAGGTTAAAATTATAATTAAACGTGTAAAAACGAAACTCAAACAGCGAAAACAGAAAAATTCGCATCTCGTAATATTATCAAAACTTTTTCGCACATTATATAATTATAAAATAGAGGTGTTACATTTAAGATAACGAACGAAGTTAAGTAATTTGAAGCGTAACCGAAAGTGGATTAATTGTAAACAAGCTCATTTAATTGGATCCTCTGAACAGAACATATCCGGTTTTACCTATTTTTAAATATTGTTAGCGAATGTAGAAAAACGGAGAACAATGCGGGCGGACCCGGTTATCTATCTCTAAAGCTTTGTACATAACAATAAGCAAAAAAAACTTCAATAAAATTACTTAAAAATACCAAAACATTTCTTGGAACACGTCGATAAACACCTCGACGGAAAGTCAAGTTCATTTACACCTGCAGAAAACAAAATTCTTTACGACAATCACACCTAGTACCAAAAGCATGCAATGCTACCTTCATTTATTATATGTCAAAACGTTCTGGTAAAGTCACGATTATGATTTAGCTTATTTTTACAAAATAAGAATTTCTAGAGACGATAAAAGCTCGAATATATACTTAAACCTTTGTAGTGGTAATTTTTACTGAAAAATAAATATTGTTAGACACGCACTCACTAGGCAACAGTAGCGTAGCAAGGGGGGGCGGGGGAGGCGGACCGCCCCGGGCGGCACCTTTTTTGGGACGGCACTTTTAGTGTACCCAAATGGGGTAAAAATGAAAATCTCGGGGTAATGAAGGATCAGTAGATATAATAATCAGTACCGACACAAGCGCTAGTAACTGCATAAAAAATGCATTAAAAAAAAGGAACTCTTATCGAAGTTAGAAGATAAAACGGGCTAGTCGACCTGGCTACACTGAAAACCCGCCCCCTTGTAACGACATAAATTCCAAGTAATAACATTTATGATGGGGTACCAACCATTCAATAAATTTATGAAACGTTTCATTTATTTTGGGCATTAAATTCCATGCAGTTTAAATTCTATTGTAACAGGGATATTTTACTTCCGTTATCTTTCAAATATTTGGTTTGAGGTATAAATCCCTTTTTATATTAACCAATCGTGGCATAGCAATAACATTCGTCCAATTATTTGTATTTGTAAATGGAGATTTACAATAGTTTCGAACTGTGGTAAGACTACTTTTAAATCATAGGGCCCCAGAAAAAGACTTACGAATTTTTATTACTTGTATGTAAATACAATAATTTTTGGGAGGTTTTTAAATACGTGATTAAAATATTGGTCGTACGCGACTGGCCTAATTGTGTGATAATAAGTGCAATTTTGCAGGAAAAAAAATCCTTTATCATTTATATTGTATTTGGGGTCGTGGCTGGGCAAGGCTAATATTGCTAAATATATTATGTATGTGTTCCTTTACCTAAATGGAAACTATCATTAAAAGTTTTTACCCTTATTATAAATAATTTGGTGGGGATGGGGGCGATCTGATTAAAAAAATTAAAATCAGAAAATGTTCTGCCGTAAAACGTAATTTTGGATTATGGTAAAGTACTCTACATTATCTAACATTGCATTAAAACACGTTTGAACACTTAAAATTTAAAAAAATCGCCTGCAGCGCATTTTATCTCTTTTGAAAAAATCAAGAGTTGGCAACCCTCATTTAGAGGGGCGGCAAATTCAGGGACCGCCCCGGGCGGCACAAACTCTAGCTACGCCACTGCTAGGCACTACAAATATTTGCCAGTCACGAAGGTCATTGCCAAGGTTTTTTATCCTTCTTAACTTAATCTGGATCTGGTTTTTAAAGAATAGCCTCGTAGCAACTAAGTATGTAGAGATAAAACAAACAGTCGCAACTTAAAAACTTTGAATAAATCTATTTCAGTTATTTCTTGAGTTTTATATTTGCTTTTAATCAAAAAAGCCCTACGCGAAGACGAAATATAAAAAGGGCAAATATTTCAAATTACATTTACATGCACTGCTGAATTTTCTATGAGCTAATTTGAATTTCGTTAATTCGACACGGCGCATTCTATCCGTTAGGTCGCGTTTTATTGAAAACTAGTTTCGTTTGTGATTCAGCACACCAAATTCAAATTTTATTTTGCATTTAAACGGTTAAACTGACATTAGTTACAAATTTTGTGTATACAAATTGTACGAGTTTTGTGACATTACAAAAGAAGTGACAGTACTATACATTCTAAAAATAATCTGACTTTTTAATTTATACATATTTAACTCCATTCGAATTGAAAGGTGTATACAGGGTGTTTGAAATTCGAGTGTACGTATCTTGCTTATTATAATGGCTAGAGATAGGTTTAAAATTGGCAAAGTTGCTAATCTCGTTGCTCACTAATAATCGGATGAGAAATTGGAAATATTTCAAACAGTATCTAAAAAAATATTTTTAATGAGTTAAAACATTTTTAAGTCGAAGCAAATGGCGATCACAAATTTTTCCTATGTCGATGATAACCAACTTTTTTTTCTTATAGGCCCAATTTTTGTTATTTACATAATCAAATAATTTTTTTTTCTGAATTAATTGATATAGATAATATCAACCAGTATTATACACTGATGGTCAAATTTGAAAAAATGCGTTTTGGACCACATCCACCATAAATCAGGTAGGCCGGTCGTTGTAGTTTACGTCGTTATCATGACAACCAATCAATAAACTAAAAATTTGAAAACCTAGTTCTTGTCGACTACTGTCAAAAATAACTAAAACTTCATTTTTTCAATAATTAACAGTAATTTATTTCTATCCAATTATTGTCTTCAAAATTTCATCTTGAACGATTCCAAAATAACATAAAAGTGAGGTTAGATAATTAACGACCGCTTGGACTTACGACCAGCGCTCCACTACCACATTTGATGACCAGAATAATTATTTGAAAATCTTTTTTATAAATGAGATTTATTTGGTTTGTACATCATTTTCATAATTTTTTCTGATTATAATTGTATGTTTTGTAAAATGCAAGTTATCAGGCTGGAGTTACCTTAAGGCCTTTTCGTATTTCAGAATAAATAAAAACGGTTAATCTCCTCGCTTATGACCTAGTCGTAAGAACGAAACTCGGTCGTTAAGTGAGGAGTGCGCTAAAGGTACAGTGATGACTGGCGATTTTCTTTAGGTTACTTCAGAATCTGATTACTACATCAGGTCATAATGATTGATATATGACCTTGATGGGCGCTCGGCCTAAACAGAACTACAGAGACAATACGTTTTATGAAAAACCATTCAAGTCCTTCACTTAGGAGGTTTGCAACCTGTTCGTTGGATCGTGTTTTTGTCTGCCAACTACCAATATCTGCCATTTTCTCCTATTTTACCATTACGTAATCGTCTTGTACACAATATATAATATACCGCGGATTTATTTACATATGTCGTGCTATAAACGAAAACAATCTTAATATTGCGAGGAATTATTTAAAGCTAGCATTTTGGAAGTGCAAAAAATTAATTAAATCTTATAGACGTCATTGGTATATTTTTTTTCGAGTTCACCAAATCAATGTACATATAAACCCAAAATACCATTTTCATACAGTGATTAGCTTAAAAGTTAGAAATTTAATTCTATAATTAAATAAAATGAAACAGGGGACTGCTAAAGCCCCTACGCCAGTGACGTCATTGGCATATTTTTTTTCGAGTTCACCAAATCAATTTACATGTAATCCCAAAATTCCATTTTGATACAGTGATTAGTTTAAAAGTTAGAAATTTAATTCTATAATTAAATAAAATGAAACAAGGGCCTGCTAAAGCCCCTATGCCACTGACGTCATTGGCATATTTTTTTTCGAGTTCCTCATATCAAATTGCCCATTACAGACTAAAAAAAGGGACAAAATACAGTATGTGGTTAATGAAATAAGTTATTTTATAGAACATTATATGCGCGCTTTATGTTGGCTCTCAATGAGTTTCGCTGCTAGAACCGCTGCCAGTTTCAGCCCGGTTAGTAAAGTAGTCAGTAGTTATTTTACTAGAAAACTTTCAGTTAAATTATTTTAAGAAGTATTTTTACATTTGAAAAAAAAAACCTATGACCGGCTCTGCTTGCTCGTTTTAAAGTTACAACAAATCTTCAGAATATTATTTAGCAATTCTTATTTCTTTTAGGGACATCGCACACTACCGACTTTTTAGTCGGCCAACAGTTTAGTCGTTATCGGGCTATGACAGGGATTTGTCACCGACTAAATAGTTTAGTTGGACACACTACCGACTTTTTAGTCGGCCGACTATTTAGTTGGCGAGTGTGCGGACTCCAATTACAGGCCTGTACTATTTCAACGTAGGCCGATAGTTGGCCGACTTTTTTGTCCAAAGGGAATCGGGTCTCTGATACGATTATTTAGTCGGCCAACTAAATAATCGGTAAGTGTGCGCTGTCTCTCATAAACACTCATGCCTTTTGCGAAACGACTAAACTGTCGGCCGACTAAAAAGTCGGTAGTGTGCGGTGTCCCTTAAAGCTATTTTTAATAGGAGTATAAGTTTAGATATCTCTGTTTATTGATCTTAATTCCAGATTGCCACCATTTCAGTTTTATTTGCATAATTTTTATACATTATAAAAAGTTTATTAAAAGGGAATCTGCTAAATTTATTTTGAACCGAGAAAAAACACAGCTTTTAAATTCCACAGTTTACATGTTTTTAATCACACATGTATAAACAGCTTTTTTAATATCATCAGTGTTTTCTTCTTGTTGGAATCAATATATTTTTTAACAGACTTGTTCTCGGGATGTAATCAAAGTTATAACAAATGATAATAGGTTTGTTACATCAGTACATTTTGTACTAATTCATGTATTTATAAATGAAGTGGTTTACGCACATGCGTCAAATATGAACTAATAAATGCATTAGCCGCTAAATGCACGCTTTAACGACATGCCTAACTGTAAAAGACATTTGTGTCTACTTTGTTCATAGAAATTTAAGCATCGCAGGTATGACATTTTAAAAAGGCAGCACTAACAGAACAATACGTAGGATTTGGTGGGCGATGCTTAACTACCAGAGACCATGTAACATAAGTTTTAAACAACGCATATGTGTAAAAATCCAGCGACAGTTCTTATCTTCGTACATATACTTTTTTTACCGTCAACAAAGTAGTTAATGAATAGATCCGATAACTGCTAGAACAGCCGACTAATCGTCCGATGAACTATCAGAGACTATGCTGGAACTCTATATACGCTTACGGCTGATCGTTAATTATTGGACCGTAGATAGCCTTGCTGGAACAACCCCAATATATATTTTGTGGACAAATTGTAGTAAAATTAAAATTAAGATTGTTTAAGAACGAACATAAAAAACATACAAATAACTTTGACGGTTCGAAAACATTGTGTAAATGTCATGTTTTTGTCGAATACGCATTTTTTTTTAGTCATTAGACACATAGATAAAGTAAATGAATTCGGTTCTCTTAAGTCGTTACTTTAAAATGAAAAAAGTAATAAAAATGCGTTTGCTAACGTTCCCCTGAACTATACTCTACTCTAGTACAGAACAATCAATGTCGTTATGAAATTTTCGAACGGCAGTACAATACTTCTCACAGAAGCCAAGCTTTATCAATCGACTCCAAATTAATTTAGCAAATAACTATTCCAATAAGACTGTTACACAGACTCCTAGTCGGTGTCAATGTGCTAATGAATAGGGGTCGAACTATCTGCACATCTCAAGTAATTTAAGCACGTTCAACATAAAGATCTGGGACACGCTTACTTTCAGAAATAAGCTGATACACTAAGAACTACTTTCAATTTGCATTGTGTGACGGCAATTTTAACAAGGTGTTTTTTAGATGCGAAAACTGTGTTAAATACACGCAGAATATACATTTCCACTGACCATTAAACCTACATTTTAGATAGTGCAATTACTTGGAAACAAATGTAGCTGATGTATAATTTTGCACTCCACATTCACGGCTTGTTATTAATAATACACAATCTCGCAACAGAGAATTTAGCATGAAGATCCAGCTGTCTAGGTACCAATTTAGATCAAATTAAAGCGAACAGTCGATAAAAACGCTTAATCATTTACATTTCATTTTATGCTTCAACCATCTGCAAGAATGTATTTAAGTTGTCGAGAGATTCCTGTTAAAATCGCGTTCACGATGTTTTAAAAATTCCACAAGACGGGATTTATATTTTTAATGTTTCTATAAAAATCCTAAACATTTAAAATAAATAAGTGTAATTCTATAATTATATCACATCGCGTGGTATTATTCACGAAATTCTTATGATACCTACCAACACTTCGATAACTATGGAAGACCATACACTTTTTCGCTTCCATTAACACTAAAATTATAATATTTGGAATAAAATATCTGGGACAAAATATAAATAATTCTGTCAAACAAAAGAAATTGCTTTCGTAAAAAAAACTTTAAGTTAATTTTTTAAATTTAAAACCAGGGGTTTGGAGCGGTCCAATTTTTTAGTTGCTCCGCTCCAGCTCCGCTCCGGCATCAAGATGCCTGCTCCAGCTCCGCTCGCTCCGCTCCCGCTCCGCTCCGCGCTCCAAATATTAATAAAATAAGTTTTTTATTTAAAAATTTGTTTTTACAAACAAAGCTAAAATTTTATGAGATATGTGGAAATGGACCAAAAATTACAATATTTGACCCTAAGAAACAAGTGAAGTTAAATAAATGAACAAATTATTGACCTTCAGTTAAAAAAGTTAAAAAAAGAAAAAAAAGTTCTTTAAAATTTTTCAAAATTCAAATACCAAATAATGAAAATTATTATTCAGAAAAGTTACATTATAATAATTTTACTTAAAAAAAATCAAATTTAGTTTATTTTTATTAAATACTATACCCATGAGAATAATTCATTAAAAAAAATTGTAGTTTATAATAGTAAAGTGGAGCAGTGGAGCAATCAAAATTGTTTGCTCCGGGCTCCGCTCCCGCTCCGGGCAAAAACCCATTGCTCCACTGCTCCGCGCTCCAGCTCCGCGCTCCGCTCCAAACCCCTGTTTAAAACGCTACTAAAATTTGTCTAAATGTATCAAAATCCATAGGAAAGGGTAATTTAAAAGCCTAGCCGTCACATCTCGCAATGTTCATATTTCAAATCTTTTCCACACTTGCTTTTTCAACGAAGCGTCCACTTCGTATGAAATGAACGCCAGATGCAGTTGCATTACTAAAATTGCTGCAAATATCTGTTAAATAAAAGCACTCAAAAATCAGTACAATGCTGTTATAAATCAAGCTGTCTTGTACAAAAAAAACATTATACACCGTAAGAGATGCAGCCCTTTTAATTAATGATGCTGTATGGCACTGCAATGCTTTGCTAATTCTTTAATTGCGCTAGCAGAAATAATATCAGCAGTTAAGTCAAAGCCGTTTGGCCCTACGTATATTTTACGAGTATAAAACCCACAAAATAATAAAAAAAAGTGATCATGGCTTGTTCCTGCGGTTCACTTCATCGTGAAATTTTTATAATTCTTACTAGTCATGGGACTTGCCTTTAAAAGTCGTTTTTCGAATAACAAAGTTGTCAAAAATAGCGCTCATCCTACCGTTTATTTATCTAAACTCGTGACCGATCCATTTTTAATTTAAGATCCTGAACCCAAAGCAGAACCGATTTATCTTTTTCAAGGGTATAAATCTCATATTTTTCAAATAACTTTTTTAATAATAAGAGTGTTTTGTAAGTAGGTACTTGCTGTACACTTGCGACCAGGGGTTTGGAGCGGAGTACGGAGCAGTGGAGCAATAGTTTTTGTCCGGAGCGGGAGCGGAGTCCAGAGCAAATAATTTTGATTGCTCTACTGCTCCAGTTTATTATGTACAATTTTTTTAAAAACCTACTTTTTTCACCATATGAAGATCAATAATTTGTTTTTTCAAACATTTATTTAACTTCACTTGTTTGTCAAATATTGTTATTTTTGACCAACTTCTACATATCCGATAAAATTAAAACTTTGTTTTTAAAAACAATTTTTTTAATCAAAAAACTTTTTTTTTAATGTTAATATTTGGAGCATGGAGCGGAGCTGAAGCATTTTGATGCCGGAGCGGAGAAATTAAAAAATTGAACTGCTCCAAACCCCTGCTTGCGACATTATACAGACTCAAAACTTCACAATTGCAACTTTTGCTAACGATACAGCAATCTTGGTAATTAGTACCTATTGACAACGAAGAAGGAGCTGCTTAACTTCAAGAAGCATGCCTCAGAGTAACTGATTGGACCAAGAGGTGAAGAGTAAATTGGCGCATGTTGACTTTGCCTATAAGCAGAATGAACAATAACCGATATCAATAAACAATGCCAAGATCCCACATTGCCATACAGCAAAATACTTGCGATGGAAAAAACCACATGAAGAAGAAAAAACTTTATCGTAAATACAAAAAAAATTACTTTCTGGTTGGAAGAAAATCACAACTCTCTGTGCATAATAATTTACTTTTGTAAAAATTAACGTTAAAATCAGTCTGGAGCCATGGTTTTAGCTCTGGAGATGTGCAGCCAAATCCAACATGGATAAGATCCAACTTTTTCAAAATAGAGTGCACAGATGCTGTCTATGGTACTGTAGTGTTAGTGTATAGTAATACAGTGCCAAAGTAGTGCATAGTGATTCTGTGCGTAACACGTCGAACTTGTGTTTTATTTTAGGAACTATGAAACACCTAATCTTTTAAGAGTCTTAGATTAAAATTGTAGGTTAGTCATTGACGACTAGTAACAATAACATTTATTAAAAAAATTAATAAATGTAATGAAATTATTTTCATCCCAGCAATGTACTACACAAGTACACAACCGAAGAATCTGTTATGAATTTACCTACTATAAGTTCTTGCGGAACTCACTCTAAAATAAGGTTTAATGTAGGGTTTTCTTCTCAAGTTTTCACAAATATTTCTTTAAGGACCCGTGGATTCATACCGTACCTTAACCGAGTAAACATATTTTTATACACCTGCACCGCCCCTAAACCAATTTTTTTCTTTAATAATGCTGAAGCGGGCCTATTTCTATAGGATTCCGATTCATGAATACAACTAGTAACATTAACTGAAATCTTTGAGATTCCCTAGGAAAATGGGTGACAACATCCTTACGGTGTCTGCTAGTAAAATATTTTACTTTTTTTAAATAATACGCCCAAAATCCTTCATAATATTTTATTAAAAAACGATCTTTCAATTATGTGTTGCTTTAACATCGCAATTAAGTACTTAGCAAGTTTTCGCCCTTTCACTTTTATAGCTAAATCTTCTTCGAAGAGTTGCCCGGACTTTCCTCTTTTTAATCTCCTTTATAACATTATAAGCACAGCCAAGTAAATATTTCAGGTTCGGCACTTTTCTGCGCTGTAATTTGCTGCACGTATTTCAAAATCAGAGTTTGTTTAGCTGGATTGTTTGCTTGCCCTAAGCACAGTGCAACTTTGAACAAATTCCTCATTAAAACTTTCTACTCCTAGTCATCTTTCCTTCGTTAAGGTAAAAACAATTCTTAAACCAGTAGAAATTTATGACTTTCTTCTAAATTTCAAAAAACAAATGTATTCTATATACAGGGTGATTCAGTCATTCAGTTTGACTGTCGCACCCCTATAACTTTGTTATTTTGAGAGAAAACCCCATAAACCTTATACTTTTGGAAATCGTAGAAAATTCTCTACCGAATGGCGTTCAAATGTTTTTCCACGATGAAATATGCCAACTTTTTTTCTTGAAATTACATAGTAGATATACTTTTTTATTTATTCTGATAAAAAATTAAGTTGTAAATCCGATAGATCATAAAAAAGAAAGCATATCCGAAAATTTTTGAAAAATAGAGTTTAAAAGTTATTTATTATTTTTTACAAAATCACCTTATTTGACTAAACAAAACACGATCGTTGTAGTAATTGACAGTTTATAACTTGTCTAATTGTGTATTATTATTTTTCGACGAAAAATCATTATTCTGTGGGTATTTTTAAGTTTTGAGCACAGTAAGTACTTTAACATACATAATTATCTTGGATGCCCTCGGCAAATGCTCCATTATTCTATACATGTTCTATTTAATTGAGATTCTGTAAACTTTTTTTTAAGTAATAAATGTTTTTGCTATAAACTTAACAGTATTTATAACACTTTTCATAATATTAATGACATTTCAAATATAAAATAAAATCATTAATGTTGCATTACAAACAACATTTATGGCACAATCACACACAGCATAGTGTCCTTTTATCATATAAAGTGCACACAAACCGTCATTAAAAAAGTTTATCTTCCATAAAAACATACGTACACGCTGCATTCTCCCGAGGGTAATGTCTCACGAAAGAAAATCGCAAACAAATTTCCCAACTTTGATAAACCCAGCGCAATAAAAATAATGTGTACTTTAATCCGAAACAAGTCATTAAAAGTAACGCAATACGCAATGGATTATAAAGTGCACAAGAATTTACATATTGTACGATGAAAGATTAATGTGACGTTTGTATAACTAATATTCAAGCAAGTTTACTTGTTGAATAATCTATTTGCTTTAATTATTTGCAAAGCAAAGGTGGGTTTTATTATGCGATAAAATGTTAGATACCCAAGGCGATAATTATGACAATAAAAGCATTAAAAACACCGACAATTTTATTTACCTTCAATCGCACCTTTCACACAACTACGGAACCGCCTTTTAACTTAAACTGCAACCAAAATGAGTTAATATTTTATTTAGCTCTCATGTCATTAACCGAAATTCACAACGTTGTTTAATGGCTGGGTACCCCTACCCACCTACAGAATTTTTATAATAAACTTGTGCTGTAAGTTTTGTATATTTTTGTAAATAGACTGACAAATTGGTCAAGCATTCAGTTTTAAAATTTCAAATTCTAAAACCTGTAACAAACATACGAAACATTTTATTTACTTTTGAACGAGGTAATAAACAAGCCAGATATACATATTTAAATAAGTTCACAACGACCCTATTGTAAAAATTTGTCCATCTTCGTTATATTTCACACATCTGTTAAACATTTGTGTTGTTACAAATTACTTTCGATTTTAACCAATCGCAAAAAATAATTTTCTGTAAAATTAGATGTAGAAGATTTTTACACAGTTGTAAGAGAACCTCCAAATCAGTAATTTATAAAATACTTTCCAGACTTATACAGTCATAATTAGGTATTACTGGCTCATATCACTCAGGGCCGGTCATGTATAGATATGCCGGGGCCCGGGTGCAATTTTTTTTTTGGGGCCCCCTATAAAAAATTTATTTGGCAAATTTTTACATTGAACCAGGGCTCGAAACCGAAAAAAATTTTGGTTAACGGTTAACCGAAATCGAGAACTTTATTTTTATAACGGTTTTTGTTGAAAAACCGGTTTTATTCGTAAAAAACCGGTTTAGTGTAAAAAACCGGTTTAAATTATAAACCGGTTTAAAAAACCGGTTAATTTAACCGGTTTTTAAAATTATTTAGATCAGGAATGCAAAGTATCAAAAGATATTATTTATTTATAATTTTATAATATATGTACAATCAAGAGTTCAGTAATGACTTTTGGTTAACTAATCGCATTTACTACAGTTTTGTATTTTTCATCGTAATTTTTATTAAAAAAAGATGTTAAAAAAACCGTTTTTTTTTATTTTGGTTTAAGGTTACCGTTTTTTTGCCTTTAAAAATAACGGTTTCGGTTTCGGTTAAAAATCACTTTTTCTGACAAAAAATAACGGTTAACCGGTTTTTTAAACCGGTTTCATGCCCTGCATTGAACAAATAAAATTTGAATTATCAGATATATATGTTTCTATATCCAATATTCGGGTTGGTATTTGCTGCAGTACATAATAAGTTTATTAACGAAAACAACACAACAAAACCAAAATAATTGAAATAGTTTTTTATTGTATGAGACTTGTCAGTTTTAGATTGTGCATTGAACAGCCCACTTTTCAATTATATCTTTAAAGTTTATCATTGTAACTTCTGTATTATCGATGGATAATATTGCTAAAGAATTGTTTCTCTTGTGACATTGTCTATCTGAGGTGTGTTTTAAATAATTTTAATTTACTAGACGAGCGTTCTGCACTGACCACAGTGATCAGAAGTGTTAAATAAATTCTTAGTGCAATGTAAATGTTGGGGAAAACTTTATAATAAATATTTTTTTCGATAAATAAAAGCAGATTAGTGGTTTGATTTTAAATAAGGATTTTTATTCTATTATATTTAATATTAAAAAACTTCGTTTGTAACTTCTTTCTAATTTAAAACATTTTTATTTACATATTTTTGTAACTGTTTCGGCAGGGAAGTTTCTTTAACAAAAAATCAGTATTTTATAATTTTGTAAAATTTAACAAACTGACTTAAATCGTTCGTCTATTTAAGAAATCAAGGTGTCGATCAGGGCATAAAACAAAAAAAAATCTAATAATTTGCTACAAGGCCATCTAAAGTTTTACCAGTACCTATATCATCAAAAAATAGTTATTTATGTATCAAGGCCAAAAAGTACGTTTTGGCCGAGGTGCATATTACATTTTTTGTGCGATCGAATTAAAAACAATTTAAATTTTTAGAAATTTTCAAAATTATAGGTTAGAAACTACGTGACATTTTGTCACTGACAGATGACGGCGTATGTACTGCATTACCGGCCCTCTCCTTAGCAACGGCCGTGAAAGTAACAGCTGTTTCTAGTACGATCGCACAAAAACGTTTTTATTTTACATATACGATGGGTAGGAATTTTTGCACTTCCACATAGTCCTTAATCCTTGAAAAATTATTTACTTTCTCTGAATGATTTTTCGAATTAAATATTTTTTAATGTTAAAGTACGTGTTGCTCTGACTTTATAAGTTAGTAAAATAGCTGGTTCTGTCATGTCTTTAACGCTAATAATTTATTATAATACTGTTGTGTATATTTTGTTTTAATTTCTTTATTTTCGCTTTCTGCCCTTTTTATCTACTGTTTTAAACAACTGTTACTTCTCATTAGTATTTAATTTTTATTTTGAAAGTTTTCATTTCATTACAACTGATAAATTATTTTTTATCGGTTGCCATTTTGGGGCCCTCTACGTCGGGGGCCCGGGTGCATTGCACCCACTGCACCCCCACTTGACCGGCCCTGATGTCACTTGTGCTATTATAAAGCAGCAATAAAAGCGCAGAAAAACTAAAAAATCTTACATGGCATGCCAAAAACTTGTCTGCGACGAGCATGTCATAACAATTACAGAATGTAAAGAATGTACCCAAATAATTTTTTTTTCCTCATACAGAAGTTATTTTATTAATTTATTCATCCTTGTAATTATATATTAGTGTGTTTAATCCAGGGCTGTGGAGTCGGAGTCTGAGTTTAGGAGGAATTTCTGGTCAGTGGAGTCGGAGTCGGAAAAAATGTACCGACTCCGACTCCGACTCCAACAAAAAAATTGCGAGGTGATCTTTTGCCGCAAAATTTAAACTCAAATTTTAAACTTTTTTTTTTTTTCCTTATATTACACACCATAAAATGTCTTAGTATTTAATTTTGTCGGAGTCGGAGTCGAACTACTAAAATTATCAGGAGTCGGAGTAGACTTTTTTTTATCCGACTCCGCAGCCCTGGTTTAATCGATAATTGCTTATTAATCTTATTTTTCTACAGGTGGGTACCCGGGTACCGTTTATTGGGAATGACTATGTGAACTTTGATGTACTTTTTTTTTGTAGGTAAAATCGCGACGATCTGGGAGGTTTAAAACAATCACTTAAACATTAAAAGTGTCATCAAAAGTGCTTAGGTGGGTACCCGATTATTGACATAAGGGTTAAAAAATCCCAGCCACATGACAAAACTATAAAAAGCTGTGATAAATATTGTTCAAAATTAGCTACCGATTTTACACAAATTTTAAGTCTTTTTCACGACAAAATTACAGCCGGTTACATATGCAGTATGCAGTGCTATTATCCACATTGGTTACGGTTTTAGCTTGCAGCTATTCATTTTACTGCTCAGTTAATTCGTAACTACGTCGCAAATAGTAACGGCTTGCACATTACTGTTTTGCGCATCTATGGAACTTCCAAACTTTGGTTTTTATAGAACTAAGAATATCTACTTGTTAAATTCAAATATTCAATGTTAATAAAATATTTCGCCTTAAATTGTATATGTTAAATTAAAAGGTTTAACGTGTTTTAAAAGAAATTAACTTAAAGAAAAATGTTCATCTCGTGTGTCAAATTAAAATGTTCAAATGACATGCACAAATTTGCCTCGTCAGACAAGGCCATGTATTATTTTAATGGAAATTATATGAGTTTGCATACGCTTGTTGCGAAATGTATATGTAAATTTGTAGCACTAACGACCAGTCAATAAATGCTTTTAGTACTAACCAGGTTCGTGTGTCAGCACATAAACATTAAAATCTGTCCAAAGATTAACAAATATTTTTTTTAAAGCAATCTTCAACACCCGTTATACGTTACGCTAATACGAACACGAGTAATAAAACAAACGACAGTTGAAGGTATGTACGCATTGTGTAAGTGTAAGGCTTTCTTGGAGGTTAGCGGTAATCTTATCCCCAGGCGAGTTTCAGCGTTCGAGCTTGGCTTAATAAAATTTTCATTGTTAACGCTTTATTCTTTTTGACTTAACACGGAAAAAATGCTTTCAGGAAAAGATCTCTTTGTGCTAGTTAATTAAGACTTTCCTGTGTCGTTTTATGAAAAGTTAATTAATTTATTCTTTCTTATTTCATCTCTACTATTTACAAAAATAACTGTAGAACGTTAAGGGTGATAATTTATACTAGGGATGCACCAACAAGAAATTTGGCCGATTACCGATTAATCGGCCTTGGCTTATGGGTCGATTATTGACTTTCACATACAAATCACTGGATTATATAAATAATGTAGGTACACATAAAGTAGGTAATCTAATGTTCTAGCGTCCCTTATTATTAGCATAACTTTTAGTCTTTGCCAACGCATACACAGTGACGGATTTATCTATAGGCTATAGTGTAGGCAGCAAATTTCATGGAACGGTAAATTTAAGTTAAATCCATTTTTTTTTATGTAAAAAATAATTATTATTTGATATGAAGAAATACTGCCCCAAACAGCAGTCGCGGCACTTTTGGTGTACTACTTACTGTACAACAACAACAACAATTGTTTTTTTGTGCGATCGTACTAGAAACAGTGTTTGACGGACGCGTTAGCAACCATAAAGTACTGCATTACCAGCCCTATCCTTAGCAACGGCCGTAAAAGTTACTTTTCAGGCCGTTACGCTTAGCAACGGCCGAAAAAGTAACTTTTACGGCCGTTGCTAAGGAGAGGGCCGGTAATGCAGTACATACGCCGTCATCTGTCAGTGACAGAATGTCACGTAGTTTCTAACCTATACTTTTGAAAATTACTAAAAATTTAAATTGATTTAATTCGATCGGACAAAAAATTTAATATGCACCTCGGCCAAAACGTACTTTTTCGGCCTTGCGTCTCGGCCAGCAAACCAGACGCGGCCGAAAAAGTTACACTTTTTGGCCTTAATACATAAATAACTATTATACGTATACGGTCCACTGTGTTGTCAACTGTTGACGTGTATTGGATAGAGGCAGTAAAGTTGGTGCATGGCCTAAAACTAATTTTGAGATGAAAAAAAGTTTAATTAAAATTCATATTACACTAGATTTTAGAAATACTCGCAAGAGTAAAATGCTCTTATTTAAGTGTTAGAAAAAAAATTACGAAAAACCATATTTAAGATTCAGTATTATTTTTAAAGCGGCTTTAGACCAGCCCATAGTGTACATGACCACATATTCACAATTCAGCAGATCATAGAAAAAACACTAAGGAAGGGAGAAAATGTGTACCTAGGATTCATAGATATGGAAAAGGCTTTCGATATGGTGAACAGAGAAGAAATATGGAACGCCTTGAAGAACAAAGGAGTAAATACTGATATACTAGAGACAGTCAAAAGTCTATACAGAACAACACGTAACAAAGTACGAACATGTAACCAAACCTCGGGACATTTTGTAAATAAATATGGAGTACGGCAAGGAGGAGTACTAAGCCCGCTACTATTTATAAGCCTAATTGATGAAGTTATAAAACAAACCTGGAACCAAACGACGAAATACACAATAGGTTTTCACAATCTAAAACAAGTCCAAGTACAAGCTTGTGTATTCGCAGATGATGTTGTGCTGGTCGCTAAAAACGAAAAAGAACTTGAGAATAATATTAATGTGTGGGCCCAGATAATGAAAAACTATAACTTATTAGTGAATAAGAAAAAAACAAAAGTAATAGCTATCTCAAATAAAGAAAAGAAAATCAACATCAGACTCGGAGAAGAAATGTTAGAACAAGTAGAGGAATTCAAGTATCTTGGAATAATTATAAACAGTAAAGGAACACAAGAAAATGAAATAGGAAACAGGATAAAAACAGCAACAAGAACATACAACGCCATATATAAGAATTTTTTGAATAAAAAGGAGATATCAAGTGAAACAAAAATAACAGTATACAACACAATCTACATACCAATTTTAATATATGGTGCTGAGAATTGGGTACTGAATAAAGGACAAGAGAATAGATTACAGGCTGCAGAAATGCAGTACCTACGAAAGGTGGAAGGGGTAAAAAGAACAGATAAAATAAGAAACGAATACATAAGAGAAAAACTTAAAATGAAATCACTGACAAGTAAAATAGAGGAAAAGAAATTAAAGTGGACAGGCCACTTAATACGAATGGACAGCACAAGGCAAGTCAAGAAAGTATGGGAAGCCAGAAAAATAGGCAAAAACAGAAGGGGACGACCCAGAACAACATGGAACAGCAGCGTAGTGGAGGCAATAAAACGTAGAGGAAAAACATGGGAAGAAGCAAAAGTATTGGCCAGGGACCGAAAGGGGTGGCGTAGCTTTGTCGAAGGAAAAAAGTGAAGGAACAAACCTCGACACCTACGGGTACAAGAGGACAACGATGATGATGATGATGATGATTATTTTTAAATTCTTAACTTTTTTTTCTTTAAAATCTATTTAAAATTCGTAATTTAAGGGCACTTTACTCTGGCGAATATTTCGAAAATCGCTAAAATCAAGTGTCATGAATTTTTATTAAACCATTTTTCATCTAATCAACTTTTTCCTATGAACTTTATTTGTAACCCTTAAAATAAGGGCACTTTACTCTTGTGAATATTTCTAAAATCGCAAAATCCAGTGTCAAATGATATTTTATTGAACTTTTCTTTTCCTTCCAATTAGTTTTAGATCATACACCAACTTTTATCAGATATAAAAATTTTTAAGAAATGTATATCAAACTTTTTTTATTTATTGCAGACAATTTATTTGAATGACAGGGATGCGCAAAAGTATGGAAACAGACAAATATCTAGAATACTATTGCAGATGTAACGATGAAATGTTGTATCAAAGCATGGTATCTTTCGGATTCGATGAAAAATTAACCGGAAACGGACTCAAACTTTGAAATTTTAAATGGAACACCCTATATATTTTTACATTTTTGGATGTCTCTTAAAATTTACTTTAAAAAATGTATAAGGTTATATGGGCCTAAAGTCGACCGTTTTCGTAAAATTTACATTTTTATGAAAGTTTTGTGCGACACAGCACTTTCAATATTTTTTACAATTAAGTTTTTTAAAAACGCAGCATAATTTCGCTTGAAAATTAGGTTAACAATAGATTAATAAACACTTTGCTCGAGTTTTATTTTTAAAATATTATACGGGGTGTTTTTTACGCTTGCTCAAACTCGTGAATCTTTAAACATCGATAACTCAATTTTCTTAAATACAACACCATGTATATTTTTACACATTCTTGTAGAAAATTTGATTGTCTTTCAAAAACATTAACCATGTTTTATACCTAAAACAGATATTTTACGAGATATCGCGATTTTATTGTAAATTATTAGGACAACGTAATATTTTCGAGTAGGCTATGAAGGTAGACAGCGGTAATTTTGAAACAATTGAAAGATTAAAAACAAGAAAGTTGTAATATTTTCCTTTCCTTACAAATTTTCGAAATTTGTTATAGTGTAGATGTGTTTTTCAAAGTTTCTTGTTCACTTACAGTGATCAAATATCTTAGCTGCCAGACACTTACAATTAGAATTAGGATAACATTGAAAAGGTAAACATTTTTCATCTAATATTTCCATCTAATCTATTGACAAAATTAAATTTAATAAAAACCGATTAATCGGTGCATCTCTATTTTATTCAGAGTGTCCAAGATAAGTGTGCAATACATATTTTTTTTCATAATTTTTTGAAAAACTTGACATGAGCAAACATTTTTTATCAATTTAAGATTGATATCATCACTTAAGGACTAAATTTTGAGACCAAGGACTAAAATTTGCTACTGTGAACAAAAATTACATTTGAAAAATCTCTCATCCAGGGGCAACACAGCATATCCTGCAATTTCCAAAATATCACTAATGAAAAACTTGTCAATAAGTCATTTTGTAAAGTAAATATTTGGAACGCCTCTTTTTCAGCGGTATTTTACTGAGACTCTGAGTTAATCATGCAGTTCTTACACCGAGGTAAATTCCGCTGCAATTAATCAGGATTTCATTTTACACACTAAGTCGCTAAGTTATGAACATTAAAACTTTCAACGCAAAGGACGGAATTGAATAGGCAAGTTAAAAATAAGTAATCGTTAACAACAAACAATTTAAAATTCGCTAGTTAAATAAATGCTTTATATTTAACAAGAACCATCTTTATAACGAACAGTGCATCACATTTAGTGGCAAAATCTTATAGACGATATGAACGCTGACCTTAAACACTACTGAATTTAAAAATGAATGAAGAGTAGGTGTGGGATCAGACTTTGGCAATATAGACGACGTTAAGTACCTATTTTATGGTACAGTTCCAGTCTTTTCAGATATCCAGTAAAGATAACTTTACCGAAAATATACGAATTATTCAAAAATTTGTAATTCTGCGACAATGACGTGAATAATTGCAGCAATATTATTTATTACACCAAATTAAAAATATTTTTGTATAAAATGTTAACCCACGCCACCAAAATAACTGCTAAAAGAAGACAAACGCGCTTTATAAAAATTAAAGGATATCTAATCTTAAAGGGTCCATTAGGTGATGCGCGTTTGCAGTTTTTTTAAATAATTTATACGAGCTCAATTCGACACTTTTACATATTTGTTTATTCTTAAGAGTGAACGCAAAATTCCACATGGAAACTATTTATATACTTAAGCCTTGTTAAAATAATTTATAACAACTTCGAAATAAATACAAACTATGCAAATGTAACGATGGAGTTCCATATCATTAATTCTCTTTTAAGATTCCAATGTATGCTGTCCAAAGCGTCTCTATTTTCCTATAATTACCTAGCATATTGGAACCACATCATAGATAAAGCGCTAATTAGCAACCGTGCAATAGATAAACCTAACTAGAACCTGGATGATCGAGTTTTGATACAAATTTAATGGGATATACGACCACGGTAGTGGTTCGCTCACATCTTTGATGAAAATTATGTGTTCATGCTCTGAAACACAGACTTCTAATGAAAAAAAAATGCACATACGCCGACACAAAGATGGGAACGTAAATAATTAGTCTAATTACAAACTTGAATGTATGTCAAACAACTATGAATAATTTACTTCGCAGAAGTACACCGATCAATATGACAAAATAATTACAATTAGTTAATGGCCATCATACCGATAGTCATTGAATATTACGCGCAACTCTATATGATTTAATACCAAGCAAGTCCTGCAGTAAAAATTAATGCTGGGCTCTGGAAATCAATATTGAACCACTATTAGCCGGTACAAGTATGTTATTTAATAAAGACGGGAAGTCTGTCTGGACCACGTGACAATGAATCCGATTTATTTACAACATAACATTTTACTAAAGGTTCGACTATTTAATTTACTTGTTAATTTTTTTTATCATTAAAATTTGTTACCAAACACTATCCTAACAAGTTTAAAACACGTATAAAAACAATGTACCCTAATGTCAAAGATTCTCAAAAATTATACACAGCTTACCTAGGAATTTTAAAACATAATACATGTTATGTGCATAATACAGTCTTGTGCACCAAAATTACAAGGTTGGTAAATAATGTTACATAAAAATTAAAATGGAGTAAATATTAGGTACATTGATTGAAAAAAATACCTAAAGCGCTAAACTTTTATTATTTTATCACCAAATGGCATTGAGAAAGACTGACAAAAATAAATGCCAAGAATTATGTCTATAGCACGGTTTATAGTACACCGTCGCGGTTACAAATCTCTTTGACGATTTAATTAATCAAACAAAAGAATTCTTCATGGAAAATATAAGGACCACTAAAAAGATGCTCTCAACACTACAAAAATTAAGACAACGTAAATTTAGAGTCAATCATAATTGACATAAAAACAGTCGGTAGGTAACAGATATAGTATGTATTAGCTTGAAGAGTATAAACATGGGTATCTAAAAAATATGTTTAAAAATTAAGAGTGCGTTATTAAGTCATAGAGAGAAAGCTACTTGAAATAATTTTAAAGAATCACCAGTACAAACAAATGGACAAAACAAAAATAACTTGATCTTGTTGATCGTATAAAATAATTAAAAACAAAAGAACACCAATGAAGTGATGTAATAATCCACAGAACAAATATGTGGCATAAAGTTAAAATCACCGAACAAGCACAAGAGGGACCTCTATCTAATGGCAAAAAACAGTTAAAAACACAAATACGATATCGACCCGCATGAGTCAAATAATGGTCTTGAAAGTGCTGAAGGAACAGTTCACCGACAGACAATTTTCTACCACCATCATAGGTTTATTAAGTAAACTTTAATACTTATTGCTTAATCTAAGTTATTTTCAAAATTTAAATGTTAAAATATTTATACGGAAAAAAATTTGCTGTGTATTTCTTGGGAAACGAAATATTATTGAAATCTACTGGGTAATAACATATGTATATGGTAAAACCCCCAATGTGTTTATTCTAGATTCACTTGTCTATTCTAGTTGAAACTGGAAAAACAGCAAGCTGATCAGAAAATGCGAATGTCCTTGAATAGTTTTAGAATTTTCTGGACTCAATAAAAACTACTTTTTTCCCAGGCAAATACTGCCACACATGAAAGTTGCAATTAAAGTACACGCTACAAAACATTTTCTTAATTTCTGTTAAATAAATGCGGAGGTTGGATGCTGCTTTTTAAATAAATTTTCGACTTGCAAACAGACTTTTGTCTGGGACGAGCTATACGCCTTCATTTTGTAAGTTTCTTAAAAGTCCGACCAATATATTGGGTCTAAAATTTCCTGTGTGCCTCGGAATTTTACTGAAGTTCCCTTCTTTTGCTAATAAATCTTCTTTTCTCCAATTCAAACAGTTACTCTGCTGACTTGTCAACAACTTGAATATATTGTCAGCTAGATTTGCGTCATCCGATCAACTTAAAAACTTGGCACAAGTGTCCTAGAAATGTTAATTTAGGAATCTCGTTAAACAAGTTGGAAATCGATTTCCTTAAAATTGAAACATTAAGGATATATTGTTAGAATTTACTCTTGATCCAATAAACCGAAAATTGAAAAATTTAAATAAATGTCTTAACAAGAAACGTTGTTGGCTTATATTATATATTAAAAGACTGTCTTAATCACTCTCTCCCTTTATATACTCTAGAATTAAAATTTGGCATATTAGAGAACTCGAAAGTAGTCGGCCGTATCTCTAATATGAACGAACATTGGATGAAAAATGCAAGCGAATATACAATTTAATCCCATCAAAGGTCTGAGATTGATTTCTAAATTTAATCAATTTAAGTATACCCAATAAATATTACAAAATAGTCTACTACTGTGTTATTTATTTTAATAAAGAGGTTTCAAGCATCATAAATGCCATTTAGAGATATTTTTTACACGGAATGTAACGATTTCTTTTCATTTTAACTCGTCAATTAACAATCACATAATTTTTTTTAAGCTATATATTTACTATTACTTTGTTACTCTTCAGATCTAACTTTATTGGATAAAACTATTGAGGTATAAGAAATTTAAAATGGATTTACCTGTGTTACGACGAAAGATCCTTTCCAACTGAAGAAGGGTTTGTGGAACATATAAAACTGAAGACGTAACTTCCCCATATCATCAGCAACCCGAAAACTATCAGCAAGTGTGGTCACCCAATTTACAACATCCTCATTGGCATACGTGATTAATCCTTGTCCAAACTGATGTTTACCGTCCATAACGAAGTTTAGAATTCCTCTGACCGAGTTTTCGGTGAGTAGTGTCTCCTCATCTAGGTGCACTATCCAATCATTATCGGCGAGTATATTAACCGAATCTTCCAAACAATATTGCAAAGCTCGTGCTTTAAAAAGAGCGCCGCTCTTCGTTCGATATGACGATGGGACGACGATTTCCCGGATTCTTCGATGCTGTGGAAGATTTATGGCTTTATCCGTGACCACTTCTATGATAAAGTTCTCCAAACCGGCTTCTATGCACTTGTTCATATTTCGATGCACGTTAGAACGAACTAATTCGGCGTAGTCGCCCCGCGTCACCACCCTAATGCAAATAAAGGGCGCCAATAACGGCGAGCCCTTTAATGCGACTTTGTCCGGAAAGGCGTTGTACATTATCATCCCGAAAAAGTTAAACAACACTTGTGGAAGTGGAAGGAACGTCACTAACCTTAACAGATATAAAATTATGGTCCACATGTACCCATAGCGTACCCATGGGTTAATTTCGAGGGTTGGGTCTTGCAGCACTTTGATTCCCCCCGAAACTGTTTCAAACACTATAATCACAGTAAATAACAAGCAAATGTGTAGGTAGTGTTTAGTTTTACTGTTTATCATTTTGTTCAGTGATAAATGTACAATAAAACCGGTTAAAAATAAAATTTGTGACACTTTTTAGCGTATTTATTAACCTCGCCCCTTAAACTTTATAAAAACTGATATACACTTATTTTTAACTACCCAGAAATAGTGAATTTTATTACACGGCTTTTGTATATCACAGTTTAATTTACAAATTTTGATACTATTGCTTAAGGCGCCGGTAATAAGTTATCTGTTTTTCCTACTACAGCAGTGAAGACCAGATAACGTTTAGCGGCGTCTACACCGAATGCTAGTGGTATGACGGGGGGCATTGCAAACCTGTCACAAGAAGGCGATTTTATCGCCAATGCTCTGTTGCCAAATGTAATTTAACTCTTCAACTCTAGGGCATAATCTAACACTAAGCAGTTTATTTGATTATTAACCCCAATTTGAACACTAAGTTCAAAACAACGTGTTAAAAAATGTCACAAATTGTCATAAAACCTTTAAAAATGACTTAAAAATGTTGCTAGATTAAACCGACGACATTTTATGTCAAAATATAAAATATTGGCTTACATAAAAAAATAATTGGAATTAAAAATAATTACAAGCTAATTGCTTCAAATACTAAATAGTTAATACAATTTTATTCTTTAAACAATTAAAATATTTTTTATAGAATAGAATTTTTTGTCTGTGTGTGTACGTAGTACGTACAGTAGCTGTCGAATTACCCCAATCATGTTTTATTTATGCACAAAAATAAAGTTGGCTCATATTATTATGTACCTGTATCATTTCACAAACACAAGTACATACTTTCGCATGAAATTGTTTATAGCATCAAACATAAAGAACATTAATATAATATTTGTGAGCTGTAGTTCTCAATGCGAAAAAACTAAATATACTTGGGTTTTTGAGCAAAAGCTACGACCGTCAAAATAATCACGTAAAAAAATTACAAATTAATAACCGTAACAACAATTCAAATTTATTAAATATTTCTTAAAAATGAATTGCATATAAGAATGTTATAAACATTGCACATTTTAGATTTACCTAACATTTTCTGGTAAAAAGATAAAACAAAAACATTAATTAAAATAATAATTATGTACTATATTTTGTTTCATAAACACACTTCAAATTTTTTGAGTACCGGTTAAACAATTTTTGAGCAGCTATTTATCGAATTCTTCAGAAAGAATTGGCAACAGTGTGGACGGTGCTGCTATTGATGGCAAAGTTGAAAGGTACGTTGCAATGACGTCGCACTGCGCCATCTATTAGCACTTATATAAATGTACGAAACAAGCTGTATAGCTTTCTGCACACATTTACAGATATGAAAACAAAACTTTAAATCGAGGTGTAAAATAATAATCATGTTTAAAAACATTAGCTTCGTAACCATAGTGCCCAACACGTTTGAATACATTAACATTATTTACAGTATGTAGCAGACATAATTGCCAACACAACCATACCAAAATCGCTAGATTTTAAAGAATTTTTTCCTAAATATTTTTATTTTACTTACAACAATGAATTGCCCGCCTAAATTTAAATTCTCTAAGATCTACCAACTATAAGATAGTTTTACCACCTTAAACACTGATAAAACAAAAGAAATGTGGTGCATTCATCATTGTTAAACACACACGTTGTTTAATAACTTAATATGTACTAATATTTTTAAAATTGTCGTAATGCCTGACTATTGTTTTTTGTGAGATAGGCTCAATTATTTTTTCTTAAAGAAAATTTAAAAATTATTTATTTTTAATATTTCCGAATCATTTGCGGTCTCACAATATTCAACTTAAACTATTTTAGGATATTAAATATAAATAATTAGCAATATAGTGTCAAATGCTTTTAAAATATTTAAAAACTACTATGCACTGATAACTAATAACATTTAAAATCGGTCACATTTTATTACTATTTTGAATTCTTTTATTTGGGCTGTTTAACTTAGTTATATTCTTAAATGATCTTCATATGATGCTCAAGTATTAAAAGAATGTCAAACATTATCTTGCTGTAATGTTTAATACTTACAAACTGTACAAAAAAAGAACAGTAAAAATTAACTTAACAGATTCTTTTAATAAAACATTTATTTTTTCACTTTAAATAAGGAATATTGTTATATTGTTTCTAGATTAGTTTAACTACCTTATGGTAATTTTACATTAAGTAGTCAATTTTTTTATTTCGTCCAAAGGCCACACTTTACATACAGCTCTACTTCGAATAAGGCCTTGTGGCACAGGGCCGTAAGATCTTGAATCAGAAGAATTACTATGATTATCTCCTTCTAACCAAACGTGTCCAATTGGCACTATTTCTGAATGTTTAAACCCAGTTTTTATTTTATCACCTGCTATTCCAGCAACTCTTTTACAAATATGTTGCTGAGGATTAGTGGGACATTTTGCTATTATAATATCTCCTCTCTGAATACGTTGAAATCTTGGTGAAACATGCTCCGTTAATAGAATATTATTTGAATAAATTGTCGGTTCCATAGAAGGGCCTGTGCACTAATCAAAAACATTAGAATACAAAAATGTAATAAAAGAATACACACAGGCTTACCACAACAAAATCTCCAATATATTCAAAGGTACAATGTGCTACACATCCGTACTGTACAATGTAACCAATTGTTCCTATTAATTTTGATAAAATTGGTCGCATTTTTTGCCATGAAATAAAAAACTTTACACAATTATTTTGGCAACTTAAGATCTTTCAACAGCCGTTAATTTAAAACCCTGCTTACACGCTTGCTTTGATCTGCTGCAGTAAGTTTATGTTGGTATAGCTGCTTGCAGTGGTAGGGGAAAACGTGAAGCAATGAGTTTCCCTTTCAGTTAGTTAGCAAGCGTATCGTCGGGTAAGGTACTATTTAGTTGGTTACTATTGTAACAGAGGATAGAATGCCAGCTGTCTAAAATAAAATGACAGTGATATAGTGTTGTAAATTAGAGAACCATCATTTTATATTAAACAATTAGTGAAATCGGTTACGGTTCCTTTTATTTTGTGTCTCGTACTTGGAAATGCATCGACAATTTGAACCAAACAACCTTAAATAACAGTGTATTAATGGATTGTTTGAATGTACCTCTATAAACCTTGCAAAGAAATTAGATAAAGGTAAGGCAGTTTAATATTTTTAGTAGTGGTTGACCAAGGCGTTTGTTGTCATCTTGAAATTGTTATAGATCCTTGAAATTCTGTACGATTTGTCAACGCCGTGAACCTAAATCTGAAAACTTACTCATCAGCTGATTTCAAAGATATTTTTGATTTTAAAAGGCATTTTATTTACGATACCTTGAACATTTTTTTAAAAATATAGATCATTGGTAAGGCCATCGTAGATAATAACAGAACGTTCAGACTTTGTAGGTGGTAATTTTTTAAGTTAAATTATTTTCTTAAATAATTGATTCGTAAGGAATTTGAAAATGCAGAAAAGATTCTTGTTCTCGCACATTTTACTTTGTTTTTAAAAATAGTATTAGACAGTCTTTGTTACATTTCTTAAAATATTTTTAGAATATCAAAGACGACAAAGAACTTTGAAGATTTAAAATTAGTAATATATAGTTACGTAAATGTTATTAAAATAGGTAGCCTTATTATTAAAAAAAACATTGTAAGGTTACATATACAGGAAATTCTAATCAGTAAGATATTCAAAAATCAATTTGCATAAGCTTTCCTTGTACTAAAAAAAAAACTTATCGTTCAACCATTTTTGTGATAAAAGAATACATTAGTATTTTGGTTATTATACTCTGTCAATTGTAAACTAAAAATTTAGCATATTTTAAATACATGTAGGTACCTATGAATGTATGTATGTATATGCAAAAGCAATTTGAGTTATTGATACAATATTACTGTGTTCAACTGTTTTTTTTTTTTAGTTTAACCAAAATGGTAATGGTACCTACTGTGTGATTTCTATCGATGATTAAACAATCGATATTTTTCTGTAATTAGTATACCAGTTTTATCAAAGATATATCAGTATTAAAAATGCTGCATCTGAATATACCATTAATAATAAAGTAAGCCTTTCGTTCATTTTTTTTTTTGTTGCATCATAGTTTTACAATTTAGTTCATATATAGTCATAAAACTGGCAAAACAATAATTACAGCAGCAGCTTTATTGGATAGATGTGTGGTAATTGTGCATTAGCCGATAATTAGTTAATTTCAAATTAATCTTAAATCAAAATCAATTAGTTTTAACAGTTTACTTAAATACCTACCAGTAAGGAACGACACTGCCTTATACAGGGTGTCCCAGATTACATTTCCAGCATGGGGATCTCGCTTATTATAAGAGATACAGGTTTGTTTAAATTAGATGAATTATTCCTTGGTATGAGAGGAGCAACAATCAATTTTTAAAAGTACAAAATTCCTCGTGCTTCAGATGTTATAGCAAAAAATATGAAAATGTCCAATTTCTTTTTTCTCTCATAACTTTTTTGTCTTAATCATTAGAACAATTTTATTTGTACTTTCTTAAGGCACTTTTTAATGGAGAATGTAACTGTTATTTTAGATTATTTTTAACACCTACCATTTTCGAGATATTACCCCGAACTTCATTTTTTCTTATGGGCCGCGAAGTTGGCTATGAAATAGTTGAATGTGCTTTTTTTTCTCTTTAAAATGAGATATTACTTGCTACATTTATTTTTATAAATAAGTCACAAAATCAAGAAAAATCATATTTTACCCAACACTTATCAAGTTATCTATAAAAATAAAAACAAAAAAAAAAAAGTAATTAAATGTCAAATGACAGTTACCGTTTGTCTGCGCTATCATTTATTAGAATTTTACATCATTGTTTTGTAATTCGATAGTCTTTGTAGTAATTGTTATAATGATGGCAACATTTAAAAATAGCGATTAATTTGACATGTTGAGATGCTACATTCTTTGCCATAAAAACTGTGAAGAAGCTAAGCGAATATAATTAGAGCTATATCCCGAGAAAAGGCAACGAAGGATGCGTAATTACAAAAATTTGGAAATAAATTTAAAAATATATGGTTTTTTCGACAAACCAACCAAAAATCCAAAACAAATCAATAATTAATTAGAATTATTTATTTTACACACTTTCTATTATAAATAATGTGGCATTTCAACATACAAAATTTTTAATTAGTTGTAAATGTGCCCATAATTATATGATAACAAATTTGCTACAAAGACTATCGAATTACACAACAATACTATAAAATTCTAATAAATGATACAGCAGACAAATGGTAACTGTCATTTGACACATAATTAGTTGTTTTTTGTTTTTATTATTATAGATAGCTTGATAAGTGATAGGTAAAATACGATTTTTCTTGATTTTGTGACTATTTATAAAAATAAACGTAGCAAGTAATATCTCATTTTAAAGAGAAAAAAAAGCACATTCAACTATTCCATAGCCAACTTTGCGGCCCATAAGGAAAAATTAAGTTAGGGGTAATATCTCGAAAATGGTAGGTGTCAAAAATAATCTAAAATAACAGTCAAATTCTCCATTAAAAAGTGCCTTCAGAAAGTACAAATAAAATTGTTCTAATGATTAAGACAAAAAAGTTATGAGAGAAAAAAGAAATTGGACATTTTCATATTTTTTGCTATAACATCTGAAGCACGAGGAATTTTGTACTTTTAAAAATTGATTGTGGCTCCTCTCATACCAAGGAATAATTCATCTAATTTAAACAAACCTGTATCTCTTATAATAAGCGAGATCCCCATGCTGGAAATGTAATCTGGGACACCCTGTATACCGGGTGGCAAAAAAATTAATAAGGTCGATTAAGGGTTGTTGGACAAGTCAAATTATTGTATGGTTTTTGAAAATTTCAGGCAATTTTTAAAAAATAAGTACTAACAATAATTTTGAAAAACGAAATCCAATAAATTTGTTTTATTATCATTAGATATCTTATACAAAATCCTGGGAACGAACAGAAAATTTTAAGGGGGTCAGTTAAAAAGTTTTTTTTTTTTGTAGATTGTCGGTGTAAAAACTAGGTTGGGAATGAACAATGTGTGATTAAAATGGCTTTTGCTCATTTCGATATGAAATCACACTTTCGGTTTAACCGGAAACCATCTCAACTTTTGATTTTTTGCATAATATGCATTCCTTATCGAATTGTCACTTATTTTTCATCGTAAGTTTATTGATCTCAAAAATCCGGTTCACACGCTTTACGATTATAAAAACTTTTGATCAATGGCTTTGGACTTTACGATCGACAGTTTGACGACCACTGTAATAGATTATTTATAAAAATAAATGAGATTAGCAATCGCATGCAAAGTTGATACAAGTGCTTTTTAAAGTTTTTTTTTTTTTTTTAATTTAATACTTACTAATATGTAGTTGTAAATCATCTTTAATTTTTTTTTGCTGTAATATTTCTAATGTTTTTTCTATTATTCCCTTTAAATAAAATAGCACGATTGATTTTTAGAATTTTGGTGATAAGATATCGAATTAAATATCAAAGAGCACAATTTACTTGTGATATTGTGTACGGCATAATTTAAAAAATATATATATATATATGCTTATTGCCACTTCATTGTGAGTAGTTGTACTTAACAGGTTTTTGAGATTGTTATCGCTTTTTAACATGTCTGAATTTACCAAAAATGTTAATTGAGATTACAGATTCTCCGATAAGATTTTTTACTACCTTTAATATTAGATAATTGTCACTTAAATTACGATAACAACAAAGTATGGTTTAAGTACCATAAATTTGTAATATACAGTGCGATCAAAGATGTCTGACGAATTCTATTTTTAATATAGTTTTCAGTTGTTGTTACAGTTTTTATCTCCACAACTAATCACAGAGTCTCCAATAATTATTTTGGTCAAAGGTTACCGTTTTTTTTGCCATTAAAAATAACGGTTTCAGTTAAAAATTACTTTTACGGACAAAAAATAACGGTTAAAACCGTTTCTTTTTTTAAACCGGTTTGATGCCCTGGTTGTCAGAATAAATAAAATATTCAATGAATATGGTGCTGTTTCAAAACATATTATGAGAAGAAACAATGTTCAACGGGTAACCAGAAACGAAAGAAACACCCTGGACTAATACACAAATAATCCAAAGGCGAGTCCAAGGGATGCTAGCTAAAATTTAAATTTACCTATAGAAATCATTCGACGATACCTCAAAAAGATACAGCCCTTGAAACCTCTCCACACCTTGGAACCAAGAGTCGATGAAAGACGGATGGAGTTTTGCTTGTGGGGCCAGGGGGAGTACCTAAAACCTAAACGATAGATATTTTTTACAAAATATATTGTTTAGCGACGAGGCAACATTAACCACCAATGGAATTGTATTATCACAAAATTATCGATATTGGTCTGAAGACAATCCAAATTGGGTAATTAACTGTAAACGGCAGTATCTATTCTCAGAAAGCTAATGTATGTATGGTGCAGAGTGATAGAGTGATAGATCCTTTCTATTTTGAAGGGAACTTGAATCGGAAGCGGTTTTTAGAATTTTTAAGAAACGATTGTGGAATGATATCAAAAATGTTTTAATTCAAGAAGAGTAAATGTACTATTCCAGTTAGATGAAGCCTCTATTCATAATGCTCGAGTGGTGAAAGAATGGCTTAATGAAATTTTCCACGCCGCTGGATAGGTCGTAATAGTCCATTAATTGAATGGCCTCCCAGATCCCCGGATCTGACCTCCCTTGATTAATTTGATCAATGCTAAAACTTACAAGTCATGTAAAAATGATAGGGATAAGCTGTGTGCCCGGTTAAGACAAGCTTGTGCAGAAATTACTCCCCAGCAATTTCGAAATGTTATAAAAAATATTCAGAAACGATGTGACACGTGCATTGACATTAACGGTGGTCTAGTAGAAGCTACAAAAATTTAATATAGGATAGATTTAAAAAGTTGTATTTGTTGGTTTATCTGTTTGTTAGTCGTAATTAATTATAATTTTTCTTTTCTTGTTATTGTTTCGTCTAAAAACGATATTTAAAAGATATACTATTCCATGTGTTCCTTTGATAATTTTTTTATCGAATCGTAAGTGTAAAAGTTATTGAAATACTACCAATATTAAATTAATGATTAATCTCTTGATAATGATCTTTTTTAAATTTGGTACAAACCTGACTGAAGAACTTCATTCCTAAATCCACTATTTCTGCTTATTTAAAAGATCTTACGTCAAATAAAAGTTTTGTTTCTATGGCAACTGTTTAACTTTTGTTTTTTACATATCATAGTAGGTACAGTGCATTGCCAATATCAATATTAATTTAATCACGAATATTGAATTAATAATTAATCCCTTAACAATAAATACTTTTTTGTGCAATCGTACTAGAAACAGCTGTTTGACGAACGCGTTAGCAACCATAAAGTACTGTATTACCGGCCCTATCCTTAGCAACGGCCGTAAAAGTTACTTTTCAGGCCGTTACCCTTAGCAACGGCCGAAAAAGTAACTTTTACGGCCGTTGCTAAGGAGAAGGCCGGTAATGCAGTACATACGCCGTCATCTGTCAGTGACAGAATGTCACGTAGTTTCTAACCTATAATTTTAAAAATTACTAAAAATTTAAATTGTTTTTAATTCGATCGCACAAAAAATTTAATATGCACCTTGGCCAAAACGTACTTTTTCGGCCGCGTCTGGTTTGCTGGCCGAGACGTAGTCGAGGCCAGCAAACAGGCAAGGCCGAAAATGTTACACTTTTTGGCCTTGATACATAAATAACTATTTCATGAAATTTGGTACAAACCGTTTGAGGGCATCCTGAATCCAGTGGTGCAGTCAGATTTTAGAGAAACAAAATTGCTAAACAAATCTTGCCAATGTTGACATCGAAAAGAAATCAAAGTAGGCTTTTTAAAGTAGAGTGCCAAAGTACAGTTTTTAATGCTTTATCGTCTAAAAAAAAGTTTATGAAAATCTGACCATAAATAAACTTTTTATAGGACTGATCCCCTTTGAAATGGGTCACACTGTATATATTAGGGTTGATGCATAATTATCCGCCGTTTTTAAAAAATTATATTATGACATAAATTATATTGTATTATTATATTGCAAATTATATTGCAAGCAAAAACAAATCATGGACTGATCGATGTTAAATTTCTCAGCCCAGTGTCCTAGTGGTGCAACGTTCGTCCTCTTCCACAATCGCCAGAAGGGCCTGGTCGTCAAAATCCGAAGATCGACCCTTTCATGACTTGTCGTCTAAGCTGGTAGTACCAGCTTTGAAGCGAACAAACCACTCTCGGCATGAACAATCGCTAATCGTTCCTTCGCCGAAAAGATCGTAAAGATCGCGAAATGTCTCAGCAGCTTCCCATCCTTTCTCGAAGTGGTACACTGGTACAGCATAATGTGGCGTATATGTGCATGGTTTTCGATGCGCATTTTAATTTCCTAACCCTATTAATGAATAAGTTATATTATGACCAATGTAAATTAAACGTTAAATTCAAAACACAAAACATTGCCAAAAAAAAACTGCGGATAATTATGCATCAACCTATACTTATTAAGATAGACAAATGTTATGTTTAGTATCTCAGAAATACGCATTTGTCACATTTGCCGGTGAATGTTTATATTTTTTGCGTAGCTTGGGAAACGTTGATATAAAAGTAAATAAATATAATGCATTTTGTTGTTTAACCATTACTTTTGGTTAAACTACAGACTTCGGTAAACTATTCATTTTCAATACCTTACAAAATACACATTATCCGTAGCGCGGGGGAGTACACATTTGTACATTAACCAACATTTGTAGGTAAATGTCATCTTCCCTAACTCAGTCAGTGAATGTATACCGGGTGTAAACAAAGTGTGGTACACCCCCTTTTTATCTTAGGTTTTAATCTTAGATTAATGAAATTTTAGACATATGATATGTGTAAAAAACCGGATTTTGTAAGTACATGCACACAATTGTTTCACTTCCGGTTTCGCCGGAAATGACCCCAACTTTGTTATTTTAAATGGATCACCCCGTATATTTTTACATGTTTGGGAAAGCGGAAGCGATTTTGGATAAAACTGCACTATTTTGGTTAATTTTTATAACCTCAAATAATTTTTGAACCAACATTTAATTTTTTTGTTAAGTTTTAATTTAATGACTGTGTAATCATTTTTCTACCACCGCAAAGACATACAATATACAATCACGTAAACAAGTATGTTTGTTTCCACAGCGATTTTTCATACCACCTTTGGTTTTGTTTTGAATGATTTTTTTGTTGCAGTTATGCACAGTCTACTGCGATTAACAGGATCTCTTAATAAATATTTAAAATAATTTGAAGTTTTTCATGCAGACTCTTAATAAAAATACAAGTTATTGATATCGATGGATCCGTTAGAAAATGCTTCATTTAAATAAGCGCTTGTACCACCATAGTTCCATTTTAAAAAAATGACTTTTTGTCAAAAAACCGATTCCGCAACCTTCAAAGCCAATTAAAGTAACCTAAATGTCAATTAAAATTTACAAAAACTGTTTTTGGACAATTGTTAACATAACAAAATTCAATTTATGCAGGTCACGGCACACTCAATAAAAAATTAAATGTTGGTTCAAAAATTATTCGAAGTTATAAAAATTAACCAAAATAGTGCAAATGAATCCAAAATCGCTTCCTATTTCCCAAAATGTAAAAATATACAGGGTGTTCTATTTAAAATAAGAAAGTTGGAGTCATTTCCGGTGAAACCGGAAGTGAAACAATTGTGTGCATGTTTTCAAAAAACCAGGTTTTTTTGCTCATATTATATGGTCTAAAAGTTCATTTCTCTAAAATCAAAACTAAAGAAAAAAAGGGGGTGTACCACACTTCATTTACACCCGGTATTATATTTACTTTTTACTTAATTTAGTGATAAAAATACATATTTAGCGGCAAATGTATACATTACCTGATAATGTACATTTATCAACATATAAGTAGATTGTATCATTGCTTACTTTAGTTGCAGTTTTAAAACTTTTTATTTAAATAAAAATAGATTTATCACAAAACTAATAAAAAAATGTCTAAAGATAATTCTATTTTTTAACTTAGTTTTTCAGAAGTCAAGAAAACCTTAAGTAGGTAAATAACTTAATGTCGTGTCTGTAGTCTTTCCAAAGTTTTTAAACATACAGTTTAATATGTGATATTCAATATTCCTGTATTATTTCATTTAAAAGTTTCCTTACACTTTAAATATATTTAAACTTTGTAAGTACGTTTTATTTTGTTACATTAAGTTTGTTCCTACTGTTTTAATCAATGTATTGCTTTGAATGTAGTTTTACATAAAGTTGCCATCGCTATTTAATCTAATAGAATATAATATGTAGTATGTACTTTTTTGTGTACATAATTATTTATTGCTCTTTGTTCACATAACAATTATCTTACGTAAACGCTTTTAACATATTTCGATAATGGAATGTAAAGCATGACATACGTACATAGGTTTGACTACATGCATAGAATTCAAAACGGTTTAATGTTGAAAATATTAATTGTATTTTTTTGCTTTCAAATTGCTTTAAAATTCGTACATTTCATGTGCAAATGTAAATAAAAAAAGATTTCTAAAACATATAATTAGATAATAAAAGAGATGCAAATACTTGAACAAAGATTATGGTTTAACGAACCTGGTAAACGCCATTCAAATGGCTTTTCTCATAATGTCATTTTAATTTTAAATCAATTCTATTTGAGTTGTATTATTCACGAATATATTTTTGTAACAGAGGGCCAATAAAGAAATGTCCAGACAATTGTTCAATGGTATACATTTGTTGTTATGAAAATTATTTTGCTTAGTAGGTGGCAAAGTGCGGGATATAAATAAAAATGCGAACAAAATGTAAAAAACTATTTGTATCGCTAAATCTTCTAAACTTTTTTTGGTTTAGTGTTTATAAATATTTGTATACACATGCAGTGATTATATCGTGCGTTAAGTTGCACAATATGAAACGGCTCAAGTAAAATTAATAATAGTGATATCAGTTACAAAACATCGAAATTTGCCAAGTCAACTTGATTTAATACAGTGGTTTCCAACCTTTTTGTACCTCCGCCCCCCTTTTTCATAAAAATTTGTTTGCGCCCCCCTCACTTTTTTCGTTACAATCTAATTTCATTAATACTGTTCTAGTAAATAAGAATTATTTAATGAACTACAAAACAATACACCATATTCTGTATAAAGAAAGTTCTTTTTGTTTGTTTGTATTTAAAAATGATATTTTGGTAACAGCTGCGCGCCCGCCTTGCAATAGTCTCCCCTAGGGGGGCGCGCCCCACAGGTTGGAAACCACTGATTTAATAAGATCATACGTACCAATAATTTGAGAACACAGTGTTGATAGTTTAACGCAGGGGTTGGCAAACTTTTTGGCCCGTGGACCACATAGGCATTATAAAAAAATGACGCTGGCCGCATCAATGAAAAACGATAAACAACATATCGGATCATATAATAATAGGTAACTATTAAATATTGATACATTTATATATTTTTACTGATAAATTATGCATAAGATAATTTTTTATTTTAAAAACCCATATTCGCGCGCATTGGCGGAGCGGATAAAATGCCTTGGCGGGCCGGTTTTGGTCCGCAGGCTGTAATTTGCCATTTAACCCATTAGTACGTCATCTGAACATTTGAAAATAATACAAATCGTTGCAAAATTTTGAAGCTATGTTAAATCAGAAACTTTTAGTGTCGTTTTTAATTTGCATTGAAATTGTAATAAAGTAGAAAGCGGCGGTTTAAACGGAGTGATTCTTGATAGAATCATCAATGGGTTGATGATTTAAGTAATTTAAGATTCGCGTGGATTAATTATATATTGATAAGAAGCACGTGCACAAGTAGTCTATGAAGTGACATGCACATTGTAATAAATAGAATATAGCCAATATTACCGTTTAGTTCGATTGTTACCAGTTTTATTTTTCAGATTCACTGCCATACCCAAAATGGAGACTTATAGGCTCTATTTATCATTTATTCATTCGTTAAGCGTTGATTGTTGAATATTACTTTATACTTTGATCTACAAATGTATACGCAAATATGTCGCAGAATTTGCTGATTTTGTAGTATTCATGAAGATTTATATTGATATGTTTGTGTAGTATTCGCTGTGCTATTATTACGCACTGTTGCAGCGGTGCGGTTTTTTTTTAGGTATACGTAAAGCCGCGTTTTCCTAGCAGCAGGTATTTTGCGCGGCGTAGAACGCAGTAACGCGTCGACCAGTCAACATAGAGAGATTATTAATCTCTCTATGTTGATTGGTCGACGCGATAATCTCTCTATGTTGACTGGTCGACTCGTTACTACGTTCTACGCCTCGCAAAATACCTGCTGCTAGGAAAACGCGGCTTTACGTATACCTAAAAAAACCCGCACCGCTGCAACAGTGCGTAATAATAGAACAGCGAATACTACACAAACATATCAATATAAATCCGCCGCGCAAAATACCTGCTGCTAGGAAAACGCGGCTTAAGTTCGGTTGCCAGTGGCGTAGGCAGGATGCCTTCGTGGGGGGGGGGGGTTAATGAACGCAAAAAACAAGTGAGGACCTTTTTTTTTAGGTCAGCAGTCTCATTTTTAGTTTTTTTTAGCAGCAGGATGCTTTCATGGGGGAGGGGGTTAATAAACGCAAAAAGAGCCAATGAGTCTCTATATTTAGTTTTCTAGCACAAAATGTACAGCTCTCCGGCCCTTTACCAAAGTATATCGATCATTATGCCCTGCCTACGCCACTGTCGGTTGCACAAATCGCAGTTAAAGTTAACGTTGCCGTTGCCGTTCTCTGTCGTTTCCGTAACATCTGTTATGTCGCTTAGTTACCGAGAGTCGAGCATCAGTTACATTTTGACGAAGCTTTGTGTACCCAGGCCTCACTGTGCTCTGCTGATAATATCGAAATAGCTTAGGACTGCAAAGGCAAAAAGAAGTTTTTTTTAAGGTATAGATTTTTAGTTCAATTTAAATCTTAAATATTCTAAATTTTACCCAATATGAACATAAACAAACCATGGCAACCATCAAAATGAATCGTTACATATTGGAATTTTTTAATGGTGCATGTTTACTTTTTTTTTAACCCACCAAAATGTTCTGATTAAAAAACCAACAGGGGTCGCATTTTTCAGCCCCCTGTGAAGGTGGGAGATGATTGAAAAAATTACTATGGGAAACCTTTTAATTAGTACAAAACATCTACCAAATGACATTCTCCTACATTTATCCAAATTTGAGAAATAAAATAAAAACCCAATTTTACCGCTTCCCTTTAGGCACCTCACCCCTATATAAAATTATATAGAGACATTTGAAAAGCTAAAAAATGTACAGTCATGACGTAGAGTTTCTGTTTAAAAAAGTGTAAGTTTACTTCGTATCTTAAAAATTAAGGTCGTTAAAAAAATTTAAAAGCATATCTTAATTAAGCATAAAATGGTTATAAAAAAAACTATAACATTTAGTTCTTTATCTATAAATAAACAAGTTATAGTAAATTTGCAATAACTATGAAATTTAATTTTTTGTTTGTAGTGCCAAAATGGGAAGCTATTTAAAAAATCTGATAACACAGGCATGTAATATCTAAAAAAACGGATTTTTGCTAACTGATGGCAGTACGTCCTGTACACTTAATTATAGATTTTTATTTCTCAGGCGCATCATTCGTACCTGTTCAGTTTCCAGTAAGTCTGCAGGTACAATATATTTCCCTCGTGCCTCTAAAAGCAGCTACTGGTAGGGGTGGGCGATATATCGTATATCGATATAATTTCGATATCGAAATTTGCATATCGCCCACCCCTAGCTACTGGTACAATGACTTTACTTTAAAAATATATTTAAAAAGTTGAAAAATGCTCCAACTTTAAAATCGAATTGGTATTGACTAACATTATTTTAGTCAATCACCTGGGATATGGTATAAACTTACATACTTTTTTTGTTAGAATAATTCAATGTTTAGTATACTGTTAATTTGTTTTTCAAGGTTTTTTAATTAAGCTCATGATTAATTTGTTTTAAAAAAGTAATTTAAAACCAAATATGCTACCATATAAAGTTTGTATAACGTGAGCGTGCCTAACAAATGACGTTTTGTATGGCTTGAAGTTGTTTACGAGTCAAGCCAGTTCTCTCAGACTAATAGACGTATTTTAAAACTATCAGACAAGAGATAATAAGGTATTATTATAGGCCATTATTCGTCTTATGCTTATTATAATTGTTTATTTACATTTGGTACGATGCAGCTTATTTTGCTTGCTACGCTTATTAATAATGTTTCCCAAACGTTTTTGTTATGTACCGCCAAATAAGCTTGTTGTTAGGTACTTGTTTATGTAAATATTTAAAGGTGTTTGTGTTTTATAACATATTTTATCAAAAGTGTTGTATTATTGTAGTCGTTTGTTTTGCAGTGTTCATAGGATAAACAAATACTCCGATTTTGAAACTTAATTTATCAATTTTGCTGTGCTGAAAATATTCTTTACTGTTTTGATAACAATTGTGTAGAAAATAACAGTATTTAAGTGCCATTTTAAGCTTGTAAATGATCACATAAATACGAAGAACTACATTTTATTTATTTTCTCGTTATTCGTTCGTGGTACAATATTTAACTTTGAATTATGTATGAGGGTGTATTTTTGTGTTATCTACCTAGCCATAAAAGAAAGCACGTGGCAGACCAAAAAAATATATTTTTCTACATAATTACCTACAACACTTATACACTTAATCCAACGTTTCTCGAGCTGTCGCATCCCTTAAAAAAATTTCTTTGGGAGCTGCACAAAATAGGCATTAACAGCTATCTTTAGCTTATAATTGGCGGTAAATTTTCTGCCCCTAATATTTTTTTTTAAGATTTCCGAACAAAAAGAAACCGCTGGGTGCTAAATCAGGGCTGTAAGGTAGATGACACAGCTCAGTTAATCCACATTCTTAAATTACAGCCTGCATATTGCGTGCTTTATGGACCCTGCAATTGTCGTGCAGAAGCAGATTCTTTTGCCGCCACGATGAAGGCTGTTTCCTTTTTAACGCTTCTTTTAAACTTTGAATCGTTTTAAATTTTTCAAATAGATCTTTCCATCAATTGTAGTAGTAGTCTTTTTCCATGTATTCAATAAGCAGAATTTCATCCTCGTCCCAAAAAATGGTTACCTATTAGTTTTTCTACCGAAGACTGTTTTGATTATTTTTTTTGAGAGGCGAACCTTTGTGAACCCACTGCATAGGTTCTCGTTTGATAGGAGGATCTCAGTGAAGCACCCTAGTCTCATCCCCGGTAATGATTCGTAAAAAAAAGCTCTTACAAGCTTTTGAAGCGATAACAGTTTCTTGAGAAATTTCTTACTCGGTGCTCCGGTGTAAAAGGTGTTGGAATCCAACGCGCAGGCACTTTCTTTATACCCAAATCGTCATGCAAAGCTTTTCAAACAGTTGTTTTGTATATCACAACTTCCCTGGCAATGAAAGGGCTTCATCCGCCGATCTGACAACACCAAATTTTCAATTTCTTAAACCATGTCTTTAGTATCTGCCTTAGCTGGTCGATCTTATTGTGGATAATCCTATCGGTATAGAATCTCGACCCCAGTGAAACTACTTACAAGCTAACCTCACTTGGTGGTACTAAAGTCTGTTTATGGGACTAAGATTTTCCGAGAGAAGATCGTGAATGAAGAAGAGTACCAACTTTTTTGGCCTCGGAAACTTAAAACTTACCGTTGAAACTCAATTTTTATTTTCAAAAATTGCACTAAATAGGTTAAATACCAGGTGTAAATGAATTCTGGCACACCCTCTTTTTTTATTTAGTTTTAATTCTAGTTAAATAACATTTTAGACACATGATATGTGTAAAAAATCGAACTTTTTGAGCACATGCACACAATTGTTTCACTTCCGGTTTCGCCGGAAATGACCCTAACTTTGTTATTTTAAATAGAAAATCCTGTATATTTTTACATTTTTGGGAAGAGGAAGCAATTTTGGGTCCAATAGCATCATTTTGGTTAGTTTTTATAACCTCAAATAGCCAGGGTTCATTTACACCTGGTATTGCAGATTTTCTTAAATTTGGATTTAACGTCAAAAAATTTAAAACAATTATTGTTATTACGAATTCTTACTTTTAAAGAGAAAACTTCGATCTTATTAATAAAACATAAAAGCATTATGATTTAACAATAAATATTTACAAGTTTAGGTTCACTTCAAGTACCTTTAACAGTTTAACCTATTTCGTGCAATTTTTCAAAAACAAAAATTGAGTTTCAACGGTAGGTTTTAAGTTTCCGGGGCCAAAAAAGTTGGCACTTTCTTTCATTCACGATCTTTTTTCAGAAAATCAGTCCCATCAACCGACTTTAGTACCACCAAGTGAGGTTCCCTTGTTAGATTAAAATTTTATTTGTAATAAAGATGGGGCTTTATTTCCATACGAGTCAGGCATTTTTTGATGTATAACTTTTGGCCCATTACCCTCTTTTGTGAGAAATTTTATTACACTTCGATGCTCAAATTTAATTTCACTCGTTTTTCAGAAAATCTTTATCAACAAATGTCATTTAAACGTCAGTGTGGTATTTAAATGATATTTGTTGATTAAGATTTTTTTTGTTTTCCACGGCACGCTTGAAAATTTTGTGAAACCTAACCTATTTTAGTTAAACTTTTATTTTGTATTTCTTATTAGTTTAGCACTAAAATTAAATTATGATTACATCATTGAATTCAGAAAAAAAATGTCTACCAGAATTATTAAAAAAAATATGGTGCCATTTGGAAAAAAAAAATTGACTATCGTTTGACATTTAAGTTGAACTTGAAAAAAATTAAAATCCAATGCATTCATAGTATTTGAGGAGTCATTTTATTTAGTTTTTTGTTCATCAAAATCGGACCACAAACAACGGAGTTACAGCTTGCGGTGTTTTTTGTGTGACACCCTGTATACATTAAGGTCTACTTTTAGAAATCATAGTGAACATCACTATAATAGTAAAATCACATATTTGTTGTTATGTGAAATATTTTGTGGTGCAATTATTTGACTGTACAAAACACTTATTCTGTCGTGATTTTCCTCATACTACAACCCTCGTTTGTTATTCAAATAAATATTTTTATTTGCTGTCCTGATAAAGTTTATTCGGTCGCACTGAAATCATTTTCCTGATTAATTTTAGAAATACTCCGTTAGCAACTTCACAGGTGCAGTACAACTACAAGTACCATGTTACTGTTAAAAATTCGCATATTTAAATTTTTACTTGCGTGCGAAAGTAAACTCATAAAAAAATTGGCAAATTAATTTTCCCGTTACAATAACTGGACGCCTGTAGAATTAAAGACATTCTGTGTGTCACACCACACATTTTTAATATTTGTTTGAGGTTTAGTTTCGTACGTCGATCCCAGAAAAATTAATCTATAGTTGTTGTAGTTAACTAACATTTTTCAATCTTTGTACTCGTTACTTAAAAGTAGGTCACTTTAGTTATAAGTACTTAATCAAAAATAAAAGTCCGGCCACGTTGCGAAGTGTATACATGATAATTTTATTTTGAAAGAATTTTTATCGTGTAGTAGAGAATGCATGTCTTATGATCATAGGTCAAGTTAAATTTAAATAGCAGTGTTTGCTACGATTGTCTACATTTTAAACACATTTAGGCATTGCATGGATGTTAATACGGTCTTTATATCATCAATTAATGTGTATTTTTTAACGAACAATAACAAGCTGTTAAACTGGGGAAAAATCGTAAGAAAAAAAATATAGACATAAGTATTAAAATAGTTTTAAATCAACAAATGAGAAAAGTACATTAAAAAAAAGAAATGAAAAAATTTAAATTTTAGGGTTTAATAAACTTGAACTTAATCTTCAAGTCTTAACTATAGAAGTACAGATAAAACTAGGATGAGAGAAAACAATTATAAACTATGAATCAAGCAATAAAATTTAAGATTGAATAGCGTCGAATATATTTTATACTATACCTACTTTTCAGTATCAGCACTTAACTGCATTCATAATTTTGCTTTAAGCGCCAGTTTACCAATTTCGATTGCTTCAGTTTCGATTGCTTCAGTTTCGATTTTTGTCCTTATATTGTTACAAATAACTACCTCAGATTTCGCTTAAAGATCGCTTATTCTTGTGATACAAAATTTTAGTTATATTTGGTTTGTCTTGCTTAATGTAATCATATCCATCTTTTATCATCAAGTTCTGCTTATTATTCTCGCGTAGTATTTTAACCATATCACATCGACGTAAAGTTTCGTCCGCTTAATGTGATCATTTCAAAATCAAAGTCTTACCTCATATAAAATAATTGAAAATAATATATACCTCCGCCTTCCGCGTAGTAAGATATCAGATAATTAAACGTTTTTGGGGGCGTAAACGATTTCTGTTTTACTGTCGCAGGTTTTCGCCGTTTCACAATTATTTGCATTATAATTTCATCATTTTTTTAAAAATATCTTTTGTTAGTGTTATTAGGTGTGCAACAAAAATACGTGAACTCTCATAAATTATGTCCTTATTGTTGGTAATAGCATACTTGTTTTTGTTAACATAGCTATAACAATACTTAAGGGAGTACCGTCGATTTTTTTTTACTTAACTAATTAACAACTTTTGAAAGTATGGAAAATGTGTATAAGAAACATCTTAAATGTTTCGATATAGTAGTGTCATGAATTAAGGTTAAACAGGTGCTTGTAAAATTATTTAGGCTATTAAAATAATTGGATTATAAACTGCTAATATTTCACGAATAAGCTTATTTGTGGTTTGTAATATATGTAACGGAACATGAATTTACCTTATATACCAAATCTGTTGACGGAAATGAATATTTTACGGATGCAACAAGGTCGTTGTCTAGTTTATAGTCTTAAATTAATTAACGTTTGTTGCCTGAACAATATAATTAATAGAAGTCTTACAAAGAACTGTTACCTCGAGGTTTCTTCTCTTTTTTTTCTAATCCTATGCTTCCTGCGTTTAAACGAAGCTGAATATCGCGGTGGCAAGAACTCGTTTTCAAATAATTTTTAAAATTACTTGCAGTTAAATTATGAACTTGGTTGTCACAACAAATCAAAATTTAATGAGTGGGTGGAATTTCAATATTTTAAATATTTCCTATTGGACTTGCAAAAAAACTTACGTAGTTTGAATCTCTCTCTTGGAACAAAATTGTATTGAAAATAAAATTGGTAGTAATATGGGTGTGCCCACGTTATTAATGATTAGTGTTGATGATACCCGGGAGTAAAACTGCACCAGTTAATGTTAGGGGAAAAAATCGACAGTAAAAATAAATAAATCACGCAACAGATAATGATTATGAAACAAATATGTAATTATTTAGAAGGTCTGATATGCATGCAGTTTACATGTTTGGGAAGTGAGTGGATTTAATGCAGAAGTTATCGATAAATTAATTACTGCATGGTGGATACTTCAAATTTTGCTTGCGAACGATTAGGTTACAGAAATATAAACCTGCAAAGCAGCAGGTAGATTGGACTACAATAAAAGGTGGCCACTCGATTTTAAAGTAACGATTTCGTACACGTTCAGTAAACAAAGTAGTATACTATGGTAATTAGAAAAAACTTCCATCACCAGTTCAACTGAATTTTAAAGAAATATGTATTAACTAATTATTAAGAATAGGATTTGGAATATATTGAAATTTTTCAAACTCTTAGTTATGTGTTATTTATAATGCGAAATTTAAGCACATTATTATTTTTAAAAATTTGTGTTGCAATTTACAGGAATACTTCTAATTTTAAAAGAAAAACGTAGTACGATATATATTTTATTTAAATCTAGCTTTGCGTAAGATATCAGGAAAAAAATTATATTCGCGGAATGGGATAGAAAGAAAAAAAGATTCAGTTTTTATAGTAACATTTTTAAATAAATTCTTCTCGAACATGTCTACATTTGTTAGATCTTTTAATTAATTTTTGTAGACCTTTATAAAAATATCTTTCCGATTTGCTCATTTATTGCTGCTTACAATAAATAACTCGTCATCGGTGAAATGCTTCCCTTAAAAGTCTTTTTTTAAATAAGAAAACAGATAAAAATCACTTGGTGCCAGGTCAGGACTGTATGGCGGATGATTCATTTATTCGAACTTGCATGATGCTAGAGCAGCCTTGCCAATCTGAGCTATGTGAACGGGTGCATTATCAGGAATTAAAAGCACAACATTTGTTAATTTACCTCTCCTGTTTTTCTTTATGGCTTTATGTAAACTGTAAGCCATTTATATCTCGAAAATTTAAATATGGAACGCTTAAACCTGGATAATGCACCGATAGAATCATTCAAGTCTTGAATCGTTCAACGCAGGAATCATGCAACGATGGAACCACGCAACAGGAATCGTTCATCGCTGGAAAGCACAAATCTGGAATCCAAAAATTAAGAATTTTTGCTGCCCTCTATATAACAACAACCCAAGTATAAGGCTACGAATTTGGGAAAAGTTGCGTAATTTTAATACTTAGTCAATTCTTTTACTTTCCTTTTGAAATTGACTAAGCATTATGATTACTCAACTTTGTCCCAATTTGTAGCCCTTGAGTTACATTAACACGATGTTTTTATCTTCCACTATACAATAGTTTAGACAAAATATAAAACGAAGTGTTCTGTAATTACATATATTATACTTTGGCTGTTGTAATATAGAGGGCAGCAAAAATCTTAATTTTTGGATTCCAGATTTGAGCTTTCCAGCGATGAACGATTCCCGTGTTGCGTGGTTCCATCGTTGCATGATTCCCGCGTTGAGTGATTCAAGATTTGAATGATTCTATCGGTGCATTTTCCAGATTTGAACATTCCATATTTGAATGTTCCAACTTTTCATGCGGCTCCCTTTTAAACAAGTAGAATATCAGGGTAATAATATGTACCTGTGATAGTTTGACCTTTACGTTTATACTCTATCACAGCAGAATTCATTGCGAGTTCCAAAACACTGTTGCCATCACTTTCCAACCGACTGTACGACTTTAAACTTCTTAGGGGATATCCCACCCTTTCGATGCCACTGCATGGTCTCCTGTTTTAATGATGAATTTCGATAGCAATCTTGTTGATGAACAGCTTCCAAATCTGCGTACCACTTGATTTTTTTTGTGCGGTATAATATTTCTCGGTACCCACCTTGTGCTGACTTTTGACCTCCCAAGATTGTCATAGATTTTGTTTCGGGCATTTGGAACTTTTCTGTAATTTCTTGCAGTTTTAACCGATTGTTTTCCATGACATCTCCGACTTTTATGATCATTTCATGTGTTGAGACATCACTTGGTGTTGTACCATAGTTTTTCCAGAACGAGCATCTCTATAAACTGCTTGTATTTCATTCAGAAGGTTTTTCACACTTATCTCCTGTCTTGTGGAAATTTAATTACTGGACGGAAGTCAATATTCGACATTTTAAAAATAACACTGACATTAACTTGTTCTTTTATCATTTGGAAACGAACTAATGTAGTGGGACAATCAGCAAGAATTTTTTTTTATGCCTAACAATGCTTTTTTCGTACTACCTATGGCGAAAGTAAAATTGATTATCTGCAACAACAAAAATATTTTTAGCTCGGTCGCTTTTTGTCGTCTGTCATTTTCCATACAAAATAACAAAAACGCTTCTTGTAGCTTGTTCATTATCTAGAGGAGTAATGCGCAATGTAGTAGCTTATAAATGTATGAAGTTGGAGTGTTTTGAAAAAGTTTTTTGCCTCGTTGTAAGATTTTAAATTACCAGTTAACATGAAACAGGTCGTGCACCTCAGCACTTAAATGAGCAGTCTTTACTGGCTTAATAAGGACTTCAGAGTATGGATTTTGTAGGGTATAACTCCCTGTCTCGTGTTGAATAGCTACCTAAAGTCGTGAGCACCGTTCTCGTTGAGAAAAACTGAAACCTATTGTTCTTACGACCGTGCAAACGATGCACGCATTGCTCGTTCGTAATGTAATTAGCGATTTATGATGGTTTAGCCATTTTAACCATATCTGCAGCTAACAACGGCTCAGGGGATGTTTGTAGAAAAGTGAAATACTGAAACAGGTTTTCATGGAAGTTGATGTACTTGTTTGTGGGTATTTCTAAAGTATCTGCAAAGTATACAGAATAATTATTTTGTTAGTCATTAGACAATCGTACTTGGATAGTAACAAAGTAATGGCGTTTTTAAAATGGAAATGTTTACTATACTTAAACTGCAATGAAACTTTATCAAGGCGTGTATTGAGCAGAATTTATAAAATATCAACATCGTTTGCTACAACTGTTACAAACAATTATATGTTTTACATTAAGAAAAAATTAAATAATATGAGTAACTAGTTTAATTACCCGGCTTCGCTCGGTGAATCACCGGTAATCACAGACTACTCGCGCTCGCGCCCGGCGGACGTTTTGGACCTTTTGAGAATTTTGGATCTTTTGGGAATGTTTGTATCTATTGAGAATTTTGGATCTTTTGGGAATTTTGGATCTTTTGGTAATTTTGGATCTTTTGGGAATTTTTGGAACTTTTGGGAATTCTTATATAGCCTATTTTTTTCCCATGGATGGTCGTCATGGAAACATATAAACTGCAATGACCGGCCTACCTGATTTATAGTTGTTATTATTTAAAACGTATTTTTTCAAATTTGACGATTAATGTAGAAGTAAAATACCATGTGTAATATCTCAATGGATTCAGAAAAATTAATGTTATTTGATTATGTAAATAGCAAAAATTGCGCCCATAAGAAAAAACAAAGTTGGTTGTCATAAAACAAAAACGAATCGATCTAGCAAAAATTTGTGACCACCATTCGATTCGGCTTGAAAAGTTGCTTGGGCAAAGTCTTTACACATTTAAAATCTTTCAAATTCCAAAGGAGTTATAGACGATTTTCAATAATCGCATTTTCCAGTTTTTCTTAATTTTCTCCGATACGGTTTGAGATATTTCCAATTTATCTTTGGATTATCAATGAGCATCGAATTTAGCAACTTTGCCAAATTTAAACCTACACTCTAGCTATTATAATAAGCAAGCTCCCCATGGTGGGCCTCGAATTTGAATAACCCTGTATACAGCGTGTGTAAAAATTGGCGGAAGCGCTACACGTGACAATGTTCTTCGTAAAATTCTAAGTCGAAAATCTTAATACGAAAATGTTGTACCATGCTTGCTGTGTCTGCAAGAGGTCCTCAAAGTTTTGACATTTAGTCCTTTAATAAGCGTTATTATTTAATACTTGCAAATGAAAAAGCTGCAATTTGGAATAAAAATAAATTTCGAATAGTATTTTTTTCCTAGATATTGTGTTCTTCCTTTCAAAAATTGGTGTTGAAAATACGTAAATCACTGATTTGAATGAAAATAATACATATGGCAACATTGTCATTACCTGTCATCTCTGTTTTTTTCGTAATTATTTCTAGTTTGTGTTTTACGATACCCAAAAGTTTGCAGCTATGTTTACGAACTGAAGGATTTCAGTTCGAACAAAAATTGTAAATACCTAAGTTTAAATTGCTGATAAAAAAAAATGTCCAAACGCAAATCAATGTATGCAATGTTGCCAATTTTTTTTTTCTTATATGGTTCCTGAGGCCATAGGAAGCATGGTACAACATTTTTGTATCAAGATTTTCGACATCGCCACGTGTAGCGCTTCCGCCAATTTTTTCACACCCTGTATAGATAATTATAAATGGAAACAGATTTTTGACAACGCTTCGTTTTCTTGTGATCATTATAAATGGCTATTTAGAAAAGGGCTAGATAACAAAGGCAAATTGAAGGAAAAACGGCCAAGATTGTGCGCAAAAAGGTGTTTTTCCACTAGGACAACGGCGTCTCACAAATTGACAATTGCAATGACAAAATTGCGTGTTTGGTCTTCAAATTGTTTCCTTATCCCCAGACTCCCCAGACTTAGCCCCGTGCGACTTTTTCCTATTTCGAAATTAAAAATTAGGCTTGGTGGGATTTTTCTTTGTCGAATTAGGATGTCATCGTCGCAGTCAAGGACAAAGAGTTCGACAAAATCTACTTTTTAGACGTGATGACGAAATTGGAAAATAGCACTGAAAGGAGACTATTTTGATTTTTGATAAATACTCCTAACATTTATTTTTAATCCCAAACAAATTTATTTTACTTGCGTATTTACCTAACTACCTTCGTACAACCATTTTTGCTTGTATACCGTTTTCTTATTTTCGTTCATTCTATACTCCCAACAGTCCATTCTTACAAGTTCTTTGTTGCTTATTGCTTATTGCATTGCTGACTTTTTTATAAAATTATTTTTTACATGTAGATATTAAAAATTTTAAAATTACTGAATAAACCACAAGCGGATTTTTATTTGGAAAAAATAACAAACAAATAGTTTTGAAGGAAAAAAAAACACTTACTTATTTGACTTGGATTTAATAAAATAAGTCTGTCTTTGCAGCAAAAAAAATTGGATACTGATGTCAATACTGGTGTGATTGAAAATTCTCAACTCTTAACAATTTTTTCGTTTGATAACTTAGACAAAAAAACAAAACGATTTATGTTTAACAAATGTATTCACAGAAAAGTGTTGTTAAAGCTTGATTGTTAAAGTATGATTTATAGCCACTTATGTTGATCTAAAACGTAACAAAAACTGGTGACTAAAAAATTAGGTGTGGTTTACCATTTTAACCACAAGTATGGATTACTTAAACGCGTGTGCACATGTGTACATAGCACATGAATCTTGAAAATTTTGCATGCAAATATATTAAACATTCTAGGAACTAACAATTTCACTTGTTATAAAATTGGCAGAGTTAAATCAATGGGTGATTATCAAAACATAGAATCGTTGATTGATGTCTGCGAAGTCGAGCCCAATGAATCTACGTGATTAAAGTATGCATTCCTGTTTTTTTTTTTATGAAAATGGTTTTATAATAAATGCAGTTTTCAAGATATAAAAATTATTAAGATTTACTTAACTTAATAATAAGATCATTTCGGTAAGTGTAAACTGAATGAAGAACTTACAATTTAAAACGTACTGAATACCCATATCGTGATTTCTTTGTAAATATTTAAAAGCAATAATTGTTATTGTGATTGTTTCACGTAAACGTGATTGATTGCTTTGTTTGATCCAAAGTAAACCTTAGTATTTAAAGAACAAAAAAAAATCGTTTTAAATCAATAAAAATTAGTTTTATAACTTGGTTTTTAACGCAAGAAATTTAAATTTTAAATTTGTACTAAATGTAAAAATTGCAAAAAATATAAGTCATGCTTTATAGGTCAATAAATTGCTTGCAGTCTACTTCTGGCAGCAAATACTAGAATTAGGTTATTGCCGACAACACATTTCTGGTAAAGTATGTAATGGAATTCCTTTTTATATTTTTTATATAGGTCAGCCATCGCAACTAGATTTAAGTGTTTAGGTCAATATTTGCTTCACATGTAGATTAGAGCAATATTTCGTTAATTCACAAATAGGACAACGCGATATGCTGACGCTGCGAAATGAGAAAATAGGACAGTGGTAGTCCTAAACAGCCGTAAACTAACTTGAAAATAAATTTACAATAGCACAGTTACCAAACGACCCTCATGTGAATATCTTCGTAATTTACTGATAATATAATTTTACACGCACTATTTTAATTTGTTTGCCTTTGTTAATTGACATACAGCAACATTACCACAACACAAATCTTTTGTGTCCCAAAAAGGCAATAAAAAATATTGAATATTATAGCTACGATTAAATCCTTATACAGCGAAGTCCAAAAATTCTAAATTTTTATTTACCTGTTGTTTTTTGCCATTTTAATTAAACGTTTAATTCAAAGCATTGATCTATTATTAAGTTATCAACATACAGGGTGTTTCAGACCACCCGTACCACCACTTTTATTTGAAAATGCGACGTCTGACAAAGATGAGGAAAAATTTGTTACGACAAAAGTGCATTTGCAGAGTTGACTGACGCTATGGCGGTTTTCGTAATTAAACCGGAAGTGGCCGAATCCGGAAGTAACTTTAAAAACTTGTATGGAACCATCCAGTTTTTATTGCATAATTAGAAAGATATTTGATAAATAAACACTTTTTACTTGAACATTTTTTTGATTATCAGTATAGTTGGACCTAAATCATAACCCATTTCGCATGGAACTGAGTTCTGGACAACCCCTTTTTTCTTTAGTTTTGTACCTATTTAATTAAACGAAGTTTTAGACATATCATACGTGCAAAAAACCGGATTTTTTAAGCACATGTATACAATTGTTTCACTTCCGGTTTCGCCGGAAATGGGCCTTCTATATTTCCAAAAAATGTTGTTCTTAAACTGTTAAGTAGGGGTGGGCGATATCCAAATTTCGATATCGAAATTATATCGATATATATCGACATATCGATATATCGACATATCGAAATTTCGATATAAAAGCGGCGCGAAGCTAAAAAAAGTCTGTAAAAAAGTGAAAAAAGAGACTGGTGACCAAAAAAAAAAAACGCCTCTCGCCCTCAAAATATCGATATATCAGAATGTCGGATATCGAAATTTCGATATATCGGAATATCGATATTTCGATATATCGATATCAAAATTATATCGATATTTATCGATATATCGCCCACCCCTACTGTTAAGTAATCTTCCCACATTTCCTGTCCTTTCGCTTATTTCCTTGTCCATTCCTCCATTTTTTTCCATGATCACTCCTAAATATTTAAAGCTTTTTACCTGTTCCAACCTAAGCCCATTATGCCCTTTGTTCTCTGTTGTGACGATCGTAGTCTTAGTATGTGTATTTATTTTCATAATGATTTTTTCCAATTATTCCTGGTTTAGAGTTTCTAGATTATGTTGCAGATTCTTTTCTGTTTCCGCGACTAAGACCATTTCGTCTGCGAACATTAGCTCCGTTATGTTTATTTTTTCCATTTTCCAGTTGCCTAGGTGAAACGGTCTAATTTTTTGTTTTACTCCTTTAATTACCCCATCTGTGACAACTGAGAATAATAATGGGCTAAATACGCATCCTTGTTTTAAGCCCTGTTTTGTTTCAAACTCTTACGATTCTTCATTTTGGGTTCTTACAATATTTACCGTTTTTTCGTACATGGCTTTTATTATGTCGATTGTTTCTATTTCTATTCCCATCCTTTTTAGGCCCCTCCATACGTCTTTCCTTTTGATTTTATCGAATGCTTTTTTCAAGACTATAAAACAAATGTATTTCCTTGTTTTTTGTTAAGCTCTTTTCTATTGTTTGTCTTAATATAAAGACTGGGTCTTGTGTACTCCTTCCTCTTCTGAAACCGTATTGGGATTCTTCTAGTGTGCTTTCTATTTTTTCTTTTAATCTGACTTCCATTACTCTTGCCAGTATTTTCCCTGGTACACTAATTAATGTTATTTCTCTTGTATAATGGTAGGATTATTCCAATGTTCCAATCCCTAGGTACTTTTCCTGATTTTACTACTTCGTGCAAGCCCTTAGTGCTTCTTTCCCCAATTCTTCCCAGTATTTAATCATTTCCGGTGTAATGCCATCTTTACCTGCGGCTTTTCCGATCTTTAATTTTGCTACTGATTTTTCTAATTCTTCCATTGTAATCTTCATTACCTCCTGATATCCTCTGTCGCTTCTTACATTTATTTGTTACTTCGTATCTTTCGTAAATAGTAATACTTCTTTGGGTGTTTACCAGCCTACGAGAATTGAACCCAATAAACCTAGGTTTAGAATGGTACAACATACACTATACTGGTTATACTTAAGTAACTATGGTATTACAGATCGTATATTTAACTGCTGAAATTGCCAATGTATGACTTACCTATACGAATGCATTATTGCAAGGTTTTTATTTAACGTTTCCAGTATAAGTACATTAAAACTTACGGGTTCTTATTCCAATAAATTGTCGTCATGGTTGCAGGAAATACCTTGGGAGAAAACCTTGCATGCTTATATGTTACATCACACGTTAAAGTCAGTGACCAACCTGTATTACAGGTAGATGAATTTCAACAGATAATAGATTTAAGCCAAATACTTCTTTCATTTATAACAAACGATACATTGTATAAAAAAAGCTAGAAACTTCTAATTTTTTTAAACCAATTCTGGGACGTGCGAGTACATCTTACATTGTTATATTACGTTTTGATATTTACGATCGGCTTTACCTCTTGATGAGTCAGCCGTTGAGAATGGCATCATATTTATTTCCTAGAAAACAACGAAATTTAAATCTTACCTTCTGTGTGTTGTTAAGGTGTTTATGGACTAAATAAATCAATTTAGTTTAACCAGTGCTACGTTCGAGCAAGCTTCGTCTTTTTTAGTGGCGGATAAAAAGTGCGCCCAACTTAAAATTACACCTAAGTAAGTACGTGTTACTGAAATAAGTGCTTTTTAAATGCGTAACGTGTTTTGTGTGGTCATGAATATTTTATCGATCAAACCGGTGCGGTGGTAGTTTTATGGTGCAAGTTGGAGCGAATTCGTGATAAGTTATCATTTTTTTAACCTATTACATGTAAATTTTAGTCTACCGCTAATGTTTAATGTATGAGAGTGTCTGATGTCACTGTTTTGAATTGATTAATTTTTTACACTCAAATACAACTTTCAATGTTAAATTTCTTTACAGGGAGCTTTCTTTTAATTAGCCCTGATTTTTTATTCCAATAAGAGTCCTTTTGTTTGACCTGAAAGTAATTATTACATGAGTGGTCAGCGATAAACCTTCGACTGTTTTTTGTTGTTAGGTGAATGTTGAACTTATAGTTGTTATCACGAATTATCCATGGGGTTGCGGGCTTCTAAGGATTAGTTTAATTTTTATGGTCTGTAGCTAAGTAGTATTATTTATTATGATTTTAACCGTAGACGTTGCTTATCAAACTTATAACTTTGTCATATTATGTAGGTTTTTTGTAATATCTATTGGGGATTGTTGTTTTAAAAAGGTATAGAAGAAAGTGAAACCTTTTTAATCCAAGCTGCCTCGGAAATATTCTATAATTTTAATTCACCGATTTTAACTGCGTCTCCTTCATTTGATAAGAATAATTAAGAAAATTAGGAAGGTGTTATAGTTGGTACATTTTCCAAATTTTAATATTCCATCTTGATATGTTCCAGATATGATAGTTATAATACGTATAGTTCTGGATTAAATGTTTGTGAAAAACCTTTGATCGCTTACCACCAGGGAAACGCGTATGCCTACTTTATGGCTGCTAAACTTTAATTAAAAAACTGAGTTGATTTAAAGTGCTGCATATGCTTAACACTAACTAGTGACTAGTCGAACCGTATCCTTAAAGTTCATGCTTCCGCTTTAATTTTTGTAATTTTGATTTCCTTGTCGTTTTATTCAATAATGTGAGGTTTCGTTGCTTATTTAAATTAATGTTAAACAGACAACGTAACTAAATTTCCGATTGCTTAATACGTGCAATCAGTGTAAAGTAAACTTTACTTTAGTTTTTATTTTTCTAAAAGTGATTATTTAATACATTACACCTAAGAAGTCACGTACAAGATTTTATCAATAACATATGAAGGTAATTTCGAAGGTTGTCAGTGGAAATTGGTAAACAAATGAGCGATTAAAACGCTTAAAGCAATTGCATGTGCATAATTAAGTAAAAGTTATTGCTCGTTATCAAACTTGTGTTTGCCATAGTAGTTAAATGCAGTTAAATGACAGTAATGACAGTAATGACAAACATGTACATCCCTTTAATAATTTTAAGTTTTACGTAAAACTTAAAACTTAAAATTGCTAATGAAAAATGTTGTATATTACCGTGATATATAATTTAATTTGCGTTTTCTTTACCGTAGGTGTAGGGTGTAGGTGGACACGAGTACGATTTTTAAACTGCCTTAAAGCTAAAGCCGCACTGCGGGATGGTTGGCTGGAGGGTAGATGGTAGATACACGCCGTCGCCTGGCGACAATTTGTTGTGAAACAAAGCGCCTGGATTGTCGCCAGGCGACGGCGTGTATCTACCATCTATCCTCCAGCCAACCATCCCGCAGTGCGGCCTTAGCTTTAGGTCCACACACACCGGCGCGACCGCGTCGAGATCGCGCCGGTGTGTGTGGACCTTTATGTAGGTATTTATTTTTTTCGTATTTGACAAATTAATTTTCTTCCAGATGTACACAGATATTCCTCACAAATAAAGTTTCTATGTTTAATGTTGTTTAAGAGAACTCTCTTGGAATAATTGAACAGAACGACTAAAATTACATTTGTTTCACTTAGGCCCGATTGCATAAATCGCTTCACATCGCCTATTAAGTTAACCCAGAAATATTACATCGAGTTCGCTATACCAGTCATAAGGTTACTCTGAAATGCGATGTGAAGCTGTTTATACAATCGGGCCGTTAAATCTTGTTTATTAATTATACCAAGTACAAACACAACCTTTTATAGAAACAAACGCGATTGTTAAACATGTAATATATACCTATGTTCCTGTTAAATTACATAAAGTCAATATTATATGTAATACCTATGTATTTCATGAAATACCGGTATTTGTTATTTGTGAACGTAGTATTAGTTTACTACCTGATTTATGTTTCGTTATACACTTTACACAGATCGCAGCCGCTATTCTATGGAATAACGTGATAAAGTATAGAATAGCGAAGTATTTTATATTTTGATTATTTTTAATAGGTATAATACGCTTTAGCGGTAAGATACATAAAACAACATTGAAATAGATGAATGCTTTAATTTTACAGTGCGTAAAAAAATCTACAACTTTTTCCCCAAAAATATTTTTGTACCATCAAGTATAACAGTTATTAACGATTTATTTAAAAAAAAAACATTTTGGTTTTGGTTTATTATCTAGCGTGCCATGAAACTTTTCTAAAACATTAAATCATCGCTGAGTAGGTCTCAGAAAGACGAGCAATTTGTTTAGTTTAAACTTCTTTGTAGCTCTAACCGTTTACGAGATCCCAATAGTGGCCCTTCTGTGTGGATCACCCTCTATGTATTTAATAAATAGGTTTTTACATAATCAACGATGATACGAGTACATACCTTCATGAGTAAAACCAAGTTTCTTAATCTTTAAATCGGTGTTTTTAAACAGAAAATTTGCTCTGATTAGATATACAAAATATGTCTACCTTCAACGAGTGCAACTATTTTAAAAATTCGATACGTTTCCTACTATTACTTTTATTGCACTTCTGTTAGATTGAGATATGTTTTAAACCAGATATGTGCTACTATAAATAAAAAATTAAAAACTTCCTGTAAAGATAGATACTTTAGTAGCATACCATTAAAATGACACATTTGTCGGGACTGCAAGTTTTATCAATTTTGCCTTTAAACGGACCTTGTTTTTGGAAGAATTTGTCAAAATTGCTATTAGTTTTTGGTAATATAAACACCGAATTACTGTAACAAATTTAGATTAATGTGTTCCTAATCATTTTAATATAATTTAGTTGCAAATATTTTGAGTCACCTTGTTTTCGGTTTATATAAAAAGGTGTTTGTTTTGTGATTGGTATTGAAGGCTTACCGTTTGTTTGCTCTGATGACAAATTACACACGTATGATAAAATAACTAGTTTGATTAAATATTTACTGAATTAACGAGTGCATTTAAAAAATTCCACTAAATACGATATTAACTTTCATACATTGTTTGTGGGTATATGCTTTTATCTGTAAAATTGATAACATTTAATATAGTGACGTCCCTTATATCGTTATTCATAGAACAAAAACACGTGCTGTAAAATATATTCGACGTATATTAGGCAACCGTTTAAAAGGCAATATTTTTAAAATTCTTTAAATTAGACCATTTTCATTCTATAGTTTAAATAATTGAATAGCAGTTAGAAAATGCGTTTTACCCTTTCGTGGTATACATAATATATTCTTGTTTAAACGTTTTTTTGATACCACAATGATCAAAGGAATTATTAACAAAACACTTTTGACATGCTCTGCTTATGCTTATGAATTCTCAATAATTTTTATTTATTTTGTTCAGTATTAGATTATGTAAGTTTGTTCGAATATTTTTTTTTGTAAATGAAGAGCTGATGCTTTATTTTATACATAAATAACATTTTTATTTCCAAAATAATAATTTTGGTCAATAAATTATTTTAGCATGTTGGTATTTTTCCTTCATAGTAAGAACTGCTGCTACAATAACAGTACGGTAGCTCAAAGCCCCATCAAAATTTAACTCTCGATAATTAAAAATTGTGAAACTGAAGTTAGGCTCCGTTACCTTTTAACCGGACTTTTTAGATTAAAGATGTTATTTAAAAAATTCAACACCGGATATTCACAAGTTTTATAAAACACATGGCAATTGATGTCCGACGTTGCCAAATGTTTAAGCATTAAAAAAAATATTCGCATGAGACCATGATTGGGAAACAGTGTGGACGGTTGAAACTGAAAGCGCCAGGCGGGAATTGTGGGGCCATATTAGAATTCGTTTGATGTGCTGGAGGCCTAGCGTGTGAGAATGGTGCACTCGAAAGAGCAGTGCGTAAACTGAGTTAGTTTATCGGCTTTCACGTGGATTCGTCTATTAATACGTGAAGTAGATGATCAAACAACGGTTAACGGAGATTTTACTGTATATTTAACTTAAGTAAGAAAATTGCACAGTATACAAAGGCCAAAATAAATGGTAATAATTTGGTCAAAGACTGCATACCTCTACAGGGTGGTCCACTTTTTTGTAGCAAGACTTTAACAGTCGATACAAAAACTCATTTTAAAGAGAATATTCCCTATCAGCATGGGCCCATAAACGCTTCATTTTAAAGATACAGGGTGTTAAAATGTTCGAAAAAATATTGATTATTTTTAACCGTTTCCCAACCAGTAGACATATTTAAACCAAATTTGGTATACAGCACCACCTTACAGGTTACCACATTCGGTGAAAATGTCAACCCCCCACAAGCAACCAGTGGCGGAGTTATGGGGGTTCAGTTTCAATAAATTTTATAAAAAACTAGTACGGCTCTGTTCAAAATCAAACTCGGAATTGTTTTTAGGTAAAACATTTTATTTTAAACAAAAAGTGTCTCCTGACTTTTCTTCATTCTACCACCGTTTGGCACGAAATTTGATTTATTTTTCTATTCTCGCGAAAAATTTTCTCATAAGTTCGATCTAAAAATATCGCTAATATTCGAAATAAAGAAGTAATTACCGACTTTTGCAGTTTTTAATAACAGAACATGCTAATAATGGGGAAAGAAGTTCCGCTTAATTAACGATTAATGAGCATTTACTTTGCGATTTTCGCAATATTTTTAGATCGAACTTATGAGCAAATTTTTCGCGAGAATAGTAAAATAAATCAAATTTCGCGCTAAACGGTGGTAGATACGAAGAAAAGTCAAGAGACACTTTTTGTTTAGAGTGAAATGTTCTACTTAAAAACAATTCCGAGTTTGGTTTTGAACAGGGTTGTACTGGTTTTATATAAAATCTATTGAAACTGAACCCCCACAACTCCGCCACTGGTTGCTTGTGGGAGTTGACATTCGCACCGAATGTGGTATAACCTGTAAGGTGGTGCTGTATACCAAATTTGGTTTAAGTATATCTACTGGTTGGGAAACTGTTAAAAATTATCTATATTTTTTTGAAAATTTCAACACCCTGTATCTTTAAAATGAAGCGTTTGTGGACCCATGTTGATATGGAATATTCGCTTTAAAATAAGTTTTTGTATCGACTGTTAAAGTCCTGCTACAAAAAAGTAGACCACCCTATATAAAGAATTTCACTTGCTTTAATGATGGCTGTATCTTGCACAGTAGACGTGTCAAAACGTCTTTTCTTATTCTTTTCCGTAGACATTAGAGGCTGTGAAACTGGAACTAATTGACATCCTTAACGCACTGCGTTTTCATTTTCCATAATATTATCAAGCGATCTTCGATTAACAATTTATAGATATCCATTTACACAACTCTCCGTTTATTAAAATATCATCAATTGCTTTATCATTTATTAATAATTGAATACACTTGTTATTAATTAAAGTGCCCGAAAAAATTATTAAAAAGTTCTCTGCTTTGGTCGCAACGCTGACATAACGTATTGTGAGCGAATTCTAATCTGTCTCATTCTCTAAACAGTGTTACTATTCTTATGTCACAACAGATAAGTTTACGTTTGGTGGTAGGTCTATAATCCACATATGTAGAGACGTGTGCACGGTCGGGCATAAACGAAAACTATGCATGCTTATTTAATGGTTTGGTGCCGTGTGCTCAAACGCTTCGATTTCTAATAATTTATTAACGTTTAATTCATTTTGAAACCTTGAAATCATCGTTAGTGGTGCATGGAAAGTAAGTGAACTTTTCCACTTCAACATACGCTGGTGTGCTGGGTGCAGGATTACATGAAATGTGTCGCACTCGAGTGTAATTTGTAAGTATTCGCACGTAACAGTAAAAAAAAATGCGACAACGTTCTATAATTTGACCTGTAATTGGTAAAGCTATATCTAATCTGTCGATTGATTAACCATTGCCCTAGATTATTATCGTATTATTAATGATATACTGTAAATACAATTGACACGTTGCGTCAACAATAAAAAAGTTTTCGCAAATGTGCACTCCGATTGTTGGCACAACTGTGTTAAGTCCAACATTGCATAATTTAATGTTTGTATCTATAGCTTCGATCGGCTTATTTCATGTAATATGAATTTGTTTTAATTCTCGACCTATGATCATCAAGAAATGCAGTAGGTTAAATCTGTTTAGTATAAGCTACTCGAGCATCGTTCGTTTTCCAAGCATTACGTTTTACAGTCGTTCATAAGTTCTTAAAAAATTTTGTATGAGATTCGTAATTCTTGTTCTTGTTTTTTTGCTGCTGTACAAAATTTCATTACGTACTCAGCTCATGCTGACAGATTTTCCAGTTATTAATTTCTCCTTTTAATGACTTATTCGTTATTGTTAAGGTTATGTGGCAAATTCTTTTTTTTTTTTATGTAAGCTCGTTTTATGTTCTGGATACAATGGAATTATCTTTTTATATTTGCCTTTTTTTACGCTTGAGCCATGTTGTTCAAAGCTCTGTCAAAATTTAACAGACAATTAAATATCAGTTATTAAGCTATATAATTGTCGTTAGTATGAAAACAATGTTTGGCGCTTCATTAACTTTTATGTTTTAAATTAAAAACTACTTCTTATTGCATACACCATACAGGCGGGTTCTTTACGTTGATAAAGTAGATAGGTAATTGTTTTTTTTTTTTTGTCGAAGCAAGTATTTAATATTTTTGACTACATCCACAAACATGTAAAATGCACCTACTTACGCGGTATATTCTATCTAAATTCGGAATTCGGGACTCACTAGTAGACACTTAAACGATACACTAGTTAACTGAGACAAAAGTCAATTACAGTGGAAACCGTTTAACTTGAAATAGCTTAACATGAAAAATCGGTTAACGTGAAATAATATTATGGTCCTGACAGAATGCTGTGTAATTCCATATACATTTATTTTCTTTTAACGCAGAAAAAAACGCTTAAAGTAAAAAGATGTTGTATCTTAGAAGCACAAAAAGTGAAAATTTCGTAAACTTATCTACATAACAGTGCCATGACAAAATCAAAACCTAAACTAAGCGCTGACACCATGTTTTGTGTAGGTACTTCATAAGAAACTAGCTGATTGACCCGGCGTTGCACGGGTGATTTCAATTCTCTTTTATCAATCACAGACTACTCGCGCTCCGCGCTCGCGCTCGGCGGACGTTCCCAGATTATCAACCACAGACTACTCGCGCTGCGCGCTCGCGCTCGGCGGACGTTCCCAGACGTTTCCGGCCGTTCTTTGTACGACGTTTAATCCGTTAGGTCCTAAATAGTAACTGTGCAAAATTTGGTCCCGTGACCACCATGTGAACGAGTCTTTATGCTGTAAGTTCTAAATCTGCAGACAATTTTTTTTACTGCTAAAAACCTTTGTTTGGGCAAAGGTAAGCCGGATAAGATAAAAATGTCTTGGCGGGTCTAATTTGACGCGCAAGCCGTAGTTTTCCGACCCCTGGTTTAAATTAAAGTAATACAATAAGAACAGATAGAGATAATAAAACGATCTCATCTGCAACAGAAACGTGTCGAGAGTTGTTTGTTTAAATCAAACTTATTTATTATGCCGTAGTATTCGGCGGTACTTTTAATTTATGATAACACGACCTAATGACATTTTATAATTTTTAATTAAATTGTAGTTGTACAAAAATGTACGGATAGTGTGAATATTATGTGTATATAAATTTTGATGCGGCGTTGTTTTGTAAAGAACGTTATCCAGATATTGGAAAAATCGTAGATAAACTAGCGCTCGTGATTCAACTGTTTTGCATCATTAACTTCCGCTAAATATAGTCTTGATTGCGAATTTGTTTGGTTTAAACTATTTTCGTTTAATTTGTATAGTTTTTTTGTACAAAATATCACGGTCTGCTTTGTATCTGTATTGGAACAATGAAAACTGCGCTTGAATTGTTTTGTGTTATCGAGTAGGTATTACGCAATATTTAACGCGATTGAAATTTTTCGGTGCGTAAAACTTGTAATTAAGTAGGTAACAAATTGCAACTTTCAAACATTAATTATTTCTTCGTTGATTACAGGAAACGCAATTATTGTCTTTATGTAAGTATTCTTACTACGATTTTATAATTTAACATACAGCTTGTCCGTTTAAATGGTTTTGGTAATCTAGATATTAGCTGTACCTACCTTTAGTTTTTAATTAAATGAAACCAATCTTAGACATTTAATATGTGCACAAAACTGGATTAATTGAACATATTATGCACCTTTTTACATCATTTCCGGCATGGCTTTGTTATAAGATTTCAAATGAAACATCCTAATTATTTTTATATTTTTTGGAAAGAAAATGAATGCAGTTTTTTTTACAACTACGTAATTTTGAAAACTTTTTAACATCTTAAATAATTTTTTATGTATCGCAGAACAAAAAGAAATAACTGTAGCCATCGATAGTATACTTTGCAATATGTATAACTTTTTTCCCAAACCCTTGTTCTTATAAACCAGAGGTCGCCAAAGTGGTCTATATAGACCCCCAGGGGTCTATTTAACAAAAGTAGGGGTCGATCTGAGCCAGGGGGTCGATTGGGGGTCGAAGGAAAAACAATTCTTAATACGCAAATCACACATACCTAACTGCGTATGTAAAATTTGTTATTTGGAAAATTTAATGACGTCCAAACAAAGCTGCAAGGAAAAGATGTAACAATTATCCAAGCTCGGACAATACTGTTAGGCTTCCAAGTAAAATTAAATTTATTTAGATCTTAATTGCTACGTAAGGATTATCAGTATTTTTCAAATCTGCGACAATTAGAAATAAAAGAAGAAGACTTGAAAATATATACAAGTCATCTTCAAAAATTAAGCGACGATTTTAAACTGCGCTTTGTTGATTTGGAAAACATTGACATCCCTGAATGGATTTTCCGCTCAAATTGAAAACGTGGACATCAACCTGCAAGATGAGCTTGCTGAATTATTATCGGATCTTGAAGCAAAGACGCTTCTTAAAAATTTAACAATAAGCCAATTTTGGACAAATATAAATATAATTCAAAAATATGTAAAACTTTACGAAATAGCTCAGCCATTTATGCTGGCGTTTCCAAGTTCCTATATGGTTGAAGCCGGTTTCAGTCACGTAAATTCAATCTTAACTACCTAAATACAGAAATAAATTAAATGTGGAGTTTCGAGGATATTTAAGATTAAAATTGACCAATATCGAACCCAATATAGCGAACCTTGCAAGGAAACACCAGGCACACCCATCTCATTGATTAAGAAGCAATACTGTAATTACTTTACTTATTATTTTTGCTTATTTATAATTACTTATTATTTAATAAATATTAAGGTATTTAAGTTTCAACATTAAGATATTTTTCATAAAACTATTGTTACACAATGTAGAATTATTTTAATAAATGTTTAAAATCATAAAATAAATGTACAAACACAGTACCTAATAGATAGTTTTATTTTAATTAACTGAAAATTACTTTTATGGGGGTCGATGGAGATTTCGAAAAATTATATAGGGGTCGATGATCAAAAAAGTTTGGCGACCCCTGTTATAAACCAAGTAACTTGAAAGCACTTAACCAATGTGAACTTGATATTTAGTTGACTTAATGATGATTTTCAAGTTAAGAAGAAAGCCCTTTAACTTTTTCCCAAAAAGTTGAACAATGCCTATTCGAATTCATACAAATTTGACACAACTGAGTGACCTTTGTGAAAAGTCGATCAAAATGTCAATAATAAGTAAATGGAAGAGGAAAATTTAGTAAGTTTCTTAAAATATATGAAAGTTATGATGTTCTGTGGAACATGGAAGATTTTAACTATCGCGGTAAAAATTAGTACATAGCTTCGACGCCATTTTAAATATCTACTGGCTTACTTGTCAAAATATGAACAGAAAATTAAAGTCAAGTTACTTAACTAATGAAAACGAGGTTTAGCGGTTTTGCAAGTAAAACAATTGATAACTGGAGTCAACGTCATTACACAGACTTTGTTTAGTGGGGTCGAGACTTGACGTACTTGTTTCATGATAATATTTTATGACTTTTTTATTGATTTGCTTGCGAAAAGTTTATGTACCTTTCTATTGTTTTGTTATTATGCTGATAAATTAATGAATTGTTCGTAAATTAATTTTAACGGTATTTTTATTTGAAGCAAGAATCTAAAATTGCGGAATATTTTGCGGCATTATTTAAAAAAAAACATTTTCAGACGATTTAAAGTAATTTTTGAGTTAAGTGATAATTAATTATGTCAGTAATGATGATTATTGTTCATTGACCATACTTGAGTTAATTATGCTCATAAACTGGTTTTCTAGCTATTAGTGGAAACATTTCAGATTTTACACATTTTTGTACGTTTAGCAAAATTTTATACTTACAAAAGTTTTATAAAAATAAATTTCTTTTCCGGTTTCAGCCGTTCTGCCAAAATATCTATCAACCATGATTTATTGAACAACCTTAAATAAACAAGAAACTGTTTTGAAATTCTTTTATCCATTTTCTCGAAATATTTTCGTATGTTATACAATTTGAGGAGGTAAATAATAAATTGTTTAGAGTTTTTAGTCATTTTCAATTTTTCTTAACTATCACATAATAGTTTAATAAGGGTAATTTTGCAGGAGCAAATACTTTTATTAGCAAACGATAATATTGTCGATTGGCACCTGGGCTGATTCGGTTTTTGTAAAATATTTAAATAACCCACGTGCAAAAATTTAATTGCAGTACAAGCTAAAACGTATCTTCTCTCTCTAGATGAGGAATTTAAGTAAAAACGTGTTTTGTGAATGAAATCTTTCTAAAACGTATAAAAATTTTTATTTCTTCAGCAAAATATCACGTTGCTGCAATGTATTTTTAAACATTTTCGTTGGACTGTGAACTAACATCATGGGAAAAAAACAAATGACGTCGAATTTTTTTGTAAATACTTTCGATCTAAGATTAAATTTTGTTGAAATTTCTTTTTTCTGGAGTTAATATTATTTTATCTTGATGAATAATTTAGGCCGTGGTTTCGTGATATTTAAGACCGCTTTTTGAAATCTGTGGGCGATAAAATTACGGCAAAACTTTTGAACTGTTTGTGAAAATTACAATGAAAAAAATGTTTTTTAACGCCTTAGGTACAAAGCAACCCAAAAAAGCATTTTAACATTTCGTATCCCACAACAAACAACTGAAGGTGAGATTCTGCACAATTTTATTTATAATTGTCAGAGTTACTCTTAGTAATGTACTTATGACATGAGCCCGCCCGGTTGCACAAAGCTCAGTTAAAGTTAACGGAGTCGTCAAACATTGTTTCCATCGTAACAACGATGTTGCTAAGTTACCGAAAGTTTATGAACTGTTAAACTTTAAGGAAGCTTTGTGCAACCGCATATTAACATACAAATCAACTAACTGTCATATTTGATGTAGAAACATGTAAAGAATTAATTTGTCATGGAATGTAATAGATAAACGATCTGTAGAGGTACATAAGATTATTATAAATGTAAAGGGTCTTTCATTAAGGACGCTCGATTTTAAAATGTAAATAAATCAAGTTGTGTGTGAGATTTCCACTCAATTTTTTTTTATTTGAAAGTATATTTTATGGCAATGAGTGTGGAATATAACGTCGTTCAAATGTCCACCGCGGCTTTGCTTGGTGGCACGTATTCGGGAGGTCCAATTTTTATTGACTGTCGCATAAATCTGGCTTAATTTGCTGGATGGCGTTTGTTATATTGACTTTGAGGGCGTCTATTGTTTGCGGTTTATTCGCAACGATTTGCGATTTAAGATAGCCCCAAAAGAAGAAGTCTAAAGGCGTTAAATCGCACGATCTCGGTGGCCAATTTACGTCACCGCCGCGCGAGATAACCATGCCCTTAAATCGCTCGTTCAAAATGTCCCTCGTGGCATGTGCTGTGTGGCACGAAGCGCCGTCCTGTTGGAACCACATGTTATCAGTATTCATATCATCCAGTTTAGGCCACAAGAAGTTGCTTATCATCGATCTGTAGCGCTCGCCGTTGACGGTTATGGCAATGCCAGTTTCGTTTTGGAAGAAGTACGGACCCATGATTCCGCCAGACCAAAATCCGCACCAAACAGTGACTTTCTCGGGATGCATTTGGTGCTGGTGTATCTGGTATGAATTGGTATCGCCCCAAATCCGACAATTTTGCTTGTTCGCATATCAAATAGTCGACTCGGCAGGACGGTTGTGGCGAGGATAAAAATCACGTATTGCGCGGAACGTTTCTCGAACGGAGCAGTAACTTTGATAATAAAAGTTGATGATTTGCAGACGTTGTTTAACGCTATAACCTTCCATGGTAATTTGCCATACACTACTAAACAATTGACAACAAATTTGACAAATATCACTTTAAAAACATGGCTGCTATATCCTGACAAATTTCGAGCGTCCCTGTTGAAAGACCCTTTATAAGAACATGAAACATTTAAATATCTATGCTACTTGTTTTTCATTGTAAAAAACAAAATGTAACTTTAAAAAAGTGATATGAGAGACTTAAAAAAAAATGCTGCTTTTCATTACTTTTATTTTTACGGAAATAAGTAATTTGATGCATATGACGAATTTTCGAATTGTGCTTGATATTAGCGTTTACTGAAATAATATTTATATTCCTTTGTTTCACGAACTTCAATAAATTGTGATAAAAATATCCACAAGTAACACATCAGTTGACGAAACAAGAATTATGATCTGATACATTCATCTGTTGTTCGTTACTGTAAGGCTAATTTTACAAAAAAAAAAAAAAAAAAGCTAGGGAAGTATTAACATTTTCAAATTACTTTCTTACATTTTATTTGTTATACCTACATTTTAAAATTTGTGGAAGTTTGCGAAATAACACCAAAACAGATAGTTTGTTTGTTACATATTTGTAAGAAAAGCATCGAATAAACATCGCGGAAACCACCACTGGTATCAGTTGCTATTTATTGATTGGTAACCGGAAGTGGTACACCGTTGTGAGCGTGCCAAGCGAGAGAAGTAAATATTTATGCTAATTAATATACTAATGCAAGTTCTTTCGTATAACAAATTTAACCTTACGCTTTATAAACTTATTTTGCTAAAAACAGCATACACAACACGGAGTTAGCACCAAATAAAATTCATCTGTTACGCATCGGGTGCTAATAGTTTCGAAGACAAGTTGAAATTGCTTGTGTAGTTCGTTGGTATTGTTCGTATTAATATTAAGTAACGCGTATATAAATAATGAATCGGGTCAAGTGAGGCCATCGCAATTTATAGCTGTTAAAAGTAGCAAAACAAGAAACACACGAGTAAGTAAGCGCATTGTAACATTATTAATAATCGTAGTGCGTAATTTATAATCTAATGTCAACAAACACTCGCGAAAAAATGAGGCCACTACACGAATCAAAACTTGTAATTTTTTTGGTGCTTGTACAGGGGGGTTCTAATTCAAAGTATTCGCACACGTAGGATATTTTGGTACCATACAGGGTGTTTCTTAAATATTGCGAAAAAATTCGGGAGGTAATTCCTTGTCGAAAATTAATGGGTTTTTTTTATACAAAAATGTTTCCTGAGACGTCTCCTTTCGGAGTTACACCCCGCTAAAGGAAAGCGGTTTATTTTATTTCTCAAAGTTGGATAAATGTAGAGTAATGATATTTGGTAGATGTTTTATGCATAATAAAAGGTTTCCCATAGTATTATTTTCAATCATCTCCCACCTTCACAGGGGGCTGAAAAGTGCGAACCCTGTTGTTTTTTTTTTATCAGAACTTTATGGTGGGTTAAAATTTTGCAATTAAAATATTTTTGTTTGAAAGCTTGCTTTATTTAGAAACTTTTTTTATTCTGTAGTTTTTCTCGTAAAACCTACAGTCTTTGAGTAAAAAATAAAATAAGTAAACATGAACCATCAAATATTCCGATGTGAAACGATTCATTTTGGTTGTTGCCATGGTTTGTTTATGTTCATATTGGGTAGAACTGACGGGCGTCTTAGCATTGTCGCCGCGTAAACGTCAAAATGAATTACACCCGTCTCTTCTACACAACCTGAACATAAACAAACCATGGCAACAATCAAAATGAATCGTTTTGTATTGGAATATTTGATAGTTAATGTTTACTTATTTTATTTTTTACTCAAAAACTGTAGGTTTTAGAGAAAACCTAAAGAATTAAAAAAAAATCTAAATAAAACGAGCTTTCAAACAAAAATTCTTTAATTGCAAAAGTTTAACCCACCAAAAAGTTCTGATAAAAAAAACAACAGGGGTCGCACTTTTCAGCCCCCTATGAAGGTGGAAGATGATTGAAAATATGATTATGGGAAATCTTTTAATAAGTATAAGACATCTACCAAATATCATTCTCCTACATTTATCCAAATTTGAGAAATAAAATAAAAACTTAATTTTATCGCTCCCCTTTAGGGGGTGTAACTCCGAAAGGAAACTTCTAAGGAAAAATTTTTATATAAAAGACCCCCCTTAATTTTTGATAAGGTATCACCTCCCGAATGTTTTCGCAATATTTAAGAAACACCCTGTATTTAGTTAAAATCTGATATTTGTTTTTGAGGCTACTATTTCGCGAAAAATTTACCTATAATCATATTTTTGTCATAGTAGTTTCGTTCTAGAGTCACAGACAAAAATAGAAATTTTAACGTTCAATAGGTAGATTTGATCAAAACTTCTTTAATAACACATATTTAACAAAAAGATACAAAAATTTCTGATTGTATGTTGTAAGGAGAATTTAAAAATAGCTTTCGATTTACCTATCGTCATGATCTTAACTTCTAAGGTGTAGAGCGATACTTAATTTTTATATGAAACATCATGACTTTATTAAAAAGGAAATGCTCGCAGCTCTCAGAAAATGTATATTTTTTTATACGAGTTACAAAAAGTAGTGGAAGATCATTATTTTTATAAAAATTTGGTTATCTATACCAGAGGTGGCCAAAGCGCGGGTCGCGAACTTCTACGGCATGGCTCGTGTGATTCACGAACCATTTTTGTCTCTGATTTCTTCAGCATAAATATTTAGTAGATGGTAAAAACATTTATTAAAATATTTTCTTAGTAGATTTAATATGTGTTAATAATCAATAAAGCTCTCTGCTAATTGCAGCTCGTGAATGCGACTCCCGCAACTCACTTTGGTCATCCCTGTATTATAACATGAATTCAAAAACATTCGAATAATTTTGTAATAAAACAATGGATTGTATAGTAATATGGTTTTTATTTAATGTATTTAGCTACTTGATTTATTTATTATTTAAAACCTTGCCACACTACGGCCATAAAACTATCACAGAAAAGTAGGCATATCTTCGTTTTTTATTTTCTAAGATACTATCTTTTAAGAGAAAGGTTTGGCCAACTGTAGTTTTCGTATATAAATTATAAGTGCACGTATTTTTTCAGAAGTGTTGTTCATCACAATAAATTGGAAGCAGTTTTCCAATTGTAATGAAAAAAATAATCCTTATATCTGTGTTCGTAATAGTTTTTAACCCCTATTCTCCGGAATTAAGAAATATTTATCAAAATGTTTTGAAATTCAATCAGTTGTTTAAAAATGGCCATAGATACATGAAAAATCACTTTTTATTAAATTACAGGACGCAGGTCCTGACTTAGGAGCTGTCGTTATATGACGACGCTAGGGGAATATGAGTACAAATAATAATAATCTTGGTATGTTTTATAATTTCAGATTTATTTGTGAAAGTATATTACAATGTAAATTAAATTTGAGACATATAAACTATAAACTTATAAACTATGATAAGGTTGAAAGCAAGGTATATATAGGATATTGGTCTAGCAAGTAAAGCACTGTAGATGAACATTTACCAAATTTACTCTCCATTATTTCATTTCCTCGATAAGTTTTTCCTTGGTAAGGATCAAAGGCGATTAGATAAGCAGATGGTGAATTTTGACACCAAACCTTGTATCCAAATCGTATTGGTTTATTTCTAATCGCTTGCTTACATCCGTGCCTACCGAAGTATTCCACCATTCCATCATGCGATATTGCTGAGGTGGGTGTATAATTTTCCATACATTTTTTTTGAATATATGAAATTAATGGTCGTAATTTGGAAAACTTATCGAGCTTGTCTAAGTTTAAATTTGATTGAAAATGAAGTGATTTCATGATATTATCAAATCTATCCCTCCGCTTAGATTCATATATCGCAATGTTGCGCAAATCACTACATGTACTCCAATACATTGCTTTTCCTGGCAATGGATTGTATCCAGAAACAATTTAAATGGCAAAAAATACTCCCAGTTCCTCTTTGGTTAATTTTATATCTGGCCAGTTTTTTGATAAGCAATATTCGGAACTGGCAGTAATAATTAATTCGATTAAAGTATCATCAAAAAACCGTTCAAAATATTGAACAGCAGTGACTTCATCAATATTTTCTTCTGCCATAAAATTAACTAGGTTGTATATGTATAGTTTTACCGCCACTGCTCCATATAATTTGATCTTTTTTTGATTTTTTGGTGATCTTTGGTATTTTGTTTAGGTTGGAAATAGTTGAAACTTCTTTTCTGGTCTGTTTTTTCTCTGCCGGTGCCATTAGTTGATTTCTGGATAAACAGTTTATATTCGTCCCTTCTTCTTCGTCTGTTAGCTTATTAACTGCAGGTGGTTCAATAAAAATATCTTGGTCACTATCATCATTTTCTAACAAATCCATCATTTCGGCTACACTCAAAAATCTTAGGACAAATAGGGTATGTTAGTACATGCATTCTCCTAGCGTCGTCATATGACGGCAATCAAATTTATAGCGAAATAACTCCCTTATAAATGTTATTATAAATAATTACATTTTATATAAAAAACACTTGACTATTATATATTCAAAATATGTAAACAAATAAAATATTTTTACCGTAATTATATTATTTAGTACTTACTTTTTTGACGACGTCATGGTTTTCGTGTTCTCTCGTAAATTGGTCACTTTTAACAATTAAATATGTTCGAAGTCTGCAACTTACTGCGATGCAATGGCTACATTTATGAAAACAATTGTTTACCTGAGTAATTAAACTTAAGCTGACAGGTTTAAAATCATCAGGTACACCGTTATTACAGGACAGGTAAACGTCGTCATTTGACGACGCTAGGAGAATAAGGGTTAACTTAGCCTGGCTAATAAGTTTGAATGACTTTCGAACATTATGAAAAGACTTGGGGGGGGCTTCAGAAGAATTCAGGGACCTCAGGGGTCTGCGTACCACACTTTGAGAAACACTGCAATAGGGAGTTAATATCAGATTTGAATTGATACCCCATACCATTAAATGTAAATTAAATGTTATTGAATTTCTTGATTTTTCGAAAGAAACCAAAATTTCCAAATTAATTTATAAACGGTTGAAATCGTAATTTTAGGACACTATTTTAATAAATTGATATTTTACGAATTTAAAAAATCTTGTAAACTGTTTGTGCGTAGGGTTGGCTTTTACCGAACTAAGAAATTGTTTTGTATTGACTCACAAGCTATTAAGTAGAGTTTAAATTGCATGTGCCTAAGAGCTTTACCTAGAGCAGCGGTTCCCAAACTTATTTTGTCGCGGAACCCTTACACGATTTTCAAAAACTGCTGTGTTCTAACCATAACTATATTTACGAACCCTTCCCCAATTTTAGTTAATACATATTTATTCGTTGATAAAACTTGATGCTTTATTATAGGGGTGTGATTTAAATGATGTAACAATAAGCAAAGCACCACCAACAAACATGCGGAACCCATAAACTATTTCGTAGAACCCCTTTAGGGAAACGCTGATTTAGAACCCCAACTATCCCTAATCCAGCTCTTTTTGTGATCCAAGATTAAAACTATTTACTCTTTAAAAAAATTTAACGCTAAAATTACATGTTTCAATGTTAATATTTAATGTTCGGGCATGAATATTTAAAAAAAAAAGCGCAAACCCTGCAAAGTAAGTAGGAGTAGTATTTTTAAAATTTCATCCAACATTAAAAAATTACTAACCGATTCATAGCTTAATATCCTGTTTTAGAACTTTTAAAAGTGTTAAGCAGTGATGAGCCTCTAAATAAAACGAGTTTTTGAAAATGTATTGTTAAAATGATATTCGTAAATATATAATATAAAATATATAAACGTAAACGATAAGCTCTATACTAGAAGTGATTTTTCAATTGCATATTAATTGCTAAAGCAGTTCAGTGATAAATTATTTTTATCTTTATAACCAACAGTTAAAACATAAAATTGTAGTAATTATTATATCAGCGACATTAGTATTTGTCTGTTTGAAATACTGAGCTATCTAAAGCGACTTATATTTCCGTTATGTGACGTTTTATTATCACTACTTACGCTGTTATCATTTTGAAATTATCGGATATTGTACGAAATAATAGTTTCAAACAGGTTTTTTATATTATTCGGTTACGCTTTGTGCAAAAATAATTGCTATCGTAACTAGAGCTTAAAACATTGCTCCAAATTACCTATGTACCATTAAAGTATGTAAGTAAGTTCTTTATAATAAATTACAATAATCCTGTAGGCTTTTTAACGATTTGTGTGTAAAAAGTAGAAGTATAACAAACAAAAAATATGTATGTACAGCAGGCTCTCGATTTACCTGAACGATGAAAACAAAATTCCAGATAACCGACATTCCATTGATAAACCAACATGTAAATGTCGACAAATCCTGCACTACTTCCGTAAGTCGAATGTTTTTTGTCCAAAGTACAAATTCAGTTGTTTTTAAAAATACTTTTTAGGAATTATAAAATTTAAAGCCATGTCTCGGAAATCGAGAATTAAGGTGTTATCATAATTTTTACTTTAATTATTTATTTTGTTGTTTTATTTAGAGCGTTTACGGAAAACAAAATAAAAGTTGTTTTTTTGAAAAACATGTTTAGAGACTGTTAAATAAAATTTTCTTGAAATAAACGAATGCCTATATTAACCTGATGATATTTAGAGTTTAGACCTACTTATTACACATTACTTTTTACTGATACAATTATACACTATTATTTTTATTTACTATTGTTTTATAACTAATATTTGAAAAAAAAACAGTTTCGACAATTTGTCTTGGATATTGTAAAAGCATGGTTACACGAGTTTTAAGCTTATCACACTCTACCTTATTTTGTTTAAATTTTCAATCGGTGTGAGTCATTCTTTAGACGTACTCTTCGTTTAAGTTGTTTTTTTAACAACGATATATCAGGAACAATGGTAATTACCTTGTTGTTACGTGTCTGCTTATTTTTGATAATGTTTGTTATCTTTGGACGTTATTTATCTATTGAAACAGTCGATGATGTTTTAGTACCGATCCTCTGTTTAACACATTCGAGTTGTTATCAGTGGCAATAAAGTATATCATACGAGTTAATTCCGTAAGAAAGTAACAAAGTATTCTTTACATTGGAAGTAACCAGCGATATTATTTAATTCAAGTTCGTCTCGGTATTTTAACAGAAAAATTAAATTTAGTTGTCATATTACCAACTCGCTGGTAATTTCATTAATGGGATGGAAATTGCCCAGTTTGTCTTTTAAATAGTATAAGAATCATTGCAGAAAGAGTTAGATCTCGTATTTTGCAAGCATAAATGATAAAAGTTAAAACAATAAAGACAAACAATGTTATTGAACAACCTTTTTATTGATTGCAGTAGGGTTAAAAACCTGAGAATGAAATGTATATAGAAATTAAGTTTCAATTTAAACTAAAGACAAAATATCTATAAACGTATCAGCTGATGAACCTGTAAACAAATGAGTTTAAATAAAAATAGAGCACAACGTCTTGACATTCGAATTAGAAAATAACTCGAGGTAACAAATCCAAAGTCCTTTTTAGACTATACTAATTTGTAACGATTTTTTCGTTTAGGAAAATAGCACAGAATTTTTGTATAAAAATTTCGTTCAAGAACTTAGCATGTAAAATATGAACCATTTACATGGTACTATTTTTTGATACGAAAACTAATTTATTTTGGTTACTTTTTAGTAACTTTTATTATATTTTGTTGGCAACTCGAGTAACCATCTCAAATGTTTATTTATATTTTGATGTTTATTTGTAGGTATATTGGTGCTTATTAGGGTGAACAGGTATCCGGTTTTCACCCGAGTCTCGGAATTTTAACATCGTTTCTTCGGGCTCCGGGTTTTATTATGATTTCTCCGGGTTTCGTAATAGTACCAAAAATTAGCTTAACCGAAAAAACAGTACCCATACAAAAAGAAGGAAAGATTCTGTATTAGACGTTTCGTATATTTTGGATTATCATCATTTTTTTTATTAGCGGCATATTGGACTTTTGCATAAAACGGCAGTATTAAAAATCCTTAATACAATAATGTATTAAACTACACAGCGTCATTCTAAAAATCTGCAAAAAATAAAAAAAATATTTACCCTATTATCGATTTCCCAAAAAAATCTTGATTAAAGTTGGTGCATGACCTAACCTGAAACTAATTTTAAGATGAAAAATATTCAGTAAAACTTCATGACACTAGATTTTTGCGATTTTAGGAATATTCGCAGCAGTAAACTGCCCTTATTTTAAGAGTAACAAAAAAAGTCCATTGCAAAACGATATTTTATATTAGTATTGTTTCTGAATTCTAAACAACGCTGTAGATCAAACGAAAAATATAGAAAAAATTCCAGACAACGCTTTTGTATTAAATTAACATTGCCTTGAAAAAAATACTCTTAAATGTAAAGAAACCAGTTCTAGTTTACGTGAAAAGTTAAAATAACTTAGTTCCACGACGTGATCCAAAAAATAATGCTATTGACCCGTTTCTCCGATTTTAATATTTAAAACACACATTTTCGGAGATTTAGTGACCACCTGACCACCTGACCACCTGACCACCTTGTTAGAACGAAAACGAAATGACGATTTTCTGTACCATTTCTACAAAACGCATGTATATGAGTGAAAATAAAATTACAACCTGCTTTAGGAACAAAACGGAATCTATTTTAACTGAACATGATTCTTTATACGCTTGTTTACGAAAAACAAAAATTCCTTTTTTTTTAAGAATTTTTTTTAAGTACCTTCTCATAAGAACTTTTTTTTTAGTTTACCGAATTCTTTGCTGGTTTTTTATAATATTTTACAGTGTGTCTTAACGTTTTTTAATAATCTTGATAATTACAGAATTCGGAATGATCTTAACTTTTATTTTACTGTGTATCTATTTTTGCACATAGGAATAATCAAATTCTCGTTCGATGTATCATAAGAAGGCATTTGTTTCGAAAATGGCGGCCTTATTACAAAAAAGTTGCAAGTCCAACCTAAATAGAATATTAAAAAAATGAATTATTATTAAGTAATAGGCCTCTTTTACTTATTAGATTTGCTAGGGGTAAAAACTGAAGTTCCTATTTTAACAAAAAAAAAAAAACGTTTACTTTTTGCATTTTTTAAGTAATACTATTAAAATCAGGGGTTTGAAGCGGAGCGCGGAGCTGGAGCGCGGAGCAGTGGAGCAATGGGTTTTTGCCCGGAGCGGGAGCGGAGCCCGGAGCAAAGAATTTTGATTGCTCCACTGCTCCACTTTACTATTATAAACTAAATTTTTTTATTTTTTATTAATTATTCTCATGGGTATAGTATTTAATAAAATTATAAGTAAACTAAATTTGATTTTTTCGAAGTAAAATTATTATAATGTAACTTTTCTGAATATTAATTTTCATTATTTTGTATTTGAATTTTGAAAAATTTTAAAGAACTTTTTTTTTCTTTTTTTTAACTTTTTTAACTGAAGATCAATAATTTTTTCATTTATTTAACTTCACTTGTTTCTTAGGGTCAAATATTGTAATTTTTGGTCCATTTCCACATATCTCATAAAATTTTAGCTTTGTTTTTAAAAACAAATTTTTAAATAAAAAACTTATTTTATTAATATTTGGAGCGCGGAGCGGAGCGGGAGCGGAGCGGTAGCGGAGCTGGAGCAGGCATCTTGATGCCGGAGCGGAGCTGGAGCGGAGCAACTAAAAAATTGGACTGCTCCAAACCCCTGATTTAAAGTAACATTTTTCTACGATATTTTGTTTACGTGATGTAATAGAAATAACATTAATACATTACGTTCAACGTATGCTGTTTGAATTACTACCTATTTAAAAACACAAACGTGCAATCGTTTTTTGAAAATATGGGGCCATTTTAAACACAACAGTGATCTATCATTACAATGTGAATTTAAAGCATATATGCATTAAATATGACAATATTTAACTCAAATTATAGTCTATAGTAGACATGTGGAACCTACGACATGTTTTTATCCGGCCCGCGAGAACTTTTCCAAATCTCATTGAATCCGGCTCGCCAGCCACCTAAGGCTGAATAGTGTTTTTAATGTGTTGTTTTTTATGATTTCTATATAATGCGGATATACTTATTTTTAAAATATTTTATAGCAGGGGTGACCAACTAGTTTGTTGTCGCGATCGACTTTTTATATAGAATGGTAGTCGCAAGCTACCCATCAAATTCTCGAATTTTCGAATCAGCTCCGAGGAAGAAGCGCTTGTACAATGGTCTTCTGTTTCGCGTTGGTCTTCGAGACCGTTAGACCTATTTTTAAAAACTTTGCACCGTTTTACTCGCAAAGGATGCGCGCATCAGAAATTTATTCCGCACACTCCCATGACCAACGCGACTGCAAAATTGACTATTTTTAAGCATCATTTTCGCGCGGTTGAGCTGTAAGGATATTAAAAACAAACAAAAAGTGCATCAATTTACACGTCGCCAGATACGGCTATCCTTTGGCTACACTTCAAGACCAAAAAGGAAAATGTCAGATAGAAAACAAAGAAGTAATTGAATTTTTTGTGATCCGAGGTGTTTATCGTTTTCCAACGAACTCCGAGAAAAAACTGCTTTTACAAGAATCTCGTTTTTCGCGTTTTTTTCCCGAACTATTGGACGGATTTTCGAAAACTGCAACATTTAACTGGTAAAGAATGCGCGCATCGGTAATTGAGATAGTTTTGATTTTATCTTAAAAGGTTTCATGGCAACTCAAGCGCAAAAATTTCCAATTTTAAGTAGCATTACGGCGTCCGTAAAGGATACTAAAAACATGCAGCTATCGTATTTTTGTTTAAAAAAAAAAATCTTTAGCAACTTTTGAAATTGTTGCAATGATTTACTGAAAATTGCTTCGCTTTCGAGCTGTTTTCCATCACTGTTTTATAGTAACGACTATATCAGTGAAGTAAAAAAATACAAATAAAGATGGGTTGCTTTTTGCATACTCTAATACGAGCCCTTAAAAAAGGTTTGGCCCGCGTATGTATATCAAATTCACTATCCGGCCCACGGTCTTCTCGAAGTTGCACATGCCTGGTTGCCTAGTATAGAGTTAAAACGTGTTTTTTTCTAAAGACAATCATAATAATTATAACGGAAATATTTTGTTGTCATTCTATATAACTGTTTTATTACTATTTTATAAGGCAAGGCAAGTACTATAAATAGAGGATTATTTTTTCTATTGTAAAATTATCTAAACTGCCTTCGCAAAAGCACAATGAAATAGTTTACGATAAACATTAAATGTATTGGAATTTGTGCGATAACCATTCCTTTATAGTACCCTAGAATAAATAAAAATAAGTCAGGCATTTCGTATTTATGTTATTCATATATCCGAGTCTATTGCAAGCCTCAAGGCCCTTTGTTATGTTGGTACAGATCTAAGCATTCAAGTTTAAGTTTAATAAAGTATTTAAGATAAAATACTTTGCGTCCATATTGAGCTGAGATACTATACAATAATAATTGTGTTTATTCAGCAAACGTAACTACTAAAGAAACTTGTAAATAAAACTGTAACAAGTATGTTTTGCAATGCTATAAATACTCTTGAAAAATATGTTTATTGTTGTGATTTATGTTATATAATAAACAAATAAACAGAATGTTATAAGTGTTCAGCATTTTTTAATAAAACGTTAGTTACGTTATTATCATAACTTATACAACTTTTATTTAGTTTATCATTTAACTACATTGTTTTACGATGAAACTATCGTAGGTTAGTTTAGTGCAGAAATGGCAAATACATAGCATGCTGAGATAATTTGTGAACATGCAAAACGGGAAAAGGAGAAAGTTCAAAAGTTAATTGCAAATTTAAAAAATTATAGGGCTCGCAATCTGTTAAGTTAATGGTTTTAGCAGTCAGCGTACCAACTTGATGTATGTACCTACGTTAAATAAAATGAATTAAAAACACGATTTTGCTACGATGAAAAAAGTTTGCAGCTTACCATCGCATGCCTGAGAATATCATGCAAATGTTTGCTTATTTTTACACCTAAAACTACAAAAACATAGTAACCCAGTTTGAAAAAATAAAATTGCATCTTATGGAAAATTTATCGAACACTAATTTTAAAAACTGCATAACCTGATTTGGAAAAATTTTGCAAAAACTTTTAATACAGTTCAATTTTTTTCAATAATATTTACTTAAATATTACGACTACACGACATATTTGAACGTATCGATAAAAAATCTGTTTCGACTTTAAACAATTTCGCTGTACAAGTTTTATTTTCAACATCAGTTTTGATGATAATTTTAATATAAATTGTAAGCTAGATACTAATATTTATTTAATTTATTGCATACTTATGTATTAATTTTTGTTTCAGATAATATGGGAAAATTTACGGGTAAAAAATGTCGGCTGCTATCGATGCTGTGGTTGACTTTAACCTTCTTCTTCGTAGAAATTATTGTAGGATACATTACAAATTCCATGGCATTAGTTGCGGATAGTTTTCATATGTTAAGTGATGTGGCGGCGTTAGTTATAGCATTTTTATCGGTTAAGGTGAGTGATTTATTTTGAGAAACCGTTTAATATTATGTTATGTTTTGGTGTTTGTTTTTACTACTGCATACAATTGCCATGTTATTCTTTACTCTGTGGTTATATTTTTGTTTGTTTGTGTGATTAAGTATTTTATTATCAATATAACTCGTGCGTAAAAGACATTTTTCTGGGCTTCGACTGCCAAGCAGGTGCTCTTCAGAGCGCTACGCTCATTTTAACATTCTTCGGATACAACATCCGGTCTTTGTGTGTGGACGCTTTTTAACAGATTTCTTGTTCTTTTTAATATGATTTATGTAACTGTGGTAGACAACAAAGCCTTTATATAGTAGAATTACTCAGTTTCTATTTCGTTTGCGTTGCTTAAATAATGACGTCACGCAGTGACCGTTCGCATCGTTCATCGGATCCCGCCATTAGTACTATTAGTAGTCGTATATCGCAATTACCAGCTGTGAATAATTTGAGGGCAACGTTTTTTAGTTTTTCATAAATTTATTTAATATATGCCTCATATGTATAATTAAAATAATACTGATAATTGATATTTAGAATTAGGTCATTCGCGTGTTTGATTGTTTGACTGGACACTTTTTACATTTTCGTTATCATGTTATTGGGTGACGACGATCCTAGAAGCTTATTTTTTTGCGAATGAATAAACAACAAATATATCATGAAAGTTTTATGTAATGTTTGTATGTAAATATTTTACTCGTATATTAACATTTTGCGTGCATTGCTCAACGATGTATTGAGAAATTGGTTGGTTCTGCTTGTGGAATATTGCATTTTGCATGTGATGCATTCAATCCTTTACAAGCCAAATTTTTTTCATTCAAAAGTAGAATTATTTTTAAACTACGTGTGAAACACGACGATTATCTGTTTCGTAACTTAAAATGTGAATATTTAAACTTTGCTCAAAATTTTCCTGTTTTTTTTTCATCGCAATATGTGCTAATTTGAATAGTATACAGTTAAAAAATACTGTATTATTTTAAAGTTTTGGCAGTTCATAATTTTATTTATGATTATACTTAATTACAAAATTCATGTATTTATCATTTGTGGTTCACTGACTTTCAGTGATCCAATATTGTTCCAGTTTAATTATCCATACATCATGCCAGTTTTTGCAGTTTGAATAAGCTAATAATAAATCGTAAAATCTAAAAATCTGAAATGTAATGCAAATTCTTAAACTATTACGTAATAGTTGGTAATCGTTTTTTATAAATTTTACCAACTTGTTGCTTGATATTAATAATTTTTTGTTAAGAAAACTTATTTCAACACAATATTAAATACCTCAAAACAAACAACATTTTATCATTCTGGCTACTACAACACTGCACGTATAGCCAATATTCTAATGATATTATGGTGGCTGATAATTTTTTTGATGAGTAAAATATTAAATGATTTGTCAAGCCCTAAATTTTTTGATAACATTAGAATTTAAACTTAAATATAAAGCGCAAACAAAAATTTTAAACTAGTTTCCAGATTTCTTCAGTGGACTGTGAAATTAAAAAAATTAACCATTGAAACTTCATGCTTTGCAACAATAAATACAAAAAAAAATTGATTTCTTGTTGTTTTAGAAGTGCCCGTGAGATTATGTAAGTCAATAAGGGCTACATTTTAAAAATATTTTTAAACACAGGGTGCTCCAAAAAAAGGGTGGAATATCAAAGTTATACTTTTTCTTATGAAACACCCTGTATATTTTTACATTTTTGGATTCCCCTTTAAATTTACTTTAAAAAATGTATAAGGTTATATGGGTCTAAAGTCGACCGTTTTCGTAAAAATTGCATTTTTATGAAAATGCAGTACTTTCAAAAATTTTTAACATTTAAAAACTTTGAGAAGTCTAAAGAATTTCGCTTGGAGATAAGATTGACAATAGATTATGTAACACTTTGCACCACTTACATTTTTAAAATATTATACAGGGCGTTTTTTACGATTGGTCACACTTGTGAAACTTATATACAGGGTGTCCCAGTTAACTTGAACAGCATGGGGATCTCGTAAACGGTAAGAGATACAGAGTTGGCTAAAGGGGTCAAAATGATCTATGATTCAAGAGCAACTATTCTATGAAAAAAAAACTTGAAAAAAATTTACAGTTTTTGGGCTATTCGTAAAAAACAAAAAAATGACGTTTTCGATTTTTGCTTATAACTTGCTTATTTAAAATCATACCCAAAATATTTTTCGACATTATTAGGACACTTTTTTGCGTAGAATTGAAATTAGTTAATAAATTTTACCTATCTTCATTTGTTTTTGTTATTTTAACATCAACTTTCTTATTTTAAATACGGGTCGTAGTTGGCTATGACACCATTAAAAAGAGATTTTTTTTCTCGTTTCATTGATGTATGGGTTGTTAGGTTTATTTTTAAAAATAAGCAAGTTATAGCAATATTATTGTATTTGTTAAGTTTAATCAAAGCCGCCATTGGAAAACAAAACAAAACATCACATAAATAAACTAGCTGAACTTAATTAAACACAAATAAACGTAAATAATTTAAGAATTTTTCAAATTACATAATAATTTATATTTATGTTTTTCCAATTACTGTCACTATTGAATCTAAATTATAACATGCGTTCAAAGTGTAGCTCACTCTCCATGTGCAATACAAATTTGAGATCTGCACATTGTAGGTAATAATGTTTTTCTAACGATATTTCTTTTTATTTGATAAACTTTTGTTAAACTATCCAATCTTAATTTTGTAATTGTGTTCAGCTGTCTTTTTATGATTAGCTGTTTTAAGAACATTTTATCAAGCAGAAAGTAATATGCATAAGAAATAATTGTTATCTACAAAGTGCAGATCTCAAATTTGCATTGCTCATGGAGAGTGGGCTGCACTTTGAACGCATGTTATAATTTAGATTCAATAGTAATAGTAATTGGAAAAACATAAATTATTATGTAATTTGAAAAATATCTTAAATTATTTAGGTTTATTTGTGTTTAATTAAGTACAGCTAGTTTATTTACGTGATGTTTTGTTTTGTTTTCCAATGGCCACTTTGATTAAACTTAACAAATACAATAATATTGCTATAACTTGCTTATTTTTAAAAATAAACCTAACAACCCATACATCAATGAAACGAGAAAAAAAATCTCTTTTTAATGGTGTCATAGCCAACTACGACCCGTATTTAAAATAAGAAAGTTGATGTTAAAATAACAAAAACAAATGAAGATAGGTAAAATTTATTAACTAATTTCAATTCTACGCAAAAAAGTGTCCTAATAGTGTCGAAAAATATTTTGGGTATGATTTTAAATAAGCAAGTTATAAGCAAAAATCGAAAACGTCATTTTTTTGTTTTTTACGAATAGCCCAAAAACTGTAAATTTTTTTCAAGTTTTTTTTTCATAGAATAGTTGCTCTTAAATCATAGATCATTTTGACCCATTTAACCAACTCTGTATCTCTTACCGTTTACGAGATCCCCATGCTGTTCAAGTTAACTGGGACACCCTGTATACCATTTATGTATGGTCAAAAAGACAAATAAATTATTATTATTATTATTGTTACTATTATTATTATTATTATTATACATTTTTTGAAGTAAATTTAAAGGGGAATCCAAAAATGTAAAAATATACAGGGTGTTGCATAAGAATAAGTATACCTTTGATATGCCACTCTTTTTTGGAAGCACCCTGTATGTTTGAAAATATTTTTAAAATGTAGCCCTTATCGACTTACATAATCTAACAGCGACAAAAATTTGAAAATATATATCGTTTGGCCATAAAACTCCATGGCGTCCGTCGTGACTCACCCTGTATATGTATACAGGGTGGTCCACTTTTTTGTAGCAGGATACAAAAACTTATTTTAAGGCGAATATTTCATATCAGCATGGGTCCATAAACGCTTCATTTTACAGGTATGTTCAGTGGATGATACAGGGTGTTGAAATTTCCAAAAAAATTATATAATTTTTAAAAGTTTCCCAACCAGTAGATATATGTAAACCAAATTTGGTATACAGCACCACCTTACAGGTCCCACATTCGGTAAAAATGTCAAGCCCCACAAGCAACCAGTGGTGGAGTTGTGGGTGTTCAGTTTCAATGAATCTTATAAAAAAACCTAGTACGGTCCCATTCAAAATCAACTTCGAAATTGGTTTTGGGTAGAGCATTTTATTAAACAAAAAGTGTCTCTTGACTTTTTTTCGCATCTACCACAGTTTGACGCGGAATCTTATTTATTTTACTATTCTCGCGAAAAATTTGCGCATAAGTTCGATTTAAAAATATCGCAAAAAATTTTATACCCTAATTACAATTATTGGGAACTCGAAAATATAACAAATACTTGTATTCCTTGTTACTTGGACAATTAAAACATTTTGAGCAGTTACTCTGCAACTTGCAATTTTCTTCATTTCGCATTTTTATTTAAAATATGAAACAACCAACCATATAAAAGTTAATCTGTGCAAAAGATAATCATGTAAATGTAATAATTACTATGATAGTAGTAGTACTATTATATGGTACTTATTCTGGTTAATCTTTACAATGCTGTTTATTTTGTTGTTGTCGTTTGTGTATATTTTTAACGACAGAGCTAGCTAAATAAAAAAGTAACACTTTGTTGCAGTAATATTGAAAGTAGTCATTTTCATTTATTTTCCTTGTTTACTCTCTTACTTAACTTTTTTTGTTTTAGATGTCACCAAAGAAATGGTCCAAAAATACATTTGGTTGGGCCAGGGCGGAAGTCTTAGGAGCTCTAGTTAATGCTGTCTTCCTTGTAGCCCTTTGCTTTTCGATAACAGTTGAAGCTGGCAAAAGATTTATCGAAAGCGAAGTGATTCACAATCCTCAGTTGTTAATCATCGTAGGTGCACTAGGTTTACTCGTTAACATCATTGGTTTATTTTTATTCCACGGTACGTTATTGATAAACTTTTTTTTTCAAGGTTGCGCTATAAAAAGTGTTTTAGGTTACGGAAGTTCTCATGGACATTCCCATGGACAATTATCTCGAAGCCGTAATCGTCTTACTCAACTGGCTGTGACCGATGATAATGAAAATGACGCAACTTATCCTAGTCCACCACCTAACATAAGTGAAAAGAACTCTCACAATCACGGGCATTCCGCTGCACAAATGAACATGCAGGGCGTGTTCTTACATGTGCTTTCAGACGCTCTGGGTTCAGTTATTGTAATTATATCTGCCACTATATTTTGGCTCACAGATTGGGAATATAAGAATTACATCGACCCTGCACTTAGTATAGTACTAGTTTTGCTTATTTTACATTCTGTTTGGCCTCTCCTAAGGGATTCTGCACTAATTTTACTTCAGACAGTACCCACACATATACAAGTAGACGCTATACAACGACGCTTGTTAGCCAAAGTTGACGGTGTCTTGGCTGTGCATGAATTTCACGTTTGGCAACTTGCTGGTGATAGAATCATCGCATCAGCTCACATAAGGTACTACACTTCATTTAATTCCATTTAGCAAGTAATTCTACCATAAGGGGCAGTTACACTGTATCAATTATCGTTAAACACATTTGATACATGGACACCAACATGCATCAAAATTAACTAAACAACGAAAACTAATAAAAGTGTCCTATACTAGAGCGTTATGAAACAAATGACAATATACTTTTGGCATTTAAACCAGGGCTGCGGAGTCGGGAAAAAATGTCGACTCCGACTCCTGATAATTTTATTAGTTCGACTCTGACTCCGAAAAAATTAAATACCAAGACATTTTATGGTGTGTAATATAAGGAAAAAATAAATAAATACAGGGTGTCACACAAAAAACTCCGCAAGCTGTAACTCCGTTGTTTGTGGTCCGATTTTGATGAACAAATTAGTAAATGAAATGGCTCCTCAAATACTATAAACTTGATTGGATTTTAATTTTTTTCAAGTTCAACTTTAACCCCTTGACTGGTCTCTACGAACTGAGTTCGGGCGTTCTTTTCGCGCTAATACCGAGGCTCTACGATTTAACTTTGGGCATTTTTACCGCTTTTGCACCGTTGACCCTGCTCTACGAACTGGGTTCGAGCGGTTTTATCGCGTTTGTGCCGTGCTGTACGATTTGTGGCCTTGTACACGCGAAGCGGATAACTTTAGTTGATCGCGCGTTAGAGCCGGTTTTATGTACGCGACAGTATCAAGGCGGTGTAGGCAGATTTTTTTTTAACGTGCATTCTGTGTTGAAGCTATAAGTTGGAAAAAGACAGAAATTAGGTTGGCGTTTGTCACCGACGCCAAAAGTCTTCTTTTTCTTGACCCAAAAATCTTATGCAGGTAGATTTGGGTAAGTTGGGTTGGCGCGGTTTTTGCGTGTAATTTTTGTAACAAAAAATTTAATTTTTTTGATGAGCTGATAGAGAACAGTCTAATTGTTAAATTTTTCAACTCACAGCTTAATTACAGAAGGAACATAAAAAAAGGTTAGCCTCTGCCGCCGCGACATTGTCGAATCTATAAACCCAGGAATTTAATGTAACGTTCAAGGGGTTAATGTCAAACGATAGTCAATTTTTTTTTCAAATGGTACCATCTTTTTTTTTACTAATTCTGGTAGACATTTTTTTTTCTGAATTCAATGATGTAATAATAAGTTGATTTTAGTGCCAAACTAATAAGAAATAAAAAATAAAAGTTTAACAAAAATAAGTTAGGTTTCACAAAATTTTCAAGGGTGCCGTGCAAAACTAAATTTTTTCAACAGAAAAATAGAAAATTAGACCAACAAAAATACCACACTGACGTTTAAATGACATTTGTTGATTAAGATTTTTTTGTTTTCCACGGCACGCTTGAAAATTTTGTGAGACCTATTTTATTTCTGTTAAACTTTAATTTTTTATTTCTTATTAGTTTTGCACTAAAATCAACTTATTATTACATCATTGAATTTAGAAAAAAAATGTCTACCAGAATTAGTAAAAAAAATAGATGGTACCATTTGAAAAAAAAAATTGACTATCGTTTGACATTGAAGTTGAACTTGAAAAAAATTGAAATCCAATTCAGTTTATAGTGTTTGAGGAGCCATTTCATTTACTTTTTTGTTCACCAAAATCGGACCACAAACAACGGAGTTACAGCTTGCGGCGTTTTTTGTGTGACACCCTGTATAAAAAAATTATTTAAAATTTGAACTTAAATTTTGCGGCAAAGGACCACCTCGCAATTTTTTGTTGTAGTCGGGAGTCAATACATTTTTTCCGACTCCGACAGAAATTCCTCCTAAACTCCGACTCCACAGCCCTGATTTAAACCATGGTTTTTTATTTAAAGTAAAAAAGATATAATAAAGACAGTTAATATAAGCTTTATCTTAATAAATAAGACATCATTCAAACTTTTTTTATTTATCATAGATTACTTCAGTTTGAAATTAATTTGCTTACTTTATTTTTTCTTATTTTACAATACCAAATTGTCTTTTGTTTCATTGCATTCCCGTTTTATAAGAAAATTTCATGGTTTTTTTGTTTAGAATGGAGTATCAATTCAAAGAAATAATTGCAAACTCTGTTCTTTATTGAAAAATCTAAATTGTTATAATTTATCTAAGTACATAATGTGTAAAAAAAGAACTGAAAATCACCATTTTATAATGCCTAAAAATATCTACAAGTTTTTTTGCATCTTTTGGCTATATAATGCAATATAAATATTTCGTATTTAAAAGTTTGGCTAACTTTAATTCTTCAACAATAAGCCAAGTAAAAAATAGTCAACTTTCGTTAAATTTCAATGATCTGACCATTCTGAAAATTTGTCCATCCTGTATATTATTTCTGTAACAACCACTAAGTATCTAGAATCCATCTAAAAAATGAAACCAGTTGCTGATAATCTAAGAAATTTGTGTGACCAATATGACACACAGATTTGACATTGATTGTATTAATCATAATTCATATTCGTCAAAGCATTTTTATTTTCTATATAACCATTTTTATTTAATAAAATAGTGCTTATTCTCCGACACAATTTGTTGTGCATTTAATAGACAGCATTTTTGATAAGCTCTGGGTGACTTGTCACCTAAGAATCAGATATTTTTTAGAATATTTGTACAATGCTGTCACTCATGCTGAATCATTTGTTATCAAAGAAATTAACTATGAACTATGATCGACATTGTTACAGGTGTCGGAATCTTTCGGAATATATGAGAATTGCTGAAAAAGTAAAAGAATTTTTCCACAACGAAGGTATTCACTCGACTACAATCCAGCCAGAGTTCGTAGAATATCGACAGATGCCGGGCAGTATAGAAGATGGTGAACAGACAGAAAATTGTGTGTTAAGTTGTCCTGAATCATCAGCCAACGATACTTGCGTGTTAAATACATGCTGTGGCCCTTCAAAACAGGTAAGCTTTGCATTACCTAATGAACATTTGTTATAAATGTTGTTAATAAGTAAATAAATTGTTTAGCTGATTTACGTCATAGCGATGGTCCCTAAAGGACTGGTGAAACTTTGTGCTGTTTGCGAAACATGTGTATATTGGCTTACATAAAAAAAATTCAAAGAAGCACATTTGCTTTGCTAATCATGAAAAATTTGCTCCCATGTTGGATACCAAAAACTATATGAATTTACAGATTTAAAAATCTGGGTGATGGTTTGCATATTATGGTTTAACTAACAATGTTTAGATATAAACTGTTAAATGCTAACTTGGTTGAATTTCATGGGTAATTATATTTATAATCCTTTTTCATGAAACCTTTATACAGGGTGAGTCATTAGTGGCGGATCGGTTGATTGTGGCTAAACACTTTGAGATAGAAAGTTGATTCAAACGGTATTTCATACAGTTTTTTCTTCCGAACATGATAAAAATATTTTGAAATATACAGGGTGAGTCACCTCTCTGGAACCAATAGCAACTTTTATATTTCAAATACAACACCCCATTTTTTATTTAATATTCTTGACCGCCTTCATTTTAGCTTTACATCGATATAAAATAGTATAGGTTTTTATGCGGCCCTGTCACTAAAAAAAAATTATTTTCAAAATTTTTCAAGGTTTTAAGTCTTTGTTAGAAAATTCTTCTGAAGTCATTTTTCGAAGCACAAAGTTGTAATTTGGTAAAGACATGCAGAAAACATTGCTCTATTAGCTCGATACGAAAAAGTTTGAATCACGCATACAGGGTGTTCATAAATAGGTGGCAACTTTCCTGATTTTCAAAAGCTCGTAATTCAATTTTTTCAAATGCAAGCCCCTGTATTTTCTTATGTCATCGAATTCGTCTTTAATAGAGCTTCATTTTTTGTTAAGTATGTCCTATACCCAAAACTCATACTTTTCGAGATATTCAACATTTTTTCTTCTAATCATTATTAAAGCAAATAGGATGCCGTGGAAATCGAAAAAGCTGACTGTTCACTTCACTAACGTCAATAACTTGTCATTTATTTCTTGAATTATAGCATTTCCACAATTAATTTCACTATACAAGAGCAAATTGATATGGTTTATTGCTTGAGAGAAGGCGAAAGAAATCCTTTGCTGGCGGCAAGGATTTACGCACATTTTGATTAATATGCACTTATAGGCTAACTAGTTTATTCAATTTCATATAGCAATGATTTTTTTATATTCTATTATTTTATTTACAGAATTTATTTAATTATTTAATGTTTTTTTTGTGATTTCAACAAATAATTTGTCTTTCATTTTCCATTTTTCTTCGCGCTTCCTTTAAGGTTTAGAAAGACTAGTAAAGTTCATAACAACAATAAAATTGATTTGGTTGCCAATTTATTTATTGCTTATAAGTGAATCCACAAGACTAAGTATCTACCTACTATTAGTAAGTAAATACACGAAACGGTGAATAAATCATGTCAATTTGCTCTTGTGAAGTGAAATTAATTGTGGAAATGCTATAATTCAAGAAATAAATGACAAGGTTAGTGAAGTGAACAGCCAGCTTTTTCGATTTCCACGGCATCCTATTTGCTTTAATAATGATTAGAAGAAAAAATGTCGAATATCTCGAAAAGTATGAGTTTTGGGTATAGGACATACTTTACAAAAAATGAAGCTCTCTTAAAGACGAATTCGATGACATAAGAAAATACAGGGGTTTGCATTTGAAAAAATTGAATTACGAGCTTTTGAAAATCAGGAAAGTTGCCACCTATTTATGAATGCGTGATTCAAACTTTTTTGTATCGAGCTAATAGAGCAATTTTTTCTACATGTCCTTACCAAATGATAACTCTGTGCTTCGAAAAATGACTTCAAAAGAGTTTTTTAAACAAAGACTTAAAACCTTGAAAAATTTTGAAATTTTTTTTTTTAGTGACAAGGCCACATAAAAACCTGTACTATTTTACGTCGATGTAAAGCTAAAATGAAGGCGGTCAAGAATATTAAATAAAAAATGGGGTGTTGTATTTGAAATATAAAAGTTGCTATTGGTTCCAGAGAGGTGACTCACCCTGTATATTTCAAAATATTTTTATCGTGTTCGGAAGAAAAAACTGTATGGAATACCGTTTGAATCAACTTTGTATCTCAAACAGTTTAGCCACAATCGACCGATCCGCCACTAATGACACCCTGTATTTTATAAGCCTCAACTCGAATTACATCAATACATCATCAAATTATTATGCTTGTAGAATGTAGATGACCATGTAAATATTAAAGAGTACATTAAGCTTATAAAAACAAAAATTTGGGCTGATTTTACAAAAGATTTTTTTTATTGAAAATACTTTTTAATAAAGCAAGTTCAGTAGTATCTTGCAATACCGACTTTTGGCCTACCCTGTATATATTAAGGGTAAGCAACGTAAATAAATATTTTGCCCTCATAAAACTGTTTGATAGATCTATTGCTATCGCGCACTTAATATTTAACAATAATAATAAATTACTTTTCTGCTATATGCATTAGCAAGTAAAAAGAGACCTTAGTTTACATAACACCGGTGTTCTTGTCTCTATTCGCTGTTATTGTGAAGTATTACTGTACATTAGATATTGATATTAGATATTTGATTTAAATGTATTTTTTTCAAATTTAAGCATTCTGAAGCAAGATATTTGAGTTTCTAATTAATAAATAAAATACCTTGCAATTAGACGATGACTACTAATTACTTTTCACTACTTGCTGTCATTAAATGTTTTTTTCAGCCTACTAAGATCAATCTAAAGTTTGCTTTTTACCTAAAAAAAAGATTAAATTATCCCCATATTGTGCTTGATGTGGGGTGCCATGTAAAAAACATGAAAATAGAAAATACATTTAAAAATTAGAATATCTCAAAATTGGCCATATGTATCTAAAATCTAATTAATAATTCTAATAATAAAACAGACTTTAGTTGCAATCATTGATTAAACAGTTGTAGATATTTTTGTATAGCATTAAATAGCAACATTAGATTATTTCAACATTGTTTCAATAATTTTATGATCAATGACAAGGTAGCATTTTTAAATGGATTCTATAGTTGGCTCTGATACTGTCAAAAAGCTTTTGTTTTCACTGGTAGCAAAACTAGCAAAAGTATATGACAACATATTTATTTTGATAGTTTATAAAAACAAATTAAAAGTAATAAAAACACGTTTACAAACTTATGTGACATTTAAAAAATACATTATGATTTTAAGTAAATTATTAGTGAAATAAAAGGTAATAAAATACAACTTTGAAAAAGAAAAAAAATAAGCTAGCAGAGTCAACTATAGATTTCATTTAACAAATGCAAACTTGTCATTTATATCAGAATTTGAGCAAGTTTGAAACAACTGAATGTTGCCAAAGTTAAAGTAATTGCAGCTTTCTCTTTAAAAAGTTATATTCATCAAAAACTGTAATTTATAACTTTGAAAATCTATTAATTGCAGTTTCTCGTCCATATTTGGTGCACCTCGAATTTAAAAAAAAAGCATCGCTGAGTAGCTGTTCAAAATAAGATAATTTTGTCTAATTTGATTAATTGACTTTATATCTCATCTCGTTTATGAGATCATAGTGGTGGCCCACTCAATATATATATATAATGATAAATAAGTTTGTTTCTAAAAAAATTTTAATTTAATATTGATACCACCTTTTTGTGTTTTGGTTGTTTTTTGTTTCTGTTGATTAGTTTTAATTTTTTAAAGTTATTCATTTATTCTAAGTTTGTGTGGTTATCTGTAAAAACTTATAAGCAGAACAATTCATCCTATACAATCATAATAAAACAATAAAACCCGATTGGATAATAAACAAATTTTTGTTAAGTAAATAGTTGACATTCGATGTTTGGTGTTGTCGTACAAATTAAATTATGGTTTAGAGTTTAGAGTGACAGCATATTTCAAAAATGTTTATTTAACAAACCTACAATTAAAACATTTAAACTAATTAAGTTATAATACTAAACTAACTAAAAAACTTGAGTAAAACAGTACATCAATGATAAAATGCTAAGTATACAGGGTGTCACACAAAAAACGCCGCAAGCTGTAACTCCGTTATTTGTGGTCCGATTTTGGTAAACAAAAAACTAAATGAAATAGCTCCTCAAATACTATAATCTGAATTGGATTTCAATTTTTTTCAAGTTCAACTTAAATGTGAAACGATAGTCAATTTTTTTTCCAAATGGCACCAACTATTTTTTTTTTTTTTACTTATTCTGGTAGAAATTGTTTTCCTGAATGCAATGATGTAATAATAAGTTAATTTTAATGCTAAACTAATAAGAAATCAAAAATAAAAGTTTAACCAAAATAGGTTAAAAATTTTCGTGAAAAACAAAAAAATCTTAATCAACAAATGTCATTTAAATACCACACTGACGTTTAAATGACATTTGTTGATTAAGATTTTTTTTGTTTTCCACAGCACGCTTGAAAATTTTATGACCTATTTCTGTTAAACTTTTATTTTTTATTTCTTATTAGTTTAGCACTAAAATTTACTTATGATTACATCATTGCATTCAGAAAAAAAATGTCTACCAGATTTAGTAAAAAAAATTGATGGTGCCATTTAGAAAACAAAAATTGACTATCGTTTGACATTTAAGTTGAACTTGAAAAAAATTGAAATCCAATTCAGTTTATGGTATTTGAGGAGTCATTTCATTTAGTTTTTTGTTCATCAAAATCAGACCACAAACAACGAAGTTACAGCTTGCGGCGTTTTTTGTGTGACCCCCTGTATGTAATACAACTCAAAAAGGTTATAATGTTGCAGGACTGCATATGGTTCTAGTAAATGTGTATAAAAATTTAAAACTTTGTTTGAACCAGCTGATTTTAGTTTTGCCTTGCTTAAAATTTGCTTATTTATTGGTTCTTTTCTGCTTTCTACTGTGCCTTTTATATTTATTTAATTTGTTAAAGATATAAAACCATCTGTGATACGATGAGTGCACTTAAATTTTAATAAATACATTAATAATATTGCGTTAAACATATATGTATTATATGATGCACTACACTGCTGTAAATTGGAACTGCTTCTCTAAAAAAAAAGTTTTAAATGCTTTTAACATTATAGAATATGCTTTTACTGCTATTTTCTGTTAGGAGGTGGTTTACAGTAGTAATTTTGTTAAGGGCATCGATGGTTGGTGATGGGTTTTAGCTTTGGGAAATGGCTACGGTTTTTACTACACTGTCGATGTTAACAGGGTCGTGACACACCATCACCAGCGGACACACCTTATTTATGCAGACAACGCACCAGCAATGCCAGTTTGCATAATCGCCTTCAAGAAATGAATGAAATGGAAAGCGGTGCACTGTTGGACAAAAACAATTCTTTGAGACAAGCCGACTGCGCTTGTAATCCGCGTCCTCCTCCATATGGACAGGAAGCAAGTGTTTGACAATGGACGCTATAAATTTCTTATATTTATAAGACTTTATTTCAATTAGACTTTAACGTGCGAGTGTGTTTTAAACATGTGTTGAAATCGTGAATTGTTTTAAAATTTACAATTCAATTGTAGTTTACAAATTTTTAAAATATGAACTTATACATTTTATTTTATCTAGTCCATTAGTAATTTTTTTTAATCGAAGAGTGAAGTATGTTTTATATTTTTGATCTCAAGTGCTTATGTCGAACTTTTGTAAATTTTAAATATATTCACTTAAACCTCGTTACAAACAAGTTTTTCTTGTTGTTTTTTAAAACTTAATATTTTACTATTTGATATAAGCAGTTGAAGTTAGAATGTAAATATTGTTGTAATCTCAAATCATTATAACTACTGCAGATACTTGTTAAATGGTTAATTATAATAAATTATCTAAGTATCGGTATTATAAATTTTTTTTCAGTAACAAACTTATTCAGAACGTGTCCTTTAGTGCAGTGGTTCTTAACCCTTTAGTAGTCGCGGCCCCCTAAATATCCTTAAATATTTTCGCGATCCCCTAGTTTGTAGTAACAAAAATATTACGATTTATTTAAGAAGATATCTCTCCGATGGTTCAAGTAAAATAAGGAACAAAAAATATATTTTTTTAAGATTTCAATAATTTAAAAAGTAAAAATGTTTTACAAATTCTTCGCAGCCTCCCTTAAAATCTTTCACGGCCTGCCAGGGAGCCGCGGCCCCCCGGTTAAGAATCGCTGCTTTAGTGAGCCAGTGAATCCCAACTGGTAAGTAACGAGGGGCTTTCAAGGGTGTCGTTGTCAGTGAAACATTTAGGATACACAAAGTGCCAATGTTATTAAAAAGCAAAATAATATGTTATGAATACATTTCCAGAGTAGTGTTTTTGAATAGTTAAGTGTATAAAAGATACTGAAACTAAAATGGATTTTTATAAGAGGTAGTTGATAACAGTTGGGAACGTTGAGAATCCCTCTTATGAACTCTTATTGTAATTCGTTAATATCATATAATGCAAAAAACTATGTATGTTTGAAAATTTCTTGTGTTTCTTATGGTAAAAGAATGATACTGATTTGTATAACAATTTTCAAAGATAATCTAGAACTTAAAAATTGAAGTAAGAGTGAATATTAGCAAAAAAATATTGCCATCATATTGCTGACATAAACTAAAAAATAATGTAGCGCAAAATGTTCAGTTACTATGACGTATAAAAATATGTTATAAACTTGGTAAAACAGACACTTATGATTTAAAGCCCGCCATTCACGATCCAACGCCGCTGTACAACTGTGTTGGACACGACGAAATTGAAGTGTTTTTGATCTTGTATGGGCACGATTCAACAAGATTGGACGGCAGACAAACAAGACTGTCTGCTGCAGTATAACTATGTTGGATTCCATCACATTTTAATAGTGTATGTGCTTGGCCAATTCGATTGGACACAATTGATGTATTAACTTCTAGTAAGAATATACAGGGTGGTCCACATTTTAGTAGCAGGTTTTTAACAGTCGATAGAAAAACTTATTTTAAATTATATTATATTATATCAAAAATGCTTCATTTAAAGATACAAGGTGTTGAAATTTTCGAATAAATATCGATAATGTTTAACCGTTTCCCAACCAGTAGATATATTTAATCCATATTTGGTATACAGCACCACCTTACAGGTTACCACATTCGGTGAGAATGTCAAACCCCAGAAGCAACCAGTGGTGGAGTTGTGGGGGTTCAGTTTCAATAAATTTTATAAAAAACTAGTAGGACCCTGTTTAAAATCAAACTTAAACATGTTTTTGGGTAGAACATTTTATTCTGAACAAAAAGTGTCTCGACTTTTCTACGTATATGCCACCGTTTGGCGCAAAATTTGATTTTATTTTACCATTTTCGCGAAAAATTTGCTCCTGTTCGATTTAAAAACATTGCGAAAAGCAGAAAATTGCAACTTGCAGAGTAAACTTCTTTCTTCATAATTAGCAGGTTCTGTTATTATAAACTGCAAAAATCGGTAATTACTTCTTTATTTCGAATATTAGCGATACTTTTGATCGAATTTATGAGCAATTTTTCGCGAAAATGGTAAAATAAATCAAATTTCGCGCCAAACGGTGGCAAATACGAAAAAAGTCAGGAGACACTTTTTGTTAAGAATAAAATGCTCTACCCAAAAACAAGTTCGAGTTTAATTTTAAACAGGGCCGTACTAGTTTTTTATAAAATTTATTGAAACTGAACCCCCACAACTCCGCCACTGGTTGCATGTGGGACTTGAAATTTCCACCGATATTTTTTCGAAAATTTCAACACCCTGTATCTTTAAAATGAAGCGTTTTTGGTCCCATGTTGATATTGAATATTCGCTTTCAAATAAGTTTTTCTACCGACTGTTGTAAGTTCTGCTACCAAAAGGTGGACCACCCTGTAGATTAAAACTGGTTTTTAAAGTCATAATTTTAGTTTGTAGTTATTACATCGTGCTGTATAAAGCACAAAAGTGTCTTTGGAAAATGAAATCAAAACAATGTCATGACAAAGATTTAAGAAAAAGGGTGATGGATATTTAAGTAAAAAAATTTAAGGAATTACATTATACAGTTGCAGTCCTTCTAATTTATTAATGTGGGAATATGTACTTCTTTTCATTAGCCATTTTTTTCACCACCATCTTCGTTTGTTGTAATATTTACTTTAATTTTCTGTCGTTATACAAACAGCTAGAGCTGCTAAAACGATTTTTTCGTCCGACTTTGTCAGCGCGAATGCAAATTTCATACTGCAAGTTTGTAACGTGTATGGCCTGATACGACATCCAACAGAATCGTACAGCAGTCGCATACAACACAATCGTACAGCGGCGTTGAATAGTGAGTGGCGGGCTTAAGGTAAGTAATTTTATTTTATTTTAAGAACATTTATTTAAATAAAATAATTTGCTAAATTGCCTTTAAATGAAGTCAATTTTGGTTTATGTTTTATCTACAGAAATTAGTAATAACTTTCTTGTGCAATTTAGTTAAACTTATTAAAAGCTTTAAAACGGAGCATCTTTTATGGTTGGATTAAATAAACCGCAGCCCCAGTGCCTAATGATATTTTATTATAAAATCGATGTGCTAAGTACCAGGGCTATGGGGTCGGAATTCAGAAGAAATTTCTGGTCAGTGGGGTCGTCAGTAAAAATGTACCTACTTCGAGTCAAAGTTTAAATTTTATAGAAATAAAATATTGCTTGGTGGCCATTAACTTATTAACTCATTTAAGTTTGAATTTTGAATAATTTGTGTATATATTTTTTTTGTCTTTTAATGTGTCAGGGTCGGAGACAAAGCTACTAAAATTATTAGAAGTCGGAGTTAAATGTTTTTTTACCGACTCCGCAGCTTTAGTAAGTACTATGCCTAATTTAATAAGTATGCAGTTTTCAACTGTTTGACAAATCGTCTTGGGCATATAAATGCAGGGCTCTTTTTCTAAAAAAAAAGTAAGTATCAAAAAAATCTTTTTATTTCCAAAACCATAAAATAACATTTTTAAAACTTAAAATATGCTAAAACAAATTTTCGACAAAAAAGGTGGGTATAAGAAGTATACCCGCGTACCCCTAGAAAAAAAACCCTATGTAAATGTAATATTCATATTATATACAGGAATAGAGGGTGTTTAAAATTCGAGTGTAAGCATGGGGATCTCGCTTATTATAATAGCTAGAGTATAGGTTTCAATTTGGCAAAGCTGCTAAATTTGTTGCTCGTTAATAATCCGAAGAAATATTGGAAATATCTTAAACTGTATCCGAGAAAATTGGGAAAAACCAGAAAGTACGATTTTTGAAACTAGTTTGAAGCATAAAATATTTCAAATGTGTAAAAACTTTGTCCAAGCAACTTTTTAAACCGAATCGGATGGTGATCACAAATCCGTCAAAACGAGCACATTTATGACTTTCTGTTAACCTCATCGGTTTGTTTTCATTAAAAAAAGCTTTAACCTGACCCTCATTCATTTGGTCAGTAATAGAGGGTCAGGTTGGTAAAAGTTTTTTTAAAAATAAGGTATAAAAATAAAGCTAATAGGTTTGTTTTCATTAAAAACAATCATCAATCATTTTATTATTTGCTTAGTCAAAAAAAAACTCGTTTTGCCGGGTTTTTATAAAATGGCTGGGCATTTTATAAAATTCCGGATTTCACATTATGGCTACGACATACCGGGTGTAAATGAAGTGTGGTACAACCCCTTTTTTACTTTGGTTTTGATTTTAGATAAATAAATTTATAGGCATTGATGTGTGCAAAAAAAAAGAATATTTGAGCACATGCATACAATTATTTCACTTCCGGTTTCGCCGGAAATTGACCTCAACTTTGTTATTTTAAATGGAACACCCTGTATATTTTTACATTTTTGGAAAGAGGAAGCGATTTTGGATACAACTGCACTATTTTGGTTAATTTTTATAACTTCAAATAATTTTTGAACCAAAATTTAATTTTTTGTTAAGTGATCTGTGACCTGCATAAATTGAATTTTATTATCTCAACAATTGTCCCAAAAACGTTTTTGTAAATTTTAATTGACATTAATGTTACTTTAATCGGCTTTGAAGGTTGCGGAATCGGTTTTTTGACAAGAAGTCAATTTATTTCAATTGGAACTATGGTGGTACAAGCGGTTATTTAAACGGGGCATCTTCTAACGAATCCATCGATACCAATAAATTGTATTTTTATTAAGAGTCTGCTTCAAAAATTATTGTAAAGATTTATTAATAGATCCTGTTAATCGCAGTGCACTGTGCATAATATTCGTTTCTGTTTCTTCAGATATAATAAAATGATCTCTTTCATTATTATTGGCGGGTTGATTGCGAAATTTCTATTCAATACTGTTAAAATAATTTACAACAGGATGATGACGATCAGGGTACCACCTTTTAGTATACAAAACGCACGCTGCCTTAGCATTTTTTCTGCATTCACCAAACATTAATAGCATATCCACTTGTTCTGTTCGTGTGTAAAAGTAACGTTCCATTTTGCAACACCAATATTTTGAAGAATTAATTTTAAATTAATAATAAGTTTTAATTTAATAACTGTGTAATAATTTTTCCACCACCGCACCGGCACCGCAATGACATACAAACACGTAAACAAGCATTTGTTTGTTTCCACAGCAATCTTCCGTAGCACCTTTGTTTTTGTTTTGAATGATTTGCTTTGTTGCAGTTATGCACAGTTTACTGCGATTAACAGGATCGCTTAATAAATCTTTACAATAATTTGAACTTTTTGAAGCAGACTCTTAATAAAAATACAAGTTATTGGTATCGATGGATTCATTCGAAAATGCTTCATTTAAATTATCGCTTGTACCTCCATAGTTCCTTTTAAAAAAACTGATTCTGCAACCTTCAAAGCCGATTAAAGTAACATTAATGTCAATTGTTGAGATAATAAAATTCAATTTATGCAGGTCACGGATCACTTAACAAAAAATTAAATTTTGGTTCAAAAATTATTTGAGGTTGTAAAAATTAACCAAAATAGTGCAGTTGTATCCAAAATCGCTCCCTCTTTCCAAAAATGTAAAAATATACAGGGTTCCATTTAAAATAACCAAGTTGAGATCATTTCCGGCGAAACCGGAAGTGAAACAATTGTGTGCATGTGCTCAAAAACCCGGTTTTTGTAAATATCATACGCCTAAAATTTCATTTATGTAAAGTCAAAACTAAAGAAAAAAGGGTTTGTACCACATTTTAGTTACACCCGGTATACAGGGTGTCACACAAAAAACGCCGCAAGCTGTAACTCCGTTGTTTGTGGTCCGATTTTGGTGAACAGAAAAGTAAATGAAATGGCTCCTCAAACTATAAACTGAATTGGATTTCAATTTTTTTCAAGTTCAACTTAAATGTCAAACAATAGTCAATTTTTTTTCCAAATGGGACCATCTATTTTCAGTGTGGTATTTAAATGACATTTGTTGATTAAGATTTTTTCGTTTTCCACGGCACGCTTGAAAATTTTGTGAAACCTAACCTATTTTAGTTAAACTTTTATTTTTTATTTCTCATTAGTTTAGCATTGTGTATGTTCTGTGGTTTAGCACTAAAATTAATTTATGATTACATCATTGAATTCAGAAAAAAAATGTCTACCAGATTTAGTAAAAAAATAGATGGTGCCATTTGGAAAAAAATTGACTATCGTTTGACATTGAAGTTGAACTTGAAAAAAAATGAAATCCAATTCAGTTTATAGTATTTGAGGAGCCATTTCATTAACTTTTTTGTTCACCAAAATCGGACCACAAACAACGGAGTTACAGCTTGCGACGTTTTTTGTGTGACACCCTGTATACTTCATTTTTCACTTTCCCATGTATTATAATGACAAAGATATTGGAAACTATTAATCACAGAACATACTATTAATTTGGCATTTCAACGTGACAGTTGTGTTATTAAGAAAATTAAAGTGACAAATTTGCTTGAAAACATGGCCACAAATATGTCAAATTTGAAAGAAAAGTGATTTTTAACAGCAAAAATCGATAACGAAAAATTAGCTTGGAGAATTAAAATATATTTGACGAGGTGTAACACATGAAATGTACTGAAGCACAACCATTAAAATTTTTATCATTTGTTAAGGAGCATACTCCTATTTTCGTTGCAGATTAAATGGGATCATTCGCAGGTCAAATATGTCGATTAGTAACCCAAATGCTGCTGACGATATTTTGCATTTTCGCAGAAATGGGTATGGGTTATGTTACAAATTCTACAGCATTAATTGCTGATAGTTTTCATATGATAAGTAACTTGGCAGCGTTAGTAGTAGCATTTTTATCAGTTAAAGTAAGTAAGTAATATGTAAAGGAGGGCGCATCACTAAATTCAAGCTCCCCGTCTTGCTTATTATAAGAAATATAAGTTTGGTTAAATCAAATAAGAAGCTGTATACAGGGTGTGTATAAATTGGCGGAAGCGCTACACGTGACGATGTTCTTCGTAAAATTCTAAATCGAAAATCTTGATACAAAAATGTTGTACCATTCTTCCTATGGCCTTAGAAACCATTTAAAAAAAAAATTGGCAACATTGCATGCATTGATTTACGTTTGGACATTTTTTTATCAGCAATTTTTACTTAGGTACTTACAATTTTTGTTCGAACTGAAAGCCTTCAGTTCGTAAACATAGCTGCAAACTTTTGGGTATCGTAAAACACAAACTAGAAATAATTACGAGAAAAACAGAGATGGCAGCTAATGACAATGTTGCCATATGTATTATTTTCATTCAAATCAGTGATTTACATATTTTCAACACCAATTTTTGAAAGGAAGAACACAATATCTAGGAAAAAATACTGTTCGAAATTTATTTTTATTCCAAATTGCAGCTTTTTCATTTGCAAGTATTAAATAATAACGCTTATTAAAGGACTAAATGTCAAAACTTTGAGGATCTCTTGCAGACACAGGAAGCATGGTACAACATTTTCATATCAAGATTTTCGACTTGGAATTTTACGAAGAACATCGCCACGTGTAGCGCTTTCGCCAATTTTTACACACCCTGTATAATAAAGCTCACTTTTGTAGAGATATTCAGATGTTTTGTAAATACATGGTTCACTTAAGGGCCGGATTAACCAATAAACAAAAGAGACAAATGTCTAGGACCCGTAATTCAGAGGGGCCCGATTCGACTCCAAAAAAACTCTAATTAATAATAATTCGCAAACACCCTCTATAATGGGGCCCGAAGACAAAATTTTGTTAACTCGATAAAGGCTAAAAATGCAAATGCGTTTTTTTTTTGTTTTATCGAATCTTTTCTAGTTTTTAAAATATAAATCTGAATTTTTGTGTGTTATGGTTTATGGTTATTTGATATACTGTGTTAATAAGTAATATTCCATTACAGTGCGGCCTATGTACAGGGTGGGCAAATGTCGATGTTTTAATAGGGAATCTCGGTAACTATGAGAGGTATCGAAAAACGGACCGCGCATCCTTGATCTCTTTCTTCGAGAAACAGTTAATGGTGAAAACTAACTTTTTTGGTTGGATTAAATAAACCGCAGCCCCAGTGCCTAATGATATTTTATTATAAAATCGATGTGCTAAGTACCAGGGCTATGGGGTCGGAATTCAGAAGAAATTTCTGGTCAGTGGGGTCGTCAGTAAAAATGTACCTACTTCGAGTCAAAGTTTAAATTTTATAGAAATAAAATATTGCTTGGTGGCCATTAACTTATTAACTCATTTAAGTTTGAATTTTGAATAATTTGTGTATATATTTTTTTTGTCTTTTAATGTGTCAGGGTCGGAGACAAAGCTACTAAAATTATTAGAAGTCGGAGTTAAATGTTTTTTTACCGACTCCGCAGCTTTAGTAAGTACTATGCCTAATTTAATAAGTATGCAGTTTTCAACTGTTTGACAAATCGTCTTGGGCATATAAATGCAGGGCTCTTTTTCTAAAAAAAAAGTAAGTATCAAAAAAATCTTTTTATTTCCAAAACCATAAAATAACATTTTTAAAACTTAAAATATGCTAAAACAAATTTTCGACAAAAAAGGTGGGTATAAGAAGTATACCCGCGTACCCCTAGAAAAAAAACCCTATGTAAATGTAATATTCATATTATATACAGGAATAGAGGGTGTTTAAAATTCGAGTGTAAGCATGGGGATCTCGCTTATTATAATAGCTAGAGTATAGGTTTCAATTTGGCAAAGCTGCTAAATTTGTTGCTCGTTAATAATCCGAAGAAATATTGGAAATATCTTAAACTGTATCCGAGAAAATTGGGAAAAACCAGAAAGTACGATTTTTGAAACTAGTTTGAAGCATAAAATATTTCAAATGTGTAAAAACTTTGTCCAAGCAACTTTTTAAACCGAATCGGATGGTGATCACAAATCCGTCAAAACGAGCACATTTATGACTTTCTGTTAACCTCATCGGTTTGTTTTCATTAAAAAAAGCTTTAACCTGACCCTCATTCATTTGGTCAGTAATAGAGGGTCAGGTTGGTAAAAGTTTTTTTAAAAATAAGGTATAAAAATAAAGCTAATAGGTTTGTTTTCATTAAAAACAATCATCAATCATTTTATTATTTGCTTAGTCAAAAAAAAACTCGTTTTGCCGGGTTTTTATAAAATGGCTGGGCATTTTATAAAATTCCGGATTTCACATTATGGCTACGACATACCGGGTGTAAATGAAGTGTGGTACAACCCCTTTTTTACTTTGGTTTTGATTTTAGATAAATAAATTTATAGGCATTGATGTGTGCAAAAAAAAAGAATATTTGAGCACATGCATACAATTATTTCACTTCCGGTTTCGCCGGAAATTGACCTCAACTTTGTTATTTTAAATGGAACACCCTGTATATTTTTACATTTTTGGAAAGAGGAAGCGATTTTGGATACAACTGCACTATTTTGGTTAATTTTTATAACTTCAAATAATTTTTGAACCAAAATTTAATTTTTTGTTAAGTGATCTGTGACCTGCATAAATTGAATTTTATTATCTCAACAATTGTCCCAAAAACGTTTTTGTAAATTTTAATTGACATTAATGTTACTTTAATCGGCTTTGAAGGTTGCGGAATCGGTTTTTTGACAAGAAGTCAATTTATTTCAATTGGAACTATGGTGGTACAAGCGGTTATTTAAACGGGGCATCTTCTAACGAATCCATCGATACCAATAAATTGTATTTTTATTAAGAGTCTGCTTCAAAAATTATTGTAAAGATTTATTAATAGATCCTGTTAATCGCAGTGCACTGTGCATAATATTCGTTTCTGTTTCTTCAGATATAATAAAATGATCTCTTTCATTATTATTGGCGGGTTGATTGCGAAATTTCTATTCAATACTGTTAAAATAATTTACAACAGGATGATGACGATCAGGGTACCACCTTTTAGTATACAAAACGCACGCTGCCTTAGCATTTTTTCTGCATTCACCAAACATTAATAGCATATCCACTTGTTCTGTTCGTGTGTAAAAGTAACGTTCCATTTTGCAACACCAATATTTTGAAGAATTAATTTTAAATTAATAATAAGTTTTAATTTAATAACTGTGTAATAATTTTTCCACCACCGCACCGGCACCGCAATGACATACAAACACGTAAACAAGCATTTGTTTGTTTCCACAGCAATCTTCCGTAGCACCTTTGTTTTTGTTTTGAATGATTTGCTTTGTTGCAGTTATGCACAGTTTACTGCGATTAACAGGATCGCTTAATAAATCTTTACAATAATTTGAACTTTTTGAAGCAGACTCTTAATAAAAATACAAGTTATTGGTATCGATGGATTCATTCGAAAATGCTTCATTTAAATTATCGCTTGTACCTCCATAGTTCCTTTTAAAAAAACTGATTCTGCAACCTTCAAAGCCGATTAAAGTAACATTAATGTCAATTGTTGAGATAATAAAATTCAATTTATGCAGGTCACGGATCACTTAACAAAAAATTAAATTTTGGTTCAAAAATTATTTGAGGTTGTAAAAATTAACCAAAATAGTGCAGTTGTATCCAAAATCGCTCCCTCTTTCCAAAAATGTAAAAATATACAGGGTTCCATTTAAAATAACCAAGTTGAGATCATTTCCGGCGAAACCGGAAGTGAAACAATTGTGTGCATGTGCTCAAAAACCCGGTTTTTGTAAATATCATACGCCTAAAATTTCATTTATGTAAAGTCAAAACTAAAGAAAAAAGGGTTTGTACCACATTTTAGTTACACCCGGTATACAGGGTGTCACACAAAAAACGCCGCAAGCTGTAACTCCGTTGTTTGTGGTCCGATTTTGGTGAACAGAAAAGTAAATGAAATGGCTCCTCAAACTATAAACTGAATTGGATTTCAATTTTTTTCAAGTTCAACTTAAATGTCAAACAATAGTCAATTTTTTTTCCAAATGGGACCATCTATTTTCAGTGTGGTATTTAAATGACATTTGTTGATTAAGATTTTTTCGTTTTCCACGGCACGCTTGAAAATTTTGTGAAACCTAACCTATTTTAGTTAAACTTTTATTTTTTATTTCTCATTAGTTTAGCATTGTGTATGTTCTGTGGTTTAGCACTAAAATTAATTTATGATTACATCATTGAATTCAGAAAAAAAATGTCTACCAGATTTAGTAAAAAAATAGATGGTGCCATTTGGAAAAAAATTGACTATCGTTTGACATTGAAGTTGAACTTGAAAAAAAATGAAATCCAATTCAGTTTATAGTATTTGAGGAGCCATTTCATTAACTTTTTTGTTCACCAAAATCGGACCACAAACAACGGAGTTACAGCTTGCGACGTTTTTTGTGTGACACCCTGTATACTTCATTTTTCACTTTCCCATGTATTATAATGACAAAGATATTGGAAACTATTAATCACAGAACATACTATTAATTTGGCATTTCAACGTGACAGTTGTGTTATTAAGAAAATTAAAGTGACAAATTTGCTTGAAAACATGGCCACAAATATGTCAAATTTGAAAGAAAAGTGATTTTTAACAGCAAAAATCGATAACGAAAAATTAGCTTGGAGAATTAAAATATATTTGACGAGGTGTAACACATGAAATGTACTGAAGCACAACCATTAAAATTTTTATCATTTGTTAAGGAGCATACTCCTATTTTCGTTGCAGATTAAATGGGATCATTCGCAGGTCAAATATGTCGATTAGTAACCCAAATGCTGCTGACGATATTTTGCATTTTCGCAGAAATGGGTATGGGTTATGTTACAAATTCTACAGCATTAATTGCTGATAGTTTTCATATGATAAGTAACTTGGCAGCGTTAGTAGTAGCATTTTTATCAGTTAAAGTAAGTAAGTAATATGTAAAGGAGGGCGCATCACTAAATTCAAGCTCCCCGTCTTGCTTATTATAAGAAATATAAGTTTGGTTAAATCAAATAAGAAGCTGTATACAGGGTGTGTATAAATTGGCGGAAGCGCTACACGTGACGATGTTCTTCGTAAAATTCTAAATCGAAAATCTTGATACAAAAATGTTGTACCATTCTTCCTATGGCCTTAGAAACCATTTAAAAAAAAAATTGGCAACATTGCATGCATTGATTTACGTTTGGACATTTTTTTATCAGCAATTTTTACTTAGGTACTTACAATTTTTGTTCGAACTGAAAGCCTTCAGTTCGTAAACATAGCTGCAAACTTTTGGGTATCGTAAAACACAAACTAGAAATAATTACGAGAAAAACAGAGATGGCAGCTAATGACAATGTTGCCATATGTATTATTTTCATTCAAATCAGTGATTTACATATTTTCAACACCAATTTTTGAAAGGAAGAACACAATATCTAGGAAAAAATACTGTTCGAAATTTATTTTTATTCCAAATTGCAGCTTTTTCATTTGCAAGTATTAAATAATAACGCTTATTAAAGGACTAAATGTCAAAACTTTGAGGATCTCTTGCAGACACAGGAAGCATGGTACAACATTTTCATATCAAGATTTTCGACTTGGAATTTTACGAAGAACATCGCCACGTGTAGCGCTTTCGCCAATTTTTACACACCCTGTATAATAAAGCTCACTTTTGTAGAGATATTCAGATGTTTTGTAAATACATGGTTCACTTAAGGGCCGGATTAACCAATAAACAAAAGAGACAAATGTCTAGGACCCGTAATTCAGAGGGGCCCGATTCGACTCCAAAAAAACTCTAATTAATAATAATTCGCAAACACCCTCTATAATGGGGCCCGAAGACAAAATTTTGTTAACTCGATAAAGGCTAAAAATGCAAATGCGTTTTTTTTTTGTTTTATCGAATCTTTTCTAGTTTTTAAAATATAAATCTGAATTTTTGTGTGTTATGGTTTATGGTTATTTGATATACTGTGTTAATAAGTAATATTCCATTACAGTGCGGCCTATGTACAGGGTGGGCAAATGTCGATGTTTTAATAGGGAATCTCGGTAACTATGAGAGGTATCGAAAAACGGACCGCGCATCCTTGATCTCTTTCTTCGAGAAACAGTTAATGGTGAAAACTAAAATTGGTTATCGTCTTTTGTTTTCGAGTTATCGCCGATAACTCGATTTTTCAACTTTTCGTTTTATGACCACCATCAACTTAATTTTTTCAAATACGGCGAAAAAACTTTAATCTCATAGTAAGATAGCATTTTGTCTTCTGATTTAAGTGATATATGACACTTAATATCTAAAATGATATTTTACCACAAAAAGTAGAGAAAAATTTATTTTGTTCTGTTTAAAACTGTCTCATGGCATTCTTTTTAATTTTCAACAGTTTATTCGATACTTCATTAAAATCAGTTACAATATCATATTTGTAACACCTTTTATTTTCCATAATTGACGAAAATTATTTTAACAATACTCCGCAATACATGAAGGTATAGCGAATAAATAAATTAATTAAAAATGTACTACAAGAACATAGTGAAAATAAAAATTGCGAACAGAAGCACAAATATCAAAGAATTTCTAGCTGGTTGCAAATTATACAATTAATCAAAGTGACAGTTTTAACAGAACAACAACAAAAAACTTTTTATTTTTTTATTTAATTTAACAATTAGACCAAATGAGTTCCTCAAGTTTTTGTGGTAAAATATCATTTTAGATATTAAGTGTCATATATAATTAAAATTAGAAGACAAAATGCTATCCAACTATGAGATTTAAATTTTTTCGCCGTATTTAAAAAAATGAAGTTGATGATGGTTCTGAAGAGACGAAACGTTGTTGGAAATTTTATGTTATCTCAAAATATAAAGCGTAAGAAGTTGCCGTGGAGGAATGCTTCTAGATTGTCGATATCTTAAAAAATGTAGGAAATAGGACAAAAAACTAAAATCAATTTTTTCAGTTTTTCTTGAATAACTTTTGAACTAAGACAGCTAAGAAAATTTTCTTTGCAGGTATATGATGAGCATCTAATTTCGCTACTTTGCCCTAATTTAACCGACTTTGCAGCTCTTACGATAAGCGAGATCCTCATGCATTTAATCGAATTTGGGACACCCTGTATATAAGCAAGGGATATTCATTATAAAATAGCCGTGGACTGTTGTTAATTAAACGGTTAACGGAATATAATATTTCGCAGTATTTAGCACGACTGTCAAACCAATTTATTTATTTTTTGTTTATTTGTAAGAGGTTTATTTTGATATCGGTTTTATTCTAGATGTCATCAAAACCATGGTCCAAAAATACGTTCGGTTGGGCCCGAGCAGAAGTTTTAGGAGCTCTAATAAATGCTATTTTCCTCATAGCTATTTGTTTTTCATTAGCTGTTGAAGCCTGCGAACGATTTTTTGTTAATGAAGATATTGAAAATCCCGAGTTATTACTTGCTGTAGGTGGATTAGGTTTATGTATAAACGCTATTGGCATATTATTGTTTTGTAGTATGTTCTCAAAATGCTGTTAGTAATATATATTAAAAAATGTATTTTAGGTTATGGAAGGGCTCATGGGCAGTCGTGCCCATCGGAAATCGGTAATAATTCTACAACCGCTGATAATGAAAACGACGCAAGTAGTAATTCTTGTTCACCACCTATTAATAAGAAATGTTTTTATAAAAACTCTACACAAATGAATATGAGAGGAGTGTTATTACATTTATATTCAGATGCACTTACTTCACTAACAGTAATTATATCTGCGACTGTGTACTGGCTTACAGACTGGACATATAAAAATTATATCGATCCTTCACTTACTTTAGTGGTGGTCGCGTTTATTTTATTTTCTGTTTGGCCTCTCTTGAGGGATTCTGCACTAATTGTACTCCAGACAGTGCCCACACACATACAAGTAGATGCTATACAACGACGCTTGTTAGCTGAAGTTGACGGTGTCTTGGCTGTGCATGAGCTTCACATTTGGCAACTTACTGGTCATAGAATCATTGTCTCGGCTCATATAAGGTATCATATTTTATTTATAATGCTTTTACTAAAGCGCACATATACGATATACACACCGAACAAGACAATATTTCGTGGGCATCTTTGCAGTTCGTCGACTGTGTTAATATAGGAACTCTAAAACCTGAAGGTGCCAAAAATCGGCTGCACAAGGCCCTTCCTAGAACTAACTAAGTAAATTATTTTCAAATACTCGCTTTAACAATTTATAATCTATACCACATTATCACAGCGAAAATCTTGAATAATATTATATAGGTACCTTCGTCTTTACCCTCTACCGTTTGTTTCTTTTTAGGTTGTGGCTATTTGCACCTACAGTAGGTACGAATAATTGGCTATTTGCATTTACTGTATAGGTACATACCGGTTGGAACTGAGTTCTGGTATACCCTTTTTTTCTTTAGTTTTAATTTTAGATAAATAAACGTTTAGACATATGATATGTGTAAATAACCAGAATATTTAAACAAATGTACACTAATATCTCACTTCAGGTTTCGCCGGAAATTACCCTAACTTTGTTATTTCAAATAGAACACCCTATATACAGGATGTTTCTTAAATACTGAGAAAAAATTGTGGAGGCAATTTCTTATCGAAAATTAAGGGGGGCTTTTATATAATGTTTTTCCTTAGACGTCCTTTCTGAGTTACACCCCCCTAAAGGGGAGCGGTAAAATTAGGTTTTTATTTAATTTCTCAAATTTGGACTTGTGTAGGAGAATGACATTTGGTAGATGTTTTATACTTATTAAAATGTTCCCCATAGTAATATTTTCAATTATGTCCCACCATTACAAGGGGCTTAAAAGTGCGACCACTGTTAGTCTTTTAATCGGAACGTTTTAAAGGGGTTAACCATTTTAAAATTTAAAAAAATTCTTTAAAAACTTTGTTTATTTAGAAACTTTTTTTATTCTTTAAAGTTTCTTGCAAAACCTACAGTTTTTGAGTAAAAAATAAAATAAGTGAACATAAACTATTAAATATTTTAAAATAAAACGATTCATTTTGGTGGTTACCATGGTTTGTTTATGTTCATATTGAACAGAATTGACGGGTGTTTTCATGCTATCATCAAACGATGTGGAATTATACGGTTGGGATATTTTTTTTTATAAAGACACCTGGCTGCTAATGAATTACCGTTTACAAGACTAAACGAAATACATATCGCACATCTTAACATTTGTGTAATTCATTTTAAAGAACAAGAGTTTACAACATGAAAACACCCGTCAATTCTACTCAATAATTTTTTATAATAGTTTAAGTCTTTGAGGCAGCCTTTCCATACAAATAAGTATATGTTATTGGTCAGAAATACTCTATTTAAATAATCGCGTATACCACTACCATTGCATTCAAAAAATTGACTTTCAGTCAAAAAACCGATTCTGCAACCTTCAAAGCCGATTAAAGTAACCTAAATGTTAATTAAATTGTACAAAAAATGTTTTAGGATGCTAGTTGACGTAATAAAATTCAATTTATGCAGGCCACGGCAAATAAATATTTGTCCAAAAATTATTTGAGGTTATTAAAATTAATCAAAATAGTGCAGTTATATTCAAAATTGCGTCCTCTATCCAAAAATGTAAATATATAGGGTGTTACATTTGAAATAACAAAGTCAGGATCATTTCCGGCGAACCGGGAAGAGAAATAGTAGTGTACATTTGTTCAAATATTCCGGTTGTTTACACATATCATATGTATAAAAGTTTATTTATGTAAACTTAAAACTAAATACAAAAAAGTACCAGAACTCAGTACCCGGTATATTCCTTTACAGTAGGTGCAAATAGCCAATTATTCGTACCTACTGTAGGTGCAAATATGTATGTGGCTTTTTTGTGTGCTTCCCGCCCTATTTTTTTATCTTTTGTTAGTTCTCTAACCTTACTCCACTTGATCCCTCTGACTGTGGCAGCTTCTTTCACCTCCTCATTCCAAGTTTTCCTGGTTTTCCTTTTCGATTTTTTATTTTCGTTCGGGCTTCATATGCTTTTCTGGGCATACTATCTTCTCCTATTCCGTATACATGATATAGCCATCTATTCAGTGCCGCCACGTGGGTAAGAGGCGCCTTTGTACAAAGTTATATTTCAGCACCCCTTAATGTAGAATTTGCAAGTCAAAATGAAAATAATTTCAACAATTTAAAAAAAAATAATTATTATATAAATAAAGGTAAAATACCAAGTGTGATTCATCAATGAATTCAGGAAAAAAAATCCATTTGGTTATGTAAACAGCAAAAATTGCGCCCATAAGAAAAAATAAAGTTGGTTATCATAATACGATAACGAATCGACCTAGGAAAAATTGGTGATCCCCATCCGATTCGGCTTAAAAAGTTACTTGGGCAATGTTTTTACACATTTGAAATATTCTATAATCCATAGGAGTTATAGACGATTTTCAAAGATTGTGAATTTCTAATTTTTTCAAATTTTCTTGGATACCGTTTAGAATAAGTTTATCCAATTTCTTTTCGGATTATTGATGATCACCGAATTTAGCAACTTTCCCAAATTTGAACATATTATCCTCCAACAATTATAATAAGCGAGATACCCATGCTTAACCCTCTACTGCATATTGTTCCCAATCGGGAACACAAACATTAAAAATATCTAGACATGTTTCAATGCTATATACGTTCGCTGTAAGCACGGGGTTCCCTTTTGGGAACAACATTAAAGTAAGCAGCGAGAGCGCTTCTTTCTGGTTGGCGCCTTTTTTCCGAAATCATATTAAATTTGTTTCGCTTGCATGTGAGGTTATAGTTGTGAAATACTAGTTTGTTTTTATGGTTTTATTATTAACTAAAGGTATGATTATTATAATAAAAATGCAAATTAGGTACATATACCAATGTAATGCATGTTTAAATATTAAAAACATTATATTTTCATAAATTAATGCAAAAATTATTGAATTATTGTTTGTTCCCCTTCGGGAACATTATGCACTGACTGAATAAATTTATGATTTGTGAGCAAGGAAAGTCTAGAGTGAAATGCCATAAGTGCAAAGTTCACTTAGGTTGTAATTTAAAAAAATTGTTTTATGGATTTCAGGGCTTCGAACCGGAACTGAACCGAAAACCGAAGAACGGAAAAAACCGTTATTTTTGTCGGAACGAAAACCGGAACTGAACCGAAAAAAAATATCGGTTTATTATGGTTCGGTACATGTTCAACAAACTCGCGCGTTTTGTTCATATATGTTTCGTTTAATAAATTATATTATCATCATATGTTACATACTTCTATTTCCAATTATTATACCTTATTATACAAAATAAAAACATTTAAAAAATTTAAAAAGTAATCACTCGGAGCTGAACCGAAAGCCGAAACGGAAAAAATTACGGTTCGAAGCTCTGATGGATTTCCATAAACAATAATTGCATAATTATTAACTTTGTCTGTAAACTTTTCGTTTTCATGTTTTTTTTATTACATTTTTTTGTTTTGTATATGCATAATGTTCCCTTTTGGGAACAAAAAATAAAATTTCGAAAAAATGACATTTTGAAAAAAAAAAGTGCAAAACTGTATTATTTTGTATTCTTAGGAGCAACAATATTAAATTTTAATTTTTTAAAAGCAATTTTTCAAATTTTTATTAATTCATGCAATAGAGGGTTAAATTCGAATTTCAAACACCCTGTATATCCTTCCAGCTTTAGCCACCACGAAATTCTTAACTAAATCTTCCATCTGGTGTACCATGAAACTTTCTTAAAAAATTAAAGCATACTGAATAAGTCTCAGAAAGGGTCCAATTTGTCTAATTTGAACTTCTTTGTAGCTCTTACCGTTTACGAGATCCCAATAGTGGCCCTTCGATGTGGACCACCCTGTATATAATTTAAAACATCGTGAGGAGACAAAATATTGCAGTCTTTAATTTCTCATACAGTCATACCGTCAATATTCCGTTCGGTCGAATTTTTATTGCCCTTCAGTTTTATGTGTAGGTATAGTGTTCAGGGTGGGCAAATTTCGATGTTTTAATAGGGAATCTCGGTAACTATAAGAGATCTCTTTTTTCGAGAAAAAGTTAATGGCGAAAACTAAAATTGGTTATCGTCTTTTGTTTTCGAGTTATCGCCGATAACTCGATTTTTCGACTTTTCGTTTATGAAAATAAACAAAAATAATTTTGACGTTCTACAGGCACTTTTTTGATAAGAATGCAGTGGCGTAGACAATTTTTCAAAAAAAAAATAGAAATTTGAGTTGTGACATAAAGTTGTTTTTTTTTAAATGGAACTCATACTTGGCTATGACTTATTTAAATTCCTTATTTTTTTGTCTGTGAAAACAAAAACAAAACAAAGTGTAAAACCTTTTAAAACTCATTTGGTACAAGTTACGAAGGTTTTGTAAAAAATTATTAATATGCTACAGAGTGCGGAATATGTCTGAATACATGGAGGTTGCTGAAAGGGTTAAGGAATTCTTCCACGACGAAGGCATTCACTCGACTACAATACAGCCGGAGTTTGTTGAGCATCGCAGGCAGGGCGTTAAAGGAGAAAGCGCATCTAATACCTGCGTGTTAGTTTGCCCTGAAGCACCTGAAACTTCTACGTGTTTATTGAACACGTGTTGTGGACCCTTGGAAGAGGTATTCTACCATAATTTTATTAATGCTATTTTATTTTTAACGTACAAATAAAATGTCTAGTGAATTACACCACCGCGACTCTCGGGAGTGGCGATAATACCGGACTCATTTTCGAATTATGCTGCCTTGCGTAAAAATTTGGATGCAGTACGGTTACTCGCTTTTAAATTTTACGAGTGAAGATTGGGCAGTACTGATCTACTTTCTACTGTAGCAAACAGGTAAATATACAAGCAATCTTATTTACGTAGTTAAGTGTCTGACATTGAAATATCATATTACGAAAAAAAGCTAGTGAATCTTTTGATAGAACGCTATATAATTTTTTCTGCAATTGTCACTAAACTAGCTCAATAAGTACCCAAAAGCGGCTGTAATAATCATTTTTGCTGCCTAGGCAGTAAAAAAAGTAAAATCCGCTACGCTCATTGGTTGAATTTAGAAAAATTGAGCGAGCTTTTGTTCAAAGATACATATTTGACAGGAGAATGAGAATCTGACAGATGAAGTAAAACTTTATGTATTTGCTTGATTTTTCGCTATTTCTTTGACGATTGCAGAAAAAAATTAATATGCACCTTGGCAGTAAAGTTCCTTTTTATCACTCGCGTGGTTATTTGCCGAGATTTCGTCTCTGCAAATAATATCCACACTCGTGAAAAAGTCGAACTTTACCGCCTTGGTACATAAATAACTATTAACTATCAAAAGCTACACAGCTGTCTACAAGTGAGATCGCTAAAAGGTTAAAATAAAAATGTAGTATTATACGAGGTGTGATCAAAAAATACGGTGAATGAATTTTTATAGCAGCAACTGCTGACGCTACATCCATTTGAAGTATTAAGTCCAATAGTCTGATCCGTTGAGACAGTCAGTGTCAAGTTTGAACAAGTTGTGACTTGTCAGTCGGCTTCCAGAACTGAAAGAGTGAGATCGTGTTTACCGTGTCTGTCGCGCATCATGGATTTCGAACAACGCCTTAACATTAAGTTTTGCTTTAAGTTGCAAAAAAGTGCCAAAAAAGCTCATGAAATGTTAAAATCAGTGTATGGTGATAATGTGGTGACTGTTTACAAGTGGTATGAGCGATTTAAAAGCGGAAATGAGTCGGATGAAGACGAGCAACGCTTGAGACGTTTTTCGACCTCAAAAACAGACGAAAACGTGCAAAAAGTGGCAAAAATGGTTCGCTCCAAGGGGAAAAACTATAAACTCCGAAAATTACAAGGGTTTGCTGCAATGTTTGCGAAACGATGTACGGAGAAAGAGACCAGAAAAATGAGCCCAATGGCTTCCTCCTTCATCACGACAACGCGCCATGCCGCACTTCGCTTCTGATCCGCGAGTTTTTGGGCGAAAAAAAGGTTCCTGTCTGTCCACATCCGCCTTACTCTCCGGATTTAGCACCATGTGACTTCTGGCTCTTCCCAAAAATAAAAACCGTGCTAAAAGGAAAACGTTTTGATACCATTCCCGACATTGAGAGGGCCACAACGGAGCAGCTGAAGGCCCTTTCGAAAGAATCCGTCCAGAAATGCTTCCAATCGTGGAATCAACGTTGGAATAAGTGCATCGCTAGTCAAGGAGAGTACTTTGAAGGACATTAATTCAAATTTGACATTAGCTTATTATTTTGTTCGTAATAAAATTATTCACCGTATATTTTGATCACACCTCGTATGTATGACAATTGTCAGTTTTTTTATTTTTATCATATGTTCTGTAGTTGTTGTTTTCGGTTGAAGTCTCGATTTCGAAAATGGTAGTTATTTTTTAATTTCGCGGATATACTCGTAGTTGACTGCTCTTTTATCGGAACACCGGTTAATTAGGTTTATTTACGCCAAATCTCTGTATAAGCTGGCGCGCTAGTGAAAATCAGTCACGCAGAGATCATAGAAGAGGAGTAATGAATGGATTGAATGTCACGTTTAGGCCTAGCACACACAGAGCGTTTTCTGTCGCGCGACGAGTCGCAGGCCTAGCACACAGAGCGTTTTCTGTAGTCGCGCGTTTGTGAAGTACTAGCAATTGCATGTATGCGTACACACATACGACGACCAAAGTCGCGCGACAGAAAACGCTCTGTGTGCTAGGCCTGAGGCCTCAAGTCTGAGGACTTGTAAATAAGGCCTAGTACACACAGAGCGTTTTCTGTCGCGCGACCGAACAGTCTCCGTACACACACAAGCGTTTGTCGCGTGGGAGCTGCTACACAGAATCACCATGGAAGTTGAATAAAGGTCCACTCACACCCGCGCGGAGACGGTGGCGATCGCGATCACGATAATACGTAACCACGTTACTCAAATATGTAACCAGATTACTAATTATCGTTATCGCGACCGCCACCGCGATCGCCAACGCCACTGCGCCGGTGTGAGTTGACCTTTTTACAACCGTATGTACGACAAAAGCGCGTGACCGTGTGTACGGAACGTATTGTTTTCATGTATCTCAAGTCGCAAGAAAAACGCGCGTTCTCGGGGGAATCTCGAGTCGCGCGACTTATGGACGACGACCAAAGTCGCGCGACTATGTGCAATTGCTAGTACTTCACAAACGCGCGACTAACAATTGCATGTACGCGTACACACATAGTCGCGCGACTTTGGTCGTCGTCCACTAGTCGCGCGACTCGAGATTCCCCCGAGAACGCGCGTTTTTCTTGCGACTTGAGATACATGAAAACAATACGATCCGTACACATGGTCGCGCGCTTTTGCCATACAAAGGATTGTAAAAAGGTCAACTCACACCGGCGCAGTGGCGTTAGCGATCGCGGTGGCGGTCGCGATCACGATAATTAGTAACCTGGTTACCTATGTAAGTAACGTGGTTACGTATTATCGTGATCGCGATCGCCACCGCCTCCGCGCCGGCAGTGGCGGATTTATAGGGATGCTTATGATGCTGAAGCATCAGGCCCCCGATCATTGGGGGGCCCCAAAATCTTACTCATTATTTATTTATTTTTATATTTATGTTTGTTACTAAAAATACATTTTTTTGTTATCTATTACATACCATTATTTTTATAATTTGTCTCATCCTTAGACAACCGACTTCAATAATATAGTACTAGTACTAGGGGCCTCTGAAATGTAATTAGCATCAGGCCCCAAAAAGTCACCATACGCCACTGCGCGCCGGTGTGAGTGGACCTTTATTCAACTTCCATGGTGATTCTGTGTAGCAGCTTCCACGCGACAAACGCTTGTGTGTGTACGGAGACTGTTCGGTCGCGCGACAGAAAACGCTCTGTGTGTACTAGGCCTTAATGTTGTATGTAGTGTAAATAGTTAGTGTATAGTAGTGTATATAAAATATAAATGAGTGTTAGTGTTAAGTTGGTGTATATAAAAGTGACTTTATCACGTTATGCCGATTTAAGTAAATTTCTATATTTCTATATATACAGGGTGATTGATTGAGACCGGGACTTAAAAATATATGAAGAATGAAAAAGGGTAATGATCTGAAATTTTGGTTATGACCATAATGGCATCTGATCTGTTTATTGAAAATATTTTCAATATGGCGACATTTCTGGAAGTTGACGTCTACTTTCTTATTTCAAATACAATGGTATATTTTTTATTGCGTATTTGGATTCAAAACTTTTGTGTAATTAAATAAGTTTGGCCGTGTTTTATTGTTTGTGTAAATAAATTTGAACCCCATGGACGTTACAGATGTATTTCGTTCTTTACTTATGTGTGGAACCACATAATTGGGTCAAAATGGTCTAGGTATGATATAACCCGATTAAACGGAATCCACTGTATTTTTTAATTTACCGAGGGTGTGTTCTATAAATATATTTAAAATGTTTAATACAGTGCCAAAATCCACTAAACGCATATAAAAAATAACATCGTTGATGATGCTTCAAAAGAGATGAAACATCTAATTACATTAGTGTCAAACGAAGACAACTTTTTTAGTTTTAATGTTTCCAAAAATAAAGTTAATAGAGCATAAAATTTAAATCGTTTTAAAAATTTTTTAGACCTGACCTTATGAAATGTGGTTTGCTTTTAAGGAAGTTACGTGAAAAAAAATCATGGAAAATTCTATTTGACATACACTAAAATGTAATTTATCAAAAAATTTGAGGAACACTGCTGCAACTCATCGGATTAACAGATTAGCAGCTAATTTATGTTAAGTTTGTTACAAACAGGGCATGAAACCGGTTTTTTAAACCGGTTTAAAAAACCGGTTAACCTTTATTTTTTGTCCAAAATTGTGATTTTTAACCAAAACCGAAACCGTTATTTTTAAAGGCAAAAAAAAACGGTAACCTTTAACCAAAATAATAAAAAACCGGTTTTTTAAACATCTCTTTTTAATAAAAATTATTTTGAAAAAATACAAAATCTGTATTAAATGTGATTAGTTTACCAAAAGTAATTACTGAATGCTTGATTGTACATATATTATAAAATTATAAATAGATAATATTTTTTTATACTTTGCACTCCAAATCTGAATAATGTTAAAAAGCGGTTTTACGAAAAAAACCGGTTTTTCAACAAAAACCGTTATAAAAATTAAGTTCTTGAATTCGGTTAACCGTTAACCAAAATCTTTTTCGGTTTCTAGCCCTGGTTACAAATCAAAAGAAATTTTCTAGTTAAAGTTGTTAACACGATGCATCCAGATATCAGTGACTGAAAATGGGTTTTAACTGTTTTAACAATAGTACTACTAGCAGTTTTATGTTAATGCAAGCAACATATTAATAAAATTGACAGGCTTTCAGAAATGTATAATGAAATAATGGATAAACACCATTGGATAATTATTTTTTTTAATACAAAAGGACTGCAATTAAGACACATTAATGTGCGAGTAATTTTAAAAATACGTTAAAAACGAAAAAAGTTTTACTGTATGTATCGATTGTATTATATTAGATCTCATTACAATAATGTTGTATTTTTAATTTAAGTAGCTATGATTAGAATGTAAATATCGTAGATTGTTGGTTATGATAAATATAGTATTTTACTCAATAAATAATTTATTATCGCAGAACAGATGTGTTTAATATTTTAAGTTACCATAAAATCTCGTGTATAATATGCAAACGTGCGTGCGTTTCATAAGTGAGATTTCACAGTAATCTAAAACACAGCTGAACTATTTCTTGATTAGAAAATTATTTTGGACAATTTTGGATATCATAAAAATATTTAAATATAAAAGAAATAAAAATTGGACTGGACAGGGTGGTCCAAATTCGATGGGATTGCATGGGTATCTCGGTTAATATTTAAGATAGAGAAACGGTTAAAAGACCAAAAATGTGCAGTTTTTTGAGACAAACTCAGAACCGTGCGAAAAAAATAAAGAATTTAAATGGGTCATAGCCAACAATCGCACTCATTTAAACAAATGTAAGTTTGTGTCATAACTTTTAAAAACGGCGAGCGTAAAAATTTTTGTTTTGGTATAATCAAATTAAACATAAAAATAATCTTTATAAATATTTTCGATATTTACAACAATAACGGAGATATGACACAATATTAATATGACAAAAAAATACTTTTTATTTAATAACTCGAAAACCGGAAATGATAGAATATTTTTGAAAACGGTTCTGAAGTTTTCTTAAAAAAAACTGCAAATTTTTGGTAATTTAAGCGTTTCTCTATCTTAAATATTAACCGAGATACCCATGCAATCCCATCGAATTTGGACCACCCTGTATTGTTGTACATCCATTCATTTCAGATATCTTTTTGCTTATGATTTGACAAATTAAAAATCACAATAAAGAAACATTACTTTTGTTGCAATTTAAATATTAAGGTACCATACATAAATTAATCTAAACACCTAAGCTGTGTATTTCAATGATTGTTTTTATTTCGTTGTAAGTTCTTATAAAATCTTATAGTAGGATAAATACGACAGGTAAAAATGAAACGAAATACATTTTAGGTATTATTTTATTTCTGCCTAGACGTTTTACAATTACATAACACTAAAAAACATATTACTATTACATAAATACTATAATTTCTGTACGATTTTATAAAAAATATATAATTATAATATCAACTCATAAAATAATGTAAATAAAAAATGTATGAGCAATTGAAATACATTTAACACATTGAATTTCATATGAATATTATCTTTATTACACTATGTAATTCATATTGCCAGTGGCGGACTTAACGAGTGTCAAACCTAACGCCTGCCAGGGGCATCCAAAGGTAAGGAAATCCACATTCTCATCAGATTTTTTTTAGAATAGAAGCTTTCTAGAAACTACGTTGCGTAGATACTTTTTTTTTAACCTACCTAACATAACTTTTTATTATTTACCACAAATTATTAAAGTGGAGAGGGGTTTAGCGCCAGAGGCTCCAAGAGGTCTAAGTCCGCCTCTGTGCGTTGCAAATAAGTTCAATGATATAATCATAAGTTCTCTACATAAAAAGTATCTAGTTGTTAAAAAGATCTAACAATAAATTGAACCATAAGAATCACAGATAATTGTGCAGTCAAGAAATTAAATGACTAATAGTTGTCATTTACTACAGTCTCTTCGAGCTTTGTTAAAACGGTACGGTCACACTGTATGAGCAACTGTTTTACATGGTATGCCTTTTAAAATTTGTTCATTGCTTTTCGATGATAACATAACATAGATCCATAAATTTATAAAATATCAAAATTATTTTTCAAACAACACTATTAGTTTATTTATTTAAATGAAGGTTGTAAAAAAATAGTGTGTATAACTAGAATAGAAAGTAATTTGCTGTCGTCATACTCTTGCATTACCATTTTAAACGTTTTAAGTTTTTTAAAGTGGCCTAGTTAAACACTCTGTATATTTGTACGTTGCAATTACCTATACTTATTATAGAAGACTGTAAATATGCCTCAAAAGGAAGACTAATGATGATTTAGAAATACATTTAACCATCCTAATTGGTACACTAGTGCACGACTATTAAAGAATCACACCTCATGAAAAATTGGAGCTGATCACAACTATTTACATTAGTGTGTAACAGTGATGCACTACCAATGACCTGTTGTTTTAAAATACAAAAGGAAACACGCATTTAAAATATTGTAGCAAAAACGTATAGGAACCATTTGTGACTTAGATGTAGAAATCCCAAAAAATGTTAACTCAAGATGCATTTCAGGAAATCCGTATGAAAAAGTAGTTTCTTTTAGTCGTGCTTGCCTAATGAGTAAAAGTTTGTGCATCACTGTCTAAAATAACATAGGAAGACAAGAGTAAACTACTAATAGTAATAGTACAACTTTATAGGAATAAGTCAACTGTTATTAATTACACACCAGATGTTAACAATTTACAAAAGGATTTTTTAAATATAAATGCATTATTACATAATGCTACACAGGCTAACCAAGTCAGTCGACTCGCCACTGAGACCTCGCAAAACAGAATAGAGATAATGTTGAGTTAGACAAATTACTCTTGCTGAGTAAAAATTAAATACCTACCTTTCTTCGATGGCTAACTTTTTTATTTTAAATATTAAACCACAGGAGGCTATGTCGCCAATGAAAGTGCTTCAAAAATACTTTCTGAACTTTTATTTGATTTTTAAATGCGTTTTTGTGTAATAAAAAGAATTAAAGTAAATAACATAAACATGTAGAATACATTATTGAATCGAAAACGTATTCTTGATAACAGTCTATTATTAGAAACTATAAAAAATAATCAATCAACTTGTTGTTTCTTTATTTGTTATTAATTTGTTATTATTGGTGGACTTCCAATTTTATTGATCAACTATATTAGCATTGATGTACTACAATTATTTTGTTGACTACACCAAAATACATTTAAGAAATTAAATTTGTAGTTTCAAACTAATTGTACATTTTAAAAATCGGTGAAAGAGGCCCTTATGGTCCTCTATAGTCTATATAGCTTACCATTTGAAAGATCAAAATAGTTATTTAAATCTTGCTATAGAAATTCAGAAAGTGTCAGACACCAAAGAATAAAAAAGCAAACTTTGTCGTTTATCATTTCAATATTTCCTAATTATTTTTAAATTTCAATCTGCAATTGTTATACCTTACCTTTTGTGTGATTTATTAGACTTTTTATCTTTACTGTTTATGAGGTCACAGTGTTGAGTAACTTGGACACCCGACATAAGAGCTATTTTATTGAACATGCCAAAGTGAACAATACAAGTAGGTACTTAAACTATGAAGTGTTACTTAAAAAAAAAATAATCTATAATTGAGCTACATTTAATTAGTGGCAATAGTTTTGCCTTCTGCTAAAGCATTAAAAGCAGATTTGTTCTCAATTTTGTCTTCCTGCGTCTTGATTGCTTCAGATTTTGTAGCAATAGAATCAACTACACTTAGTGCAATGCCAAGCTGAGCGCCGTAATAAGTTGTCATTATCAGTACCTGGAAACAATACCGTTTTATTAGACAAAAAAACTTTTACCATTTAAATTTAAAGCATAGCACACTGTCACATTGTAACGTTTTAAAAGACGTGTACAGATTTGTCAGAATAGATTATTTGACTTTGATATGCACTATTAGAAAAGCGACAACTCAGCATGTGTCATGACAACGCCGCTTTTGTAAATTTCTGAGCCTAGCACTTGACTTGCCTGTGGGCCGCGGTAACGGAATGACACGGTCTCTGCGAGAAGCGTGATTTTAAGCACGCGGTGCGGATGCAGCATTCAGTTGTAAAGTGTGCTGAATGGATTTATTCAGAGGATAAGTGTGCTGAATTAATAACGGCATCGGTCGTTAGATACTGAAATTTGTTACTTTAAATGTATCTGTAATAAGAAGATTCAAGTGTTTGTACGAATATGTACTAGTGATAAATATAAATTAATGCAATAGTTAAAGCTAACGTATTTAATTGAACATTATTGTAAATGTTAGGAGAAGTGCCCCGTCAGCTGGTGTATGTAGTTTGGAAGAATTATCTAGTATGTAGAAGTGTTCCTAACCAGTGCCACGTGCGTAATTACGCAGTTTACCGAGCATTCGAGTACGCAAACGTAGCGTGTACTCAAACCACACCGATAGGAACGCCATCTTTCCGCCGTTATACCACTATCACGTTCACGGGAGTAGCGTGTCCTCAAACCAACCGGAACGCCATCTTTCGCCAGCATCACCACAGCTAAGTGCACCCCAACGAATGGGGTAGATATTAAGTTAAGGCCTTGTATTCAATACAGTATTGTAAACGCTGTACTAATTTTTTCGGTATTCAATATATTTCAATTTCATGGTTCTTTTGTTTAGTTATTTGTTAGGAAGAATTAACCAAATAACTTGGCGCCCTTTTTTTTTTTATTTTTTTTTTTTTTTTTTTTTTTTTTTTTTAAAGCTCATATTTTTAGGACCCATGGCCCTTGCCTCCGACATAGGGCAAAGGCGAGGCTGAGAAAGTTACAATCTTTGGGCATATTTTTATTTTAATTTTTCAAAGCCAAAACACAAAACTTTATTTCAACATTTCTAATTTTTAAATCGTTGATTGACTAAAATTAAACAAACTTGTTTCAAAATTTTATAAATCTAAAAATCCAAAACATGAAAGTTTCTGAAAATTGTTGAGTAGATCTAAAGAAACAAAAAAACTACACTGTGATTAATAAATGGGAGATTAATTAGGCCTGGGCTTTACCTTTTGCAGACGCTGTGTAAAGATTGGTATTATATTTTTAATTAAAAACACAACAGTTGAAAACTAAGTTAAGGTATTTTGCAAATCACATTTAAAATTATGAATAATTATTAATTATAAAAATTTTGATTTTAAATGGAATTTTATACCCCTTACTCAAGTTTTGCATACATATAAAAGTGTATTAGCTGACATTTTTATCTATTTAGGGGCAGATTGGACAGTAGACGGATAAGATGACCAATCTTGGGGACCACCCAATCCTGATAGGTATTAAGAAAGTGAAACAGTTTTCTAAACAAGTTTTTCTGCTTTTTCATAAAATTACAAATCAGAATGCTGACTAAAACAACTTACTAGCACATTTTTCTGTGAACAAATGAAAAGAAGAAGGAGATGAGGGCCAGTGGAAAATTATGCAAAAAAGGTCGTTAGACAGTTGTTCCCAAATAATTTTCCGGAACTATTTTGGACGCAAGTTCTCATGTAATTTTCATAGCAGTATAGGCATTTAAAATTAAAAACAAAACAAATCATGTTTAAAACAACATAAAAATAGTAAAATAATGATACTTACTTGAGCATAATTTATTGGGTAATTGAAGTAATGGATTCCAATCAGGAAATCAGAAATGGCAAAACTGATTCCTCCAGCGCAAGTGCAGAGCTTGCTCCAGGTCCACAAATCCTTAAATAAAATAATAATGGGTTACAAAAAATTGGTATCCCTGATTTATTAGAAATCAGTAATCTTATCAAAACACCATCTTTTTGCGTGTTTTTTTTTTTGTTAACTATTAATTCCATTGCACAGGCACTTCATTATGTATTCTTTCAACATGCTAACATCTTTTACTTTTTGTATGTCAAAAGTATACAACAAATATTGTTAATACTAAATATTAATGTTTAGCATTTTTAATTCTAAATAAATCAATATTTTCAATTTCTAATACACAAATTTACTACTCACAACTGTAATTTTTTTAACACACTTTTGGTTTACTTTCATAATTCTATTAAAACTTAAATTTAAGTAGAGCACAGCAATTTTCACAAGCTATTTTTTTAAATATGTATCGGTTAATTTTCACAATTGTCAAGTTTTTAATGAAACATTATTAATTTTTGTTTTGAACTTGAAAATTCTCACCAAGTCACTGAATTTATGATTATAAATATAAATACATGTAACAAAAATTAAGCAAAATAAATATTAAAAAAAAAAACTACTTACTTCAAAGAACTGTACCCTCGCCATGGCTCGCCATACCATGGTAGTAATGATGATGGAATAGATGGGAACTCCTGGTACGAGTACGCCATGTAATCCAGGCATGAGGTAAAAAACTCCTTTAAAAACAAAATTATCACAATACCTACTAAATTTTTATTTTATTACTTAACCTACCAATTGAACTTATTGCATACAACACAACACCTAAGGGCAAATTAAGGGGCTTGAAACCAAATGCAGATATATAATTAATATGTCCAATGGCAAAAGACACCATGCCAAGAGAAAAGTAGGGTGGCCATATTAATAAAGCATCACCAACGCAGGAAAACAAAAGCCCAGCAATGATCTTCCTCGAATATTTATATCTAAAACAAAAATTATTATCAAGTAACATGAACATTTTTCGATAATGCTACAAAATAGATGTGTCTGTAAAAACGAGATGTTTTGTAACAATTTGCTTCACAAAAAAAAAATTTGTTCATACTGCGTAGAAAAACTTATTCATAATAGTTCTACAATTTAGTTGCATAAAACTCCATTAAAAGTTAACAGAGTGTTAACCATCATTTCCATAATAACAGCAATGATGTTTAACTTATCAAGCTGTTAATCTCTTAATTTTTCATCATATTATTAATTGGAAGCTTGCAAAACTTTAGGACTGCCGAATATTCCTATTAAGGATTATTTTTTACACAGGCAATATTTCTTTACTTTAAAGCAGGGCTCGAAACCGAAAAAAAAAATTGTTAACGGTAAACCGAAATCGAGAACTTTATTTTTATAACGGTTTTTGTTTAAAAACAGGTTTTTTTCGTTTAATAACCGGTTTTGTGTAAAAAAAAAAACGATTTAACTTATAAACTTATTTGAAAAACCGGTTTTTGACATTATTTAAATTAGGAATGCAAAGTATGAAAAGATATGATCTATTTTTAATTTATAATATATGTAGATACAATCAAGCGCTCATTAATTACATTTGGTACACTAATCGCATTTAATACAGGTTCTATATTTTTTAAAGTAATTTTTATTAAAAAAATATGTTAAAAAAATTTGTTTAATTATTTTGGTTAAAGGTTACCGTTTTTTTGCCATTAAAAATAACGGTTTCGGTTAAAAATCACTTTTACGGACAAAAAACAAAGGTTAACCGTTTTTTTTTTAACCGGTTTCATGTCCTGCTTTAAAGCGGTTCCCCTGGAAAAAGATACCAAATATAAAAAGTTTTGACTTTGTAAATAGAAAAACATCTAGGATGTTTTTACAGTTTTTCGACCGGTGCCTAAAATACTCAACAATGAATAAAATTGAAAAAGTTAATTACAATTTTGTTTTATGTCTAATCTATTCTCAAATATTAGTGTTATCTATTTTAGAAATATAAGCTATTTATTTTTACAATTATATCTCAATTTACGCAATATTAGATAAAAATAGACGTATTTTGACCTCCTACAAAACAATGCTATTAATAAATCAAATTTTAAGAGGATAATAATTATTTTGCGTACCTACTTTTAAATTTGGTTTTAAGTTTTTAATCCTTAAGGCGCCATTTTAACTTGGAACTTTAATTTTATAAAGTCCAAATAACTTTGTTTATGACGTGTGGTCTCTATGGAAACTTTAATGTTTATGTCAACTAAACCACAGAACATAGAACTAAACAAGCTGAAATATGAAAACTAATTAAAAAAATGCTTGAAAGAAATCTTTGGTTCTGTGTTTTATTAGGCGCGTAGGTAAATTAATACGTGTTAGGCAAATGTTCCGTAAAGGCTCAATTATATGCGTTCATTTAAAATCGGGTCTGTTCGAAGTTCTTCATAATTTTTGTAATGTCTTACCGAATACGTCAAAATTATTGTTAAAGTAATTACCCGTCCACTGGTGACGCCATCGAGTTTTTTTTTTTTGAGTGTCCTGTATTTTTACGGATTTGAAAAGAGTTTTTTTTTTAATATGATAGTATAAAGTTTATCAAGTTTATTGTCTATACTTTCAAAGAAATCTACGAAAATTCCATATGCGTGTTGGATAAAAACGGAACAAAAAATCATGAGATATTTGTTGCTATTGTTTTTGAATATAAAATAATTATTATCCTCTTAAATTTTGATCTGATTGACGCATTAGTAAAAAAAGAGTTTTGTTTCATAAGCTTAACGTGCTGTCACATGGCTAAAATGCATAATGGGTAGTTCACACGACCTTTGATGTCGCGACTTCAAATGTCACCGTGTGAACTACCCAAAATTGAAAGTCGCGACATCAAAATAAAAATGGCCGCCCTTGTAACTGCAGCAACGAACGTTGTAGAGCAACTAATTATTTTGAAGTCGCTATATTCGGGAATAGATTTGTCCCATATACACAGCTATTGATGATAATGCTCTAAAATCGTCCTATTGAGGACATGATAATTTGGAAATCGATGACAAACAAATGTATATTGTTTGTCTGTTATGTCAAAATGTAAAAGTGTGGTCGGCTTACGTCAAATGCTGAACTGTCAATATCGATGTCGCGACATCGCAGCACTAGCATCGTGACATCAAAAGTCGCGACATTATACTGTTCACACGGTGACATTTAATGTCGCGACATCAAATGTCACCGTGTGAACGACCCTTTAAATCGAGCTTCGAATTGCTGCCTAAGGCACCTTAGTCCGCCAGACGTGGCTCCGTCGGACTTTAGTTTATTTCCAAACATGAAAAACTTTTACGATGGCAAGTATCGGACCGTTATAGCGGGCCGGCTCATTGAATTTTTGAGTGGTGGGGATAAAGGCCGATGCTGAACAGTGAACATACTTCGCTATGATACTATATGCCTGGCTATAGAATATAACGTAAATGATTACGTTAATAATTAAATATTACTATCTTTTATTACTATTTATTGTCTATAATTTATACAGAAACAAGTTTTATAAATGTATTTAATTATAAATGTACATTTTCTAATTCCTATTATACGTTTCTAATTTTCTCAAGGTTTTGTTTACTTTTTCTCCACGTTGATCATTTATTAATTTTCGATAACTATTTAATAATATATTGGAAAATATTGAAACACATTTATTTACAATTAATTCACTACTGTTACATTTACAATTTATTATTTCTACTAAACTAATTTCTTGTACATAATCTACACTTAATTTTAATAACATATCTTTTTGATTTTTTGCTTTTAAAAAAATTTCTTCATACATTTCGCTTTTCAAAACCATAAATTAATTGCTTGATATATCTATAACGTCAATATGTCGATCTACGTCCTCAAATAATTTGTTTCATTCGTCAATATTAGTTGAATTTTCATTGTCATTTTGTGATAACTCAAAAAATAAGGTTTTTATTTCAAAGTTTCCGTAAAATCGCTGATTTTAATTTTAACAGATTAATGGTTCTTAATTTTCTTTCGGATTCTAAAACTTGTTTTACACTTATATTATAACAAGCTCCACTCGTTTGTCTATATTGACCAAATCTTGCTTCCAATGGATCTGTTTGAAATTTTCCCAACAATACAAATTGTATTTTATGTTGCTCAAATAAATATTTTGTCAATAATAGTAACGTATTGCAAGTATGTGTTAATGAAGAAAATGTCTGGTTTGTCAACTTTCCGTTTCGTTTAGCTATGTTATTAATTTCTAACTCATCCCATATATTAACCCATTCTACAAAATTTTTCAAAATTGCTAAGTTTTCATGTTGCAAGTTTGTTATTGGTTCTGCATATTGATCACGAAGATGTTGCCCTTTATATAAATTTTTGCAATTTACAATTTTCCACCAATTGGACATTAATTGCATAAATGTGATTGTACCCAAAGCATTCATTTTTAAATCATTTAGGAACATTTTCAAAGCAGTAATGTTCTTTTCGTCCAACAATTTAACACAAAGTAATACATTTTGTCGTTGAATTCCTGTCGGACTTAAGACTAGCTTGCTTAAAGCAGGCGCAGTTTTAATTACATTAGAATTTTCTGAATAATAAAGTCGCCTTAGGTGTGAAATTTTAGCTTCTAAATACCTATCGATTGTTACTATTGAACGATGTTCTGAATGAAGAACACTTAGTATGATTATAGATGTTAAAGATACAAAATTTTCTTTAATTATCTCGTTTTAGAGACCAGCAAAGACATTAAAACGTACCGTAAACATGAGCAAATAATGAACGGTCGGTCTTTATCCCCACCACTTTTCTCGCGTTTTGCTGTAAGGAGCCGGCCCGCTATAACGAAGATCCCGCAAGTATGCATCGGATTTCCAAGTGATTAATTACTGCCACAAACGCCTATTATGAGAGGTTGGACAAATCGGCCTTTAAGGATGACATAATAGCTCTTGAATATCGCTGGAAAAAGTGTAGTGAACTGGAAGGAGATGCCGAAAAGTTAAATCATTTTTGTCTGAAATGTTGTTGTTTTTCTTTCTAGCCCGAAAACTATTCCCGTCCTCGTACCTAAGTATTTTACGAAACATTTGAATATCGCTACAAATTTAGTTCTATACCCAGTTTTCCAAGTGCTATAAATATCCCAAATACGCACGCATATGCTAAAGTATCGATAAAAGTCCACATGTTTAGAAAACTTCAAAACATATAAACTTGTTAAAATCTGGAAGTCGAATTTATAGCGATAACAATGCGATGTTTGCACGTATGACGAATGTATAAAGTCGATTAAAATAACGGATTAAAGCACTGAATCCGTATGAGTTCGATAAAAACATCCTCAGTGAAGTAGGTACACCTGCACGACACAATATTAATTATAAAACAGTACTGTTATTACAAGTACGTACACGCACGTGTATAAATAAATTCGAAATAATGTACTTTGCCGATACCACAACACAGTGGCCTAGCTAGAGTTTGTGCCACCCGGGACGGTCCCTGAATGTGCTGCCCCTCTAAATAAGGGTTGCTAACTCTTGATTTTTCCAAAAGCAAGCAGAGATCGACACAAAACAGCAGTAGCATGAAAGACAAAATGCGCGTTTTTTTAAACGTGTTTTAATGCAAAGTTAGATAATGTGGAGCAGTGGTTCTTAACCTTTTAGTAGTCGCGGCCCCCTTAATATCCTAAAATATTTTTGTGGCCCCCTAGTGTGTAGTAACAAAAATTACGTATTATTTAAGAAGATATCTCTCCGATGGTTCGAGTAAAATAAGGAGCAAAAAATATTTTTTTAAGACTTCAATATTTTAAAAAGTAAAAACGTTTTGTAAACTTTTCCCGGCCCCTCTTAAAATCTTTCAGGGCCCCCCGGTTAAGAATCGCTGATGTAGAGTACTTTACCATCATCCAAAATTACGGTTTTACGGCAGAACCTATTCTGATTTTTATTTGTTATAATCAGATCGCCCCCCACCTCCCACGAAATTATTTGTAATAAGGGTAAAAACTTTCACTAATGGTTTCTATTTAGGTAAAGGAACACATACCTACATAATATATTTAGTAAGATTACAAAAAAGTAATAATATAAATATACAATTCACCTAAATTCTAAAAAAGTAACACTATATTTCAACCTAAAATTTAATTTTAAAAAAACGGAAAAACGTCAGGTTATTCTATAAATTTTTAGTTTTGTTGCTTGTTCGAATAGCTTAAAAGTACTCATAAACAAAAAGCGGACATTACTATGAATTTCTTCAAAGGCACCTCGCCTTGCCCAGACACGACCCCAAATATAATATAAATGATAAAGGATTTTATATACCTGTAAAATTGCACTAACTATCACACACTTAGGCCAGTCGCGTACGACCAATATTTTTATCACGAACTTAAAAACTTCTCAAAAATAATTCTACTTACATACAAGTAATGAAAAATCGTCCGTCTGTTTCTGGTGCCTTTGATTTGAAAGTTGTCTTACCACTGTTCGAAGCTTTTGTACATCTCCATTTACACATAATTAAACGAATGTTATACTATTCGACGATTGGTTAATATAGAAACGAATTTAAACCTCAACCTCAAACCAAATTTTTGAAATAAAACGGAAGTGAAAATTCCTGTTACAATAGAGTTTAGGACTGCGTGGAACTTCATGCCTAAAATAAATGAAATGTTTCATAATTTTATTGGATGGTTGATACCATGGTACCCTATCATAAATTTTATAAACCTTTCATTTCTGTTGTTACAAGGGGGCGGGTTTTCAGTGTAGCCAGTCGACTAGCCCCTTTTATCCTTTAACTTCGGTAAGAATTCCTTTTTTTCAAATAAATTTTTATGAATCCAATAGCGCTAGTGCCGGTACTGATTACTATATCAACTGATCCTTTATTACCTCAAGATTTTCAATTTTACCCCATTTGGGTAGACTAAAACTGCCGCCCCAAAAAAAGTGCCGCCCAGGACGGACCGCCCCCTCCCTCAGCTACGCCACTGTCAATCCACGATTCACGATTAACCATAATCTGGTATCAATATCTATTATTAGCAGACACATATATTATTACAAAATATGTTTGTTTAGACTCGTTCTTTTCATTATTATAAATTTACATACAGTATAATAAAAAACGTAGAGGAGGGGCACGAAAATCGTTAGAAATTCAAAATATCCGTGTTTGAATACTCTTGGTTTTCCATTTTCATGGATACTTCAGACAAACGCAATAAAAGTGGTTTCAGTTATTAATATTGGCATTTGTTGTCAATTCCAAGGCTTCCTATTAGGGGTGGGCGATATATCGATAAATATCGATAAATATCGATATAATTTTGCTGTCGATATATCGAAATATCGGATATCGATATATCGAAATATCGGATATCGATATATCGACATATCGATATTTTGAGGGCGAGAAGTGTTTTTTTTTTTTAAGGTCACCCACCAGTCTCTTTTTTCACTTTTTTACTGACTTTTTTAGCTTCGCGCCGCTTTTATATCGAAATTTCGATATGTCGATATATCGATATATATGGATATAATTTCGATATCGATATTCGATATCGAAATTTGGATATCGCCCACCCCTACTTACTATTTAAAAATGTTGCAATTTCTCTTAACTTTATCAAAAATTCTTAATAACTCGAAAATTGTTGCAGATAGGTATACGCTAATACAGATTGATGCAGAATTAAATTTTGCATTAGAAAATAAAAAAAAAATATTTGGGCATTGTATTTGAAAAAAAAAACAATTTTAGAGGCCCAAAGCTGTATTAAAAGAAAATTAAATTTTGGACACCCTGTAAGTAATGCATCGATTGGAAAAATTCCACGTTTCTTCTATGCATAGTCTAAATTAAAGCGTTTTTTTTTCAATAATAATAATAATAATAAGCATCGCGATGAAAATCAAAAAATTTTCAAAAAAGTCCAAAAATCTAAAAAACGACTGCACTTAGGTAGGTATAGGGAATGCATTACAAGTTCCTCTAAAATAACGTGAAAAATCAAACAATCCAATAAAAAACACACACACCATTGTGTTTGAAATAGGAAAGTAGACGTCAACTTCCGGTATTTCCGGAAGTGTCGCCATCTTGAAAATATTTTCATTAAACAGATCAGATGCAATTATGGTCATAACCAAAATTTCAGATCAATACCCTCTTTCATTCTTCATATATTTTTAATGCCCGGTCCCAATCAATCACCCTGTATATTACAATTGAAACTGAACAGCTAACAATAGGGCTTTCAAGATACCCGTCGTATCAAGTGACCTGCGAATATCAATAACAATCTTCTCACATGTCCAATCCCCATAAAATACAATTCATAAATAAACTGGCGTTTGTTTCAGCGCCGATTTTTATCACATTACTTTAAATATGTTTTATAAATAACTAAGTTTTTTATTACATAATGGTTGTGCATTTTGCAATGTAATACTGCAACACGTTATCACAAATATGTGTTCCGTTCACATCACATGATGTCAATTAACCAACATCAACAATCAATCTCACAGATCAAATATTGATTTACAACGGCGCTTGTACCTAACTTGCAATGTAAATACAAATTTAATTATAAGATATCGCTGTTATGTACATATCAATTCTCATCTACTCAGAACTAATTGTATGAAAAGACCTTGATCGTAAAAGAGTTTATCAAAAAATATCGCCAGTAATTTTAATTAACAAATCATAGATTAAAAATTTATGTTCGTGCGAAATTCGTAGGACCTGAAATTATTTTTTCTTGCTGCGATTGACTTTATACAAAAATTGTATTTTTAGAAAACAGTCTTGTACACAAATAATTTTTTTCCTTTAATTTAATAAACGTAATGCAACTTAAACCAAAACAAGCACGCAAGGACCACTAGTTAGTTACATTTCTGCTCTTGCAAACAGCACACTCGAATTAAAAAAAAAAAAAATTATACACTATTAGATTATACATTACATCTTAAACTAGTGGGCGCATGGTACAAATTAAAACGCGCTCCCGCTAGTGATCTCTTAATTACTCCATTTTAATTATTGCATTCGATTAACGCGATTTCGATTAGTGCGCTTCGTTTTCCGTTGAAAAATAAACACGTTGATTAAAGTTTTACTGTAATTAGCTTTATAATGTTACGTATATTGTAATGTAAGTAATATTATAATAACTAGGTTCAAACATATTTACCCAATCAAAATTCTTCATAGACACTTTTATCAAGACGTGTTAAATGTTAAAGCCTGTAGTTAAAGAAATTATTCTCAGATACCTTGTATTCAGTGGCGTAACTACGGGGTCGCAAAAGGACGCATTGCGTCAGGGTCCGTCGATTCTGAGGGCCCTTGGGCCCATGAATTAAAAAAAAATAAAAATGTAGATTTAGATGAAACCAAAACTGTTTTAAACCAGGCTTATAATAAAGTCTCAGAAGTTGAATCTAAATTTATTGAAATAAAAGGTGAAGCTGCAGAAATTGCAAGAATTTGGAAGAGTTTCAAGAAAAACGAGAACCTAAAGTGAAACACCATTTTGATAAATTGGCGAAGAATGATCACTTTTTTACAAGAGAAAAAATGTTTAGAATTAAAATATTTAATGTTGTCATTGATACTATTTCATATCAATTACATGAAAGATTTAAAAGCATGGAAAAATTAAGAAATTATTTTGGATTTCTGGATCCACAAAGATTATCAACTTTAAAAGACGAAGATATTTTAAAAGAATGTGAAAAATTACAAAAGAAGTATTCTACTTTTTTAAGTGAACAATTTCCATTGCAATTTATTCATGTTCATTCGCTTTTAAAAGATGAATTAAAATAACTGCAAAGTGTAAAAAATTTTGCTAACTTATTAATGACCAAATGTAATTGCTTAGAAACTGATATATCGGATGTATTTTCTGTTTTTATATTGTTCTTCACACTCCCTGTAACAGTTGCTTCTGTAGAAAGATCATTTAGCAAGTTAAAATTAATAAAAGACTATAAAAGAAATAGTATGGGACAATCGCGTCTGAATGATCTTTCTATAATAGCAATAGAAAGCAGTGAGGCTAAGAAAATGAATTTAAAAAATGTAATAAGTAAATTTGCAGCGATGAAATCTAGAAGAAAACAGTTTTTGTAATAATTTAGTTCTTAGTTCATAGTTTTTTGTAAGTAAATTTGAAAATAAATATGTGTTTTCAACTTAATTTGTGTTTTTTTTTGTATACCATACATATACATAGTATTACTATCTTTGCTATAAAGACAGAGGTCATTTACAAAATTTTGCGTCTGGGTCCAAATTTTCTAGTTACGCCACTGCTTGTATTCAAATCAAACAATACGTTGTCCAACCTTTTTTTAAAGTTTTATAAGCGACAGCATTTGTAAATAAAAGCAAAGAGGCACTAAAACAACGTTATACTATGCCATAAATATCTTTTTTAAGTAAATTAAAGCATTAAAAACAAAATTCATATTAAAAATCTTTGCCGCAAACTTACTGAATCATTTTTTAAAGTAGCTTACGATTATCAACAAATAACCTTGTTTTAATTCTCAAATTATTTCTTTAACAATGCATTTAAAAATGTGAAATATTTTTTTCTTTTGAAAATATTTAAATGCTTAATATTGTACGATGTATTGCCTTAAAATGTAGCTAGTTTTTTTAGTTACCATTTTTAAGACATTTATAAGGTCCGATTGCATGAAACCTAAACCTGGGATTAACCCCGGAGTTAAACCACGTTAACCCTAGAACTAGGCAAAATCGCAGCATAGTTTTGGAAATTAACTAGTATTTTAACACCAGTGTTGCTTTGTGCAATCGGACCAATTTAATTTCTACTCCTGCGATCAACCACATTTTAATTTTGACACTAAAATCATAAAAGTGTTGATCCGAAATTTAAAAAACTTTCCTTTAACGTTATGTGACAAACTTATTTGACGACACATTAAAAACAAACTTTTTATTTAATTAACAAAGCAAAGAACTGCATAATAATTTTATAATTAATTATCAAGTTAGTTCAATTTCCAAGCTTAGTTTTTGTAGATGAACGAAAAACTTTCCAAAACATTTTATCTATTACTACATATTAAAATTAAAAAATGTTATCAAAATATTTTTGATTACAGCAACTCCGGTTCTGTATTAAATGGCTAATCGAGTCATAACGGAAGTATTACATTCTCCTTAAGGCTATACATTTTGCCCATTCATGCAAACTTGTATTAATATACAACTCTATTACGCAAACAAGTAATAACAAATACAAACAATTGTAAATTACGACTAATCGCAAGTAATCTCGCCTCATTTAAACTTACAACCGCGTGCTTTCATTAATATATAGGGTTTATTACACATTACCACGACATATCATCTACAATTGCTCTTAATTTAAGTACCTACAAGGCAATTTAAGGTCCCTACTTAGCTACAAATACGATTAAATAAGCACTTACTCATTTCCTAGGCTCATTCCATGTAAAAGAACGAATATTATAAGACTAATAATTGGCAAGCATTTTAAAACCATAGCCAAAACTGATGGCTGATCCTGTGGAATAAATATGACGAAGTATACGGCGAGAGTCTTGAAGAACGGTACCAGTTTTGGACCCACGCTTTTAATCTGTAACAAAATTAAACAATTCAGTAAATACATTTATTACAAATGATAATTTAAATCAGCACATTCAGGAAGCAGCATGGAAAGCAACCCCCTCAGAAAAAGAAACCGAATATTCAGACAACTGTTCGCTGAACGTAAAGCAGAAAATAGCAGAAAAGAGAAAACTAAGAAAACAGTGGCAACAGACTAGATCACCACATGATAAAGGGAAACTCAATAAATCTGTAAAAGAATTAAAAAATCTTATCGCAGAGGAAAAAAGCACAACCATACAGAAATACCTACAGGGACTATCAGCAACTATGAACAGCGATTACTCATTATGGAAGGTAACAAAAAAATATCAAATAACCTCAACAACATATTCCTCCAATCAGATTGGAAAACGGAAGTTGGGCACGTACAGATAAAGAAAAAGCCCAGTTATTTAAAGAAACACTTATCAGGAAGAAGAGGACGAGATAAAAAACTATTCGCAGTCCCCCTTACAAATGGAACTTCCAATTGCTAAGTTTAAAATGAAAGAGGTTAAACACATAATTAATAAAGATGTCAATGCTAAGAAAGCGCCGCGCAAAAATTCTAAAATTCTTAAGGAACTGCCAGAAAACATAATTTGATTAATAACAATTCTTTACAATGCAGTTCTGAGATTAGAATATATCCCGTTAAAGTGGAAAACAGCCCAAATTATTTTAATTGCTAAATCTGGTAAGCATCCCGAAACCCCATCTTCCTATCGTCCTATAAGTTTATTTCCAGTTTTGTCCAAGTATTAGAGAAGCTTATCTGGAAACGAATGAAACCAGTGCAAAGTAATTGTAAGCATAAAACGATTAATTCCAGAACACCAATTTGGGTTTATGGAACACATGGAACCATCGAATTGTACATGAAATTAACCAGGACTTTGAGAAACAAAGATTCTGCTCAGCAGCATATCTTGATGTCAGGCAAAGTTTTCAAGGTCTGGCATCAGGAACTGTTATACAAGATCAAACTGCAATTATCACACAATATGTACAATATCCTCAAGCCATATCTAAATAACATACAGTTCCTCGACAGATACCAAAATGATAAATGAGTACACAAATCTTAAACCTACAAAGTCTGGTGTACCGCAAGGTAATGTACTCGGACCGACCTTATATTTGCTTTTTACCTCGGATCGTCAGACTTCAAGTAATACAATATCTGCGACTTTTACTGACGACACTACAGTAATGGCTTCCCATGTAAACCCAAAACTGCATCTTAACTCCTACAACAAAGCCTGAACAAAATCCAGCGATGGTTTTAGTTATGGCGAATACGAAAACGAGTAAAAGTCGACACACGTAACCTTTACAATGAAACGAGAAACTTGTCCACCTGTAAAACTAAACTACCAGGAATTACCACAGGCTACACATGCAAAGTACCTCGGGATGTACCTAGACCGCAGGCTCACATGAAAGTCGCACATCGAGGCAAAAAAAGAAACAACTAAACTTAAAATTTAGAAGTATGTACTGGCTAATAGGACGAAAATCAGCTCACACCAGAAAATAAAATACTGGTAATACTAGTATAAAAAGCAATGTTAAAACCAATTTGGAGTTATGGCATACAACTATGGGGCTCTGTAGCCACATCCAACATTGAAATATTGGAAAGATTCCAGGCTTTAGTTTTACGCAGCATTGTTAACGCCCCTTGGTTTGTAACAAATGTAATAATTAGACGAGATCTGAATATACCAACAGTAAAAGAAGAATTGAGCAACCTTAGTGTAAAAGTACAGTAATAGGATTCAAACAGTTTAGTGCGGAGGCTCATACGTGATCGTGAGTGTAAACGCAGACTTAAAAAGTTTAAACCCCTAGAATAAGAGAATAGATTTAAGGTTTAAGTGATAAACATTATTATAGTTTTTTAAGTAAAAACATGATATTATGGGTAGTTCACACGGTGACTTTTAAAATCGTGACTTTAAAAGTCACCGTGTGAACTACCCAAATTAAAAGTCGCGACTTTAAAATAAAAATGGCCGCTCTTGTAATTGCAGCGTCGAGTATTGTAGAGCAACTAATTATTTTGAAGTTGCTATTTGTTGATAATGTTCTAAAATCGTTGGAACATCTATTGGAGACTTGATAAATTGGAAATCGATGACAAACAAATGTATATTAGGTTAGGTTAACCTAACTTATTTGTCTGTTATGTCAAAATATAAAAATATGGTAGGCTTACGTCAAATGTCGAACTGTCAAATCGAAGTCGCGACTTTAAAAAGTCGCGACTTTTTAGTTCACACGGTGACTTTTAAAGTCGCGACTTTAAAAGTCACCGTGTGAACTACCCATAAGGGTAGTTCACACGGTGACACTAGCGTCGTGACTTTTAATGCCGTGACATCGCTTGACATTCGGTGTCACGGCACTGGATGTTCAGTCACACGTAATATGATTTGGTGTCACGACATCAAAATAAAAATGGCCGCACTTGTAACCGCAGCAACGAATGTTGTAGAGCAACTAATTATTTTGAAGTCGCTATATTCGGGAATAGCTTTGTGCCATAAAGAAGGATATTGTTGATAATGTTCTAAAAACGTTAGAACATCTATTGAGGACATGATACATTGGAAATCGTTGGTAAACAAATGTATATTATTAGTGTATTAAGACAAATATGCGCTGTCAAAATATAAAAGTATGGTCAAGTACCGCATTTTTATTATCAAAACTTGGCAGGTTATGTCAGAGTCCCGACATCGCTAGTATCACGGCACTAGCGTCATGACATCGTGGCATTGCGACATCAGGCTGTTCAGACGACGACATTAGATGCCACGGCACTTAGTGTCACGACGCTAGTGTCACACTACCCTTTACAAACGCAATTTTGATGCCTACAATTCACTTAATCTAAATTTTACACGATGAATTAACTTTTAAGTAATATACATCCGATAATCTTATTTTATAATAATGTACCTATTTACAGATTTGGAAATACAGTTGAAAATCATTTTGGTGACTGTTGGCAGTTGCATGTGTATCCTTGTAATAAAATGAATAATTGCAACATTTGCTTGTGTAGAATTATCAATTAAATACTCTTAGTTTTTAATGTGATTGTCCTTGTTAAACCATTATAAATAATAGATAATAATAGGAAAACTTCATATCATGCGAAAGTCTTATTTACAATATCTTAAATGCGCATTTGCTATATTTAAGTGAACTTATTTCTCACAACTCTACTTTTAGGTTATCTCTCTTAGCGTATTTTGGATGTGCTACCCAGTGGCGTAGCAAAAATGAATGGGCTCGTGTGCAAGAAGCATTAATGGGCCCTTCGCAACAAGTTTTCGTCTTAAGATAGATTCGAAGTGTAAATGACCACTGGGTGGTCTAGGGCAGAAATTTTTTTAAATGCATGAAATAACGAAATTTAAGGAATATTTTTAAATATAAAAGAACACACATAAACAATTTATTTTATTTGGGTCTCCACACTTTATATTGTTGCCTCCTTATTTACCCACCCGATCAGAAAATTCAACAGCATGAAATTAGTTCTAAAAACAAATATATCTTAATCAGCTGATATCAATTTCGCAATAACAATGCATTTATGCAAAAAGTAATGCTTGATAATAATAATAATAATAATAACATTGTGACCTATCTGCACTGACAAGATGCCAGTACCAATAATTAAAATACAAATTGTTGTTCGCATCCTATGAGTCTCCTTGTCTCGTGGGCCCCTGTCCACCGCACGCGCTGCACCCCCATTTGCTACGCCACTGATGTTACTTTTGACGAAAACTCAAATTATGATTATCGGCATGATGATTGCTGCTGACGTGACTACTCGATGAGATTAAATGCATTTAAAAATACTACTAATAAAAAATATCGTGCCCCATGATATACAAGTGCATATATTTATTATTTGTATTGCTGAGCGTGATTGGATATTAAATTAACCATTACGAAGAACGATAAGCAGTTATTTAGCAATACTGACCATACTAAAATAACAAAGTCAATAAAACATAAGCTAATTCAGTTTATTACTTAATTGGCCGTCACTAGTGCACGGTATTTACCGAGATTAATAAATTACACATAATTTTACATGAATGTTTCAAAACGAATTGGCAACATTAATGTATAATTTACCATAAACGTGTTAGTGTGCGTTTACAGTACAAGCGTATTCGCGCGAATGAGCTTCGCGCGTACGCGTCCGTATTCGCGCGACTGAAACAAACCAATGCAAGCATATAAGAGCGGTTACACTACAAGCGAGAATTCGCTCGAAACCACTCTCATATGCTTGCATTGGTTTCTTTGATTCGCGCGTATACGGTCGCATACGCGCGAAGCCCATCGCGCGAATACGGCTGTACTGTAACCGCAGCCTAAATGTGACCACTAAGCGATTTATTGTAAAATAGTAAAAAACGTAAAAATGACAATTTTATTTAATAAATTAGGCTGTCATCGTCAAAATATTTAATAGTAATAAAATTAGTATATCATATTTTAGATAATACTTTTCGTTTGCCTTTTCATACATTTGTATATCAAAAAGTATTTATTTAATTTAAATCTGATATTTTTGATGTCTGGAAAATTTATTATGTCCATTTTTTCATCTACAAAAATTTTCTCCTAAATTACTACGTATTTATTTTTTGAACTCATTTACAATACGATCGATGATAAAAAAAATTACTTCAGGAAATACTACCACACTCCTAATATTAATTCATTTGTTTACTGAAATGACAAATTCCTTACCTATAGTACGTAGCGTCCCTATTTATAAGTTTTATTTGTAAATAATAAGTTAGCTGCTAATGCACTGTGGTATAAGTGTTAATTTACCTAATGTGTACAAATAAACTTAACACGTCGGCAAACGTAGGTTTTTTTTAGATTCTCGCTGCAATTAAAAATTGACAATTTTGATCGTTGTTTGTTTAACATAATTTTAGAAAAGTAGCATTAAGGTTTCGGAAGTATAGGTGTTAGCAATCATTTAAATAAACGTTAAATATTAAATATTTATAAGCGTAAAAGTTCACAGAAAAAACTATATGGGGACGGTATTGATATACTATTACATAAATTAATCAAAAAAATGCGATAAACATCATATAATTGAAGCCATTTGCTTACAAGATTATTGCTATAGATATAAACTGTGTAGGTACTACAAAATTATGTTTTATCATGATTTCTTGATAATTCCCATAGTATTTTCGATTTCCAATCATTTTATTAATTTTATTTACATATTCCATTTTATATTAGTCTCGTATGTTGTTTATTTGACTACGAAGATTATGTCTGCAATGAAGGGCTGTAGCAATAAACTATTACGGAATTATACTGCACTCAAAAAGATCCTTTTTAATTTTAATCGAATATATTACACTGCAAATATTCTTCAAACGTGGTTTAGTAGTAAATTTTATCGAGCAGACGTAGAGTGAGGGACGACTGCACACGAGAAAGTATGGTAACGGAAAATTTGGACGTTTTGAGAGCTTATCAAAGGCTTTGAAATGAAAACACGATGCAACTCTGATTAGGAAGTTAAAACTATGAACAACTTTAAAATGTTTGCAAAACATATTTTTATATCCGTAATGCTATTACAAGAGGTACCTATGTTTACTTAGACAAAAAATGTTAAAAAAAAAAATCCTTTGGCTTCTACACAAATAAATATCCGTCACCTTTAACAATTATTGTGCAATATTTTTTATTGAAATATTTTGACATCTTGAATCACCAAATATTCTGCATTGTTCTTTATGATAAACAATTGAATCAGTCAATTCTATAACAAAACATATGACTTGTTTTTAGGAATGTACCAATATAGTTTATTATCTTCAGCAATTTAAAACTATGAAACACGATGCGCCGTTACAATACAACAAAGAAAGTAATTGATCACTGTAAATAATAAATATTTCCGTAATTAAAACCGACTGTATCAATATCATTGGATAAAATACATATATATGATAGCAACATGATTCTTTGTTAGCAATAATAATAGATTATAGGATTAATGAAATTAATTTTTATATTTTTTTAGGTCAACAAACCAGACAGTTTAATAGTAAAAAAAGCGAAGATTAATGACAAAATATGTAATAAAGTTAAATATAGTTCTGTAATCGTATTTTTGGATTCCTAAATTGTTTCACTTGCAGTTATTTCAATGCACCGTAAAGCTGCGTTCACATAGAAAAGTATTGTAGCGTAAGCAAAGTTAAGTATACGAATATCAAATGCTAGCGTTCACATAAGCAAAGTAGTGGAATTGCCTAGCAAGCCGCGTTGTATGAGCTAACAAGGTCCAAACTTCTTGCAATACCCCATAACAAGAACCAATCACAGTGATCTACGGATTAACCCTGCGTATGCGCAGTGGGAATCGCCATTAGTGTACAAGTAGCTGGCGCTGCCACTATAACACCTCTATGTGAACGCTTCTCTTGCAAGCACATTGCAATACAATGCAATACTTTTCCATGTGCACGCAGCTTTAGGATCTTTAAGAGTTGTGTTTATCACACCGTTATTCGTTAAATATTTCAGTATGTTGGGAGATCAGCCATAAATAGGAGAAACAGTACTGAACCCAGTACGATTCCTTGAGTTACTTCCTAGTGATGTACAAAAAAGAGATTTACCCCCTATAAAACTACACTTGCACTACCCTTCTGACAAGTAATAAACGCTCCCCATTTTCTAGAAGTTATAATAGTTATTTCGATGCTGCAATTATAGCAGCAGATCAGCCTGTTAGCAGCACAAACCACCATTGCAACATTTGCGGATAATACTATGGCTTCCCACAAAGACCCCAAAGCAGACGCACCCAAACACCTTCAAGAAAACCTTCACACAATCCAAGACTAGCTTAAAATTTGAAGAATCAAAGATATTGAAACTAAATCTATCCATCTTACTTTCAGCAAGAAGACAGAAACGTTATTCAAACCGACAACCTCTTTCACAAACTGAAGAAGTCAAATACTTAGAAATGCATTTGGATAAACGGCTTATATGGATAAATTGTAACTAAAAAACGCAAGCAACTAAGTCTTAAACTCAGTAAAATGTACTGGCTATTTTTGGGAAACCTCAACTATCAACTGATTCTAGAGCGATTTCAATTCAAAGTGTTAAGATCTCTTCTAAATTAACCGTAATATGCCCCTAACTGGTTAATTTAACGAGATTTATAAATAAATGTTCACTGTTAAAGAATTTTGTGCGGAATATCTCCATATTATTTTAATCCGTTACCATTAAGAATGTTGAAGGCGCTAACAGACTAAAAGACAGTCATCTGGATCTTTCAAAATAAATTGAACCATGTAGTTTATACTTACAAATCCAGGTAATTTTATCTATCTTGGAGTTAAGTAGGGGAGACCGGGATGTAAGTAACACGGGTAGGTTGTAACAGTGCCCATAGTTTCTTTAATATTTGTAATATGTCGGCCTAAGCGCTTTAGCAATGTTCATTTACATCCACCTCCCTACCTACATTGCTAGTTTGCATCTGTCATAGAGGTTAAGATTTTGCCAGCCAGAGTCACTATTTTCCGCCTAAAAGTTAATGCGTTATGTCACCGGTCGAGTGACTTTTAGGCGATCTCCAAAAGAGGAACAAAAAAGTACCTAGGTTATTATGTTATAAATTTTATTGGGTATTGGTGGATGCAATGCAATTTGACGTTGGAATCGTGGTTAATTGTGGATTCTCTCCAATTTGTTTTGTGCGCACTTGGGGTCAAAAGTAACAGTGTACTAACCAACCCCAATCAATGTTTTAACTTGCAAATGTTCACTCTTAGCACATAATTGGTGGTTTTCTTCGTAGTTGAGAACATACAAAACTTGTCAGATTAATTTTCCAATTTGTTGTGTATTTTTGTTTCAAATATTTGAATATTTTTTCATTTTGCTAATATGTATTTTGGAATCAAATATTAATTTTGTTGATGAAGCTGTGTAAATTATTTTGCCGTTACAACTTACCCCGATCATTGTTACTTTTAGCCAGTGGCGTAGCTAGGGGGGTGCGGTGGGTGCGGGCCGCACCGGGTGACACCATATGACCATAACAGAGGGGTGACACCAAAATAAACAATTGCAAATTTTCATAGCCGACAGAGCCCGGTCTAGTCGAGTTGTCGGGTTGCATAACCAATCATAGTTAAATACATGCGCAGGCAGAGGGTACGACCATGCAGAGATGGTGCTTATATGACAAAAATTCAGATCTGCTCGGAGCAATCTGGAGTTATTTGCAAAACGCGCCCATTAATGACGCTTAGAGTCACGTGATTTCAGGAAATTGCAGACGTTGTTTAGATACACGATTTTTATGAAAATAATTGTCTTTGTGAAAGTTTATCGTTTTTGTCACTAACTTATTTTAAAGTAAATTAGGACAGGATATATATTTTAGACGAAAGCGAAAAGCTTTCCCTCAAAAAAGTAAGTATTACCTACTACTATTAAATATCACAAATAGTAAGGTAGGACAATTTTTGTTCAAAAAGTTTGCCAAAGTAGGACAAAGGGAGGACAAAAATTTTTTTTTTTATTTGGAGGGGTGACCATGAGTTTTCCGCACTGGGTGACACCAACCGGAGCTACGCCACTGCTTTTAGCCCCAACGTTGAGGTTGGAAGTAGCAACTGTCTTGCTACGAAAAAAAAAACAAATTTCTCACATATGCTTTACGAAACATATGAAATAAATATCTTTGAAGGAGGACAAATGTCCAATCTAGCATTAAATTAGTTTGTGAGAAATTAAATAAAAACAAAAAAAAATTACTTTCATCCCCTACTACCCTACTAAACAAATCACTAACTTGTGGAGTCTCATATTTAATTTTGCTTCATGTCTAAGTCGACAGATTGCAGAAATTCCTTCGAAAAAATCAAAGCTATTGTTTGGACAGACTTTTATGCCAAACTTGTTCGCACCTCTGTGCTACATCCAGAAATCCTCTTACTTTGCAAATTTTGTGGTTACATGTGTCTCCAAGTACTGAGTAGATCTTTATAGAAAATCGAATATATTTGCATTTTTGTTTTTTAGGTATACGTTTGTTGCTAAACATTACCAATTGTTATTCATTTGAAAAATTCATATTTTCGATTTGAACATTATTGGACAAACTTGTGTAATGCAGCAAAAATAAAGCAGCACATTAAAAACTTTTCGTTATTGTCGATTCTAAATTATGAATACCAAAAACGTCAAGTGTTTGTAAAAAACATATCGAAAAAAGCGTGCTACAAAAAGGTGACGGCGAATTAAGTTATTGATATCGATTATCTGACAACAAAGCAATAAAAACGTTGAAAATATACAATAATTTCCCCCGTTATGTTGCCACACTTATAAATGCCACATTTATAACACGCTATTACAGTTTTTAATTTATAGCAAATTAATCAAACTAGTGACCAAGACCTGTAATGAATTGCAGCAATAAATAAAAGCTTATGAGTACATCTACATACATAAATAAATTTAGCACTTACTACATTGTTGATATTCTTATTGTTAGCAATTTTATGCTGAATATTTTTGTAATCCCACCACTAAAACCTGCTTCAGTGTTATCAATATTTCGTGTCAATTACACCGATATACTTAATATATTTTTTATTTCCAAGATGATACATAGTATTAACGTTTTTTGTTGGTGTTTTTTTTAATAAAAAATCCTACCATTCACCGATTTAAAAAAATATTAATAAAACGTTTTTTATTTATTCAATGTTACTCTGAGTACCCCTCACAAAATTAATATTATAGCTTACAGAGTACCCCAATAAATTGTTTCGTAGACTATACCGGGTGATTCAGTTTGACTGTCGCACCCCTATAACTTTGTAGGTATTGAAAATAACCCCAACAACCCTTATATATTTGAAATCGGCGAGAAATTCTCTATATTATGTATAAATTGTGTTAAAAGTTAGGTTGAATGATTTTTGGTCAGATGTTCGGGGGCCACAAAAGTGTGAGCCGAATGTGACTCGCGGGCCGCCAGTTGGACAGCCCTGCCTATGCTAAGACATGCATTAAAACTGCACTTAAATTAAATTTTTTGAAAGCAATTTAATGTGCATAAAAAAGTATGCAACAAATATTGTTTAACTGAACTTCGTATGTATGCAGTGTATGTCTATATTATCTATGTTTGTATGTGTAATAAATATAATTTTTAGTACATATTTTAGTGACTTCTTTAAAGACTAAACTTTTTTTTAATAAATGCATATTATAATTATAATGTCATATTAGACTCAGTTATTTCGTTATTTTGTAAAAGGTATATACAATTGCTTAAAAGTGATAAACATTTCTGAACATGTAGATTCCTACAACCAAAATAAAAACAATTCAACGCGTCACACAGAGAAAGATTTCTTTCTAAAAATATATATTACCGTCATTAATATAAATAATTGTATGTTGTTGATTATAACAAATCCCAATATTTGCACCATATTTAGTTTTAAAAAAAAAAACGATTAAAAACTAACAAGGGAGGGTCACGATACGTTGTCGCTAGAATTTGATTTAGGCTGTGTTTATTGCATTAAAGACATCAAAACTAAATGTTTTCCAGAGTTATACGAGCCACTGGCCATTTACTTGGAAAAATAGGAGAAAAACTGAAAAATTGGTATAAAAAGGTCATTTTTGCGATCGCGTTGGCCATGAAACCGTCAGAGAAAAAAATCGAAATTCTTCTATTTACCAATTCGCACATCCTTTGCAAGTAAAATGGTGCAAAGTTTTTGAAAAAATCTTGAACGGTTCCGGAGAAAAACGTCAAAAACAAAACCATCATTTGAGAAGTTGTGTTTGTATCTGTATAACTTACTATATCTATGCAACTTACATAGGCGTTTAACATAGTGAATACAGTTTTTACAAAGACCTCGTTTTTCGCGTTTTTCTCCGGAACCGTTTAAGATTTTTTCAAAAACTTTGCACCATTTTATTTGCAAAGGTTGGCGCATTGGTAAACAGAAAAATTTCGATTTTGTCTTTGACGGTTTCATGGCCAACGCGATTGCAAAAATTACTTTTATTATTCAGCTTTTCAATTTTTCCCCTATTTTTTCGAAGAAAATGGCCAGTGGCACGTATAACTCTGCAAAACATTTAGTTTTGATGTTCTTGATGCAATAAACACAGCCTTAATCAAATTCTAGCGACAACGTATCGTGACCTTCCCTGGTAAGTACTCTACAACAGTTTTCAATAAAAGTGAGTGTTTAACTGAAATAACAGTTTGAACCACACACAAATTAAAAAATTTATTTTTTACAAATTTTTTCTTACAGGCTACACTTTAAATATTTGTGAAAAATACTCATATTTTTTACACAATTAATCGTCTGATATGACTAAAGGATATTATCTAGATTCTACATTTATTATAGCTCAATATATTTCACTGTTTATTTATTTATTTTTTTCACCCACCTGGTTTTAAATTTCAAAGTCTTGCAACACAAAAGTAAACAATATGTAAATAAAAAAGTAATACGTACCTATATAAATTTAAGTAAGTTTAGTTCATAAGTATTTTATCTTATTTGCTAAAAAAATCTCTTTCTAAATAACTTCTCGCCTCTTAGTTGATAGATTTTTTATTTATTATATTTTGAAAAATACTTATTTGCACAACTACGTTATTTTATAAAGAGGCGGTATTTGAAACACTAAAAACATCAACGAATTATAACTAAATTTGTACGAAACTTGTACAACAACCTGACCCACATAATTAAATAAATAAAACAGTTGAGTTAACACATTAGGTCCCGCGTGTTCGGCATAAAGTTCAAATTATGCTACTGAATATCTAATTTTAAAAATGATTTTGCATATACTTGAAAGTTATGAGGCAAATCGGCTGCAGCACGAATATAGAATTTTGATAACCAACGTATCTACACGCAATTTTCCGATTTTTCAACTTGAATGATTAACTTTGATATGAAAATATCAAAACCGTAATTCATAATATACTTTCTCGTGTGCTAAGAATAAATTTTAAAATGATCAATAGTTCGTTTTAGTAAAGTTAACAAAAGATAATCTTAATAACATCTAATTTTGTATATTTTCCGTTTAATTCGACGTACGCAGCTGGTGCGAGGTATAATAACGGTAAAAGGAAGTAATTTGGCTTTTATGTTGCAAAAGGAAACGAAGAGCATTTCACAATAGTACTTAATGTTATATTAGGATTATGTATTGCTAATTTGCAAAATACAAAGCGACGCCAGGTTAGGAAATGGTCGATAATGTCAGGGTTAACCAAAAACATGGAAGAGTAACGACGTTCGTCGTATGAATAGTTCAATACCTTCAAAAATGCAAAGTATCGTGAACAAAGTTAAACATCCAATGTTGCTGACAGAACACTATACATAATATACAATACAGGGTGTAGACTTGGGCCACACAATAACATAGCAATTTCAATGGTAAAATTTTAAAAGTCGCATATTATCTCCCCAAATTATTTTAGAATAAAGTGCAAAAAGGTTTTTTGTAGAGAAACAAATTCTGTATCCATAAATTAAATCAATATTAATTTTCAGTTATTGGAAAACTAATAACTGAAAATTTTAACCAGAGTGAAGCTGGCGGCCACTTCCAGCGGCCACTTGAGTAGCGTATTGTCAGCCTTAGAATTGACTACGCGCGCGGCGCGCCTAGTTCTATACTCTTCCCACCTACTAGGGAGCGATAGCTCCGTCATTCTCCATTCGAAGCGGTCTTCGCGTTGCTAATATAATTAATAATAATAAATTAAATTCTCACTACCTAAACGTTGTAACGGCAAAATAAATTCAGAAATGGCTTTACTAAGCGTACATACATCTACAAAACAAATTACAGATAAAATTATTAATCGGCAGCGGAATTATGGAATTAAAACCGCGCTCGCTATTATCATACTTATAGTAAAAAATTCATAATTTTTCACCTAATGATTGTTACGGCAAAATTAATTCAGAAATGGCTTTACTAAGAGTACATCCATCTACAAAACAAATTGCGGATAAAATTATTAATCGGCAGCGGAATTATGGAATTAAAACCGCGCTCGCTATTATCATACTTATAGTAAAAAATTCATAATTTTTCACCTAATGATTGTTACGGCAAAATTAATTCAGAAATGGCTTTACTATGAGTACATCCACCTACAAAACAAATTGCAGATAAAATTATTAATCGGCAGCGGAATTATGGAATTAAAACCGCCCACGCTATTATGATACTTATAGTAAAAAATTCATAATTTTTCACCTAATGATTGTTACGGCAAAATTAATTCAGAAATGGCTTTACTATGAGTACATCCATCTACAAAACAAATTGCGGATAAAATTATTAATCGGCAGCGGAATTATGGAATTAAAACCGCGCTCGCTATTATCATACTTATAGTAAAAAATTCATAATTTTTCACCTAATGATTGTTACGGCAAAATTAATTCAGAAATGGCTTTACTATGAGTACATCCACCTACAAAACAAATTGCAGATAAAATTATTAATCGGCAGCGGAATTATGGAATTAAAACCGCCCACGCTATTATGATACTTATAGTAAAAAATTCATAATTTTTGACCTAATGATTGTTACGGCAAAATTAATTCAGAAATGGCTTTACTATGAGTACATCCATCTACAAAACAAATTGCAGATAAAATTATTAATCGGCAGCGCAATTATGGAATTAAAACCGCGCTCGCTATTATCATACTTACAGTAAAAAATTCATAATTTTTGACCTAATGATTGTTACGGCAAAATTAATTCAGAAATGGCTTTACTATGAGTACATCCATCTACAAAACAAATTGCAGATAAAATTATTAATCGGCAGCGCAATTATGGAATTAAAACCGCGCTCGCTATTATCATACTTACAGTAAAAAATTCATAATTTTTGACCTAATGATTGTTACGGCAAAATTAATTCAGAAATGGCTTTACTATGAGTACATCCATCTACAAAACAAATTGCGGATAAAATTATTAATCGGCAGCGGAATTATGGAATTAAAACCGCGCTCGCTATTATCATACTTATAGTAAAAAATTCATAATTTTTCACCTAATGATTGTTACGGCAAAATTAATTCAGAAATGGCTTTACTATGAGTACATCCACCTACAAAACAAATTGCAGATAAAATTATTAATCGGCAGCGGAATTATGGAATTAAAACCGCCCACGCTATTATGATACTTATAGTAAAAAATTCATAATTTTTGACCTAATGATTGTTACGGCAAAATTAATTCAGAAATGGCTTTACTATGAGTACATCCATCTACAAAACAAATTGCAGATAAAATTATTAATCGGCAGCGCAATTATGGAATTAAAACCGCGCTCGCTATTATCATACTTACAGTAAAAAATTCATAATTTTTGACCTAATGATTGTTACGGCAAAATTAATTCAGAAATGGCTTTACTATGAGTACATCCATCTACAAAACAAATTGCAGATAAAATTATTAATCGGCAGCGCAATTATGGAATTAAAACCGCGCTCGCTATTATCATACTTACAGTAAAAAATTCATAATTTTTGACCTAATGATTGTTACGGCAAAATTAATTCAGAAATGGCTTTACTATGAGTACATCCATCTACAAAACAAATTGCGGATAAAATTATTAATCGGCAGCGGAATTATGGAATTAAAACCGCGCTCGCTATTATCATACTTATAGTAAAAAATTCATAATTTTTCACCTAATGATTGTTACGGCAAAATTAATTCAGAAATGGCTTTACTATGAGTACATCCACCTACAAAACAAATTGCAGATAAAATTATTAATCGGCAGCGGAATTATGGAATTAAAACCGCCCACGCTATTATGATACTTATAGTAAAAAATTCATAATTTTTGACCTAATGATTGTTACGGCAAAATTAATTCAGAAATGGCTTTACTATGAGTACATCCACCTACAAAACAAATTGCAGATAAAATTATTAATCGACAGCGGAATTATGGAATTAAAACCGCCCACGCTATTATGATACTTATAGTAAAAAATTCATAATTTTTGACCTAATGATTGTTACGGCAAAATTAATTCAGAAATGGCTTTACTATGAGTACATCCATCTACAAAACAAATTGCAGATAAAATTATTAATGGGCAGCGAAATTATGGGATTAAAACCGCCCACGCTATTATGATACTTATAGTAAAAAATTCATAATTTTTGACCTAATGATTGTTACGGCAAAATTAATTCAGAAATGGCTTTACTATGAGTACATCCATCTACAAAACAAATTGCAGATAAAATTATTAATCGGCAGCGAAATTATGGGATTAAAACCGCCCACGCTATTATGATACTTATAGTAAAAAATTCATAATTTTTCACCTAATGATTGTTACGGCAAAATTAATTCAGAAATGGCTTTACTATGAGTACATCCATCTACAAAACAAATTGCAGATAAAATTATTAATCGGCAGCGGAATTATGGAATTAAAACCGCGCTCGCTATTATCATACTTATAGTAAAAAATTCATAATTTTTCACCTAATGATTGTTACGGCAAAATTCATTCAGAAATGGCTTTACTATGAGTACATCCATCTACAAAACAAATTGCAGATAAAATTATTAATCGGCAGCGGAATTATGGAATTAAAACCGCGCTCGCTATTATCATACTTATAGTAAAAAATTCATAATTTTTCACCTAATGATTGTTACGGCAAAATTAATTCAGAAATGGCTTTACTATGAGTACATCCACCTACAAAACAAATTGCAGATAAAATTATTAATCGGCAGCGGAATTATGGAATTAAAACCGCCCACGCTATTATGATACTTATAGTAAAAAATTCATAATTTTTGACCTAATGATTGTTACGGCAAAATTAATTCAGAAATGGCTTTACTATGAGTACATCCATCTACAAAACAAATTGCAGATAAAATTATTAATCGGCAGCGCAATTATGGAATTAAAACCGCGCTCGCTATTATCATACTTACAGTAAAAAATTCATAATTTTTGACCTAATGATTGTTACGGCAAAATTAATTCAGAAATGGCTTTACTATGAGTACATCCATCTACAAAACAAATTGCAGATAAAATTATTAATCGGCAGCGCAATTATGGAATTAAAACCGCGCTCGCTATTATCATACTTACAGTAAAAAATTCATAATTTTTGACCTAATGATTGTTACGGCAAAATTAATTCAGAAATGGCTTTACTATGAGTACATCCATCTACAAAACAAATTGCGGATAAAATTATTAATCGGCAGCGGAATTATGGAATTAAAACCGCGCTCGCTATTATCATACTTATAGTAAAAAATTCATAATTTTTCACCTAATGATTGTTACGGCAAAATTAATTCAGAAATGGCTTTACTATGAGTACATCCACCTACAAAACAAATTGCAGATAAAATTATTAATCGGCAGCGGAATTATGGAATTAAAACCGCCCACGCTATTATGATACTTATAGTAAAAAATTCATAATTTTTGACCTAATGATTGTTACGGCAAAATTAATTCAGAAATGGCTTTACTATGAGTACATCCATCTACAAAACAAATTGCAGATAAAATTATTAATCGGCAGCGCAATTATGGAATTAAAACCGCGCTCGCTATTATCATACTTACAGTAAAAAATTCATAATTTTTGACCTAATGATTGTTACGGCAAAATTAATTCAGAAATGGCTTTACTATGAGTACATCCATCTACAAAACAAATTGCAGATAAAATTATTAATCGGCAGCGCAATTATGGAATTAAAACCGCGCTCGCTATTATCATACTTACAGTAAAAAATGCATAATTTTTGACCTAATGATTGTTACGGCAAAATTAATTCAGAAATGGCTTTACTATGAGTACATCCATCTACAAAACAAATTGCGGATAAAATTATTAATCGGCAGCGGAATTATGGAATTAAAACCGCGCTCGCTATTATCATACTTATAGTAAAAAATTCATAATTTTTCACCTAATGATTGTTACGGCAAAATTAATTCAGAAATGGCTTTACTATGAGTACATCCACCTACAAAACAAATTGCAGATAAAATTATTAATCGGCAGCGGAATTATGGAATTAAAACCGCCCACGCTATTATGATACTTATAGTAAAAAATTCATAATTTTTGACCTAATGATTGTTACGGCAAAATTAATTCAGAAATGGCTTTACTATGAGTACATCCACCTACAAAACAAATTGCAGATAAAATTATTAATCGACAGCGGAATTATGGAATTAAAACCGCCCACGCTATTATGATACTTATAGTAAAAAATTCATAATTTTTGACCTAATGATTGTTACGGCAAAATTAATTCAGAAATGGCTTTACTATGAGTACATCCATCTACAAAACAAATTGCAGATAAAATTATTAATGGGCAGCGAAATTATGGGATTAAAACCGCCCACGCTATTATGATACTTATAGTAAAAAATTCATAATTTTTGACCTAATGATTGTTACGGCAAAATTAATTCAGAAATGGCTTTACTATGAGTACATCCATCTACAAAACAAATTGCAGATAAAATTATTAATCGGCAGCGAAATTATGGGATTAAAACCGCCCACGCTATTATGATACTTATAGTAAAAAATTCATAATTTTTCACCTAATGATTGTTACGGCAAAATTAATTCAGAAATGGCTTTACTATGAGTACATCCATCTACAAAACAAATTGCAGATAAAATTATTAATCGGCAGCGGAATTATGGAATTAAAACCGCGCTCGCTATTATCATACTTATAGTAAAAAATTCATAATTTTTCACCTAATGATTGTTACGGCAAAATTCATTCAGAAATGGCTTTACTATGAGTACATCCATCTACAAAACAAATTGCAGATAAAATTATTAATCGGCAGCGGAATTATGGAATTAAAACCGCGCTCGCTATTATCATACTTATAGTAAAAAATTCATAATTTTTCACCTAATGATTGTTACGGCAAAATTCATTCAGAAATGGCTTTACTATGAGTACATCCATCTACAAAACAAATTGCAGATAAAATTATTAATCGGCAGCGGAATTATGGAATTAAAACCGCGCTGGCTATTATCATACTTACAGTAAAAAATTCATAATTTTTCACCTAATGATTGTAACGGCAAAATATCAGTACAGCCCTGTTTAAAACCAAAAGTTTATTTACCTTGCAGTGCTAGACTAGAGTCAAGCTTAACAGGGTCTTCTTTCCCCGCTAATTTTTCCAAGCCCGTTCCCTTGGCAGTGTTTTCGCTAGATAGTGGGTAGGGGCAGGAAGATGTATTGGATCCGCTAAAATAGCGGATCCGTCTTATACACCTTTCGGTTACTACCCTTTTCTCTAGCGAAAACACTCTCAAGACAACCCAACCGCCAAACCACACTCCTAAAAATTAGCGGGGGAGAAGCCCCGTTCTTTAATACCTGAAATCAAAGCATGTCATTATTAGTATAATATCACAGACCCTGTTGGTCCAGTCTCGCCAGCGAGATAGTACCTGAAAAAATAAAAAGCGCTATTATGTAAAAATATAAACTCTATAGATAAATATATGATATCTGTATATATAAATAAATATCTATGTGGATGCTTTCTGGGATCTCACATGTCTCTGTCTTGGCTATATCTGAAAAATAAAAGGAAATGATTAGTTGTCGTGGGACGTTGTCCCGCACGTGGTGGGCGAGGGGAGCGCTAAAGTGCCAGCGAGTTTTCCATTGCCGAGTGAGCTTCCGGAGTTATCGCCTGACTGGTAGCCCCTGCCCGTGGCGTTTACGATGTAGGGTCTCCCAGGCCGCACCGAGAGTGACCTCGCCACAAGGCCGCATCCGGCTTGCTACCTGCGGGAGTTGCCCTACAAAGGTGCAATCAAATCCTGGATCTGAAACATAAAAAACAATAGGACACGATTAATTGTCGTGGGACGCTGTCCCGCACGTGGTGGGCGAGGGGAGCGCTAAAGTGCCAGCGAGTTTTCCATTGCCGAGTGAGCTTCCGGAGTTATCGCCTGACTGGTAGCCCCTGCCCGTGGCGTTTACGATGTAGGGTCTCCCAGGCCGCACCGAGAGTGACCTCGCCACAAGGCCGCATCCGGCTTGCTACCTGCGGGAGTTGCCCTACAAAGGTGCAATCAAATCCTGGATCTGAAACATAAAAAACAATAGGACACGATTAATTGTCGTGGGACGCTGTCCCGCACGTGGTGGGCGAGGGGAGCGCTAAAGTGCCAGCGAGTTTTCCATTGCCGAGTGAGCTTCCGGAGTTATCGCCTGACTGGTAGCCCCTGCCCGTGGCGTTTACGATGTAGGGTCTCCCAGGCCGCACCGAGAGTGACCTCGCCACAAGGCCGCATCCGGCTTGCTACCTACGGGAGTTGCCCTACAAAGGTGCAATCATTACCTGGAACATAAAAAACAAAACACAAATATTAATATTACCCTGAGGATGAGCCTTTCGGATCCGTAGTCTTCCGGGAAACTGGCTTACTCCTCTTCTTCAAAAATAATTGCTATGCAGGACATTTATAAAACTAGATTTGCTTACAAAACCAAAACACCATCTTAACCAATAGCTAGCCAATAGCAAGTGTATCGAGAAAATAATCGGAAACATAAAAATACAACAATAAATAGTACGGTTAAAAAACGTTTACATATTGTAATATTTGTCATAGTATAAGGATCGTGTTATCAAAATGAACTTTTTAATTAGACGCTTTAAGAAAAGTTTCACTGTTCACAATTACGTAGAATGAAGCAAAAAAAAATAGAAGAAGGAAATAATGAATTACTATGTTAATTTATGAATTTCCGACAAGTAGTGCAACGTGTTATTGTACGGGGGTGGATGAGTATACAAAATTTCAGGAATTTTTATTTTTATGTTGGAGGTATCTACGCGTGACTCGTCTGTCAATATTAAATGTCGGTTTTCATTGACAGTATCGGAATCGAGTTCTGATAAAGGTTTGTCACTAGCGGCTATTAGTTCATTAATTATCCAATTTCTTATTTGCGTCATGTCGTTGTCAGTATATGAAAAGTTTTTCCCACGTGATAGTATGTACGACCAAACACACAAATGCACCCCGCAACTGCCACCAGCTGCATTTTGTTTTGGTATATCTCTGGCAACATATACCTTCCAAGACTCCCAATTTATAACATGAAAATTAGAAATGAATTTGATCACATTGGGCAATAGATCTTTAGGCAATCGGCCGTACATGGAATCTAAATATACAATGAAATTGTTACTGAAATCTACAATTAACATAGTCCAATGATTTGAATCTTTATTAATAGGCAGTAGCCAAATTTTGTATGAAAAAATTTTGGCCTTTTGAACCCAACGATTAAAACCAAACGAGAGTTTTTGATCCAGCATTATTCTCTCGGTAAGCAAAGAATCGAATGGCAATATATTGAAATTTATGACTTTGGCCATTTCTTTGGACAAGTGTAAATAACAATTAATGATGTTATCATCCAACCATTCATCATTAAAAAGCGTTTCCAAGTTTGGTTTGAATATTTCAAAGCCGTATACGTTGTACTTAACTTTATCTAAATTACATGAATGTTGCACATTGTGCCATGGCGGAAGTTCTATCGTAGGTCGTGAAAATAGCTGTTTTTTGATAGTGTCTTGTTTTATACCGACTTTTTTGAAAAGTATCGGAGAAACTGGTGACAGTTTTGGGAAAGCGGGCGTTTCTACACTTTTTATTGGCGTACTCGTTATTGGCTTGCTATAATTGGTTTTATCAGGTGATAGTGTTTCTACATTGGTATACTTACTAAAATAAGAAGCTTTAACAGGACTACCTTTTTTGAACCACTGTTCTTCGCTTAGGGTGATATTACCTGCTGCGTCGGTCGAAGATGTACTGCTGTTTTGTTGTTCTAAAATGATTTTTTTTGGAGGTAACGCTTTGAGCGTGCTGCCCTTTCGCTTCCGTGTGGTTTTTAAAGAATACTTATTTTCATCGATTCGGGCATGCAACAATTGGGCCATGGTATTTATAAACCTTGGTGTTAACCTTCTCATTTTTCGCCCAAAAGTATATTTTTTAACAATTTTGAACCAGTTCTCGACATGCGCATTACAATCCCTAACAATATTAAACTTCATGGTTATAACCCCCGACAAAATGGGATAAAATGGTAAGAATTCAAATTTAATGTATTTTATAAATTTCGGTAAATAATATACATTTTTTTGTTTGGGTAGAACTGGTTCCTTCAATACACTCTCCATAACTTCACTAAAATACTTAAAGAATGGAGAACTTTCCCTAAGGGTTTTCTGTTCATCCTTCTTGTATTTTATTGTTTCGGAAAGTGGCCCGTAAGTACGCGTGGCAGAAATCGATATTATTGTTGATAGCGACGTTGTTAATTTAGTATCGGTAAATTTTAAGCCAAAAATTACATAGAGACTTCTAACTATAATTTCAGCTCGTAATAGATTACAGCTGTTGATTAAAGCTGCCACTACTTTCTTACAAAGGGCGCGAATATTTTTTTTTTTGTGCATCTGTTAATTCGTCTAACACTAGCATGAAATACGTGTGATGAACAAATATGTAAAATTGTCAGGTGGTCGATGCTATACAAATGAATAATATATTCCCACATTGTAAATAAGTATTGCCGCAAATCCATTTTATTAAAAGTTGTTAAAGTGGCCTGTATCAAGGGGAAGCTAAAATCGGTTTCAATTTTTTTAATAATTGCACTAGTTTTGGGCCCTGTTATCGCTCTTAAATCTTTTACAAAAGAAGAGAGAAACAGTGTTAACCACGGTATAGAATGCGCTGAAGAAATTAATTCCGCTACGGGAATTGGCGATTTCTGTGGAACACCTACAACTATAGCGTAATAAAATATTCTTTTTGAAACCCACTTTGGCCGGGCAATGATGCTGCCGGTGGCATCCAAATAGCAAAACAAATTACGTATTTTGGACAACGAAAACAAAAATCTAAGTTGGCACTCTGCTTGTAATCTTACATAAAACGGTATGTGCGCTATCTCCTGCACATACCCGGTTATATGTTTGCCTGTCCACTTTTTTAAATTATGAAACTTTGTTTTAAGCTTTAATAAATGCTGGAACTGATCTTTATCCAGATCGTCTCTTCTAATGTTTTCACTTGAAATTTTTTTCAGTATATTTGAATCGGGAACCTCGTTTAAATTGCCCGCTTTTAATGAACGTTTAGAAGACGCAGACAAATGTTTGAGTTTGACAACTCCCGGCGATAGTGATAGTAACTCTTGAGCTAGAGCAGCTCGACGAGAACCTTTAAAAAAGCGTCTGTGCCTTTCATCTGCGTGTTTTATTTCGCCTATTTGCCCAACTGTAATCTCGACGTCACCATTTAGTTTTTGGGTAGTCCAAAAACGAAACTTAGCACAGCCAGAGTGTTTACAATAGGCTTGTGCAAGGAAAGTGCAAGACCGTTTTCTGGCACCTTTTTGACATTTGTGCCAATTAAATGTCAACACGCAAGTACGATTAACCGTGTAAAAATAATTATTAAATGCGTCGGTCCAATGTTTAACTAACTTCCTTCCGCTTTTGTAATATGTTAGCCAAAAAATAGCCGGCACTAAAAAAGTTGTTAATTTGGAAAAGGTATCACTTACATATTGAGTAATTTGTGACCCAACTTTAATAACTCTGCTCGGTTTTAAATGTTCGCTATCAGTTAAATTTCGATCCGGTGACTCCATTTCACTCTGCATTTTGGAAATAGATTGTGCATCTATTTCTGTATCATGCGATGAATTACTTTGAAGTACAGATCGAGATCTTTCTGACGCACCTTTAATAACCTCGCTCGGTTTTAAATCTTGGTCGCTATCAATTAAATTTTGATCTGATGACTCCATTTCACTCTGCATTTTGGAAATAGATTGTGTATCTATTTCTGTATCATGCGATGAGTTACTTTGAAGTAAAGAGTTTGCAGAATAATTGAAGGATTTTAAAATTTCTGAGCGATACCTTTTCCATGACATGTGGTATCTGAGGCGATTTATAACATTATTGTCAATTTTAATGAACATGCATAAGTTAGCAAATGCACCTGTAGAAGGTCTATGAGTTTCAGAATCGAACAGGTCTATTGCTTCGGGGTTGTCGACTAAATAATCGGTGAAATATGGTACCGTGGACGCTTTACTATTCCGTACCTTTTTTACCATTGTAGCGGCAAGAATTAATTAAGTGATCAAAATGAAACCCAAATTTAAAAATAAATAAAATAACTCTAAAACCTACACAATGCAGTAGCTTTCAATACACGAATAAAACGAAACTAATTACAGGATGGTAAAGTCTTAATGCAAAATATAAAGAGGTAAAAATGCAAAATTAAACCCAAATTAATAAACAAACAAAATTAATCTATAAGCTGCGTAACTTTAAATAACCCAATAAAACAAAACTAAGACTATATCACCAGACGCGTGATTAAAATTAAACCCAAATTAATAAACAAACAAAATTAATCTATAAGCTGCGTAACTTTAAATAACCCAATAAAACAAAACTAAGACTATATCACCAGACGCGTGATTAAAATTAAACCCAAATTAATAAACAAACAAAATTAATCTATAAGCTGCGTAACTTTAAATAACCCAATAAAACAAAACTAAGACTATATCACCAGACGCGTGATTAAAATTAAACCCAAATTAATAAACAAACAAAATTAATCTATAAGCTGCGTAAATTTAAATAACCCAATAAAACAAAACTAAGACTATATCACCAAACGCGTGATTAAAATTAAACCCAAATTAATAAACAAACAAAATTAATCTATAAACTGTGTAACTTTAAATAACCCAATAAAACAAAACTAAGACTATATCACCAAACGCGTGATTAAAATTAAACCCAAATTTAAAAAAAAAAATAATAAAGTAACTCTAAAACCTACTCAAGGCAGTAGCTATCAATACACCAATAAAACGAAACTAATTACAGAATGTGAAGTATTAATGCAAAATATAAAGAAGAAAGAAAAAAAACGCAAACTTTGCACTTCCTAAAGTAATAATGCAAAAAATTGCACTAACTACTCAATATAGAGTGTTAATGCAGCAGGAAAATAAATATTGGAACACTGAAAACAATTTGGTTAATAAAAATAAAAAGAAATCATACCTATTACCACTAAATAGAATAACACAAATACACAATTTGTTGGTAACACAAATAAAATATTCGGTGCGACTATACCCGGTTAGAGTAACTAATAAAGTAATTAAATATTGTTATTAACAAGCAAGGGGTTGTTTTGTTGTTTCTTCCATAAAAAGTGGGGGAAAGTTGTGGTAATAAATTTAATACCTGTATACCTGATATATCTGTAACTATACAGTATGTATGGGTTATCTACTTAATAATTATGTATTTTAAAAGTTGTATATTATTATCAAAAGAATTAACCAATTTTCATCAATACGTAAGAAATTAAAAACCCATTTTTTGAGTCCACTTCAAGGTTTTATTGGTCAATTTCTTAAAGTTTATGCAAAAATGTTAACGTTTATCTTCGTTATATTAACTGTTGGTATACATTGTTCCAACTACACGTCAGGTTTGGAGTATGTAAATATAATTTAATGAAATTACAGTATGGCCAAATACATACATTATTCGTCAATAAATAAAACCATAACTACAATATGGGAATTTCTGTTCCTTTAATTTGTTTCCAGAATTTTTACCGTACACCCTGGTACTCATTCTAATCCCATGTTATTTACCCCATATATATCATTTAAGTGATGGTGTTAATCACAAACACTTCTCGGAATTGCAAACATAACAGTAAATCCTAAATTTTGGTAGCATTTCATGGAAACAGCTGACGCTAGCAATAAAGTATGAACACTAGCAACTTTAATAAGGACTGTGTTTCAAAATATAATAATGCTTTGCCTATTTTTATTAATTATGTACTTTTAAATATAAGTATGATAATAGCGTGGGCGGTTTTAATTCCATAATTCCGCTGCCGATTAATAATTTTATCTGCAATTTGTTTTGTAGATGGATGTACTCATAGTAAAGCCATTTCTGAATTAATTTTGCCGTAACAATCATTAGGTCAAAAATTATGAATTTTTTACTATAAGTATCATAATAGCCAGCGCGGTTTTAATTCCATAATTCCGCTGCCGATTAATAATTTTATCTGCAATTTGTTTTGTAGATGGATGTACTCATAGTAAAGCCATTTCTGAATTAATTTTGCCGTAAAAATCATTAGGTGAAAAATTATGAATTTTTTACTATAAGTATGATAATAGCGAGCGCGGTTTTAATTCCATAATTCCGCTGCCGATTAATAATTTTATCTGCAATTTGTTTTGTAGATGGATGTACTCATAGTAAAGCCATTTCTGAATTAATTTTGCCGTAACAATCATTAGGTCAAAAATTATGAATTTTTTACTATAAGTATCATAATAGCCAGCGCGGTTTTAATTCCATAATTCCGCTGCCGATTAATAATTTTATCTGCAATTTGTTTTGTAGATGGATGTACTCATAGTAAAGCCATTTCTGAATTAATTTTGCCGTAACAATCATTAGGTGAAAAATTATGAATTTTTTACTATAAGTATGATAATAGCGAGCGCGGTTTTAATTCCATAATTCCGCTGCCGATTAATAATTTTATCTGCAATTTGTTTTGTAGATGGATCGATCTACTCATAGTAAAGCCATTTCTGAATTAATTTTGCCGTAACAATCATTAGGTGAAAAATTATGAATTTTTTACTATAAGTATGATAATAGCGAGCGCGGTTTTAATTCCATAATTCCGCTGCCGATTAATAATTTTATCTGCAATTTGTTTTGTAGATGGATGTACTCATAGTAAAGCCATTTCTGAATTAATTTTGCTGTAACAATCATTAGGTCAAAAATTATGAATTTTTTACTGTAAGTATCATAATAGCGTGGGCGGTTTTAATCCCATAATTTCGCTGCCGATTAATAATTTTATCTGCAATTTGTTTTGTAGATGGATGTACTCATAGTAAAGCCATTTCTGAATTAATTTTGCCGTAACAATCATTAGGTCAAAAATTATGAATTTTTTACTGTAAGTATCATAATAGCGTGGGCGGTTTTAATTCCATAATTCCGCTGCCGATTAATAATTTTATCTGCAATTTGTTTTGTAGATGGATGTACTCATAGTAAAGCCATTTCTGAATTAATTTTGCCGTAACAATCATTAGGTCAAAAATTATGAATTTTTTACTGTAAGTATGATAATAGCGAGCGCGGTTTTAATTCCATAATTGCGCTGCCGATTAATAATTTTATCTGCAATTTGTTTTGTAGATGGATGTACTCATAGTAAAGCCATTTCTGAATTAATTTTGCCGTAACAATCATTAGGTCAAAAATTATGAATTTTTTACTATAAGTATCATAATAGCGTGGGCGGTTTTAATTCCATAATTCCGCTGCCGATTAATAATTTTATCTGCAATTTGTTTTGTAGGTGGATGTACTCATAGTAAAGCCATTTCTGAATTAATTTTGCCGTAACAATCATTAGGTGAAAAATTATGAATTTTTTACTATAAGTATGATAATAGCGAGCGCGGTTTTAATTCCATAATTCCGCTGCCGATTAATAATTTTATCCGCAATTTGTTTTGTAGATGGATGTACTCATAGTAAAGCCATTTCTGAATTAATTTTGCCGTAACAATCATTAGGTCAAAAATTATGAATTTTTTACTGTAAGTATGATAATAGCGAGCGCGGTTTTAATTCCATAATTGCGCTGCCGATTAATAATTTTATCTGCAATTTGTTTTGTAGATGGATGTACTCATAGTAAAGCCATTTCTGAATTAATTTTGCCGTAACAATCATTAGGTCAAAAATTATGAATTTTTTACTATAAGTATCATAATAGCGTGGGCGGTTTTAATTCCATAATTCCGCTGCCGATTAATAATTTTATCTGCAATTTGTTTTGTAGATGGATCTACTCATAGTAAAGCCATTTCTGAATTAATTTTGCCGTAACAATCATTAGGTAAAAAATTATGAATTTTTTACTGTAAGTATGATAATAGCGAGCGCGGTTTTAATTCCATAATTGCGCTGCCGATTAATAATTTTATCTGCAATTTGTTTTGTAGATGGATGTACTCATAGTAAAGCCATTTCTGAATTAATTTTGCCGTAACAATCATTAGGTCAAAAATTATGAATTTTTTACTATAAGTATCATAATAGCGTGGGCGGTTTTAATTCCATAATTCCGCTGCCGATTAATAATTTTATCTGCAATTTGTTTTGTAGGTGGATGTACTCATAGTAAAGCCATTTCTGAATTAATTTTGCCGTAACAATCATTAGGTGAAAAATTATGAATTTTTTACTATAAGTATGATAATAGCGAGCGCGGTTTTAATTCCATAATTCCGCTGCCGATTAATAATTTTATCCGCAATTTGTTTTGTAGATGGATGTACTCATAGTAAAGCCATTTCTGAATTAATTTTGCCGTAACAATCATTAGGTGAAAAATTAGGAATTTTTTACTATAAGTATGATAATAGCGAGCGCGGTTTTAATTCCATAATTCCGCTGCCGATTAATAATTTTATCTGTAATTTGTTTTGTAGATGTACGCTTAGTAAAGCCATTTCTGAATTTATTTTGCCGTTACAACGTTTAGGTAGTGAGAATTTAATTTATTATTATTAATTATATTAGCAACGCGAAGACCGCTTCGAATGGAGAATGACGGAGCTATCGCTCCCTAGTAGGTGGGAAGAGTATAGAACTAGGCGCGCCGCGCGCGTAGTCAATTCTAAGGCTGACAACACGCTACTCAAGTGGCCGCTGGAAGTGGCCGCCAGCTTCACTCTGGTAAATTTTACCATTGAAATTGCTATGTTGCTATGTGTATTGTGTATGTACTATGTAGTAGTATTAAATATAGCGAATGAATTTGAGTCACAAAATGAAGAATCGGAAGAGTTTGAAACAAAAGAGGGCTTAAAACAAGGATGCGTGCTCAGTCCATTATTATTCTCAGTTATAGATGGGGTAATTAGAGAAGTAAAACAAAAAATGAGACCGTTTCACCTAGGCAACTGGAAAATGGAAAAAATTAACATAACCGAGCTAATGTTCGCAGACGACATGGTCTTAGTCGCGGAAGCAGAAAAAGATCTGCAACATAATTGGAATTGGAAAAAATTAATATGAAAATAAATACCGAAAAAACTAAAACTTTGATCGTCACAACAGAGAACAAAGGGCATAGCATCACTTTGAATGGGCTTAGGTTAGAACAGGTAGAAAGCTTTAAATATTTGAGAGTAATCATAGAGAAAAATAGAGAAATGGACAAGGAAACAAGCGAAAGGACAGTAAATGTGGGAAGAATATTTAACAGCTTAAGAACAACATTTTTTGGAAATAGAGAAGTTCCCAAACCAACAAAAGTGGAAGTAGTCAAAAAGGTAGTAACTCCGGCACTTTTATACGGAAGTGAAACATGGGGGCACTCACAAATAAAAATAGTAGCCGAGTGAATGCAGCAGAAATGAGATTTCTAAGAAAAATCCAAGGAAAAACCAAAAAAGATAGAATCAGAAACGAAACATATACCGGGTGATTCAGTTTAACTGTCGCACCCCAATACCTTTTTTATTATTGAAAATAACCCCACAAACCTTATATTGTTGGAAACGGCGAAAAATTCCCTATTAAATGATATGCATTTGTTATCTCTACGATGACGTATGTCAAATCCGCGATAGGCAACTGTTTTTTCTTAAATTACATAATATACATTTTGTTGTTGATTCGGATAGAGAATTTAATTCTGAATCCGACCGTGTTTTAAAAAGGTACAGTGTCTCGTTTCTCGATTTATATTAAATTTATTTTCTTTTTCTTTAAACATATATATACGTCATAAAATAATGGAGTTATAAAACATATTCACTAAATAGTACCTAATAGTGTCAAAAAATAACAAACATTCGATGGCCATAAAAATTTAGAGATTTTAAACAGAACACGATACATCATGTTTTTCTTAATCTAATCGTAAAGATGAATCCTGCAAATATATTTTCCTCGAGACCCTTTGAAATTATTATTATTATAGAAGTATAAAAGTCCTATTTTCGTTTCTAATAGCATAATGTGACTTCTTATAACTTCTTACAATAAAAAACGAGTTCAAAAAACGTAAATGTGAAAGACAAAATTTTATCAATTTTCGACAACTGCCACTAAAGTGAAGTAGTTCCGTACTTGATACATATTTGCTATAATAATCCGAAAATACAAGTCAGTTTAGGCAAGCACAACATCATTACACCAAATTAATTTAACAAAAAGATAGTCTTTTTGGTAAATTAAACTGTATCAATTTAGGAAAACTTCTTTGCATTTGTTTTGCATAAAAGCTGAAATATTTTTCCCTTTTAAAACAAAATGGAAACAAGAACTCGAAAAGGATATGTCGAGTCGAAATTTTATTAATAAACTAATCGTTTTAATATTGCTGCAGTCAAAATTTGCCATCAAGTATGTGCCATTCAGAAACCAGATATAAAGCGGCAGCAGCCAGAAAAATACAAACTCTGACCATTGACAAACAAAAACTTGCCCTCTGGAAGTTTTTTCTGCATCAAAATATTAAGTATTCCAATTGTTTTTCAAAAGCAACATTAGAATACAATTTTAAAGAAAAGCGCTGTGCTTCATTACTTTTATAAAACTTAGGAAAATATTTTAAGGCCTCATATTTAAAGACTTAAGTGTCCGTTGAGAATGTACTATAGGAGAGTAATAATTTAGCGATAAATTTATTTCATACAAAGTATGTAACATTACTCATTTATCGTTTTTTTAATTAAACTTTGGTTTGACACTTTAGTCATAAATAGTATCATAATAATAAAAAGCGTGTAATTACAACACCATTTTGATAAAAATACTACGCAACTCCTACAAACCACAAAAAAAAAGCATCAAGTGTCAACTAAAGTTCAATTTCAGGTCTAGATTACGTCCGGACCAACTATGAATCAAAAAGTATTTTTAAATTTATTAGTCGTATCTGATAAACAAACAATAAAATGAAGACTATCTTGGTTTTCGCAAGAGTAAGATGTATTGACGAAATAAATAAATTTAGTAAAAATAGCTTTCCGCAAATCGCACACTTAACAATATGCAACTCTTGAACAGCACTTTCATAATAAACTTAAAAGCGACATACTACAGATAAAATTAAACTATTTTCAAAATGTTAATTGGATTTTTTTGAACTACTGTTGCAAATGCGTTGCAGTTATCGAAGAACATTTGTTAAAAATGTACTAATATTTTGAGTATTAACACTTTACCTATTAATAGCTTTTTTGCTTCCAACGCTTATCAACCGGGAGTCTATTAATCGTTTTTTTTTCTGCCTGCGCTTATCGATCGATCGCGCTAACGATTCGTTCGTTACTCTTCGTATCTAACGGCTGGCAAGGCAACAAATATCTTGTTATTCTGCCTGTCAGTTGTTAGACTGTACGGTAAGCTCTCCATAAGTCCATATCCTTATATTTTGAAATTTTCACCTTTTACAATTGATCAATATAGCGGGAATAAAGAATTTCATTTAGATAATTCCATTACTGTCATTAACGCCAATACAAATGCATACGATTTATCATGTTTGCTTGCGGATTAATAGGAACTTTTAACCATACTGTTTGCAATCGGATAAATTTTTGTTTACCTTCACCATAGCAACGCAATGAAATTTTGGAAAATATCAGAGGTTAAGTTTTCTACATATGGTTTAAACGTCACACTTCAGACGTGGAATTATCGCTACAAATACTATTTGAGGTTAAAATTTTAGCAGTCCAAATTTTTATTTGTAACACTCGTTATTGCTTTTTAATTTAAACTCGAATAAATTTACATTTGACAATGTCAATTTATTCTCGTTAATTGTTACTAAGCATCAACAAATAAAGTATAAATAAATAAATATTTCTGTAGGTAATTCTTATCAGTCGTGGAATTTTCGCTACAAATATCGTACCATACGAGCTTAAACTTTTAGCATGGCAAGTTTTTATTTGCAACACTCGTTATTGCTTTTCAATTTAAACTCGAATAAATTGTTACTTAGCAACAACTCGTGTCAAATCAAAATTTGGCCGCCAAATTTTAAACTCTTGTGGTAGGTATTACCCCCGATCAAGGGTGGATCTACATAGGGACTAATAGGGCTTAAGCCCTGGGCCCCCAAGGGTCAAGGGTCAATTGAATTATTATCATACATTTTTAATACTTTTTCATGAACAATGAGCACTTATCGTATAGTAAAAATAGTTAATATTAATAATATATATGAGATATATGTTTGTCATTCAACACCATTTCATAAATAAATATATTTCAACTTATTAACGTCACCCGACTATTTTCTGTGGAGGTACCTGAAAGGAAAAGTCTACGCTAATAAACCAACAACAATTCCAATGCTTCAGGACAATATTCGACATGAAATTGCGGAAATAACACGCGAAACGTGCGAGAATGTCATGAAAAATATGATTAAAAGAACAGGCATTTGTAACGCTGCCAGAGGTGGTCACTTGAGCGATGTCATATTCCATACATAATTGTCATAAGCCTACTGTTGAATAAAAAAATCCAAATTTTAAAAAATGTGATTCATTTCCGGGTTATTCAAAAACAACATCGGCCTGGTACATAATATTCACCCTGTAGTACTAGGTTCTTTATGTGTTGCCAGAAGCCCTATGTTCTTGATGATTAATTACACTTTCTGTATATCAGGTGCAACTATCATTGTTGCAGACTTTATGCACCTGTATGTAATTTTCTGCACGTAATAATCTATAAATTGCCGTGTATAACTAACCATTCAATGACCTTAACAAACAGTAATTACTTGAAAAAGGACATTCTTTGTACATAATTGGTACACATGCTTATTTAAAAAAAAAAGATTGTGGATTAGGATGATTATTTTTGTTTCTTATATTCACGATCATTAAACTACATTATTTTATTTATTATGTTAAGTATTATATTCTTATGTTGCATAAATCATTAATATTTTAATAATATATTGCGACACCCCGCCTGAGATCAAGTGTTTTATTTTACTTCAATGTTATTTCATTTACTTTTAAATGAATAACATAGCAACAAATGCTGATGGATCAGTTCCTAAAACATGTAACACTTCAAAAGGGCTAAGTTATGCGGATTTCAACTTTAGTAAAACAAATTAACGTTAAAATATTACGGTCATATTTTGGATCCTACAATGCCAGCATTTGGGTTTCGTCAATCAACAAAAGATTTGTTGATAAATTTTTACATCATAAGATAAGTAGAACAAACTACTCCCACAAATATGTGTTTATAGGACAGAATGACAATTTGACAAAGATGCAACTACAATAAAAAAGGGCTAGCAACAGGAACCAAAATCTTGGGACAGTCACGCTGGGCTAGTTAAGAACCAACCACCGAGAAATGTACAGCCGGTCGAAAAATAAAGGAGTTTCTTGTTAAAATTGTTGTTTTATTTGTTTCTTACTGTGTAATAATTGCTCTAGACCTGTGTACTGCGTAAAACAACGTTTAAGGGTCCAACCATCACACAAAGACGATCACGAGCCATAATTAAAAACATTTAAAGCAAAATCATGCAAAATCTTTGAACAAAAACAAACTTTTTAACTGTGGTTGTAAAATGTAACAATTTAACGGAGATAGTCAAATTTATAGCAAAAGAAACAAAATAGTTCTTACATTAGGCCTTTAATATAATTATCTTGCACTTAAATACAACTTAATACTGCCCTGTTCTCATAAACAGTTATGACCTTGAGAAGAACCAATTATATCGCTTTTACATAATTTTTAGTTAAAAGAATACGAATTCTAATAATAGCGATAAACGTACGTATTTACAATATTTCGTTACTGTGGGTCTTAGAAATTTTAGTATAAATTAGAGCACTCGACACTTTTATTAAGATTTAACTCTATCCTAAAGTAAAGATGCTAAAATTATGGTCCGGTCGCACAATATATAAAAGTCATGGTTGTTATTCTTGTATGAGTTACATGCTCAAGACAGTACGCTGTGTACCCAAAACTAGAATGAATTAAGGTTACAACAAATATATTTGTTTATTTATTTACAATAAATTTACTTGCTTTAACATCAACCTTCAAACACTATTTACCTTATCGTACGAACAAAAACTTAATTGGAAAATTCCTTCACATTTTTATGGGTAAAAAATGTGTTAACATTAATTTTTCATGTCCACTATCAAGAGTTTTTGTTTTGTTGCTAATAGCCTTATCTAATAGTGTATGTATAGTAAAAATTCATGTCGACATAATTTGGATTAAAAATTACCATAAATTTTACACTAGACTATAAAACTACGTAATTCCGTTTAACACTACTTATTTATAACACTATAAGGATAAAATTTTCCGCAGAATTCCTTTACAAATCTAAACAAAAATAACAAATTTTTTTGTTAATTTGTAATTTAAAAATCTCTATCATTTCTTTAGCGTCCGGTACAAAATACAATTCTAGAGAGATCATAGTAAATGAAATAAGCTTCGACTAGTATACTTGATTTTAATATCAAAACGAAAATCGAAAGTGAAAACAACCAGTTTCTATGCACGTTTTGGATTTTTGAGGGCGCAAATATTGTCCTGCGTTTTGATACCACATACACCTAAATAAAATTTCAATTGTACTTTTCAGTTACGATCACTTTTAACATATTTGATAATGGTGGACCACAACCACTTTATTGACGACCTTTTTAGGTTCAAACTAAACATGTTTTTACCCTTTCGCTACGACGGGGGACTATAATTACTCTCCACGAAATTCCGTACATTTATTCTTAACTTGCAATTTCAATATACACATTGTGACATATTGCAGATGTCATCCATCGGGTACAAATCCTAAAAAATTATTTAAAAGTGAGACAAAACTAACTTTCTCACACCTAGGGATAAAATGCAAATCGTAAATTAAATCCAAAGCATTTTGTTTATATAAAACGAGTGGTTTTTAAAGCAAATATAGCCAGGTTTTATAAAGCATCGATGCCTGAAATACTCGTATTAAGGATCATGGATTGTTTACACGAATTATTAGAGTTCCAAAGAAGGGCATATGTTTGACCATCTGGTTGTAGGTAATTGCGGCGTTTCTCATTGAGGAACACAACTTAATTTTACTACTCCTATTATTTATTCCTATTTTAGCCCTAATTCAAACAATTTTAAGAAAACGGAAATTGTGCACTACAATACCTATATACTTTCGTAAAATAAACGTTTTCAGTGCTCAAAACTACTGTACATCGACAAACGTATTTGAGACATAATAAATCCGGTAAAATGAAACTGTGGAATTCAAAAAACATGACTGTACTGCTATCTCTATTATTTATCGTAATTAACAACCCTTTCGATATTTAGTTGGCAATCCAGTTCATGTCAAAAAACCAATTTTTGCACTATTTGTTAAACTATTACCTAGTTAAAAACAATTACCGGCCGCCGTGGAAGAGTGAGCACATGGATGTATACACTTTTGACGCGTTGTCTCGTTCAGTGGGGTTGTTTTAGCGGGGACGGCGTTCGTTCAGCGGCGTGTTCCAGAGAAGAGAGCCCCTCGATCGTCGGGGGCGTTATAGCGGATATAGGATCGTCGTAGCGAAAGGAAATAATGGTCAATAAATTTGTAATACGATTCTTAAAATTCAATTGAAATAAAGCAAACAATTCTTTGAACTTGTGACGTAACTACAGGGTAATACAGGGTGTGTATAAATTGGCGGAAGCGCTATACGTGACGATGTTCTTCGTAAAATTCTAAGTCGAAAATCTTAATACAAAAATGTTGTACCAAGCCTCAGGAACCATTTAAAGAAACAAAAATTTGGCAACATTGCATCCATTGATTTGCGTTTGGACATTTTTTTAACAGCAATTTTTACTTCGGTATTTATAATATTTGTTTGAACTGAAAGCCTTTAGTTCGTAAACATAGCTGCAAACTTTTAGGTATCGTCTAACACAAACTAGAAATAATTACGAGAAAAACAGAGATGACAGCTAATGACAATGTTGCCAAATGTATTACATATTTTCATTCAAATCAGTGAATAACATATTTTCAACACCAATTTTTGAAAGGAAAAACACAATCTAGGAAAAAATATTATTCAAAATTTATTTTTATTCCAAATCGCAGCTTTTTCATTAAAAAATATTAAATAATAACGCTAATTAAAAGACTGAATGTCAAAACTTTGAGGACCTCTTGCAGACACAGCAAGAATGGTACAACATTTTCGACTTAGAATTTTACAAAGAACATCGCCACGTGTAGCGCTTTCGCCAATTTATACACACCCTGTTTATACGTATGAAACTTCAAAACAAAAAATTAAGCAAGGACGCCTTTCTTCATCTTTGCCTTTCCGTCTTAAGCCTTAATTTCCAATATTTGCGCAAGGGTAAAAACTGCCAAAGAGATACACAACTAACGAGCTATATCCCTTTTTTGTCTGTTTCTTAAATGTCTTATTTAATTCTTATTATGCACATTTCCACTAAAGACGTCTTTATTTGCGAAAGGAGAATCGGACCATAAGCACCGAGCTCGGTGGCTGTTTGTGTTAACAACCTAACTTGCAATCAGGTTGTCATGGGTTCGAATACCAGGGCCTACTGTCATTGTAAAGGTTTCAGGTGGTTTCCTCTATGGTTAAGGCAAATGCTGTAGCAGTACTTCCACCTACCCTTGTCTATCCTTAACTATACACATCCTTACCAATTATCCTTGTACGTCTTACGACTGAAGGGGGGGTCAACCCCCCTATAGCAGTCTTCCACGCGAGCGAAACACACATGTGAACCACGAAGACCATAAGTACTAATTAGTTAATATCGGAAAAACTACGACAGAATTTAGTCGAATAGAATAGAAAAATAAAAAACGTTACTTCAGTATGTTCTCAATTTTGTCCGAGCTAACGATGGGAAGAAAAGGCAAGGATAATCGAAAAACACGGATAATCAGAACTATTAATTTATATGTATACTGCAAGATATTTTTATTGCAGATTACTATTTTACATACTTATTTAGTACGTATTATTTATTAAGAAAATCTGCGATTTTGTTTGTTTTTGAGAACCATTTTCACGATTTTCAAATATCAGTAAACATTTTCCCAAGACCTATTATAGCGTCACATTGGCAACCCCATTGAAAGATGCACTTCAATAAAGTATCTACAGAAGTCCCGTGGTGCTGTGACTAATACAACGTGTATATTCTTTCTTCTTCACTTGCATCCAAATCCTCTTCTGGTTGACTGATAGTAGAAACGATGTCTACATCACTCATGTATTTTGAACTCCTGGGTCATTTCAATCACGTTCTAACCACTCGCCAATATTTTCTTTATCGACGTTGTCAAAACATTTTAAATTTGCCATTAATTCACATATTACAGATATTTCACTTGCCTTAGGTTTGTTAGAATCCAATAAATCTCTTTATACACGAGGAAGAATTTTTCATCGCGATTGAACGAGTGCTACTGGCTTTAGATACTTTAGAGTTTTAGACTAAGATTGAGTTACTCCATGTATAGCATTCAGTATCATACATTTTTCCAAAATATAATCAAGTTGTCATCTACTTTAGCAAGGGTTTAAAAAAAATTCCATTACAGTAATGGCGTTTAGTTAAGGAAGGACTCTTTGGAGCATGATTGTATTAAAGAAGTAACAATAGAAGGTAAAAAACATTTTGCAAGCATAAAGCAATCATTTGTTTTCAATATGCTTTCATTTTGTAGGGAACGAGCACTATTTAATAGCAACACTAGTTTCTGTAGCAAGGCTGTACTTTTAAAAAATCTCCCACTTCAGGAACACATTCGGTTTGAACCAATCTTCAAAGTCTTTCTATCGATCCGTACTTCTTTCTGACTGTAATAATTGAGCCCCTTGCCACCTGCTTCGAACATCGCACCACACGTGCGTCCTTTGGCCGCAAGAATCCTTATATTGATATTGTGTTCATGCACGAATAACCCATTTTGGTGGAAATTTAACATTTTTAACTTGTACGCATACCATTTTTTAAAAGTATTTTATTTTTGTAAGCAGAGCCATTGAAGGGCAAGAAAATTTGTTCAAACTATAGGGTGAAATATAAAAAAAAAACTGGCTGATCGGGAGGAATTCCACTTTGTCCCTACATAATAAACCCTTGCTTTACAAGCAAATCCTAAAGCCTGTATGGATATATGAGATACAGTTATGGGATTGCAAGAAACAAACTAATATTCAGATCATCCAGACATTCCAGAACACAACACCAAGAAACATCGTGAATGCACCTTGGTATTGCAGAAATAGTGACATACATCGGGACCTCAACATGGACACTGTAATAAGCACCATTAAGAAGTTTGCCAAAAGCCACCAAGAAAGGCTCCATCTGCATGTAAATGTCGAGGCGATCCAGCTCCTGGACACTACAGGATTAGTAAGAACACTTAAGAGAGTTAAACTGAGTTAGTTTAAGTCATAGTTTAAAGCCAGAGATTGTGCGGTAGTGTGCGCATTAATAATTAGTGTACTTATATAAGCAAACTAAGGACTACTGTTGGATAAGCCTTAGATTAGGTTTAAAAATTATTAATTAATGATAGAGTTAAACTGAAAACTTTATTAGGGTTTACCATAAAAAAAAGTAAATTAAAAAAGTTTAGCTGGTTCGCCTGTACTAGGAAGGGGCTGGAATATATTTTTTCACGGATCCAAAACCAGCTTTCGGTGACCCTCCTTGTAAATACCCCATTTTTTACATTTTAAACAACTACTCCAACTTGCCAAATTTTATTGTGAGTGTACGTTAGCAAAGCAATAAATAATTTGGCCCGTTTTAAAAAAGTGTTGGGAAGTGAACACAAATCTCGCATGAAAAAGGTGATTATATAGATACTAATTACAACTACAAATTTAATTTTTATAAAAAAAACTGCTCTTGTGTAGCAGGTAAATTTTGTTGTCATTCATAATGCACTGAATTATCTTAAGTATTATTGTCTACGGTTAAACTATAAAAATGAAAATTGGAACAATGACAATGAAACCAAAAATAGCACTTGAGCTAGCTGTTTTTTTTTTTTTTTTTAGATAAATGGAGATATAGCGCTGCAACTTGACATATATGAATATTCTAATCATGATTTTAATGCCGTTATCTATTTTTGGTTCATGTTGGACTACGTTTTCAATCAATAACAACATTAGTAAAATCCTTTAGATTTGCGTCTCACAATAATATTACTCGACAAAGAGCATATAACACAAAATTAAACAACACGTTAGTAAAATTTATTTAATAGATACTCACAAATTGTGCATTTTATAGTAAATTTATTTTTAGATACTATTTACGAACCTTGGCAGTAGTTTACGAAACCATGACGATTACTTCCCAAAAACGAGATTTAATTATATGTACATGAAAAATAAACTGTTGCGGTCAATTTAATTTAATGAGCTGCATTCAGAGTTACTGATACACACAGATTAAAAGAATTTTTGCACAAACAGTTTTAATGTACAAATCCCACGTGCACTTTAAGGGTTTTTTCATAAAGAAACAATTGTTTTGCAAAGAAAACAAATGCTTAACAATACTTCAATGCAGGATCTTGTAAGCAGCATTATTACTCTAGAACAGTGCTTTTCAAACTGGCTGTTGTTGCGGACCAGTTATTTATTCAAATGTTTTATTGACTACATTTGCGTATATTATATTATTATAACATTAATTAAGGTAACGTTTTAATAAACTAATGAACTAATGTATACATGATGACTGAATAGAGCTTGTTGCTGAATGTTTTTAAAAATAATTTTAGGTTCGTTTAAATTAGCTCCAATTTGCAAGACTTTATAGATACGTCCTATTTTGTGTGATTATAACTTAACATGCACCAAGTAACGAACTTCTGTTCGAATACTGCTCACTGGCGCATTTCTGATAAACTATTATAGAACTTCGAAACATCAAAACTCATTTGGAAGGTAAAAGTTTGCAGTACTAGGCTACTAGGTAAGTACCTACAGTCATACAAGTATATGATGTACTAACGTAAAGTTGGAAAGACCCCTGCATCCTGCATCAGATACATCTCAAATTGTACAGGAATTTAGAGCTCAATTTATGCCAATTTATGCCTAAATATTAAAATTTGTGCTTAATATACAAAAAAGTTGTTAACAACTTCACGTCAAGTTAGTCGGACCAATAAAGAATTATTAAAATCTAATTAAATCACGATTTCTTAATCAATTTGTGCCAATTGGTGCTCAAAAATAATATTTATGCTCCATAGTAAAAACAAAAGTTATTAACATTATCCGTCGGTTTCCTCAACTTGAAGAAGAACCCACCAAAAATATAATTTTTTTTTAAAATCCAATTAAACTTTAACACAGTGCTCAATTTGTGCCAATTTACATACAAATATTAACGCTTATACTCTATAAACAAAAAAGTTATTAACATTAATTGTAGGTCGCTTAAACTTTACGTCAAGTTAGACAGGAATACTAAGAATTATGAAAATATGCAGTAAGTGAATGCAACCTCGAAGTGTGGCGTTATGGAAATCGTTTTACATATGTACGAGAGTGTTCCAAAAAATTACAGCAAATTGAATATTTTGAGATTCAAAATTCAATTAAGGTCAATACACATTATAGGTACCTACGCTCTCGCTCCACTCGCGGTCCACTCTCGCTCCACTCGCGGTCCACTCTCGCTCCACTCCCGGTCCAGTGTATTCACACTGGCCGCGCTCTAGCCGCAAGCTAGGCGCGAGCTAGACGCAAGCCAGACGCAATCCAGACGCATGCCAGCCGCGTTCCAGCCGCGCTCCAGTAGCGGTCAGTACTCATTCGCTACAGTGTATACAAGAATACATGGCTGCAAATTTAAGCAATAAAGACCTTTTGATAGTGACCAAAAAGAAAAGAAAATGGGTACATCCTTTGTTAAAGCGTCAAAAGTTGGAAGGAGAATTTTACACTTTCTTTCCGCATTTGGCAGCTGATGATACGAAATTCTCGCAATATTTTAGAATGTCTAGACATAAATGCAAATTACAAAATCATCGTCGTTCATGTTGATTCATATGGATTGACAGAAGCGGATTTATCACAAGACTTGATAGGTTATATAGCCTAGGTCGGCAAATTTTATGGATCAGCAAATTAAAGTTAAATCTGTCCAAATAATTAAAAAAATTAATAATTTGTTATTAAGAATTATCAAACACTCAGATATAGATATTTACTTATGAGGTGCCGACCTATACGAAAAAAGAGTGGTAAAATTCACAAACTCTCCGGTTTTTGGGGGCCCAAAAACACAGCAGGAAAAACCATTATAGTTTTATATGGAATAGAAATTTTTTTCAAACAAAAACGAGAACTTTTTTTAAGTTTATATATAAAAAAATTATAGGGTGGCGAAAATTTATTAGCTAACACGCGGAAAAATCATAAATCCGCCACTGTGGATGGAGTAGTGGTGGTGGTATATTTGTAATAATAATATGAAAATCCGTTATTGTATTAGTTTCGATATCGAAGAAATAAAAACTCTGGATTTACTGGAACGGTTATCTTTTTTTTTACGTTTTTAATCCGACGTTTCAAGGAAGAAGCTCATAAAATTATAAGCGAAACGTCAGATTAAAAACGTAAAAAATAAAGATACCGTTCCAGTTAATCCAGAGTTTTAATTTCTTGGATATCGAAACTAGGGGTATATTTGCTTCATCAAATCTTGAGGACCTTTTACAAAATGGTACTCTTGAAACTCTTGATGTACCAGAAGATAAACCTCTTACAGGAACTAAACAATCAGCACCCTTTGTTATCGCTGATCCAGCTTTGCTATTGAAAAAATATATAATATGATAAGGCCATCCTACACTACAAGTTAAAAATAAAATCGAAAGAAGAAATTTTAATTATCGCGTGCACGTAGAATGGTTAAAAATCCATTCGACATATTAACACAAAAATTTACAATTTACAATTTATTGACCACAACCAACACAGAAATTTTAAGACATTTACCGAGAGAAGAAGGAAATTCTACAACTGCAGCGTTTGAAGTAAGAGACGTTTGCAAGATCCTTTAATTCCGATGCTGGTTCTGTTTCATGGCGAATAAATATGATTTGCAAAATTACGTTACCATTATCTTTTAATAGTGATGAATATTATATTATTAAAAAATTTTGTATGCATTTTCCAGACTTTTTTAACGCCTTTTCAGTGTATTTCTATTTTTTTCTTCCATGTCGTACAAATGTGCTTTGTTGAAAACCATTTTAATTAAAAATTACTACTAAATAATAAAAAAATATGTAATGCCACAATCTGTACGCACTGACGTAACGCTTACAAAATAGAATGCGTTGCATTTTGGAGCGGGAGTGGAGCGAAAGCGTACCTATAGTGTGAGCGGCCACATTTAATTACATGCAATCGAATTTTTCGAGAACGGGAGTGGAGCGAGAGTGGACCGCGACTGGAGCGAGAGCGTACCTATAATGTGTATTGACCTTTTTAGAGATACAAATGATTAATCATTAAATTTGTCTATACCGGGTGATTCAGTTTGACTGTCGCACCCCTATAACTTTTTAATTATTGAAAATAACCCCAACAAACCTTATATTTTTGGAAACGGCGACCAATTCTCTATTAAATGATGTACATTTGTTATCTCTACGATGACGTATGTCAAATCCGCGATAGGCAACTGTTTTTTTTTTTAAATTACATAGTATACATTTTTTGGTTGATTCGGATAGAGACTTTAATTCTGAATCCGACCATGTATTAAAAAAGTATGCATAGGTACATAAGAAAATTTTCGAGAAAAATCAGTTCAAAGTTTATTCAAATTATAGCAAAGTCTATTTAACATAACAAAAAACGATCAAATCTTAAAAATTATACGGTAACTATCAATTGGAAATGTAATAAAAATTAATTTTCAATAAAAAGAAAAACAAATAATAAACGTCGACATAAAAAAATTAGACTTCCAAACACAGTTGTCCTCTATGTATGATGTATTAAATACTCATACGAGATTTAAAATTTAAATATTCAGTGAGAAGAAACATTTTAAAAATCACCAAATTAGCCATCAATCACTATAAGTCGTACAAACTTAATTCATACAAGTTTTTCTGCAAGTCCGCCTCTGACATACAGTGTATAGGTACATTTGCAACGTCAGATAAACAAAATCTATAAATATATTTAGATATATATTTTAATATAATAAGATAAAAATACCTATGTAAAATAAACAAATGTACTGCTTCGAGAATTTAAGAGATTATGATTGATCGATTTCAAATTGCTCTTTGGACGCTACCAAATCTATTTATTATGACTATTATTTAACACCTTTTTATCGTCTCGCTATCTACGACATTTATCTACGTTATCAATCTATAGTGACGTTTGATTTATTTAATAATAGGTAAAGCATCTACCGCATTTTCTCGGAATAAATTAAAGAGTTTTTTAAAGGTTGAGGTCCAGACATTCATGTGGGTTTTAATAACAGATCCACAGAACAACCGTTTTAAAATATAATTAACATTCGTTGATTGCGCAGCCTACTTACCTTGAAGGTTTTATATTTAGTTCGCTATATCGTGCTGCTTACATACAAAAAGGAAAAAAAATAAGTACGTACGTTTTTACATTTTGTTGGGGTCGTTCAGGTGCAAGACGGAATCTTTTGTTTACGATTATGGGGACTACAATGCAGAGTCTCAAATACTTACTCATTACATGTATTACTGGGTGAAATTTTGCAGTGATTTTGAACGAAATCTATCTTCTCTTTTTTGCCTGTATTGTGTTGTAAATACTTTTTTTTGCATATGGAAAGAATAACGTGTCTTTTCTAGGAAACGGTATGATACCCGGTGTTCTACTACCGTATACAACTTATAGGGTATTATTTCAGTCTTGGGATGTATACTGTCCAAAAAGGTTATGATTCGATATTTTCAGAGGCAATACGAATTAAGAAAACTGGTGTGGCCACCAGATAACTTTCGCCTTTCGCCATATATTGTATTTACATATGTCCGTATGTATCAGGGTTTCTTTCCCTGGATCCCGGGATACCGGTCCACTTAAGCTATTTTTTATTTCCCGGGAAATGCTTTTTGTCCCGGGAATGCCCGGTATTTAAAAAAAAGCGTCATTTTCGTTTATTTTGAGCTAAAATATCTGTAATACTATCATAACTTATTATTTTAAATATTATTTATTATTATAAATATATTTACTAACAGTAAATTTTTGAAAACTTTATTTTTACTTCAAAATAATTTTTCTCTTTTATATTTTTGCTTTTAGTTTGGCGTAAAGAAAGAAGCCTGGTCTTCATGACAAATTAAATATCTTCAAAATACTTTTACAGTTTTATTTTTGTGTATCATCGTAATGCGAAGCAAAATAGCTTGTAAATGAAATTTTATAGATAAAAACGATGTCTATTTGCTGCTAGATGCTCTCAAGACAATTTCACCTAGAGCAAGAGAAACTGAGAGACATTTATACAGCAGGACTTCTTGTTAATAAATCAAGAAAAAGACTAAGTGATCGAAGCACAGATCACCTTTGTTTTCTTAAATCACATTACAAAAGTTAATTGTAAAAATTATATTATTGTGTTCATAAATATGAAATTGCAATAGAAAGGTTATATTTCCCAAATGTACATCTTCTCTCACCAATATTATTTAATTATTTATAATAATCATGGAGTTGTTTTTAAGTAATAAACGGCTCCCTTTATTTTTTGGATTATATATTTAAAAATATTGACATAATCTATTACATCCCGGGATCCCGGGAAATCCCGGGACAAAGGCCGATTTCTTCCCGGAATCCCGGGACAAGCAAAATGGTCAAATATGAGAAACCCTAGTATGTATGTTTGTGTATGGGTATAAAAAGTTTAAAGTGCCGCTCCAGGCGTTCTACCTAACCTCATTTTTGTTAGAGAGGTAAACGACGTGTGAAAATATCGTTTCATGCGAATGTTTATGAATTTGAACCACAGCATTTTTTTTTAAATACTTTCAAAATTTAAAAAAAATCATAACTTAGACATTCAAGAGAGTTGACACAAACAGCATTTCACTAAGAAAAATAACTGTTTAAGATAGTAACATTTAAAAAATACCGTTGAAGCTGTTCTCAAGAAAAATTTTCAAATTTTTGAATTCGATTCGAGTATGACGGAGCCTTCGCTCCCTAGTAGGCGGGAAGAGTATAGAACTAGACGGGCGTAGTTAATTCTAAGGCTGACGCTACGATACGCACCGAATATGAATGGCCACTAGAAAAGTGGCCGCTAGTTACACTCTGGTGTAATTTAGAATTAACGTTACAGCTTAAACACCCTGTATATAAGTTATTATTCAAAAAATCAAATATATGCACGCACTTTATAATATACTTCTGAAGGCGCATCGATAACATGTCAAAAATGTACACACATGGACGTCATCGCGAAAATAGTCAAAACAGGTTCAGGGGACCTCAAAACGTGTATATCTGTCAAAATCTGCAATTCGATGGCAATAACTTCCTTCATACTATGGCGAAAGTAAAAACAGTTGGCACTGACAGTTAACTCTTTCATCATAAGACGGACAAAAAGATACGTCAGATCGGTCACGGGGTGACGTCATATGAATTTTAGACCATTCCACTAGATTCTTATATTTTTGAAATTATAAACAATTTCAACCAAGATTTTTAGTTTTCATTTCATTCATTATGTTCACACATCTTATGTTGCTTATGGTAACAGGACAATTACCCCCTGGAAAATAACCCCCGGACAATAACCACCGGACAATAACCACCGGACAATAACCCCCGTACAAATAACCCTCGGACAAATAACGCCCCGACAATCAACCCCCGGTTCAATAAAAAACCTAACGACTAACTTGAAATATCGGTAGATTATAATTGCCGCAATGTAAAGTGATAAAGTTGCAAAAAAAAAAAGAAATTAAGGCAAAATAACTATTTAAACTTCTTCGGTTGTTATCGTTGAACGCACAATTTTTCACTTATGGTCATATTGCAGCGATTTGGAATTACGTTAACATCGTAGGATTAGGATTAAAATTAGTTAACTTGAAAACATTATGGTAAAATATTTGTATTTAAATAAGTAAGTTTCTTTGACTATTCCACGGGATCCATCACTGCGGCAACGGGATATACTCACTAGTGAGTATAACCCGTTGCCAGTGAGTATATCCCGTTGCCGCAGTGACACTGTCACTTTAGCAAGCAATCAACACACAATTCTGACAGATGTAGAAACGTCAGCGTTTATATGTTGAATATAACTTACATATACACATGCCCACACCGTGAATAATTCCATACGTCAATGCTTAGCCTAACGCCTAACCTAACGTCACCGTGGAATAGTCTTCCTAAATATGACTCGTGCATAAAATTTTTTTGGATAATTGCTTGCCTTTTTCACGGGAAACTTTGTCCAATTTCACTTCATCTCGTAAAAATTTCAGATAACATTTTGTGTCACGAAATTGTTAGAAGTTTCCGTGGAAACGTTAAGCAATTATCAAAAATTTTATGCACTAGTTATATTACCCTTGATAATTGCACTATAATGTTTTCCAAGAATTACTTCTATACTTCACGTATTGATGCATACTTTAATAAACATACAAACTTACAAACTGCTTCTTGTAAATTAATATCGCCATTTATTTTTGCAGTTCGAGTGCGCCCGATCAAAGATAACACCCGAAAAAGATTATATTGTTATTCTGCCTTCAACTTTTTTCTAATTGCATCTTTAACACTTTACATTGCGACCATTATAAATTTACCGATATTTCAAGTTAGTCGTTAGGTTTTTTATTGAACCGGGGGTTAATTATCCGGGGGTTATTTGTACGGGGGTTATTTTTACGAGGGCTTATTGTCCGGTGGTTATTGTCCGGTGGTTATTGTCCGGGGCTTATTGTCCAGAAGGCACTTGTCCTAGAACCGTTTCTTATATCGTGTAATTTATTAACAAAAGTTGTTTAAGTATTTTTAAATTTGAAGGGGTTTATTCAAAGCAGTTCTACACCTATAAGTAAAAGGACTAAATAATTAAAAATATATTCAGAAGGACGTTTTATTGATGCAAGTATAGTGTATATTACAAAATGTATATGTAAATACATACATTTTAGTAAATTTATAAACCTGGATTTATCTGGAAAGTTACATCTAGTGCACATTAAACAGTAATGGTTGAACTATATAAACATTCAAACGACCTTGCCGCCAGAAATTAAAAAAAAACAAGTTCAATCGCATTTTAAATCTTTAAATATTTGGCGCTATTTATAGTGACATCATAACATGCAATAAGACAGTGGTGAGATGAAACCGCTCGGTCTAACTAAATAGGGTTTACTGAATATCGCGAAAATTGCTTCATTACGAGATTAATTTATGATACTGAAATTCAGTAAACGGTTCACGAAATTAATACATCATTTATAACTCGATGAAAATAAACTCTTTATATACCTAGGTATAAAGAAACAGAAAAAAATATGTAAATGCTAAAAGCAAAAAAAAATTCCAAATGAACAAGATAATATGCTGATAAAACAAGCTTGTATTAATCATGATTAATTAAATGTACTAATCGACGTTTTGCAAGTAATTTAACAAACAAAAAAAACTTAAGCAGGATACTCATTTTTGAACTTATCACTGCATATAAGTTACATGTAGGTAAAGGCATATTATAATACAAAACAAATGAACGTTGTACACCACAATGGATGCGTTTTTCTTATCAAACGAATAAAACGATTTACTTTTATTTAGAAAAAAGTTACTATGGTCACTTTTGGTTAACAAATAAATAATGTTACACAACACAGTATCGCATATTTTGGAACAACAGTTTTGTTAATAAGTATAAAAAGCGTGTACTTATTAAGATATTGGCTAGGACACTTTCTCAGAAGAGTAAATACTAGGTTTCTCTCCCGGGATCCCGGTCTATTTTTAACATATTTTATATTTCCCGGGAAATATTTATTATCCGGGAAAATCCCGGGATATTTAAAGAATGTCATTTTCGTTAATGTTGTGTTAATATCTTTGTAATATCATACCTCATCCGAATTTATTGTAAATGTGGTTATTAACATTAAATTTTGGATAAACTTTATTCTTAATTAAATTTCTTATTCTGCTTTAAAATAACAAATTATGTACACCCGTAGTATGTGTAAAGAAGCCCAGTCTCCATGACAAAATTTAAATCATCAATATACGTTCACAGTTTTATTTTTGTATGCCTGGTAATTCGAAGCAAAATAGCTTATAAATGAAGTGTTATTGATAAAAACGATGCATCTGCTGCTAGATGCTCTCAAGACAATTTCACCCACATTAATAGAGACTGAGAGAGCATTTTAAGATTTTAAGCAGCAGGCTTTTTGTTAATAAATTAAGAAAAAGACTAAGTGACCGAAGCCATAGATCACCTTTGTATTCTTAAATCACATTACAAAAATTCTTTGTAAAAATTATATTATTATATTCATAAATATGAAATTGCAGTAGAAAGGAAATATTTCTGAAATATATGTTTCTCTCACTAATATTATTTCATTATTTATAATAATCATGGAGCAAAATGTATTGCATATATGTAATAAACCGCTCCCTTCCTTTTCGGGTTATTTATTTCAAAATATTAACATAACTTATTACATCCCGGGATCCCGGGAATAAGACGGTTATCTTACCGGAATCCCGGGACATGCAAAAATGTCAAATATGAGAAACTCTAGTAGGTACATTAAACTAAAACTTTTATTATTTGTCCAAAACTAAACACATGCAATCTGAGTGTACGTTTTGTTTTTTTTTGGGTTTTTTTTAATCACGTTTTCAGTATAAATTTGAGCTAATAATAATATTTTCCTACGGTTTGTAATTCGATCTCATTAGATACACATTCATAACCTTCTTAAGGCTATCATAACAAAAACGCTATACAATTACAACTTCCTTGATTACGTTTGATATGCTAGATTATAGCAACATGTAATAAGTATGTATAAACTAATTTATATTTAGTTTAAAAAATATTTGCCTCACATTACTGGTAAACATTTCCTGATTTGGTTCTTAATAAAATGCGCGTCAATAAAAGATAGTTAATAGTCTTATCGTCATTATTCTTGACGAACAGTTATCACAAGTTTTTCTTTTAAACTAAAAATCGAAAATCTCCGAAAACCGAAAATTCTTGCTCACGCTGTCTGATACCCCTATGGGTGATACCTACTTATAAGAAAATGAAGCATTGAAGTTCATCTGTAGGGTAATTTTCACCCTACTTCAACTTCGCCATGTCCTTTGTATCCGTACCAATTTCAAATTTTCCACATCCCAAGCTTTTCGAATAAGGAAGACTCAACATGCAAAACATAAAATTAACATATATGTACTTGGTCACTGGACCTGTATCATTTTTTTTTTTTTTTAAGGTATAGTATAGTAAGAACTAAGAACCACTAAACAACTGAACTAAGAAACCTTAAACAGCAAGAAAAATTTGTATTTTATTTATTTAGTTTTAAATCCTACTGCTAGGTGTAGACAACATTAATGTAGTTATTTAAATTTCACTACTTTAAACTAAAGTTTGTTTGTCAACGAGAAATTTACACAAAACTGCATAAAATTAATAATTCAATTATTTTTCAAAAAATCTGCAATGGTTGCTTGTGGGACAGGGCAATGCGTAAAGAGGTTTTAATTAAAAATAATATGCGATCCATTTGCTTTAGCGATATAAGTAACAATAGAGTGGGCGAATTAAGAAAGTCTGGTTTTAATGTCACTTAATTAGTTTTAATTTAATGCTGAATTAATTTGAGCATATAACATTAACTGACAACTAACCGATGACAAATTAAAACATTTGCCAGCCGCATTGTATTAGTTTACTTATTTATAACTTAAAGGAATTAATAGAATGCCTCGACGTTCCTAAAAACTTCTAAACCGCACTATTTAAAACAGTAAACAACAATAATAATTGGACCGCATTTATATCCAATTTATGTTTATGAAATTAGCAACCTTGATTCATCGTTCTGTCAAGCATTAACAATTCGAGCCGATCTAGAAAACATCGCATACGAATTGAACCTGTCTAAACCCAATGGTGGATACGTAAATGAATGAATTAATGAATGACAAAAAAATGAATGAAGGGCAGGTTTTGTCAGTGTTATTTAATTTACAATGATATACTGGCATTTTCATTCTTTAAAAGCCAATGATACAGCGCTTCCTGTCTGTATTTTGCAATTTACTGACTAATAACGTAAGCATCAGTAAACGAACATAATTTTCACAGTATAAATTAGCATTAAGTTATCACAATCTTACAAAAATACTGTTTGTAATACATGAATTAAATAAATTTGACGAAATAAACGCAATATTGTGCAGAAATAAAAATAAAATTAAGAAAAGTTACCAACACTTACTTAAAATTAAAGAAACTATTTATTACAAATCAATTTACCATTTTAATTTAAAAAACTCGTATTATAATCAGTTAAAATCTAAACCGATTGCAAATATAAATACTAATTATTCTAAAATTCGACCGTGAAATACTGAAAATTCTATAAATTGGCAGAAAATATAAGAGAAGAAGAGCGGAGTAAGCAATTGAATTGCATCTAAATAAACTTTTTTCAGATTATTCACAACTACGATTTAAAACTGTAACTAGGTATATGTGGGTGGGTATTCGCCTCAATTCTCATTGATCGGAAATGATCAAAAATGTATTTTTTCACAGGTTTTATTAATTAATGATTAGTCTACCAATTTAATCAACTGTTTAATTATAGTTTCACATAGACATTAAATATTTTCTTTACTTTACTTTAACAACATATTTGTTTCTCGATTTTAACTTTCAGTAGAATAGGCACAAACAAAATTATTTGAATAATTTAGATAAAATCATTATAAAAAAATATTCAGATGTAATTATATCTACGACAATCTTATTCCAAAGTTTCTATAAATCAAATGAAATATTTGTGAAACTACTTTTTAAAACTATACGTATAATCGGCAAACTTTTGAAAACTCAATTTAATTTTATAAAACTTTTTTTTAAACTTACTGAATTAAAAAAAGGACCTTTTAAATCGATTACAATAATTACTTAATTATTCCAAATATTTTAATGGGATTCCTAGCCAAGGCATAATAACGAAGGATGCATTTTTCAAAAGTTATAGGTGTAAGGTTCCAACTAAAAGTGTCAAATCCTTGAAAATAATTACAAAAATCACGTTACTAAAACCGTATAATTAAAATTAAAGCAGAACAAAACTGATCAGAATGTTGTTGCATTTTTATAAAATTTGTAAATTTGTAAATACCCACTACTACACCTATTAAAATCTAATTAAAAACGAAATTAATATAATTTTTAATAATTTCATTGATAGCATTATTTTTGTAAATTACAGGAAGTGCAACTAAACCGTGGATGAGAACGGAAGTGCTACCGGCAAAACGCATTGATCTATTTAAATCTAGATGCTTTTGATTTAGTAAACTTCGCGAAAAAACAACTGGTCTTCTAAAAAACTAATAAAAGGAAAAACTAATTAGCAGTCCACACAGCTTGTAGCAAATTATGCACTTACCACTTGAGTAACAGAAGTCATTGTTCTTGTTAAGTCAACGTACGAAAGGTAAATTTTCAGGTTCAAGGTAAATACACGCAACCTTAACCGACGAAACGTTAAGCAGGACTGTTTTATATAGAATACATCATTTATCGCGAGCCCACAATCGTGCGCAACGATTAAACTTCCACTGCTACTTACGTTCACAACGTTACAGAACTGTCAATATCAGCTGTACTGAAGTTCTGGCGCAAAACCTGCGTCTGCGATGTAAACACAAAACATTGTTGTATACGCATGCTCCTTCTGATAACCGCGAGGCGAGATACAGGACAATACAAACGCAACTGACACCTCGCTCCTTCACAAACAAATTTTTTTATTCACTATATCACAATTCAAAAATCTAAACCTCCTTGATAATTATTTCACAAAATCTAACATGAAACTGGTGATTTAATATATTGCATTGTTATACTGTACAATTTGGACATAACGTAATTGTTAGTCCGCACTTTCAGGCAACCACATCAGGACCATATGCAATGTGTTTTTATACCTTTGCATATCTTCATCCTTGCCAACTATTATGTTTTCGATGGCTTCTCTATGATTTAGTATAACGTACTTTCGAACGGCTGGATGTTCGCACATATTGGTAAGCGCCTAAAACAAAAAATAAGTGAAAAACCATGATCCATGAAGATAGATTTTTTGGGATTAACTTGCATTTTAAGACCACAGCCTTGCTTTGTGCAACCGTCCAAGAGAACTTAATGCAAAAAAATTAAGTAGATATTTTAAGTGTTTATGAAACAAAAGGTGTGATGAACAAAAAATTTAAAGTTCTGAATCAATACGTAATAATTTATTATACAATGCGCGGCGAAAGTATGGACAAAATTCATTAATATCTAAACAAAATTTTTTTGGAAATAATCCTTGGACACGTCGATTTAATGTGTGACAAAAAACCATGCAAAAAATGTCTTCAATGTTTTTTTCTATCTTTTCGTTTAAGCGAGATATTTAACATTTTTGAAAAGTGACAAAAATAGTATTTCGAAAATTAAGCAATTTTTAAAAATGTTATAATCTCGCTTAAACAAAAATATAGAGAAAAACTTTAAAGACATTTTTTGCATGGTTTTTTGTCCTTAATAAGATAGCGATGTTCAATTATTTTCCCCATACAAATATTGATTACTACACCCAACTTTCTTATTTTAAATGCCAACCACAGTTGGCTTTGATATTAATCGAAAGCTTATTTTTTGCGTTTTTCAAAAATATATAATATACTTATGGTTGCCATTTAAAATAAGAAAGTTAGGTGTAATATACCGATATTCATTATGAGTAAAAAAGAAATTGGACATTGCTATCTTATAAGGACAAAAAACCATGCAAAAATTATTTTTTTTATTTTTTCGTTTAAGCGAGATATTTAACATTTTTGAAAATTGCTTAATTTTCGAAACACTATTTTTGTCACTTTTCAAAAATGTTAAATATCTTTCGAAAATTAAAAAAGATATCAAAAATCTGTTTACGGCAACAAATTTCGCTCGAAAAAAGAAATAAGACAACGTACTTAGCTTTTTTTCTATCTCTGATAATAACCGAGATACCCTATCTATACCCAGGGTTGCCACGCGTCCTACTTTCGGTAGGACAGTCCTACAATTACGATAGATGTCCTACGTCCTACACGCCAGCGTATTTGTCCTACATTGTACATGGCGATAATTTTTAAACAAATACAGTAGGATTTTCTTTTTGACCCATGCGACGTTTTTTTTTTTTTTTTTTGCAAAAATGTCCTACATTGAGCATCTCAACATGTGGCAACCTTACCTATACCCTGTATGGGCATCGAAAATAGGCCACCCTGTACAGAGTTGGCAAATTTCGATGTTTTCAAGGGAATCTCGGTAACTATAATACACCCACATATAAAAATAACAAATATTTTACTCTTACTAAATTTAAAAAAGTTAATAAGCGTAATTCTATACTACAATTATTTCTTGCCACTAAAATAACATTATAAAATGCATCATTTAATGTTATAAACGTTAACTATTAATTGCTCAGATTCAGTTCACTTTGTTTAACTACTCAGCAAAAACAGTTAGTTGTCGTTTGTAGCGTTTACCCACGTTTCTAGCTTAAAAATATCGTTCAAACGTTCGCTGCTTCCAATTTAAAATAAAATTTTAAACAAAATTTTAATTCAAAATATGAAACAATCAACCGTGTAAAAGAAGAGCGATTTAAGGGAGGGATAACGGTAGGACATAAGTTTAGTTGAAATGAAGCATTAATTTATTAATATTTGAGTGAGGATCTAGGTGCTTTTTATTTCCTGCTGTATTTTCAAAATAGGGTTTTTTTTAGAATGTGTTAATGCAGTAATATTACTACAAACTTTTTTAGATTTTTAAAAAATATTTTGCAAACGGAAACTTAACAAAACAGAAAGGTATATTTTCCTTATCTTAGGTTAACTTAATTCACTTAAAATGAACTCAAAACACATTGTATGTATATTATATACTTATGAAATATTCGTTATTTCACAAACAAGTTCAGTTTATACTTACTAATGTTACTTTTTATCATTTTTAGTTTTTTTACTTTGTTTAAAAATGGAACAAGATAAATAAGTAATAAAAACGTATAACTTTTAAATATTTGTTCTTGGGCAATGTGTCCGACTATAATACACGCGCACAAAGAAGTTTCTAAATCAAATTCTTAGGAATTTTGAAATCTTGTAATACAAATTACCAAAATACTACGCACCTTCATTGCTAGTATTTAATTTACTTACCTTGATGCTAAATATCTGGGCCGATGGATGATGCCAGTTATTAGTTAATGCCACTAATCGCTTAGCTAAGTTGGGAATTTCCCTAGCTCTGAATTTAGCTCTTGACTTTATAGTACAGAACATAATTGCGGAAGCTGCACTTGTGTAAACATCTGGATCCTGTAACATAGCAATCCAATAAATCATTTTTCAAATTACTCGAATGATGGTTTTTCATTTAAACTTAGAAATCAGTTCTTAACTATATATCAACATAAAAAGTAACAGTTTCATGTTTAACTAGAATCTCTTCTTGAACAACTAGTCATGAGACTCTCCTCTCATCACCGGCAGTCTCGAAACTAGTTTAGATATTTGTTAAGAACAGATTCGTCTCATAAATAAAAAAATGATTATTTTACTTGACGTGTACTAATGAAAATTTCATTATATATCAAAAGATTTTAACATTTCAAGAGCATACCTCTTCGTGAAGTAGAACATTTAGTTTATTTAATAGTTTTTCATCGTAAGCTAGTTCTTTTCCAGCTATACAAGAAGTTACCATCATCAAACAATCAGCAGCTCTGCTTCTTATAACAGGTTCCTCACTTTCCATCAAATCTACCTATTAAGTAAAATAATGAATGATTAGTTATTTTGCAATAACCGTATACAGTCTGTTCTACAAAATGGGCACAATACTGCAGCGACTTTAATTGTGATTTAACCATCAACAAACCATATAATTATATTATTAAATGGGACAGTCTTAGCTACAACTTGGCGAAAAAATTGTTTTAACACCTTCATTTATTTGTTGTGACGTCACCGACATTTTTGTTAAAAATTGGTTGATATAATTTTTTTGGTGTACTCTTGTATTTTCAGTACGGTCTAGCTCTAGACTTTTAGTAGGGCAACAGCCGATACAAAAACCTATTTTAAAGCGAATATTCCAGATCAACATGGGTCCATAAATGCTTCATTTTAAAGACACAGGGTGTTGAAATTTTCGAAAAAAAAACGATAATTGTTAACCGTTTCTCAACCAGTAGATATATTTAACCAAATTTGGTATACAGCACCACCTTACAGGTTTGGTGAGAATATCAAGCCCCACAAGCAATCACTGGCGGAGTTTTGGGGTTCAGTTTTATTAAATTTTATAAAAAATTAGTACGGCCCTGTTCAAAATAAACTCGAACTGGTTTTTGGGTAGAGCATTTTATTCTAAACAAAAAGTGTCTCCTGACTTTTCTTCGTATCTGCCACCGTTTGGCGCGAAATTAGATTTATTTCACTATTCTCGCGAAAAATTTGCTCGTAAATTCGGTCTAAAAATATCGCTAATCGAAATAAAGAAGTAATTACCGATTTTTGCAGTTTTTAATAACAGAACCTGCTAATAATGAAGGAAGAAGTTCCACTAAATCAACGCTTAATGATCCACATTTTGAACATTTACTCTGCATATTGCAATTTTCTGCTTTTCGCGATATTTTTAGATCAAACTTTTATGAGCAAATTTATCGCGAGAATAGTCAAATAAATCTAATTTCGCGCCAAACGGTGACAAATACGAAGAAAAGTAGAGACACTTTTGGTTTAAAATAAAATGCCCTACCCAAAAACCAGTTCGAGTTTGATTTTGAACAGAGCCGTACTAGTTTTTTATAAAATTTATTAAAACTGAACCCCCACAACTCCGCCACTAATTGCCTTGTGAGGCTTGACATTCTCATCGAATACGGTAACCTGTATGGTGGTACTGTATACTAAATTTGGTTTAAATATATCTACTGGTTGGGAAACGGTTAAAAATTATCGATATTTTTTCAAACATTTCAACACCCTGTATCTTTAAAATGAAGCGTTTTTGGACCCATGTTGATAGGGAATATTCCTTTTAAAATGAGTTTTTGTATCGACTGTTAAAGTGTTGCTACAAAGCAGTGGACCACCCTGTATAACAAAACCGTTCTCCTTTAGCATGAAGGTTTTATGACACCTTTGAATTATACCAAAAATAATGTAAAAATTGTCGCCCAGGGCCCCGCAATTTCTAAGGGCGGCGCTGGGTATCCTCACCTCATTTGACTGTAATGACCAGACAGTAATTTCAATAAATAGAATCAATTTTTTTGCAATTTAGAAGAGTGAAATTCTCTAGTATTCGACCTAAGCGTGTGACCAATGATGAAACTAACGAAGTTAACATCCTGAGATATTTTAATGACCATCCTCAGCGATCAATTCGATTGGTAGCGCAAGACTCAGGTTTACCATACTATGCTGTACAAGCTACATTAAAAATGCACATCTATTCGTTCGCACTTTCAATAATCTTGTTATTGCCTATGAATGTAAAATAAATTCAAAATATCCGTGTTTGATTACTCTTGATATTCCATTTTTATGGATACTTAAGACAAACGCAATAAAAGCGGTTTACAGTTAATAATATTGGCAAAGCTTACTATTTAAAAATGTTGCAATTTCTCTTAACTTTATCAAAAATTCTTAATAACTCGAAAATTGTTGCAGATAGGTATAGGAAACCCTAATACAGATTGAAGCATTAGAAAATGAAAAAAAAGTTTGGGCATTGTATTTGAAAGAAACGAGTTTTAGTGGTCTGAAGTTGTATTAAAAGAAAATTAAATTTTGGACACCCTGTCAGTAATGCATCGATTGCAAAAATTCCAGGATGTACTCCAAGGTTTCTTCTAGGCATGGTCTAAATTTAAGCATTTTTTCTTCAAAAATGGCGGCGTTAGATAATATTAAGCATCACGATAAAAATCAAAAAATTTTCAAAAAGTCCAAAAATCTAAAAAATGACTACACATAGGTATAGGGCAGCGGTGGGCAAACCGCGGCCCGCGGGCCGCATGCGGCCCTCCATGAATTACTATATTATTAAAAATGTCTATAATATGTATGTATAGCTTTTTTTATACCTTAATTTTTTGTCGCTCCCAACTTACACATAATTAATAAGTTGTTATTGTAATTTTTTTTTTTTTAGTGCGGCCATTTTAGTCACACTATTTGCGCAAACTGGCCCTCTTCAAAAAAAGTTTGCCCATCGCTGGTATAGGGTATGCTTATAAAAGTCCCTCTAAAATAACGTTTTAAATCTAAATACGCAATAAAAAATAGACCATTGTATCTGAAATAAGAAAGTAGATGTCAACTTCCGGTATTTCCGGAAGTGTCGCCATCTTGAAAATATTTTCAATAAACAGATCAGATGCCGTTATGGTCATAACCAAAATTTCAGATCCATACCCTTTTTCGTTCTTCATATATTTTTAAGTACCGGTCTCAATCAATCACCCTATATGGTTTGTTGATGGTTAAATCACAATTAAAGTCGCTATAGTCTTGGGCCCATTTTGTAGAACAGACTGTATATCACGATTTGTGTTTCGTAACTTATTGGTGTGACTCTTAATTGGTGTCGCTATAGGGATAGGGGATAATTGAACTTAATTAAAAATTCATAACCCTGGAGCAAAAGTTAAGGTTTTAATCTGTGCCTAACTGCAACAAAACAAATTATCGTTCTTCTGTGTTCAACTACTATAGTTATTTAATTAAAAAATCTAAACTTTTTTGTAATAACTAGTTGCAATTAACCACAATATACTACGATTAACAGAATATTTTAATAAGTTTTTATAATATTAAAAGTCTTTGGGGCAGCCTTCCAACTCAATTATAAGCCATTGGTATTGTTATTCGCCAGAAAATACGCTATTTAAATAATCCCTGTGCCACTACAGTTCCACATAAAAAAGCCTATTCTGAAACCGATAAAAGTAACCTATGTGTCAATTAAAATTTACAGAAACGTTTTTCGGACGCTTGTTGATTCAATAAAATACAATTTATGCAGATCACGGCACACTTAATAAAAAAAATCGTCCAACAAATACTTGAAGTTATAAAAATTAACCAAAATGGTGAAGTTGTATGCTTCGTCTTTTCAAAAATGTTAAAATATACAGACTGTTTTATTTGAAATAAAAAAGTTTGAGTCGTTTCCGACGAAACCGGTAGTGAAAGAATATAGAATAGTGTACAGATGTTCAAATAATCCAGTTTTTTACACACGTCGAAAATTTCAATCATCTAAAATTAAAACTAAGGAAATAAAGGGGGTGTACCAGAACTTAGTTACACCCGGTATGTTATTTAACCCTTTCGACGGATTGCGTAGTAAAGCGTACCACTTTCGAATGTTTTTGATGCCTTTTTTCGAAGTGTTATTGTTGGCTATATTTTTACGTTTTCTGCAATTATTTGACATTTCTGAATACAGGAAGCTTTTTTCTTTAGTAAATAAAGTTGTTTGCGATGCTTAGAAACTACTTTTAAATTAAAAAAGTGTTTTTGCCTGACAAAAAACACTTTTTTTTAATTTAAAAGTTTAAATTCTAAGCGTCGCAAGCAACTCTAATTTACTAAAGAAAAGCTTCCTGTATTCAGAAATGTCAAGTGGTTGCAAAAAACGTTAACATAGCCCACAATTACACTTCGAAAATATGCGGTAAAAACATTCGAAAGTGGTACGCTTTACTAAGCTAGCCATGGGAAAGGATCAAAGCAGTTTTTTCTTCATGCAAAATCAATTGTTATGCATAAAATCATTTCTTTATTCAACTGTTTTACTTTTATCTAATTAAATACTAGTCATTAATATTTGTGTGCAAATTATTCTGAAAATCATAACCTTCTTACAAGAGACAGGATAAGTTGCCAAAACAAATAATTAAATGCAACATAACCTGAAGTGAAAATTATGCACAACATATAATGATCGACAGTTCAAAGGTGTCAACGTTTCCCAACTAAACTGTGAAATATTTACAAAAATTCGAAAGGCTTCCTGTTCCAGCGCTTGATCTTTTCCTTCTCCATACATTAAATGTCGTAACGTGAGCAAATGTATGGCAATTATTGGGTTTTCATCACGTTGCACGTTCTCTAAAAGTATTGTGATAAAACCATTTTCGATCAGTTCATCGGCAGCTATAACAATTAATTATAAATACAATATTTATGATCTTCACCTGTTAAATCTATCTATCTAAACTATGCATTACTTTTCTCTTTATGATGTTGTTTCTGTGCTGTTTTTCATCCCGGCAAAATTTGCATTCCTAATGACAGAAAAATGTAATGCAAGACAAATATTTTAAATAACGATAATAAATGTATTCTAACGGCAAAAAATGTAAGTGAACGACAAAATACTACAAACCGATTTTTTAACTGTTTTCTGGATAACTTCTGAACTAAGAGGGCCATCAGATTTTAATTAAAATTTAGCAATTTAAGCGATGTAACTCTTAACATAACCGAGATGTCTATATTAAGACTCGAATTTGAAAATATTTCGAAAGTAACTTTTATTAACTTTACAGTTGTTTAAATTATTTATTTATTTTTCGAATTATAATTTTCTATGAGCGAAAGAAATCTGCAAAAGGACCAGGGGCAGGATAGGAAGGGATGGGGGAACAGTCTGGGGATCGGACAGCGCCGACAGACGCTATAGAACCGATTTAAATATACAGGGTGTTCCACTTTTCCATGGGACACTATTGCTATCTCCGTAAATAATGAAAATACAAGGTGGGTTAAATGGGACAAAAGTTAGCTATTTAGGGGTGTATTTTAAACCAGATCTTTTGTTTAAAAATTCCATGGCTTGCGTGATATAACGAAAAAACCGAAATCAATCAAAATTTTTAAGCTTAAATATCTCGGCTATTGTTGCGAATACACAAAAACGTCAAAGGAAAAATGTTTTGTATATTTTGTTTTCTATAAGATGGCGATAGTCAGAATTTTTTTAATAAATTACCGTGCGAGATATTTGACAAAACAACTTTTTTTTAAATGGTAATCGTAGTAGGTCATAACTTAGATTTAAAGATTTTTTTTTCTCTTTAAAATGATATAATATTTTGTATGTCTATTTTCAAAAATAAGCGAAATAACCTAAAAAAATGCAAAATCTTAAGATAAAAATCAAGGTTGCCATAGAAAAAAACAAAACACACTGTATATAAGCACTAAATGCAATCTTTATAATCTTTGAACCACATTATATTTTTAATTCAAAACTACACTACTCCTGAAATTGCATGACATTAACGCCTACAAAAAAACTTTCCATCGAATTTTTTCAACGCGTCTTAATTACCTATTGGAATTTCTTCCTTCGCGCTTTTGTCCATGAAAATGCTTTAATTGTTTCATTGAAGTCGACAGATCTTGTTAAATCTGCTTCAATGCAATGAAGTACAAGGGCATTCAGCAAATTTTGCTGCATCGTAGATCTTAATGATCCTTTATTCTTTTCAGAAAAATACCTTTCAGCCGAGCAATTCGTCACTGGCGTGCAGACAAACATTCTTAATAAAATATCAACGTTTGGATAAACTGTTTGGAGTCCTTTTTCTCGTAGCCACTTGCAAAGTGCCAAAAGTTTTTTAGTCCCAATGTTGCAATCAAATAATACTAAAAAAATATGCAAATATTTGGTTGTTATTTCTTTTGTATATACGCCCCCTCGCTGCTGCGCCCTAGGCCATGGACTAGGTTGGCCTTATGGGAAATCCGACCCTGCATAATGGTATCGAATGTACTTTAATCGCAAATAAAAATTAAGCGATGCCTCATACACAACTTGTTTTATTTAATTTTAAAAACGTATCTTGCTTATTGGAAAAGACGATAAAAAGTTTGTTATTTTTGTCATATATAATTATTCGAAAATTAAGCGACATAATTGAGGTAGTTATAATCTTAAAGACATACTCTTTTTCATTTAAATTATAAGTAATAAAATTTAAATGCTTACTCATCCAAACTCGAGCCAACATTTCCACTAAGGCAGCAGCTTTCATCCTAACTGGTGGTGCTAAATCTTCTACAACTAAAGCTATATTGCTTACCATTAACTGGTTTTTAACAATTGCTTTTTTGCCTTGATATAAACCCGCCATCGTTGTGAGGGCCATACAAACTCTTTCTCTAATCGTGTCATCATCGTTAGACAGCATATCGGCCATTCTTAAAAAGACGTTTCAGAATATTCAAATTGGACTTGACATGTTTGTTGTACCTTGCAGGAACTCTTAATTTAATCGCCTCATATCCTCTCTCAGGATCATGAACCAAATCGCAGATACTATTTACAGCGTGTGATACAACATCAGGATCTTTGCTGTGCAATTCTTTACGCTGAAAATTAACAGTAGATAACAGAATAAATTTTGCCATTACAAGAAACTTAAAAATTAATTTAATATACGCTATAAGTTATTTTTTAACTTTAACAATAACCGATACAACCCCCCAATAATGCGGTCTTTAACAGAGCATCCTGTTTATCTGTGACGGTAGTTGCAAAAAAAAAGAAATATGGCGTTCATGAGAAATGAAAAAGTTGACTATCGCATCTCAATCATTCAGTCCTATGTTCTGTGTTCAGCCAGTGTCAATGTGATTAGGACGTTCTCCCCAAATTTAAGTTCGTGTATGACAACGGTCGATGACAGCCAGTGGCGGATTATCGCACAGCCGCATGAGGCGCGTGCCTGGGGCCTCGGCAAAGCGGGGGCCTCAGAATCGTTGGGTGCCTGGGTGCCTCATACTCAAAAACCAAAATTAAATTTTTATTGTCTGTTAAATATGAGAATTATAAAATAATAATTGTAGGCAAATTTTAATATCTTCTAAAATCTATTTTCATAGGAGGTAATAGTCATTGATGCCAATTAAAAAAACTTGGTAAATTAAACAAAAAAGATAGCCAATTTGGTTCCAAATCACCAAAACTTGCAACCCTGCTTCGCAAAAATGAAGGCAAGAAAAATTCCACTTTAAACGAGCACCACTCCTTTAAAGTGGAACACTGTTCATCTGTATTAATTAGTGATACTAACTACTGAAAATATGATGCAGAATTTTACTGTGAATTTTTTTACCTGAGAATGTGATTTTTTCTTCTAAATGGGATGTGATTTTTTTTTCTAGTACCTGAGATTTTTTTTTAAATTTCCGTATCTTATTTTTGTGTTTATGTTTTTGTTGATTCCAAAAATTAAAAAAAAACGTTATGATTTTCTGCATTGTTCATTTTAGTGAACCATCCCATTCTTAGTAGGGGCCTCCAGATCAGGTTGCACCTGAGGCCCCACAAAATCAAGATCCGCCACTGATGACAGCAACATTGATAAACGTTTAAATGTAAACTTAAATACTATTTTATTTTGTAAATCAATATTGGGTTCTTTCTGCTTAAATTGTGCTATTAACTAAATTAATAATGCATACAAAACTCTCCCACTTTATACTTTTTACAACAGATTTGAAGTGTTACATTTAATTGTTTTTTGGCGCATCATGTTTATAATTTATGAATATTATGAGCTTTTTAAAATAAAAATAAAATTACGTTACGAACTACTTTTATTCGATAATAGATTATATGTAATTTTTATAATAAATATGTATCCATGCGTAAAATATTTTAGTTGTCCAACCATAATTGTTATTTATGTCAGGTAAATTATTTAAGGCCTTTTAATAAATTATGGATAAACTTTTTCGTTAAAACTTGCATGGCTGGATTTACTTTTAGACTTGAATAAAACTTTTTATGCGCTAACACATTTTAAAACGTATCTACCAAAAATTAACCTGAGGAAGTTACGATATAATAACACAATCTCAATTTATCACGTTTGCCTTAATTCTATTTTTTGTCACATGTTTATGATCCGCTGTTCAGGCATAAAAGAAGTCTTACACCTTGCTTTGTTATTACAAAAAACTTAGTGGAACTTTTTACTGATTTACTTTTTCTTATCATTATACATACATAAGCGATAAACAGTAGTCCATGTATAATATTAAAATAAGCTAGGAATGCAATTATTTTCTTAATTAAACAATAAATATCTGTCACACTACTGTTTTTACTTTATCACTAGTATGTTTTATGTACAGGATATTATGATTTTTTATGAAGTTTATGGAGATCTCGGAAATAAAATTAATCAAATTAACAAAGAAGTGTGTTTTAATTTAACGACCTTAAATATCATGAAAAATACAAAAATGATTTGTTATTCACAATTTGGTAAAAAAATATTGGATAACAACATTTAATAACACTTTTAGCGTTCTGAAGTTAAATGTAAAACAAATATTTTAAATTAGATTTTTTATTTATTAATTAAAAATTTCTATTATTTCTTCCAGGGTTGCGAACCGCAAAGAATAACGATTCACGTCCGTTTACCGGTTTGATAAGTTTTAACTTTACGGTTTACCTCCCGAATTACCGGTTTTTATTTTATAATGATTCGGTAATCGGTTCGGTGGCAACGGTTTAGTTCCGGTTCCGGTTCATTGCCTCTTTCGTTTTTAATAGGAAGTTTTAATAAGTAATCATTCAAATCAGTAGCGTAGCAAGGATGGGGCGGTGGGGGCGGTCCGCCCCGGGCGGTACATTTTTTGGGGCGGCACTACCCAAATGGGGTAAAAATAAGATCTCGGGGGTAATGAAGGATCAGTAGATATAATAATCAGTACCGGCACTAGCGCCATTGAATTCATAAAAATTAATTTAAAAAAAAGAATTCTTATCGAAGTTAGAGGATGAAACGGGCTACTAACTTGACCTTGCTTCACTGAAAACCCGCCCCCTTGTAACGACAGAAATTCCAAGTTCCTAATAAAACTTGATACGGTACCAACCATTCAATAAAAATATGAAACAATTCATTTATTTTAGGCATTAAATTCCATGCAGTTTTAAACTCTATTGTAACTGGGATTTCTCACCCTTATTAAAAATAATTGCGTGGGAGTGGGGGCGATCTGATTAAAGAAAATAAAAATCAGAAAAGATTCTACTGTAAAACTGTAATTTTGGAAGATGGTTAAGTATTCTACATTATCTAGCTTTGCATTAAAACGCGTTTGAACATTTATATGATCTAAGGTTTGAACGTCTAAAATTTAAAAAAATTCGCCTGCGGCGCATTTTGTTTACCCCCCACATTTTTGTGTCGATCTCTGCTTGGTTTTGGAAAAATCAAAATTTAGCGACCCTTTTTATAGGGGCGGCAAATTCAAGGACCGGCCCGGGCGGCACAAACTCTAGCTACGCCACTGATTCAAATATGTTTATGATGACGATGCATATTTATAAATTGAACTGTCAGAAACTTTTCTATTTTTGGTCAAATATAATCAAAATTACGGAAATTAAAAATTTACGATGTCTTTAAAAAACATAAATGGGACGAAACGTTATGTGAACCAGTTGAAGCGGTTCAAACCGATTCACACCAGTCGGTTCGGTTTGCTTTAGCAGTTTTTTGATTTTTTAACAAAAAGGTTCAGTTTCGGTTCACGATTCATGAAAAATACAACGGTTCGTTCCGGTTTTTGTTCCAGTTCCAGTTCGGTTCGGGTCCCTGATCTCATCTTGTTACCTACATTACTTTCTACTTCAGTAACTCTGGTTTCTGGTTGTAGGAACGCAAATTTGTCATTTAGCTCGGAAGCTAAGCAACATTTAATCAAATTAGTGTCGTTAATTTATACTCCATAAAGTTATCTGCGACTTCTTCGTCAATAACTTTTTTCTATCAACAATTCAAACGGAAATGTCTTAGATTTAAATGTTGCTCGTTTTTTTGTCATATCTAGTGCGATATGGAACTAAATGCATAATTAATTTGCTTTATATCCTCTAAAAATCACTTATCACTATGAAAATTGAAAACTGAGTAAAAGAAGGTAAAGCCGTTTCTTTTTAATTATGATTATTTTCACTTAGGGAAATTATTTTACTATAATTGTAGAACATAATATCCCTCAAATACCCTTCAGCTTCACAAAGTCCAGCCCTTTCTAGGCTGTTTTCTATAACAGCTCGCGATGTCTCTGGCTCCAACGCTAATATTTCTTGTCAAATATTATTTAGCTCTTGCAGTGTTTATTTAAGTGAACTCTTTCCTTAAGAAATAAAAAATAATAATCGAGAGCTGTTAAATCTGGAGATATGGGTACCTAGTCAATTAATTTCCGTTCCACGTGAAATTAGTCTGCATTGAATATTTAGTCTATTGTTGCACTTGCCATACGGGGGCAGCTGTCTCATCCTGCTGTAACCATCATATGCCACGTCTGTGACTTATGTATCTCCAAATGTAAAGAATATTGAATCATCTCTCAGTATCGTTCTCCTGTTACCCTCATTGCATTAACCTTCACAGTCTTCAAAAATAGGGCCCAATAATTCGTTCTGATGTGATTCCGCACCACTGGTGCATTTAAGGGTTGTGCAGCTAATGTTAGTGTACAACTCCTTGGATCGGTAAAACCAGTTAGGTGAAAATGGCCCTCATCGAACATAATTTAGTCTGTGGACAAACCCATTTTCACTTCTTGCTAATTGCTGAAACAGGATAGCAAAAGCTATTCGTTCTTAAAAGTCTATTAGTTTTTATTCTTACACTAGCAGAATCTTAATGGGTAAGATATTGTAACGTTCACGGGGTTCCAAATTTATTTGCACAAACAATAAAATACGATCGAGCTTACATTTACTATTTATTTAAACAAAATACACCATTAACACATACAACAATTAACATAAACTGACATAACGTTACAAGTCCTTATTTATATTCACAAGCTTAACACTAATATTTATATACACTACTATACTAACTTTTTACTCCATATACAACATTTATTTCCACGAGTCCTCAGACTTCCGACTAACGCGACTGATTGCTGACTCCTTTTCACTGCCCGCCTGTCGGTAGCGTGCCCGCTTATAGACACTTGAACGTTCGCGAACAAAATAAGGAGCATTTTAAACTTTTTATACAATATACACAATATATTTATGGTATGGCGAAAGCCATTTGGGGGCAGCACTAGTTTATTTAAAATGGTAAGTGACTTTTGTGCCACCCTGTGCAGTAGGCAACTTCTGTCCTATTATTTCGACCTTGTTTCTAATACAGTTTAAAAGTAAACAATTTCAAACACACCGAAACACACTGTATATTCCTGTACGAGTTTCACTGCTTCGTGCTGCTTATTACTTACAATAAGTTTTTCTAGCGACAATAAAGCGAGATGCTGTAAAATTATGTAGGAGTCTAGGAGTTAAATTAATAAACACATATTAAGCTAAATTATTGTAATTAAAATGTAAATGTAAAATGTCATTTCAAAAAATGCTCAGTAATTATATATTAAATCATTGGAATAATTGAAAAAATGTTTTACTAGTAATAATACGGTAAGCAACATTGTCTTAACTCTTAACTTCCTGACTGTAATGTAAGTAAATTCGTGGTAAATTCATGGTTTTGATTTTAATGTGGGTAGCAATGACCAATCAATGAAGGAAAAAACGTTCTAAAATGAATTGACTCGCAAGTTTAATTAAATTAAAAAGTAAAAGTTTCAAATATTGACGATTTAATAATTGCTATGTAAATCTATACCAATTTAGGCATTGCCCAACGACCAAATGCAAGAGGACGTCGAGTAACATCCACATTTTCTATAGGTATGCATGGTTGTTCGGAAGTCAAACGAAAAAATGGAGGGTCCAAATCTGATTCATCTGTGGTAGGTTGTTCTCTGGCTAAAAATTTGTTTTTAAAATAATAATTTCAACTAGAAACTTTGCTTATTACCTCGATTAACAACTCGGTTAATAAGACGGGGATTTACACCCCCAAGTTTTGTCTGAAGGTAAGAATTTTTATGCGGAGCAAACATTTTTTAATAAAACAGTATAAAACAAATATCTGACACTGACAAGTGACGTGGACTTAAAAAAACTTATTTTGTTGTAAAAATTTTAAAAAAAGTAAGCAATAATTTTAAAATATTCTTATTTCATGTAAACAGGACAGTTTTTTTTTTTTTACTAATATGCAAAAGCACATAAGCTAAGCAGACTAAATCAGTGTTACATGAATTTTTTGAAAAAAATATTATATTTATTTTATGTAACAATTTGTTTATTCAAATAATAAATATATATAAAAGTCCAGTCTGACTCTGTCTGTGACTCTGTGACATAGATAAGAAATATCTCTGTGACTGACTCTGTAACGCATGAATATAGTAACGCAGTAAACTACTACGCTGCTACTACGGGTTCATTTGACCGACTGAGTTGTGTCTAATGAACCGTAAACTTTTACTCACGGGTAACATAACAGTGTCTAACTTGCAGCTCACGGTATTATAAAAAGTAATAGTTTAAATTTAAGATTTAAGATATACAATATTCCCGTCCTAGGACGGGTTACGTGCTAGTATTACAATAGTGAGTTTAATAATTGTTCAGATACACGCAGTGTTTGTTGTTCATTTAAAAATAATTTTTGTAGTGGTATTTTTAAATAAATTTACAGATAAACTTCTGTAGAATTAGTAATATGTATTGCAATATTTTTTTGTTGCTCGTAAAAATTATTAAGTGCAAACCACATCATTACAAAAAAAAATTGGATTGGTTTATACTGGTTCAATTTTTGGCGAAATTACAATTACTAGCATAAAAATTTTTGGGGTTTAGTTTTAAGTTTAGCCTAGAATTAGATATAGTACAAGTACAACACAGTATTGTATGTTGCATACTATAAAATCTTTTGATCCAACTTAGTAATTTGGGTTGCATATTTACTGTGGTGTTATCATGTTCACCTTCTGAAGCCTGTATTTGACAACGTTATCTATCAAGTAATGGTTTAAAATGTCGTCGGTAATATTTTCATTACCTGATTTGTACAATGCATATAAAAATTGGATTAGTCAAAACCCACAAACAGCCAGTGATTTTGAAACTACTGTTAAGTGGATTTCGTATTTTATAGCAGGTAAAGTACTGTTTCAGTGTTTTAACTGGTTCTAACCTTACTTGCATGTCAATAAAGCAACGTAATTTTTATATTAAACGACCTACATCGTTTCATTGCTCTTTTTCAGGAAGGATTAACAATTCACATGTGGTATCCGAGTTAGTGTATTCGTTGTCAAACCTTTTAGTTTTATTTAACGATAGAATTATAAGCAATGCTAGGCAGTTAGAAGTTCCGGGCTCAGGGAATCGATTGAAAGTGTGGTTAACTGTACTTGAATATTCAGAAGTTTTTCTTGAATTATCAGCTAAGAAGTTATGGGGAAATACTGGAAAATGGTTAATAGTAGTATGCATCCAAGTTATAAAGTAAGTGAATTTCTTAGTCAAAAATAAATCAAATTTTATATTCTTACAAACTATTACAATAATTTTTTTGGATTTATGAGAGCAAAACGGTAATCTATGCTTTGCTCAGATTGTCATGTCTGCCACTGTTTACATTTTAGGCATGAACTAAAACTACACATTTTTTTTAAAGTTATCCATAAACATTCAATGGATTTAATAAACGTAATTATGTAGAGAGTGAGTTACAAACCTTATATGATACTTGAATTAATTCAAACGCTGCGCAGTAGCACACTAACATGTAAACATAGTGTCAGCCATGCAGTCCGAGCAAAGCATAGATTAGAGGCAAAACACATTGCGAAGCATAGTAGAAAATAAAACAGCAGTAACTGCATTGCATAATAGGTCTTTATCAAACGCATTTTTTCTGGTATAACCACATATATTTCTTACCATTGGCCCTCTTTTTCTGTCTATGAGTACTTTAAATAAATTCCATCTTAGTAAATAGTTGTGAGTATTGAGAACAAACAAAGTTAAAATGTTATGAGCTACCGCTGCTGAAAATTCAAAATACTTCTTAAATAAGCAATATAAATGTTAAATGAAAATGCAAAATTGTGTGTGCTATTAATCCACATTGCATAATTATTGTCAATATATCGTGTACAAATGAAATCAAACGAAAATTAAGGTTATTTAAGCTGATAAGTACCTATTGATAAAAATAGTAAAGGTTTAGTTTTGATGTGTTTCTGTATCTAGTTTTATCTTTAAAATATGTTTAAAAACACTCTGGATAGGTTTATTTGATAATTTAATTTAATACAGTAAATTAAGAATAATAATGAAAGTTCTACAATTTTTTGAAATAAATTTAATACAATTTGTATTGATTCATAACCGTTTTTATTTAACAGCTCATAAAATTAGCTTTGAATTTGTATTTATTGCTTTTGTTTCTTAATTATTTTATTAGTTAGTGTTTAAAACGTGTCTTTACATTTTTACAGATGTTTATCAAGAATGATACTTGTACACCACCATAAAGAAAGTATAATAGAACATCCCACAATTCCTATTTTGAAAAGAACAGATATTGGCCAAAATATTTTACAACAGACTACTCGAGACTTCACGGCAGCTGATGTAGCACAAGCACAGCTTGAATCTATTTCTTTTACTCTGAGACGATCAGGGAAAATTGTGAGAAAAGTTGATTCTTCCCCACCGGTAGCATTTAGAAGTTGGAAGCCCTTGGAACCGCGGAGTGATGACGAACAAACCTTAGAGCAAGCATTAGCTGGTAGACAGTTAATAGCGGAAACAATATACATATTGAAACCTATAGTACATTTAAGTTCGCTAGTGTGTTTTGGTGATAAAACGTGGAAACCATGGATTTCTTCCTTGCTTATGGATTTAGCGAGGTATGTATGATTACTTTGTTAATGTGTATTAACTTCTCATATACTTATATATTATCCAGTAACCTCTTCTACCAGCAGTGTCGAGGTGATGAATTTTTCCAAACATTCCTATCTGTAGCTTTTGTCCTCGCTTGGTTCCATGTTGCGTCTTTTTTTTAAGAATGTTCGCTATCACGCTGTTCCATGTCTTTCTTGGATGTCCCCGTCTTTTACTATTCCCAGTTACCATTTCCCACATCACTTTTGCCGTACTTTCTTCTTTCATTCTTGTGAGATGCCCGAACCATTTAAGTTGTTGGGTTTCGATTTTTAACAACACACTTTTAATTTTTGAATTCTTTCTTATTGTTTCACTTTTTATTTTATCCATTCTTGACATGCCCTCAATGTTTTTTCATTTCACATGCTTCTATACTTCTTTTTAGGCGATCCGTTAATACCCACGACTCACATCCATACATAAGCATGGGGACAAGTACACTTTCATAGACTCTAGTTTTTGTCATTTTCGTGAATTTTTTTTTATTGAAAAATGTTTTGTATAAGGCTCCATATGTTGATATTACTTTGTTAATCCTATTAGAGATTTTGTGTTCTATTTTTCCCGTTTCTTCCACTAGCGTCCCTAAGTATTTCAGTTGTTGTTTTGCTTATATTGTTTTGTCTTCTATTACTATATCTACCTTTTCTTTTCATTTGCTGTCAACATTATCTCAGTTTGGTTTAAGTTTACTTTCAAGTCATATCTTTTTACATTATTTGCCCATTTTTCGATTCGGTTTTGCAGTTCTTCTTTGCTACTTGCAAATAGTACTAAGTCGTCAGCATACATGAGTTCGTTTATCTTAATTTATCTCAGTTTCCTGTACCCTAAGTACACTCCCTTTGCCGTCTGGTTTATTTCTTTTGCTATGTCATCCATTATCATTATGAACAAAAGGGGACTTAGAATGCTACCTTGCCTGACTCCTTTTGTTGTCACAAAATCTTTTGATGTGCTTCCTCCCATCCTCACGATATTCTCAGTTTTGTAGTACATACTTTTCACTGCCGCAACCAACTTGTCATTCACTCCCCGGGCCCTCATTATCTTCCATAATTCTTCTCTGTTTAAACTGTCAAAGGCTTTCTCCAAGTCGATTGTACATAGTAGCAACTTGTTATTAGTGCTTATTATTTTTTCGGTAATTTGTCTTACAACAAAGATCCAGTCGTGTGTCGATCTCCCCGCTCTAAATCCTGCTTGTGTATCCCGTAGCGAGGATTCTATTTTTGCCCTCTCTTCAATTACCCTTTCATATATTTCAAATGCTACACATAATAGTGAGAGACCTCTGAAGTTATTACAGTTAGTACGATCCCCCTTCTTATACAATGGTATCAGGACCGCCTTTCTCCAATCATTTGGGATTATGTTCTTTTTCCACACTTTTTGGATAATTATGTATAGCAGTTCAATTCCGTCATTTCCCATGTATTTGATCATTTCAGGTCTGATGTCGTCATATCCTAGAGCCTTTCCTACTTTAAGTAGTTTAGTGCTTTTATTATTTCTGGCTTTTTAATGTCCTCCCCTTCTATATTTTCTGCTTGAGTGGGCTGTGTTTCCTTATCATTGTAGCAAACATAGTTTTGCTGTATTTCCTTCTCATTACTTGCTCCTAACACCTCCATGAAATACTCCCTCCACCTCTCTATGATGCCGTTTTCTTCAGTAATCATCTCTCCTTCTTTATCTTTTATGTTTCTCAGGGGGATTTTCTTCTCCTGATGCAGTCTTCTTAAAGTGCTGTAAATCATCTTTGCAGTTCCTTCCGAGTACTTTTGCATCTTTTCACCGAACTCTTCCCATTCTGTAGCTTTTGCCACTTTTATCATTCTCTTAACCTTGTCTCTTTGTATTTTATAATTTTGGTAAGCCTCTGTATTTTTTTCTGGGCCTAAATATTTTCTCCATATACATTTTTTCTTCTTTGTTCCACCATGCAGTTACCTTCTTTATATTTGTACCCCTAGTTACTCCACACACCTCTGCTGCTACTTAATACTTTGTGAAACTATTATTGTAAGAAATGGCTATTTAGTTAAAAAGGTAAAAAATTGTGTTAATTAATTGAGATTTATTTTATATTTCAGTTTGCATCTGTATCGGAGCTGCAAGAAAATAAAGTTCAATTCTTTATCCCAAAAGCAAAAACTGCAAATATCAAAGAGAAGTGTGGGATTACTTTTGTATCTTTTACGTTCGCCATTCTATGAAAGGCACAGTAAAGATCATGTTCAAGCACTCTTGGACTGTTTAAGTAAAAAATTACCCTTGGCTTCATTTATTTGCAATCCACTGGCTCTCTATTTACCGTTTTGGCAGAGTACCTACTTTTACATGTGGTCAACGTAGCAGTTTCAAACTGTATGTATTTTATATTATTTATGGGAACTGTTTTTATGTAGGTATGATGAATAAGTAGTAAGTCAGATGATTTCAGTTTGTTATGCTTGAGTTTTTTAAATTACAAACAAGTTGTTTTATTTATAACACTTATTAAGAAGTTTGTTGCTGTAAATATTCAGTTTTAAAAAGTTATTTGTTATATAAGTACAAAGTAAGTTTTAATAATTTTACAATAATTTATTCTTTTATAGCATAACTAAACTTGAATCATTCTTTGTGACCTCTTTATCAAATTAAAAGTCAGTCGTGTACAGGTTAACCCAGTTATCAAGAACAGCATGGGTATCTCGTAAACGGTAGGAGATACAGAGTTGGTTAAATAAGTCAAAATGATCTATGATTTAAGAGCAACTATTCTGTGAAAAAGAATCGTTTAAAAAAATTCTGTTTTCATTCTGTTGTTAAAAAACAAAAAAAGAGCGTTTTAAATTTTTGCATATAACTTTCTTATTCAAAATCATACTCAAAATAGCTTTCCACATTACCAAGACACTTGTAAGATTTCAAATTTGTTAAAAAAATGTATCAATCTTCATTTGTTTTTGTTATTTTAACTTCAACTTTCTTATTTGAAATATGAATTATAGTTGGCTGTGACACCATTAAAAGGAAGATTTTTTCTCGTTTTATTGATGTATGGCTTGTTAGGTTTATCTTTAAAAGTAAGTAAGTTATTACAATATTATTGAATTTATTAAGTTTAATCAGAATGGCTGTTTAAAAAAAAAAATACATAAATAGTCTAGCTGTATTTAAGTTGAACACAAAAAAAAATTAAAACAAATAGTTTAAGGTATTTGTTACATTTTATAATATCTTTTTATTTATGATTTTTGACTTATAACTAGGGGTGGGCGATATCCAAATTTCGATATCGAATATCGATATCGACATATCGGAATATCGATATATCGCCATATCGATATATCGGAATATCGCTATATCGGAATATCGCTATATCGATATATCGGAATATCAAATCTAATACAAATTTTGAGATTTGAACTTTGTAGCTAATAATGTTTTTCTACGCATATTTCTTTTTATTTGATGAACTGCCTTAAAAGAGCTTATTTTAATTAATCAATTTTATTCAACTGTATTTTTAAGATTGACTGTTTAAAGAACATTTCATCAAATAAAAAGTAACATGCTTAGGAAAACATTATTATCTACAAAGTGCAGATCTCAAATTTGTGTTGGAAAAAAATCTTCATTTTAATGGTGACAGCCAACTAAAAGCCGTATTTAAAATAAGAAAGTTGATGTTAAAATAAAAAAAACAAATGAAGATGAAATCAACCCATTGAATAAAATTATCTTTTTATTCAATGAATCAACCCAAAAAAGTTTCCTGATAATGTCGAAAAATATTTTGAATATGATTTCTTCAAATGAGAAAATTATAAGCAAAAATTCAAAACATGATTTTTTTGTTTTTTAACAAAAGCACGAAAACTATAATTTTTTAAAGATTAATTTTTACAAAATAGTTATTCTTAAATCATAGATCATTTGGACCCATTTAACCAACTCTGTATCGCTTAACGTTAACGATATTTCCATGCTGTTCAGGATTACTGGGACACCCTGTATATGTCAAATGTCGTAAATGTACTAGCTAATTGAACATACTTTTGATTTTTGTTTCTTTTTCACTTTAAATAGAACGCTTGTTCATACATTTTTAAGTTAATTGACAAACATAAAATACAATTTTTACTTCGCTATTGGTGCCTTTCCACGTGAGAGTAAACTACTCTCGATAGCAGCATCGCCAAGGATACAACCAATCGCGAGTTACTCTCAGGGGCTGTATCCTTGGCGACGCTGCTATCGAGAGTGCTTTACTCTCACGTGGAAAGGCACCATAAGGTTTTGGAGAAAAAATTACAAATAAAATATATTTCCATAAATTGAGCTTCTAAAATTCAAAGTTATGTGTAAAAATGGATCAAAAGCTAATTTCTGAAAGTTCTCAAATAGATTTGAGTCAAATATGAAGTTTTTATAATTTCAAAATAGAGTTTGGAATTTAACACGTTCGCTGCCAACTACGAGAATATTCGTAGTTGGTGTACGCGCCTCACAAGCCAACTACGAGTATACTTGTTTATTGATATCTAACCTTCTACGCCAAGTACGAATTAGTTGGTAGTATACGCATGTTAAACTGGCTGCTTGGCCTTTGAATAAAGCATAGTTGGCTACTGGTGGCTTGTCAAAAGCGAAATATTTTTGAGTAAAAAATTTCTAGAAATAGTATATTTATTGACACGAAAGAAAATAAAAACTATTCATTTGTACAAAGTTATGATACGTAAACCATATAAGAATATTATACAGGATGTCCCCGTTATCACCGCAAATATTTTAAGTGGTGATAGAGGACCTTTTTCTAAGAAAAAATTTCAAGTACAATTTTTTTCTAAAATCAAATGCTAGGCAGATATCAACACTTACTTGATTTTTTTACACTTCTGCATTTAAAAGGGTCTGTCACCGAAAATATCAATTTTATCGTAAAATACCTTACAGCTTTTTAATAGAGCGTAAAATTCTCTACGATATTGATTAAAATTATTTTTTGTCTACAGGCAATGGTTTAAAAGTTATAAGGCAGTTTGTACAAAAAAATGTGAAAAATTTAAAAACTTTTATTGCTTCTTTGACTTTGCAACCGCTGTATCTTTAAAACGAAAGGTTGTACAAAAAAACCGACGGCCCATTCCGGATAGCAAATTTTATGGGCTACAACTTTGGTCAGGTAAAATTTTCGGAAAATCAAACCGAGATATAATGTTTTGTATTTAAAAATGCTTTTAAAGAGAGTGAGATTATGTAATTGAAAATGATGGAGGTCACCACAAAATTACTTCAATAAGTGTTCAAATGACCTCCATCATTTTCAGTTCATAATCGCACTCTTTTTAAAAGCATTTTTAAATACAAAACATTATTTCTTAGAATTTTTTTTTTTACACTCTATTCCTTATTTTCGACTTTTCCGAAAAATCGGTTTGATTTTCCGAAAATTTCACCTGACCAAAGTTGTAGCCCATAAAATTTGCTATCCGGAATGGGCCGTCGGTTTTTTTGTACAACCTTTTGTCTTAAAGATACAGCGGTCGCAAAGTCAAAGAAGCAATTAAAGTTTTTAAATTTTTCACATTTTTTTGTACAAACTGCTTGATAACTTTTAAATTATTGCCTGTAGACAAAAAATAATTATAATCAATGTTGTAGAGAATTTTATGCTCTATTAAAAAGCTGTAAGGTATTTTACGATAAAATTGATGTTTTCGGCGACAGCCTTTTAAATGCAGAAATGTAAAAAACTCAAGTAAGTGTTGATATCTGCTTAGCATTAGATTTTAGAAAAAAATTGTACTTGAATTTTTTTCTGAGAAAAAGATCCTCTATTACCAGTTAAAATATTTGCGGTGATAACGGGGACACCCTGTATATGTTAGTATTTAATAAATTACAGAAAATAAGTAAAACACTTTAAAAAAAATACAGCACAATCCTACATTATATAAACTACAAATATATAAACATAAAACAAAATAAAATAGGTTCTCTCACAAATGGAAGTTTATAAATGGTACTTTTAAAACACTTCCACGCATAGGGTAAAAAATAAAAAGTTATTGCTTACGCCAGCTACGAGATCATTCGTACCACATTTTAGTGCCTAAAAGTGGTTGGCCTGTGGGAGTGGTTTATGCGCTAAGGATGTGGCAGCGAACGTGTTAAGATAGTGTTACATCAGTTTGTAACCTAGTTTCATTTACACCCAGTACCAAATGTAGGTAACAATGAGTTTCAATTAAAAGTTATCTGCAGTTATTTCTTATCAGTTTCTTAAGATACTAAAATTGTATTTATAAAGGAGTTATAAATTCGTTACTTCATATAAACATCTCTATTACTTCATGGTAATATGTTCCTGGAACTTTTATTGATAGTTAAGCTCTTCTTGCCAATTTAAATTTATTGACAAAAAAGGTTGCAAGTTTTAAAAAGCCAAGTATTTTCTTTAATAATGAAATAGTTTTTGGTCTATTTGGTTGTCTAAATATAATTACATTGTTATATTTAGTTTTTCTTGTAAAATATATCCTTCCAAAATGGGACCAAATTATTAATTATTATGTTTCATTCCATTTCCATTGATTTGTTTACTTTAATTTTTTATTTTGTTTTTCTTGCTGCTCAAGAATTTTGTTTTACTTTAAAGAAATAAAAGTTATTATGTTTCTTTGCTGTGTTAAAAAAAAGTTCGTTGTAAAACACTACTCACAAGGGAAGGTCACAATACGTTGTCGCTAGAATTTGATTCCGGCTGTGTTTATTACATTAAGGGCATCAAAACTAAATGTTTTCCAGAGTTATACGTGCCACTGGCCATTACCTTCGGAAAAATAGGGGAAAAACTGAACAGCTGATTAATAAAAGTAATATTTGTGATCGCGTTGGCCATGAAACCATCAAAGACAAAATCGAAATTCTTTTATTTACCAATGCGCGCATCCTTTCCAAGTAAATTGGTGCAAAGTTTTTGAAAAAATCTTAAACGGTTCCGAAGAAAAACGCAAAAAACGAGACCTTTGTAAAAACGGTTTTCTCAATTCATAGCGCTTATGCAGGGGTTTCATTTTTGGCGTTTTTCTCCGGAACCGATCAAGATTTTCTCAAAAACTTTGCACTATATTACTTGCAAAGGATGCGCCTATTGATAAATAGAAGAATTTCGATTTTATCTCTGACGGTTTCATGGCCAACGCGATCGCAAAAATGATCTTTTTATACCAATTTTTCAGTTTTTCCCCTATTTTTTTGAAGGTTATGGCCAGTGGCACGTATAACTTTGCAGAACATTTAGTTTGGATGCCCTTGATGTAATAAACACAGCCGGAATCAAATTCTAGCGACAACGTATCGTGACCTTCCCTTGTCAGTTTGGACGTCTCCATCTAGAACAATTTTTGTAAACCAAAAATCCTCTTATGATTAAACTTTTTTATATTTGTGTTTGCGTATTCATCCTTAAATTCAATTAATTTTTGAAAAAAACTTGCCCTTTCTGTTTATATGTGTGTTATATTTTATTTTTTAAAATGAGTGAAAATTATTAATTATTTAAGTTGCAATGTCGGAATAGTATATTGTACAACTAGTGCTGAAAGCTGAATATTTCACACGAGTATGACAGTTGAGCCACGAGCCGTCAGGCGAGTGGCTCAGTCATACTCGTGTGAAATATTCTTTCAGCACGAGTTGTACACTATGCTTTTCCGACGACCATTTAGACATAATCATTAATTCTGCAAAAAAATTGTGAAAATAACATTTTTTTGACGTTGGTGACACTTGACATTTGTGAGGTTAGATTTTCTTCACGTTAACTTGACAGCGCGTTTAGCGTGTGTAATGTAGCGGAAATCGTCACTTTACACACGCAAAGTGCACTTTGCACACAATTTCCGGTGTCATGCGCAATTTGTCATTTTCAGTAGTAGTAAGTCGTGCGAAATTACTCGCTTTACATAGTGGTCGTCGGAAAATAATATTTATTTGAGCAAGTTGTTTTTATCAAGCAATTTTACTTATAAAATATAAGTTATAAATGGGTAGTTTTTAAATAGATTTTGTCATGTCAGGTGTAAAAGGTTAGTGAATTTTATTTAGTTGTGACAAACTTAAAGTAAAAATATTGTAATACGATTTAATATTGGTGTAATGTAGAATTAGAAAAGTTAGTTATAAAAAGTACAATCCAATAAAAAACGGTTAGTCGTAAGTGATACAATTAAATTAGGTTTTAGTTAATTGCCTGTTGTGTACTGAAACTATTTTATATTGTGTAAGATTATTTAAATAAAAATATTTGTATTGGTGTTTACTCGGTTTTTAATATTGTTTTTAAGTTCTGGCTTTCTTGTGAGAGTACACTGAAGTGGCAAGATGAGTAATATACAAGGTGCGATGTTAATTGTTATTAAATGGCGGTTAAAGCTGTATAAAATGACATAAAAGTGTATTTGAATATTTATGTGTGTTAAAATGATCTTATCTGACTTTTTTTTACCAAAACAGCACTGGTCTGGTTGAAGGTGAAAATCAGAGTAAATATTTTATCTTTTCAGTTGTTTAACATTTTAATACTGATGATGATATTTTTCCAGTCAGATCTCTCAAGTAATAACATGCTATAAAGACTTTACTTCGATCACAAGACTTTGTAGGAACTTTTTTTTATACTAAATGGACTTGATTATCATCTACTTTCAGCTCACTTATACAAAGAGGTGCTTTCATGGTGTTCTAATTCATAATTGTTATTTTTTTACAACCACTAATGTAAATTACTCTTACCGTACAGCCTGCATGCATAGTAAGTGGGTCCTTACTCACAGTAAGCAAAAAAAAGTTTTTTAAAGAAATAATCAAAGTAGACTCGTTAAACACTTTGTGCATGCCTGGTAAGTGAGTTATAATGCACGGTAAGCAAAACGCACACTTGTCTAGAAAGGTCAAAGTAGGCTTACGTCAAAATTGACAAGACAACGTAATTATATGTGTATATTAGCCAAAAAGCTGTTAAAATCGTAGGTATTATGTGATTGTAGAAAAAGTAAGCTACATAACACGAGTTGTAAAGCAATTACGTACTCGTGGAAATACGCACTCGCCGCTACGTGACTCCTTGCGCAACTTTTCCACTCGTGTGTAATATGCTTCTTACAACTCTTGTTTTGTAATATACTATTAATCATATGTTTACATGAGTGGAAAGATGAGTTAAGACGTTAAGAGTCTAATTTTACTCCACACTGATGCCATCTAACAAAAAAAATATGTATATATCAAAATTATTTACATATTTTTATACCATTCAATAAGGTGACTAACCGTACTCCTTTTTACTATTTTGGACTGCCTGTGCTCCCTTTGCAAATACATTCATTCGTCCACATTTCAATTCATAAACGGATAAATATGATTTTAAAATTAAAAATGTTATATTTTTATAGAACTGGAACTTTTATATTACTCCTGCAATATACATGTTAGCAGTGTTTTATTATTTGAAAGTATTTTTTTCTTGTTTATGAGAAAAAATTGTTGTTCACCTTACATTTAATGAATTTTTTTCTACCATTTAATAACATGAGGTTTATTGGGGCTATTTTTAACAACAAATGAGTTATTCATGGTGATAATCTGGTACCCTGCATACAAGAAAACGCTGACCAACTTAACAATTCACTTTTAACAACTTATTGCCAAAAGACTGTTACAAATATGGATTGAATTTTGTGTATGTATTTAATTAAAAAAATCACTTACTTTCTTTTATTTCTGTTTCACAATCTAGCACTGTTTGTAAATAAATATTTGTTTTTATTGAGGACTGGATGATAAAAAACAAATGATTTTTTATTTAATGTAATGTGAATCACTGTAATCAACCAAAATTTAAAATTAAACGTATAGAGCAACTTTATAAAAGACTTACCTCATATCTAAATGTTAAATATTTTTTTTAACTTATTAAATTATTCCATACATTTTGTGTAACTATAAAGTTTAATTTACTATTCAAAAAATATTTTTGTACCTGTAAATGTTATTAGATACAAAAGCAGCTGATCAGTTTTATGTACTAAACAATTTATTCATAAAGTAAATTATGTAGAAAGTAAAGTATTATTCTGAGAGATTCATTGTAACTACAGGGTGTCCCACAAGGTATGTCTTCGCTAAATTTTGCATAAATCGAATGTTTAGGACCTAAATAAAACGTTTTTACTGATAATTTATTTTTCGTGTGTCCCTTCATATACAGGGACGGGTGTCCCAAATATAGTGAACAGCATGGGGATCTCGTAAACCGTAAGAGATACAGAGTTGGTTTTTAATGGGTCAAAATGATCTATGATTCAAGAGCAACTGTTCTATGAAAAAAAAAAAAAATAAATCAATACTTTTTTCGCTATTAATAAAAAACAATACACATCAGGTTTTTAATTTCTGCTTATAACTTAATTGAAATCACACTCAAAATATTATTCGACATTCATTATTTGGGGACTTTTATGCGTAGATTTGAAATTTGTCAACAGATTTTATCTATCTTCATTTGTTTTTGTTACTTTAACATCAGCCGTATTTAAAATAAGAAAGTTGATGTTAAAAAACCAAAAACAAATGAAGGTAGGTAAAATTTGTTGACAAATTTCAAATCTACGCAAAAAAGTGCCCCGATAATGTCGAATAATATTTTAAGTGTGATTTTAATTAAGCTAGTTATAAGCAGAAATTAAAAACCTGATGTGTTGTGTTTTTTATCAATAGCGCAAAAACTATTGATTTTTTCAAGTTTTTTTTTTCATAGAACAGTTGCTCTTGAATCATAGATCATTTTGACCTACTTAACCAACTCTGTATCTCTTACGGTTTACGAGATCCCCACGCTGTTCACTATATTTGGGACACCCTGTATATGAAGGGACACATGAAAAAAATTATTATCAGTAAAAACGTTTGATTTAGGTCCTAAACATTCGATTTATGCAAAAATTAGCGAAGGCATACCTTGTGGGACACCCTGTATTTTTTAAACAAAATCAATGAAAGCAATTAAAACCAGTGGTATTGAATAACTAACTTTAAAGCTAAGTAAGTTACTTCTTTAATTACTATAGAGCAAAACTTCTCTTATGTAAAATTCTTGGGACTATTTATGTATTGAGGAAGGTGTAAAATAAAACACCTTTGATATAAAATATACATGTATTTCTAAATATACTGTCTGTCTCGATAATATACCCCTTACAAAAACTAAAAACAATAAATTAACAATTAATTAAAAGTAGCGACACTACTTATAACAATTATTATTATAACAAAAATACTTACTACCAACGTAATACTTTTATGTATGTTTTAAATAGTGACTTTTACATTATTATAAAAATAAATTTATTTCAAGAAATATCACAAGAGCTTACATTATTTAAATTTTCATACACATATTACAATAACATATTTACAAAAAAAATTAAAACTATCCTAATGATAATATACACAGTTGCGCTTTTATTTTGCATTACGATTAGGAAGCTTTACTTGGTAATATTACATGTCTAATTCTTCGTAACTGTATGAAGGAATTTTGAACGGTCGCATGTAAGAAGGTTGATCTGATTCTGGTCGAGAATCCATTGCTTGCTGGGGTGACTGTTCGTCTTCTGGTTCATCTACTTTGAACGTACCCATCCACTCACTTTCTGGATCCGAAAAAATATTTGATGCATCACCTTCCAGCAAGTCTTCTAATGAATATTCGGACATACCGGTTAAGCTGTCTCTTCTGTCGTCATTATATACAACTGTAAATAAAAAAATGAATTAAAAATTATATTCACAGAAAGTCAGCAGATGTTTTTATAATAAAATAATAAGATACTGGGATAATTTAAAATTATTCAAGTTGTGCATCAAACAATTGAATTGGGAAGTACAAAAACTTCTAAATTGTAAATGATATATGTTTTGGCCTAAATTTGAAATCAAAAAACAATATACAGGGTGGTCCAAATTCGATGGGATTGCATGGGGATCTCGATTAATATTTAAGAGAGAGAAACGGTTAAATTACCAAAAATGTGTAGTTTTTTGACACAAACTCAGAACCGTTTTCAAAAATATTCTATCATTTCCGGTTTTCGAGTTATTGAATAAAAAGTGTTTTTTTGTCATATTAATAATGTGTCATATCCCCGTTATTGTTGTAAATATCGAAAATATTTATGAAGATTATTTTTAGATATTTTTATGTTTAATTTGATTATACTAAAAAAAAAAATTTCACGCTCGCCGTTAAAAAGTTATGACACAAACTTACCTTTTTTTAAATGGGAGCAATAGTTGGCTATGACCTATGTATTTAAATTCCTTATTTTTTTCTCATTTCAAATATAAGAGTTAATGTATTTATTTTTAATAATACGCAAGTTACGAAGGTTTTTTAGTTTTTTTTTTAAGAAAATCATAGTAGGCTGTGAAAACAAAAAAAAGCAAGGCGTAAAACCTTATAAAACTCATGTGGTACAAGTTACCCAGGTTTTTTAATTTGCTGGTGAGATAAACATTAAAAAAAATTGAACATAAAATAAACTACATTACTGCTGATTCCGACTATGCTGTTGTTATCTTATGTTCAAATATTTACAATCTTTATCTCACCAGCAAATTAAAAAACCTTGGTAACTAGTACCACATGAGTTTTATAAGGTTTTACACTATGTTTTTTTTTTGTTTTCTCAGCCTACTATGTTTTTCTTTACAAAAAAAAAAACTAAAAGACCTTCGTAACTTGCGTAATATTGAAAATAAATACATCAACCCTTATATATTTGAAAAGAGAAAAAAATAAGGAATTTAACTAGGTCATAGCCAACTATAGCTCGCATTTAAAAAAGGTAAGTTTGTGTCATAACTTTTTAAGGGCGAGCGTGCAATTTTTTCTTAGTATAATCAAATTAAACATAAAAATATCTAAAAATTATCTTCATAAATATTTTCGATATTTACAACAATAAGGTAGATATGACACATTATTAATATGACAAAAAAACACTTTTTATTCAATAACTCGAAAACCGGAAGCGATAAAATACTTTTGAAAACGGTTCTGAGTTTGTCTCAAAAAACTGCACATTTTTGGTAATTTAACCGTTTCTCTCTCTTAAATATTAATCGAGATCCCCATGCAATCCCATCGAATTTGGACCACCCTGTACATAAACGTTATGTAAATCAAAGTCATTTGCAAAAGATTAATTTATGGTTTTTCAAAAAATACTAATCCCCAAAGAAATTAACCTTTGAATATCTTTCATATACAGAGCACTGCTAAAGTATGGAATTAATTCATTAAAATCAAAACAAAAATTTTTGGAAAAAACCTCGGACACGTCGATTACATTTACTTAAACACAAATTTTATATTCGACTCAATTCTTGATCTCCATTTGTTTTCAAGTAATGATGCCATCAACATTTTTTTTAAATGTAACCTCCAAATTTTTTTTCTTGATTATGATGGTGCTTTTTTAAATTCTCTTAATGACAGTATAAAAATTTTCTTATGTAAGGTGTCAAAATGTGTATACTGTTTTTTAGAGAATAAAAAGCCCTATTAAAATCAATAAAAAAAATGGGGGTTACAATTTAAAAAATTGTCGATGACGTCATTACTGGAAAACAGATAAAGATCAAGAATTGAGTCTATTAAAAAAATGTGTGTTCTTAAAAAAATAAAGTCTGCATGTCCAAAAATTGTTTCAACTTCAATGTATTTATTTCAAACTTTTGTCCCACAATGTTTATAAGACAACTTGGAATAAAACTGAATCGAACCCTAAAATCAAACTGCAAAAATAAAGTTGTTAAACATATGGCAAACTATTTTCCAGCTCCAGATAAACTTTAAATGACGATAAACAACTTAAAATTTTATTGGATTCATGAAATTAAAAATTTTGTATTAACTGCAGTTTCTTCTAATTATTTCTAATATAGTTAAACTAGATGTGCATATCAATTGTCCTAAATTAATGATTAAAGACTGCACACAAAACAAATCATTTTAAAATAAATGAATTTTTTTGTAGCAAAATATACAGGGTGTTTCTTAAGCATTGCAAAAAAATTCTGGAGGTGATTCCTGATCGAAAATTAAGAGGGGTCTTTCATATACAATTTTTTCCTTAGACGTCTCCTTTAGTTACACCCCCTAAAGGGGAGTGAAAAAATTAGGTTTTTATTTTATTTTTTAAATTTGGATTAATGTAGGAGAATAATGTTTGGTAGATGTTTTATACTTATTAAAAGGTTTCCCATAGTAATATTTTTAATTATCACCCACCTTCACAGGGGGCTGAAAAGTGCGAGCCCTGTTGGTTTTTTTATCAGAACTTTTTGGAAGCTTAAACATTTGTTTTTTGAAAGCTTGCTTTATTTAGAAACTTTTTTTATTCTTTAGTTTTTCTCGTTAAACCTACCGTTTTTGAGTAAAAAATAACATAAGTAAACACGAACCATCAAATATTCCAATATAAAACGATTCATTTTGGTGGTTGCCATGGTTTGTTAATGTTCATATTGGGTAGAATTGACAGATGTTATTCATTTTTGACGTTTACGCGACGACAACGCTATAACGCCCGTCAATTCTACCCAATATGAACATAAACAAACCATGGCAACCACCAAAATGAATCGTTTTATGTTGGAATATTTGATGGTTCATGTTTACTTATTTTATTTTTTACTCAAAAACGGTAGGTTTTACGAGAAAAACTATAGATTAAAAAAAGTTTCTAAATAAATCAAGCTTTCAAAAAACGAAATTTTAAATTAAAATTTTTAAGTTTCCAAAAAGTTCTGATAAAAAAACCAACAGGGGTCGCACTTTTCAGCCCCCTGTGAAGGAGGGAGATGATTAAAAATATGACTATGGGAAACCTTTCAATAAGCATACAATAGCTACCAAATATTCTCCTTCATTTATCCAAATTTGAGAAATAAAATAAAAACCTAATTTTACCGCTCCCCTTTACTTTAGATGGTTGTAACTCCGAAAGGAGATGCCAAGGAATCGCCTCCTGAAGTTTTTTGCAATACTTAAGAAACACCCTGTATATCAGTGTTTCAGTAACAATTGTACCCAAAGGAAGTGAATTTCAACTTTTTGTCCAAGGAGTAATATTCATGTTAGCACGTAACAATTATGAAACTATTTCTTACCATTATTGTTCGTCATCCAAGTGGATTCTTCCCAATCATCGTCAAATTCTAGTTGCACATTATTTTCCTTTTCTTGCGACGTTTGCACTATCGGCGAATCACTATCAGTTACATCAAATATTTCAGTAACTTTTACCTGTAATAGAACAAAAATTATTAGATATGATACAAGAAATTGTAAAATCAACAAAATGATGTACTTATGAAACAATTTTTTTTACACAAAAAATATCATTCGTTAAGATAACTTTTATGCAACTGTATTTGCAAGCCACAGGCCATTATGACAAATAAATGTAGTAATTTCCAAAAAACGTATAGTTCTGGAGTAATGGAAGTAAATTACTTTTTATTTTAAATACAAAAATATGAGATACTGAAGTAATTTTGGATTATTCGTGCAATAAATACCTTTTCCTCAAAATTTGAATTTAACAAAAAGGTTTACATCCAATTTAAAACAGCATTTTTAACACTCTTAGATATTTGGTGGTAAAACTTTTATGATTAGTCACTTACTTTATTATTTTCATCCATATAATAGTAGGCCATTATTGCTTCATGTTGTGCGGTTACTTGCAGAATATTTTCAAAGGTGTCGTTATCAAGATTATCTGCCCTTGCAGTGTTAATCGTAACACTAGGTCGCCTGGACAACATCTTATTTGTTGCGAATTTTCTTCCAGGACTTTGATCAATCGGTAGATCACTAAAAATAAATAAGAATTACACAAACTGTAGAGCGACATATCTTTAGCAATGTGTTGTTTGTTTTGGGAACTAAAATTTACCTTTTGTCCAAGTTTACAGTAAAGTTCATGTTCACTTTATTCGCAGATAAAGCAGAATCTTGACATGACTCCACGTCGTATTTATCTGTAAATAAAAACAAATATTAACAACAATCGTCACCGCTTTATCAAAATTAATCCGAAGTTAATTGCTTCACAAATTAAAGTAATCAAACCTTATCGGGAGAGTTATTTTTTAATTTAAAAAAATAATGTTGATATATTGTTGTTAGTAAGCGTATTATAATAAATAAGAGACGTCATTCTTAATCAGCATGTACAAATTTAAAGCAATTTAATAGCATATGCATGCAACAACAAAAAACTGCCTTGCACATAACAATTGAGAATAAAAAACAACTGAAAATAATAATGGGATTGGCCTGCCTCTTGCCAACATAATGTTGTAATGATGAAAATTTACCTAATCAATTATTTGTTTATTTTTTGACAATAAAATACTTACTTCCTCCATATTCAGTAATTGCGAGCTGGCAGGTTATTTTCGCACTCAGCTGTTGTCGTTTTGAGTTCACTTTATTCAGAAGTATTGTAGCTTGATCTATGAAGAATTTACTTACTTCCCACAAACTGTTGCCCATCAATGGGGCAGTAGACATTAATCTGAAAATAACGATTTTTTTAAAAATAAATTCCAATATTGATGCTATTTTCTTAGCAATTCTTGAATTAGCAAATTTACTCAATATTAAGCAACTCATTATCGCATATAAGCAGTTAGTTTGGATATATTATTTAGAATTAACACCTAAAGACCCCACAGTAATGACCAAAAACACATTTTCTTACTGATTTAGTATAAAAAATTACCTAAACTCATTTGTATAAAATAAATTACCATAACCGATATTATTACATACTTAATATTTTTTACCATTTAATGTTATAAATGGGCTGGTTGGTGAACACTAGTTTAACAATTATGAGTACTTTAAATAACCAATTTTACTGAACAAAAAATAGAAAATAAGAATTATTAAGTAAAATTTAATGCGATATATCATCAGAAATTAATAGACTACTACATTTACCACAAACTTAAGCATTTCTTTACGCTACATTGATTTTTAAAAACTATAAAATTTAAATCTTTATTACAACAGTTCATGCAGAGATTGAAACATTTTATTTATCTATATTTTTTGCATGTCACGAGATATAATGACCTTATTTATTACGGAAGAAAAAAAGTAGTTTGAACTGAATATTTTTTTATCTTCGCTTTAGCTAAGAATATCGAGGACTAATTTTCAGCTTCTTCTTTTATAAATGTTTATAAACATAATTGTTTCGTACAATAAAGGCATATTTGAATTTTGTTATGTGTCTCTGGATATACAGGGTGTTTCACTTTTCCATGGGACACTATTGCTATCTCCGTAAATAATGAAAATACAAGGTTAGTTATATGGGACAAAAGTTAGCTATTTTGGGGTGTATTTTAAACCAGATCTTGTTTTGTTTAAAAATTCCATGGCTTGCGTGGTATAACGAAAAAACCGAAATCGATCAAAATTTTTAAACTTAAATATCTCGGCTATTGTTGCGAATACAGAAAAACGTCAAAGGAAAAATGATTTGGAAATTTTGTATTCTTTAAGATGGCGATAGTTTTTTTAAAAATAAATTACAGTGCGAGATATTCGACAAAACAACTTTTTTTAAATAGCAATCGTAGTAGGTGATGACTTAAATTTAAAGATTATTTTTTTCTGTTTACAATGATATATTTTGTACGTCTATTTTCAAAAATAAGCAAAATAACCTAAAAAAATGCAAAATCAAGGTTGCCATGGAAAAAAACCAAAACCGACTTCAATTGTTTTATTTCGAGCTTTGCTTGTTTATTATGTCTCTTTTTTAAAGAGTGATATTACAACAAATATAAGGCGAAATTAAAATAATCATACTAATAGTCATAACATGAATGTATTTTATGCCTCTTACTAAGACATTAGCAAAAAAAGGATTTAAAATATTTACATATGTCGATTTACATTATTTCCAGTTAACACAATTATTATAATAGTCAAGCAAGGGTCGAAATAAAACAATTGAAGTCGGTTATTGTTTTTTTACCATGGCAACCTTGATTTTTATCTTAAGATTTTGCATTTATTTAAGGTGATTTCGCTTATTGTTGAAAATAGACTTACAAAATATTATACCATTGTAAAGAGAAAAAAATAATCTTTTAAATTTAAGTCATCACCTACAACAATTATTGCCATTAAAAAAAAAGTTGTTTTGTCAAATATCTCGCACGATCATTTATAAAAAAAAATCTATCGCTATCTTAAAGAAAACAAAATTTACAAAACATTTTTCCTTTGACGTTTTTGTGTATTCGCAACAATAGCCGAGATATTTAAGTCTAAAAATTTTGATCGATTTCGGTTTTTTCGTTATATCACGCAAGCCATGGAATTTTTAGACAAAACAAGATCTGGTTTAAAATACACCCCTAAATAGCTAACTTTTATCCCATTTAACCAACTTTGTATTTTCATTATTTACGGAGATAGCAATAGAGTCCCATGGAAAAGTGAAACAGCCTGTATAATTATTTTAGATTATATTTTGTATCATTTGTTTTCAAAATTTTCTACTTATCAAACTACATTGCTGATAACATTTGCAATGTTATTGAATTGTAAGGGAGCGCAAATATGCAACAAAACATTGTCTAATCACCTCTTAATTGTTTTTAAGCGTTGGCATGCTATACACGCCTTATGTGGCATATCAAATGAAGAAACAACTGCATTCCCCAGGACCTTGCATTCAATTGTTCGAAACTCAATGGTTTTACCACATATGCTAACAAAATTATTGGTTAGTAAACTAAAATTAAGCTTTAAAATATTATTAGTATTACATAAAATGACCAGAGACTTGCCAGTTAAGACCTTATCTGCATAGTAATAAAATATGAAAAATTTTAAACCAACATTTTTGCAGCTCAAAAAATTCAATCATTGTTTTTTTTTAAATTTTCACGAAAAGAAGAAATACCTACTACTTTTAATTCTTCTTAAGATGTAATTAAAACAAAAAATATTTAAAGAGCTGCTTAATTTACAGCTTATTATATGTTTTTTAAGTGGATTGGAAACTAATGCCTCTGAAGTATAAAAGGTCTGATCATTTTAGTATTACCGAGTGTTAATAAAGCAAAGGTGTCAGTTACTTTTAGTAACATTTATAATTAATAAGGTCTTTCCTATGAATTATTATCGTTAAAATATCTGTTGCTTACTTTGTAAATGTTGCATATATGATATCGGCAGGTAATGTGTACGGAAGACTAAGTACAGATAACAATTTCATTCCCCGATGTTTGAAGACCCAATTTACAATTCCTTTATTGGCTGAATCTATTGCTTCTTGGAAGATTGTCAAGACCGTATCAGGCATATTAGAGACCAATGCTTCCTAAAAAGATAAGAAATGTTTTAATTAAGTATTGCGTTAAAACATGACAACATTTGATAAACTTTATTTAAATGACAAACATGCAAAAAATTCGAAGATAAGCCGCAATCCACGAACCTTTGTATATATAATTTTATAAAACGAGATCTATGTGAAATAGTAAATACATTATCAAAAATGAAACAAGTGAAGTGCATTTATAAACAATTTAATTTAAGCAATAATTTATTTATATAACCCATTTGTTTACAACAAAATTAGTGACCCCAAATTGATAACGCGCACTATGTGGGAGCAGTGTGGGGTACAACTCTAAACATTACTTACTTGTCTATGTATTTTACATTCGTGGCATTGAGGATCGTACTCAACACTTTCTTCAATTGTTTCTGAAACTACGAATGTTGACTGAACAGCAAGGCATCTTGTGCAGCTGATTAAATCATTTCTGTGCAGAAATCGAAGGGCATCATCGAACCCTTGCTTGCACATGTTGGATAATATTTCAGGTTTGGGAGGAAACAATATTCTAGCTATTCTATAGATGTTATGCTTAGAGAGTTCTATACTTGTATTGGCAACATTTATCTGTAAAAAAAAACAGTCTCAGAAAAATTCTATACAACTAAAATTCTTTTTAAATAAATTGTGCCACATGAGTGGTGTCACCACAAAACAGTGTTTTACAATTACATATATTTTATAGTATCGTATGGTTCAGTGTTTTAACATGATTGCCTCGAATTTGATACTCTGCATGGAGATATGATTTATCTTAAGAGTTACTAATATGAATATATGAGAGCACAAGATTAAAAGTCTAAAAAAATATCATGGCACTCTTTGTTTATAAGTTGTTTATAAAAAATAAACACTTTATTATGAAAATATTTATTTTTTCCTTATGTACATGCCATAGATATTTTATTTTTAGATTTTGAATAAATATACATCAAAATTAATTAAGCACCATTGTCCCAATATCATAGACTTCAAGTTTATACTGTAATGTTGTCTAAATATATAATATGATAAAATCGCAATTTAGTGCAAAAATTACATCTGAATTGCACATTCTAATTATTCTAGTTATTTTTGGTAATAACTAAAATATTATTTTATTTAACACCTGCAGAAAGACAAGGTGCATTATATATTAGCAAAAACAGGTAAAAACTTGCCTTTAAATCTTATAAATTACACTGTTTGTCAATTTGATGACCAAAATGTCCCTGGTTTTTATATACTTTAAACAATTATCATCAATCACTGACACATATTCTTAAAAGTTATGACAAACATTTTAAACTAATAGGCAATTTGAGAAACTGTTTTGCAACAACCATGAGAAACAAAAAATAGTTTGCCCTAGAAATTAAAAAAGGAATAAGATAATTTTAATGACTGGAAACAAAAACAAGATTATACTGCTGCAATAACAGTTGATAGCGTTTATAGCAAAACAGAGTAATGAATACTTCACATTGTACAGTTTTACAGAACATAAAATAATAAAAGAATCAAAATTAAAAAAATATTTTTTTTATTTTGGTGTAGCTTACTGTATGAAAAAAATAAATAAAAACGGTTATTTTATAAAAAATACTTTAGGTCAAATTCATCAAAAATAGTTGACATAAACTTTTTATGTGTCCTAATTATTCCATCTACAACGAACACATGTTTTTTATTTGCTAAAAGATATGAGACCCATGGAACTATGTGAATCTCTATTTCTTTACCATGCTGTGGTTATTACTTAATATTTTTACTGTGTGCATGTAATTTAAGGTATAACATCTTTTGTTGTATATTGATGAAAGGATTAATTCAACTTACATGGAACAATTGGTAGCTGTCGTCTCTCGGACATATATCACTTTCGCCGCAAAATGGACTGACAGTAATTGTATTTTCATCTAAGGTAGGTAGGTTATCGCTCATTCCACCATCCATGTATCTTACTCCATGGAATTTGGGAGGAAGAATCCCAGAAAAAATAGGTATGAAGGCAGACGCGAGAAGAGCTTGGAGTAAATCTTCTCGACTATCGAATTGTGATACTATTACATTTTTACCATCGTACACTCTCGTTAGGGAAATGTGTAGTTTTCCACTTACACGGATATGGGCATCTTCAGGCAAGAACTGAAAATGGTTTAGAAATTGTTAGTACAAATTAAATAAAATCGAAAAAACGTAAGTTCTCTAAAATTTTTAATTTTATTTGTAATCCTTACTTTTTCAAATCCTTCCAAAAGAACGGTTTGTATATTAAAAGAAGGGTTAAATGGTCCTAAGGAATGGCTACGAGCTTCTGTTGCTACCCTTAATACATCACTAGTTATATCACCTGAAATAAAAAGATCTTGTTAGATAGTACTAAATGTAAAAAAACATATAAAACATTATTTATTAACATATAACCAAATTATCAACAAAAATTTTTTTTCCATTTTTATGAACTTATAATTAATTCAATACTTTTTAAAACGGCAATTTTTAAAACATAACTCGTTTAAAACTGAATGCATAATTTTAAGAAAAAAATCGTTTTTTTAACTAAAAGATCATATTATTAACTAAGAGTTTAAAAGTCCCCTCAAAAATATTTACATTTATAAAATGAAATTTAAACTTCGGCTTTTTTCATCAATAATATCTTGGCGTATTTTTTACTATTTGTTTGGATATATAACTATAACTGAAACAATCGAATGAAATTAAGAAAAACCCCCCTCACATAAATACTCATCTAATTAGATTCTAAATATGCAAATCACATTCATTTCAGAAATCTTAATATAAACCTGCAAATGCTCTAAGTTGCAATTTTATTTATAATCCTTGTTAAAGCAATAAATGCATTATGCGTACGTTGTGAACATATTTGTCGTCAATTTAAATAATGAGATAGGTTACGTTATATAAACACTAAACAGGTTACCCGGTTATCAGTTAATTGAACAATAACCTTCTAATGTAAGTCGCAATTTCCTAGCAGCAAAAAATCACACGTGTTTAAAGATAATACGACCGGACAATACAACAATTGTGTAAACAATAAATGAAATACATGTTTAATTTGACATACGATCAGTGTAACTACTTTAACTAGAACATTCTCGCAAAATAGGTAAAAAAAGACAATAAAAAACGGAAAAAAATACTTATAATTTTTATCAAGAAATTTAATTGTTTTAATGATAGCAACCGTTTAAACCTTTTAAAATTATCTTTAAAAACATGTCAAAAGTTTTGCCGATGATTCCACTAAAATCGTTGTTCCTCAGCAATAGCGGAAAAATAATATTGTATTTCGCACGTGTCTAAAACAAAATATACATACTCAAATATTTTTACATGCAACACTGATATGGCCAAAATGGTTTATTTCCAAGGCCACTCAATCGTCATTAAAAAAAATAGTTATTTATGTACCAAGGCAGCAGTAAAGTTCGACTTTTTATTACGAGTGTGGATATTATTTGCCGAAACGAAGTCGAGGCAAATAACCCTGCGAGTGATAAAAAGGAACTTTACTGCCGAGGTGCATATTAAATTTTTTCTACAATAGTCAAATTTTGCCACAATCGACAGATAAATAGCGAAAAATCAAGAAAATAGGTACATAAAGTTTTACTTCATCTGTTAGATTCTCATTTTCCTATCAAATATGTAGATATCTTTGAACAAAAGCACGCTCAATTTTTCTAAATTCAACCAATGAGCTTGGCGCCTTTTAGTCTTTTTTACTGCCCAGGCAGTAAAAATGATTGTTACAGCCGCTTTTGGGTACTTATTGAGCTAGTTTAGTGACGATTGCAGAAAAAAATATGTATATATATTTTTACCTTTATGTTAATTCATACTGCATCAAAAATACTGAACCGCAGTTACCAAAGAAAATATACTACTGTACAAATTTCAAAAAATGTTACCACTTCACTTTTCTCGTTAATAAAACATTTTTTAGTATACTCTAAAGTCTAAACTAAACAACGAATATGCGAAAAAAGAAAAATGTTTTTACTTGTATCACACATTTTTTTAAATACACTCTGACGTACAGCACGTTAATTTTTATCTAGAATTAAAACAAATTGCTTATTTTTGTAAAATCGCACCATTGTTTACAACAATTAAGACATTAGAAGACGGTATAGACATTAAAAACGAATCATTCTTAATTTTTTGCATTACAAAGTTCAAAACAAAACATTTTTGTTTTGTTAGCATGCACCTTGATCTCTTAACAATTACGATTTTATTTCATTGTTTTCTAATCTTTATTATGTCACTTGTTTAAAATAGTAAATTTTTATCTCAATTAACATATGTTTTTGTAGTTATCGCGCAATTCACAAAAGTTATGTTTAAAACAGAATACAATAAAAAATTATGATTAAATTGCAAACTCATTTTTAATTGGACTTAAAGACGTCAATTTTTTAGGTCGTGATCTTCGCACATTAAAATAATGCAGGATGTTTAATGGTTTTACATAACGAAATACTAAATATCTAAGTAATGCTTCACTAAAAACGATTTATTTGACTAATTTTCAAAATTAAAATAATAATGCCCGATTGCACAAAGCAACAGTTGGTGGTAACAACAAACATGTTAATCGCTACAAATAGACAATAGATATTCGCGCCAACTGTGCTGGAATTATGCCTGGTTTTACAGGATAACATGTATGTTGCTTTGTACAATCGAGTAAATGTTCTACAGGGTGTTTCTTAAGTATTGCAAAAAAATTCTGGAGGTGATTCCTGAACGAAAATTAAGAGGGGTCTTTCATATACAATATTTTCCTTAGACGTCTCCTTTCAGAGTTACACCCCCCTAAAGGGAAGCGGAAAAATTAGGTTTTGATTTTATTTCTCAAATTTGTATAAATGTAGGAGAATGATGTTTGGTAGATGTTTTATACTTATTAAAAGGTTTCCCATAGTAACATTTTTAATTATCACCCACCTTCACAGGGGGCTAAAAAGTGCAACCCCTGTTGGTTTTTTTATCAGAACTTTTTGGTTGGTTAAAATTTTGCAACAAAAAATTGATTTATTTAGAAACTTTTTTTATTATGTAGTTTTTCTCGTAAAACCTACCGTTTTTAAGTAAAAAATAAAATAAGTAAACGTGAACTATCAAATATTCCAACATAAAACGATTCATTTTGGTGGTTGCCATGGTTTGTTTATGTTCATATTGGGTAGAATTGACAGATGTTATTCATTTTTGACATTTACGCGGCGACAAAGCTATAACGTCCGTCAATTCTACCCAATATGAACATAAACAAACCATGGCAACCACCAAAATGAATCGTTTTATGTTGGAATATTTGATGGTTCATGTTTACTTATTTTATTTTTTACTCAAAAACGGTAGGTTTTACGAGAAAACTACACAATAAAAAGTTTCTAAATAAATCAAGCTTTCAAAAAACAAATTTTTAGTTGCAAAATATAAACCAACCAAAAAGTTCTGATAAAAAAACCAACAGGGGTTGCACTTTTCAGCCCCCTGTGAAGGTGGGTGATAATTAAAAATGTTACTATGGGAAACCTTTTAATAAGTATAAAACATCTACCAAATATCATTCTTCTACATTTATCCAAATTTAAGAAATAAAATCAAAACCTAATTTTTTCGGGTGTAACTCCGAAAGGAGACGTCTAAGGCAAAAATTTTACCCCTCTTAATTTTTGATAAGGAGTCGCCTCCTGAAGTTTTTTTGCAATACTTAAGAAACACCCTGTATATTACCCTTTCTGTTCAAAAACTTCTTCCGCTTGTTACCTACACCAAACAATTTTTGTTGTTGTTTTTATCGACTCGCAAGTTAAAATCTCGGAATTAATAATGATTCATAACTAATTGTAAGACACAATACAAATAAAAAAGTCACCTATCTTTAACATTTTTTTAAAGAATGTTTAATGTCAACTGCAGGTCCCAGGTCTTTGTACTTAAGTAGATTAACCACGTTAAAATGCGAACTTGTTTTTTTTTTGTTGTTGATCTTGAACTTGGTGTTGATATAATTAACGATTTTTTGGTTAATAATCTTAACAAAAAAAAAATGTTTTTAAATTTCACTTGCAATCTTCGTAGTTAATTTATATAGTAACGTGCTTGAAATGAACAATTTAAATATACAAATTAACAGAGATAACAAAAATATTGTTTATTGTAAACTTCAATAAAGTAGCACACGCGCAAAAAAATCTGTATTTTGTAATTGAAATTAATTTATCACTTGCCATTTTTAATTAGGTCACGGCAAAGGATTTAATTCCAAAACGATACGTACGTTTTCTGATTGTCGTTTCAAGAATGGAATGCGTCAAATATTTGAATAAACTGGATTAATCACAAAAACTTAGACATGTTTTGCCAGGAGCGTTGCCTTTTGAAAGCCGCTTCACAATAATTTTATTTAATAACAAAAAATATTGGTACAAACTTCAAATAAAAGTGGTTAAAGTATTTTTTAAAAATTTAACAATGTATCTACAAAATCAAGTATTATTTTATATCGGATTAATAGTTTGAAGAAATGACAATCAAGTTCACAATTTAAATTTTAAAATACAAGAAATAATATCAAAATTTGCGTTTATTCATATATATTTCAATATAAAGCTCAACTAAATTAAAATTAAGTCTGTTGGCGACTTAACACAGTGCCCACAGTGGCATTATTATATAGCAAGAAGTGCAAAAAGTCCTACATGCGAGTCAGTGTTAGTGCAAATATACTTCGGTTTTCATACTGCCATTAGATTAGTCATCGCGGATTTGGCTGCAATTTTCAATTTAAGTAAATATTAAGACAAATTAAAAAGATGTGACATAATATTGCAAAACTATTGCTCTCCTTAGGAAGCATTTTTTGCGCATTCAAGTGTCTAATTTGAGTAATTGCATGTTAATTTGTATGCATAAATCTATACAGCTTTTCGTGCATTGTCTTATTAATTCTGGTAATCACGTAAAGATAGCAGGTTTTAATTAAAAGGTTGCAGCAGCAATTAACAGGTAGCAACAGCACGTCTTATCTTATATAAACATTTATATGTACGTCACGTATCGATGATGATGCACGGACATATAAATGTGTTATTCAATTATCACTATAAAAAAATATTTAAAATGCAACTGCAACTTTTAAACATGACTTAAGTATCATAAACTGATAAAAGTTACTACGGAAAAAAAAATTTAAAAAAAAATATATACTCTTAAGCAAACAAAAATATATTGATCTAATTCAATAATTCTAATTGGCACCTATTTGCTAAGCTTCTATATTTTTCATTGTCAAACGAAATCGAAACGTATAATGTAAATAAGATTTGTAAGCTTAACCGATTAGCTATTTATTTCGACATCGAAACTTACATTTCGTTCATACAATTTTTATGGTAAATTGCTCAAGGATATTAACAACCCATTAGGGCGCCTAATTATCTACAGAATGTTACTTAAATGGATCAACGGTAGCCTAGGCAACAAACAATAATTGGAAAACATTGGGATTATCCAAAAGCTTTATGTAAAATTGTCAATATTATTACACTTTTAAAGCACAGTTTAGTAAATTATGTTAGGCGGGGCTGCATGTGCGTTTTGTTTTATTTTTATATTTTGATTTTTGTCGCGCCTTTTTGGTTGGTTTCATCACCGTCGCGCATGCCCGCCACAAAGGCCTTCTTCGGGCGGGAAGAAGAGACAGCTCATTTGCCCATGTGTGTCGTTGTGCGTGCACCTTATTGGCAAGTGAACCCAACCCTTTCGTTTGTAATTTGAATTTAACTAAATGGTCCTTCGAGTCTGAATGATTTCTGTTCATACGCAACAAATTGAAACACTAAAAATAAAATATTCAAGAATTTAAAAGTAAATAACACATTTTGCAAACACATCAGTTTGTAAGTTTTTAGACAAGTGATTTTAAAACTTAATCGTCGTTGCTTACTGTCTAATTAACTCTTTTGCGAACCAAAATTTTACATTTCCAAACTGCAAGGAATTACTACAATCACAAAAATTTAACGGAACAATAATGGAATGTTTTGGGGTTTAAAATAAAATGTATATGGTCCACTGCTTATAAAACGCGTTCCTAAACCACCTTTTGCAATTGTTAACTACAAAAATGGGTTGAAACAGCTACAAAAGGGTGTTCTTCGAGTAGGTATAACTGTTATCGCAAACTGAATATCTCTCAACCCAAATCAATAATAACATAATCTAAATAAAAATTCAATGTCAATTATTTAAACAATAAACTGAGTACACATTGTGATAATGAATCAGAGAAATTATCATGTTTACATACTGCATTGTTTTGGTCACGAATAAATATAAAGTTTATGTTATTTTCTCATGGTTTTATCGTTTTTAATGTGGATATATCGGGTATACAAATAATTATTTAATAAAAAAATGAAGTTATTGAACTTTAAAATCAGGTTGCCTTAATAAACAATTGCATAGCGGCCCTTTAATGTGACATAAATAAATTGTATTGTGATACGCTATCGTAATTATGAATCTTAACAGGCTCAATGCATGAAAATATTTTTTTTTAATGAACGCAATGACAAAAAGTCATAAAATCCTATAGTAGGTATGTGAATGAAATAAATTCATGATTTGTACATAACTGTGCACCACGCCACCACCTGGCACCTACAGTAAAACCTCGTTTTAACGGACTTCGGATTTAATAAACTTAATTTTCGGTCAGTATGTCATATGGTAAAATAAACACCCCATTAATTTAACAGTCACCCCCCCCCCAATCCCCTGCCCGAATTAGTCCAAGAAATCGAGGTTTTGCTGTATTTTAATCACACAGCTATTACGCCTTCAATTTTAGTGTTTAACTTTTATAAATCTATTGGTGACAAACACCACAGAATGTCGTCGGTACAATTGTGTTTTTATCAGTAATACTTAGTATGTACGTGATTGGATTTAAACAAGTTATTATTTGATTTTACTCGCCAAGGAAGACAAATGAACACAGCACAGCATAATCGTTTGATAACGTATTTAAAAAACATGTGTTGGATATGCGATATTTTTTTATTGAATATACTGAAAAGAATATTTTCTTAAAAAAAATATAATACAATGACCATTTTAAAGCTTTTGTTTAAGGTTGTTAACCATATGTGTATGTAATTGACCTTTTTGCAGATAAAAATATTGAACACTAAGTAAGTTATCATCTTATTGTTACAATTCAAGATTATCAGCTCTGATAATCGATAGTAAAGTAGTTTGACTAAAACAATAGAAGTGCATTAGAAATACTGATAAAGTTTTCTGCGTCTTAGTTAAAGCAATTTGCGACACAACGAAATTATTTTTAAATGATTTAATATTTTATGTCAATAATGGCGCGTGTGATAATAGTTATTTATGTATCAAGGCCAAAAAGTACGTTTTGGCCGAGGTGCATATTACATTTTTTGTGCGATCGAATTAAAAACAATTTAAATTTTTAGTAATTTTCAAAATTATAGGTTAGAAACTACGTGACATTCTGTCACTGACAGATGACGGCGTATGTACTGCATTACCGGCCCTCTCCTTAGCAACGGCCGTAAAAGTTACTTTTTCGGCCGTTGCTAAGGGTAACGGCCTGAAAAGTAACTTTTACAGCCGTTGCTAAGGATAGGGCCGGTAATGCAGTACTTTATGGTTGCTAACGCGTCCGTCAAACAGCTGTTTCTAGTACGATCGCACAAAAAATTCTTTAAATGATTAACAAGCTTTGGGCAAACAGAAATTTTTGTTACAATACGAAAAACTAACAATTTTTCACAAACTATATTCTTTCTCCAACAGAACAGCACTAAAATTTAAAAAACTAAACAAAATAGCGATGTGCAATTATGCTACTGTTTTTAACGTTTCAACGTTATTTGAAAATTGTATCTAATTTCGGCACACTTGACGTATGAATCAGAAAGCTGCAACATTTAATTTGATTTGCAACTCATAAAAACGTGAAAATCTGCGTCAATAAGTGGTAGTGCCGTCACGATTACACGTGTATCTATAATTAGCAGATAAACTTTACCCCACGTATTGCGGGCGTGCAAAAAAAAAGTTTAAAGGCGACAAAAATTCGTAAAGAATGATTCGCTTAGTTTAGCCATTCCACAGACTCTTCCAAATATTTCAGTGGTTTTACCTGGGTTTGAAATTAAATTAATACCTATAAAAATAGTGATATGCCAATCTAACAGTAAAATCGATTACACTAAAACCGTTAACCCACAATGTATTGTGATAAATTATTGCAAGCAATCGTCAATTTTACAGGTTTATTTTCTGGTCCATATAAATAATATTGAAACGGCTCCACAAACTAATGTTGTTACAGTCATAATAAAGAAAACCACAAACCTATCGAACAATATATAATTAAGTTATATTATAAACGTAGATAAAAACTTGTGGCACTTAAAAGTATGGTACAAGCAACTATTTATTAGCCAATAAAAAGGCGAGTGTATTGCTAACCAGGAAAATTAAAGTAGGCAAATACTTCAATTTCGCTGATTACTTGACTGCGAATCTCCAAAGTTGATTAAAAAAAGTACAGTAATGTTGGAAGACTTGGTTGATATTTAATCCTAAAATAACTAAATTCACAAAAAAAAGTAGATTCTTTCCTAATTGCTTAATACCTAAACGTATCGTCACGGCACCCCAACACCGGTTTCATAAACATAAAATTAGATTTGTTATACATGAAAATATCACAACAGAATATGTAATTTACATTTATATGGGAGTACATTATCACCACAACAGAATATGCACTTTACATTTATATGGGAGTACATGTGCTCTTAAAAATAAATTGTTTGGTAAATTTTTAAAATAAAAAATTATTTGCTAGCGACCATAATTCTTAAAAGTTAACAGGATCATTGTCATTAATTGGCGAACACCAACGGATGCTCGTAGAAAACGGGCACAGTACAAATTAAGACCAAAACATTGCATGGATTAGTTTGTTATGCAATTGAAGGGCATATAAATAGCATAATATCTCGCTGTTTATAGATTCGCTAATTTTTAAAATTAAATATAATAAAGCGCACTAGAGCCGTCAAGGGCGTTGAAAATTTGTATTACATTTTTTTTTTAATCCGAAGACAAATTTGGCTGTAGCAGCATTCCCGCTAATAACCATGCATCCCTGAAAGAATTGTTGTACTTACCTAAGGGCAAATCGCAAAGCAGGCAACAAGCAGCTATTGCACCGGCTGAGGCGCCAGATATTTTATTTAACAATAAATGCGGTGCATATTTTCGAAAGCACACTGCCACTCCAACGTGGTATATTCCCAAAAAACCACAGCCCGCGAAAGAAAGATTCATAATTAATCGTTACTAATAAATTAAGTCACAAATTAAAAACAATTCACAACGTTTGGATGCACTTAATACACAAATATCGATTTATAAATAATTACAAGTAGTTGCAAATTTTATTTTCGTGCGTACTTGCACACTTTTCTTTCTCAAATGTCAACTAACGCAACACGACTGCATATATCTTTGAATGAGCGTGCTGATGTCAATAAACATTAGCGTCGTGGTGGGGAGTATGACGACACGGAAAAGGCACACCATGATTGGTGAAACATTGGTGGTGTGGTATGATGCCAAAGCCAATTATCTTTCAAACAGCTGTACTTGGCGCAAATTTTAAAAGAGTTTCGCTTGCTGGCAAACGCCATTAGAGTAACACTAACACTAGAAACTAAAATTATCACTAATAAATACAGTGATGTTTTAATTTAAAGAAGGACTTTGGCTTATTTATAGCCAAAAAAGAAGTAAAAAAAATCCTCGACAAAACTACAACAGCCCTTAAAAAGTTATTGGGTTTCAATTAAATTTAAACGTTATTCCTTAATATAACATTAACAAATTAGTAACCGTAATAATGAAATATTTACAATGTGAATATTTATCAACATTAAGACTTGTTTGTTTTGGAAAGTGTGTAAAGCTTGCAATTAGATAGATAATATGTAATCATCTCAAATTGCTGTATTGTATACAAAGAAGGTTAAGCTGAAATTATTGAGAATAAGTTAAAGTATCACTGTAATACGGATAATCTGCACATAATTTGCAAATGTTTCAATTTATTTAAAGTTAAAAATATTTACTGGAAACGTTAAGACATTTTTATGCAGTAGAAGGGTAGCCGAACTAATCAATTCTAGAAAATTTTAACGTTCTATACCTGCCAGAAGTCTCCGACAAGCACCGATAGGAATATTTTTAAAAATAGAGAAAGTTAAATAGCGCCTCTTTTAAAAATAATTGTAAAATCTTAATCGGATTCTTTAAATATACTGCTTATGTGGGGTATAATAAATTTATTCATCATACAATTTTGTTGATACTTTTAATTTTATTTATAGCTTCTTTTCTTTTGTTTGACGAATTATATGTACTAATATATTTTTAAAACTTTTTTCAAGTCGCAAAAAATTAAAAATAGATAATCTAAAGAACGTCGACTTAAATACGTTTTTAATATTGTTTACATTGATACCAAACCAACAAATAATATGAAAAGCACAGATGCTGAAAATAAAACTGGCGCTCTTAGCCAATAAGCTCAACTAACAGTTCTGTCTAGCAAATGGTCCAAAAAGTAATTATATCAATATAGTCTTTATTAGACACTTTATGCAAAGTGGTAAAATTTTGATTTACGTGTTTTTACGGCAACTTGCTGAATTATTTAACAACACTTAAAAAATACCATTTATCTAGTAAATATTATCATCTAATTTATCGATCAATTTTAACTCAAAATTTAAGTATTTGCATTGAGTTTAAAACTGAAAACAAGCGTTGTTTTGTATACTTCTACTTAGTGCCAAGTAATGTACGCAGTTATTGTGCAACGTAAATATATGTTATAGTAAATATTTTTTATAATTATTGTTGTTGTGAATTGATCTTTCGGTACTTGGAATATTTGAAATGCCGTTATTGCTTTGACAAATAACGCTTTATGAAATGTATACAATGAGTCATTTTTGTTATTTCTGATAAATAACGGTTTTTGCAATCAAGCGTTAAATCTGGTTAGTTGTCATCATTAATTACTAACAAGATTTTGAAACAGCAAATACGTTAATTCTTTGAACTTTAAATTTGATTTTTCAAAGCATTTTATTTTAAGAAAGTTTTACAATTTGGTTATTTATAAAAGATAAGTAAATGCACCCTTCTTCTTTTTATTCTTACGCCTCTCTACCGTTATGTGTTAGGCTTTTGTTTCTTTTTATGTATGTAACCTCTTTTTGTGAGCTTCCCTCTTTTTTTTCATATCTCTTGAACAAGAGAATAAATGCAGTGCTAGTAGATAATATTTTTAATATCGAAACCCTATTATTAAAATTTGTGTGGAAACAAGAAAATTCCTTACTGCTAAAATAACTTTCGTTTTTAATTTTTTTGGACAACAATAACCTCTATTTTAAGCAAGCAGTATTTATAATTTTGGAAGCTCTTTGAGAATAATTATTTTACCGTTCATACGTTAGTACGCCAAGATTTTTTTGCACATTATGCGATTGCTTATGCTTAAAAAAAATAATTTCGCAACTACCTCAAAACCATTTTTGCCGGAGAAAGCCAAATACATTAACATTAAACTATAGCTTTTCAGATACGCTAAGCCCAATAAATTCAGTCTTTATTTTGAGTAATACAGCACTTTCATTTTTTTTTTAACATTTGAGTTATTTAAAAATGCGGTAAAATTTCGTTTTAACATTAGATTGACAATAGATTAACTAACACTTTGCAGTAGCTACATTTTTAAAATATTATACAGGGTGTTTTTACTCTTGGTCAAACTTGTGAAACTTTAAACATCGATAAGTAATTTTTCCTAAATACAACGCCCTGTATATTTTTACATTTTCTTGTAGAGAATTTAATTGTCTTTCGAAATTATTAAGCATTTCCTAGACCTAAAGTTGATATTTTTCGAGCTATCTCAGTTTTTATTAGTGTTACTAAGGCAATTGAAATATTTTAAAGTCGGCCATGAAGGTAAGCCCTAATTTTTCAAAGAATTTTTAAACAAAAGAACAAAAAGAGCTGCAACTTTAATTTTAGTCTAAAAATGTACCCCTTTTTCCCAAAATATATCGTATAAACATTGGCGTAGTTATGGGGGGACCAGGGGGGGCTAACCCCCCCCTGAGCCCTCATTAGGCCCCCCTGGCCTACACGGTTTTAAATGTTGAAACTGTCTCAAGTAGCCCTACATAATCGTACTCGACACAAAAACCATTTCGTTTAAAGTTCTGTTCCCTAAATTAAAGAATTTATGAACAATTATTGTTTGTGTTTTGTAAAACAATATTTTTTTTAACCCCTCTGGCCTAAAAAACCGTGAATTTGTGAGTACGAGGCTGGATTCAACAAAAGAGGAGCTTTTTTTTTAGCTCAGCCTCAGTCACCTGGGGCCGCAGCCCCCCCTGGACCTCGGGGCTAACTACGCCAATGCGTATAAATTGTTCAAAATTATGTCCTTGTTCTACGCACAGCTGTAGACGTTGTCTGAAAGACTCTAGCAGCCTTGATAACATTTCGGGGGTTAAACCATATATCGATATCAAAATTATATCGATATTTATCGATATATCACCCACCCCTATGAGTATCCTACACGAAGCTTGGGATTAATCACTCTAGATTTCTTTGAATCTTCATATTTCATATTAGCTTGACATGCACAAGAATTTTGCCTTGATTTAATGAACGTCCAAAAGTTTGAACTGTCTGATTCTAAATTCGCCTCCACATTCTGTACATATTTGTTATATGCTTTTTCAATGCTCAATTTAAGGTCACGTATTTTATTTCGGAATTTTTTCAAAGAAATAAATGTTGCCATACTTTTTGTAAAGCATTTATGTTTTTCCCTAATTTGGGTAATTATTTCTTTAGTGAACCATTTAGGATAATTATTGTTACATTTAACTGTTTTTGGTATGGATGCATCTAAAATTCGTCGATACATTGATACCATTGTTCATTGTTGTAATGCCCACTTTTCGTGAATTTTAGCCCGATTTATCTCTTAGTTTTAGGTTTTTAATAGCTTTTCTTTAGCCAGAGAAAATTAAAATTATAAATGATAAGCTAAAAATTGCGTCATACAAATTATTACCGATTGTATTAAAGTATCCGTGCAATGTACACCTACAATCAAATCGCTATTATAGCAACCGTGTTATTTAACAGCGATAATATGTGAAAACACAATGATTGTTGTGGAACATGTGTCCAAAAAATATAATATAATTTGTCTAATTCACAATATTCCAAGATGTTTTCAAATTCTAAAATACATGAGTAAACAAAAACATTTTATAAAACTGTATACGTTATTTAATAAAAGATATTATTTTTCTGCTCTGAGATATGGGAAATGACACAAAGAAACGAGAGAAAACTAATAACACTACAAATGAACTTTCCAGAAGAAACTGCAGGGCCTTCTGGCTGGTCCATGTAACTAATGAAAAAATACGCAAGAGAATGAGAGCAAAGAAAACGATAATAGATAAAATTGAGCAAAAACAACTACATAATATGGTACGAACATGTGAAAAAAATGCCGGAGGGAAGATGGCCGAAAGGAATCTAATTGTAAGAGTGGACGCTACCCTACAGAAGGAAAAGAGGAAGGCACAAAACAACGCAAAGTCAAAGGGCAGTCAAAGCTATAAGTCTATAGAAACTCAAAGATCAAGATATTTACTGAAGATAAGGGTCAAAGGTCACATGTTTTTTTCCGCTCGCGCGGAGACTGCTATAGGGGGGTTGATCCCCTCTTCAGTCGTTAGAGGTACAAGGATAATGGGTAGGGATGTGGATAGTCAAGGATGGGCAAGGATAGGTGGAAGTACTGCCACAGCATTTGCCTTAACTATAGAGGAAACCACCTGAAACCTCTACAATGACAGTCGGCCCTGGGAATCGAACCCAGGACCTCCCGATTACAAGTTAGGTTGTTTTACCAACCAGCCACCAAGAAGGGAAAGTGGCGTAGAGAAACCGAAAAACGTCGACAAACATAAAAATCGTAAGTATAGATATACAGGGTGTTTCACTTTTCAATGGGCCACTATTGCTATCTCCGTAAATAATGAAAATACAAGGTTGGTTAAATGGGACAAAAGTTAGCTATTTAGGTGTGTATTTCAAACCAGATTTTGTTTTGTTTAAAAATTCCATGGCTTGCGTGATATAACGAAAAAACCGAAATCGATCAAAATTTTTAAACTTAAATATCTCGGCTATTGTTGCGAAGACACAAAAACGTCAAAGGAAATTTTTTTGTAAATTTTGTTGTCTGTAAGATGGCAATAGTCACTTTTTTTAAAATAAATTATCGTGCGAGATATTTGACAAAACAACTTTTTTTTAAATGGCAGTCGTAGTAGGTGATGACTTAGATTTAAAGGTAATTTTTTTTTCTTTACAATGATATAATATTATGTATTTCTATTTTCAAAAATAAGCGAAATAACCTAAAAAAATGCAAAATCATAAGATAAAAATCAAGGTTGCCATGAAAAAAAAACACAATAACCGACTTCAATTGTTTTATTTCTACCCTTGCTTGTTTATTATAATAATTGTGTCAACTGGAAATAATGTAAATCGACATATGTAGATATTTTAAATATTTAAATCCTGTTTTGCTAATGTCATAGTAAGAGGTATAAACTACATTCATGTTATGGCTATTAGTATGATTATTTTAATTTCGCATAACATTTGTTGTAATATTCCTGTTTAATGAGTGACATAATAGACAAGCAAAGCTCGAAATAAAACAATTGAAGTCGGTTTTTGTTTTTTACCATGGCAACCTTGATTTCTATCTTATGATTTTGCATTTTTTTAAGTTATTTCGCTTATTTTTGAAAATAGACATACATAATATTATATCATTGTAAAGAGAAAAAAATTACCTTTAAATCTAAGTCATCACCTACTACGACTGCTATTTAAAAAAAAGTTGTCAAATATCTCGCACGATAATTTATTTTTAAAAAATTGACTATCGCCATCTTATAGACAACAAAATTTACAAAAAAAAATTCCTTTGACGTTTTTGTGTATTCGCAACAATAGCCGAGATATTTAAGTTTAAAAATTTTGATCGATTTCGGTTTTTTCGTTATATCACGCAAGCCATGGAATTTTTAAACAAAACAAGATCTGTTTTGAAATACACACCTAAATAGCTAACTTTTGTCCCATTTAACCAACCTTGTATTTTCATTATTTACGGAGATAGGAATAGTGGCCCATCGAAAAGTGAAACACCCTGTATATTATTTTTGCATTCAATTGCAAAATGCAACAATATGTAAGTAAAAAATGTTTTTCTGCGTTATATAACTACCACGTGTGTCTTATAGATAACATAAAAGTAAAATAAATCAAACGTAGGAATAATGTGCTATATTTAACCATATCAGAGATACAATCACTTTATTACATGAAATGTAATAATAATAAAACTTGATGTTTACTAAGGCTTCGTTTTCTTGACCATGGGCCTGCAATGACCCATGAAGACATGTATAGTATGACGTCCGTCAGCTGACCCCTCTAATGGAATATGTTGCATTTTCGTTTTATGTATTGCACGCAGCGAATAATCTCTTATTATTTATAATTTCCGTATATTTTATCAACACAAACTGTCCCAAATTTACTAAATATTTAATATATCGATAAAAAAATAATAAAATTTTGTGGTTTTGCACTCATTTCAGAAAATTTACGCTATGTAAAGATAAAATATTTTATTTCACTGTTTTGCCATTTACATCTCGTGCACCGAAGGATGTTGACTATTAAATCAGTGTTTTGTAACCTAAATAAATTTTATTTTATTATTGCTGTTGCCACACTAAATGTTATTCTTCAGTTTTTATTTTGTAAGCTGAAAGGAAAAGTTTATTTAACCATTCGCTTATGAGCAATTGCTTTCTCCACTTTAGCGATAAAAAATACAAATAAACTGTAAGCAAATAGTTTTGAAAATTACATAAAATACGTTTAGGTATCTTTTGTTAAACCAATATTCAAAACAAAAAAAGCGTTGATGAAACAAAGTGACAGTTACAAAATTAAATCCAAAATGTATTAAGATCATACGATGAACAGATTATCTAGTTTATTGATCTAACTTAACCGAGTTGTTCCTTAGTTTTTTCAAATGTTTCGTGTATACAGTAGCAATTATACAGGGTGAGGCATCACTTATGACACCCCCACTTATTTGGTTATTGGAAAGAATTTTCAAAAAAAGTTTCAAATAAAAGTTGTTTAATACAGTATTTCCCAAAATTATGTCATGTCAAATTTTGGTTTTATTTTGTTTTTTAGGAGTTATGGCACCATATTGGTTTTTTTTTTTTAAATGGCACCATACATATTTTTTTACACAGTTTGGCTTTGAAAATAATACAAAACGGTAAAAAATGTATTACAGTAGTTTTGTGTTTACTGTTGTGACCTAATTAACTTTTTTTTAAATCTTTTACCATTTTGTATCATTTTCAAAGCCTACTAATGTAAATTAATTAAAACCATAAAACCAAATTGTTCTTTTGCGATTTCTTAAAAATTTTGTTATGTAAGGGTATACAAGTTTTAGTGCGTTGAAACGAGAAAGAAAATGTCTCTTAAACTGTGTAAAAAAAATATGTATGGTGCCATTTAAAAAAAAAAACAAATATGGTGCCATAACTCCTAAAAACCAAAAGTAAACAAAAATTTGACAGGAAAATATTTTAGGAAATACTGTATCAAACAACTTTTATTTGAATCTTTTTTTGATAATTCTTTCCAATAACCAAATAAGTGGGGGTGTCATAATTTTCGACATCCGAAAATCAGTCGCTTGTGTTTATGGGACATGTTATGTTTAAATAAATTGTTTACGGAAAGTAATACTGTTATTTTATTAATTGGTTTTTTATTCACACATTCCCATAATTAAGAATATAATCAGGAGACTTTGAGGCTTCAATTTGGGAAATTAATTTTTGTAACCTTTCGTTTAGGTACAAAAGTTGTTTGTTAATCGTTAATAATCTAACGATTATTTTTTTATCACTTAAATGCAACTAACTTGTGTATCGTTTGGATAAAACATCAGAATGAAGTCATTTAATGCAACACTGTTTATTAAGCTTTTACCTATAATACCAACTCAAAAATCTTTGAATCCGTCTAAAAGCAAATTTGTGTGGTATTGTGTAAAATAGAGCACGAACCCAGTTTTAAACACATACAAATAAAAACATTACATAACTAGATACAAGATCAACGTGTATAGGGTTCCTGAGAATGTTGACGCTGACGACAAATAACTAATTTAAAATGAATCCCTAAAAATGTCTTACAATTTGTATTGCAAAAGTTGACGCTGTTGGTTCTTTCATGCCAGACTTCGAATATGGTCGCCAAATGTATAAATCTTTACGTTTTCCATCTTCTTAACATGACAAAAAAAGGGAATTTAAATCAACATATGTATTGTGTATTGAGTACAAATATCTTACATTGGAATCAAATGAATATCGAAATAAAAGTAGTTTGGTAATATTTTGAAATGTATATAACAGCTTATTAAAACTTAACTTCGAAATCGGTTCGTCTTTCAAGTTATAATTTGTTTAATTTAATTGTACTAGTTTGCACAGTAAATGTTAAAAGAGTACAGATTACATACATTGTATCTAATCGAATGGCTATCGCTTGAAGACAAAGGCAGTTTATTTATTACACGTGCTTGTACTAGTTTTATCAAGAACAAAGACATGATTATAGTGCATTCAAGATCTTACTCATAGTTATGAATAGTTCTGACAGACAGTTAAGTACATAATACGAACGAAATCCGACGAAAATTTGTAAGATTTGCCGTTTAACGACAGTTATCAAATTTTACACATCTAAGTATTATTACCGCAGTTTATATATAATATATAGACTTTCAAAGAGTACAAGAATCAAGTCCAAAATAATGGGAAATAGATAGTACTCGAGTACCTATTGATAAAAGTGATTTTGATAAAAGAAGGTATCTAGCAATTCCGTTTTTAATTTATCTAAATTCAGTAAATAATATTTTTCTGCAACTGCTAAAAAATTTTAATTTGTTAGTATCTATGTCTGTGATTTTTTTCCTAAATACATAATTAATCATTACCTTTTGTAAGTGTTGATTATGCCTATTGTTTCTTACCAGGGTTGTTGTTTTAATGGATTACTACCTGGAGTGCAGCCTCACACTCCTAATTAGGCTTTAAGGGTAGTAACCGAAGAAAGTAGAAAGTGGTAGTTACATGAGTACGATTTTAACTGTACTAATTTATTTAAAATATTTTACCCCTTTTATACATTAATAATTGCTGATATACCGGGTGATTCAGTTTGACTGTCGCACCCCTATAACTTTGTAAGTATTGAGAATAACCCCAACAACCCTTATATATTTGAAATCAGCGAGAAATTCTCTATTGAGTGATGTGATTTTGTTACCTCTACGATGACGTATGTCAAATCCGCGATAGGCAACTGTTTTTTTTTTAAATTACATAGTATACATTTTGTTGTTGATTCGGATAGAGAATTTAATTCTGAATCCGACCATGTACTCAAAAGTAGGCATACATAAGAAAATTTTCGAGAAAAATCAGTTCAAAATTTATTCAAATTATAGCAAACAGTCTATTTAACATAACAAAAAACGATCAAATCTTAAAAATTATACGGTAACTATTAATGAAAATGTATTAAAAATTAATTTTTAATAAAAATAAAAACAAATAATAAACGCCGACATAAAAAATTAGATTTTAATGTATTCAAAATGGCTGCCACTGTTGATTTTTCTCGATTTTTTTTAAATGTATGCCTACTTTTTGAGTACATGGTCGGATTCAGAATTAAATTCTCTATCCGAATCAACAAAAAAATGTATACTATGTAATTTTAAAAAAAAAACAGTTGCCTATCGCGGATTTGACAGACATACGTCATCGTAGAGGTAACAAAAACACATCACTTTATAGAGAATTTCTCGCTAATTTCAAATATATAAGGGTTGTTGGGGTTATTCTCAATACTTACAAAGTTATAGGGGTGCGACAGTCAAACTGAATCACCCGGTATACATTAAAAATTACATTAAAAATATTATTAACGGAAATCAAGATTGGTTTGTCACCTTACAGTTTATCTCAACTTGTTAAACCAAAATCGTCCAATAGCTAGAACTTCGAATTTTGAACGTCTCACTCAGCCGTGTCATTTTTTCTAAAACATTAAAATTTTATGTATACTGAGTATGAACGAATTCATGCTCAACCCTGTTTAAATTTAAAAAAAAAACAAATTTTATACATGTATCTTGTATCATGTGCATATAACCAAATTTTACAATTTTACCCATATTTTACCGACTTCGTAGCTCTAAATACCAGGATCTTCGATAACTCGAATTTCTATAAGCCGAAATAAAGTTTAAAATAAGTAACCCTATAAAGTTTTTCGTTCCCTTGATCTTGGAAAGCCAAAAACTCTATAAATCGAAAAATGAACATTCTATAACTCGAGTTATCACTCACTAAGCTCTACAGACGTATTATTTTACCTTTATAACTACAATTCTAAAAAATAAGACCTCGGTAACTCGAATTTACTTTTATAATCCGAAGTCATGCGACTTTAGCAAACTTGAATTTACGTCTCATGCAATTGTTTGAAGAAACAAGTCACAACTTGCACTCTAAAGATTCTAACAATAAGAACCTCACACCGCCCACTATTTTTTCAATTAGTTACGTAGGTACATCACTTGTTTCACGTGCAACACTGATGTTTGCGTTTATTCGAAGTTATGTATTTAAGAGCTGTGTTAATAAAAAAATTGCTTCTATAAGTCCATTTTTTTCCTAATAGGTTCTATAATATAAAAATACCAATATCTTGTTTAAAGCCTCCATACTACTTGACCTCTATTACTCGAGAACTCCTGTAGGGCGAAACTATCATAACTCGAATCAGTTGCGAGGTGGGTTTGGGGGTCAACCCCCCTATAGGGTCGATATAATTCGGTAAAGGGCCGGAGAGCTGTAAATTTTGAGCTAATAAACTAAAAAGAGACTCCTCGGCTCTTTTTGCGTTTATTAACTTCCCCTATGAAAGCATCCTATAGATAAAAAACTAAAAAAAGAGGCTGGCAACCTAAAAAAAAAGTCCTCAGTTTTTTTGCGTTCATTAACCCCCCCCCCCATGAAAGAAAGCATCCCGTCTACGTCATTGACTCGAACCAATTTTTATTTTAAGTTAGCGAAGTTTCACTGTAGAGGTAAATTTCCTATGTTGAGTTTCGAATTGAGGACATCCTGTATCAAAGATAAGGGAATTTAATTTTTTACAAAGCAAGCAATAAAATTAAAAGTAAATCTAGTTTATTTAAAAATACATAACTTGTTTTTTTTTATCTCTTGTCGAAATGTATTACCACTTCCCGTCCAACAATTTATCAAAATTAAAAGTCTTATATTGTAAAATTTAAAAATTATTACATTCAATCAGTTTTTATGGCAAAGAATGTTGTATCTCAATATGTAAATTTTTTATTATTTGTAGATATAGGCATAATTATAACAAAATTACTACAAAGACTATCGAATAAAGGGTAGTTCACACAGTGACTAGCGTCGTGACACTAGGTGCCGTGGCATCAAATGTCGTCGTCTGAACAGCCTAATGTCGCGATGCCACGATGTCATGATGCGAGTGTCGCGATGTCGCGACACCGATATTGACAGTGCGGCATTTGACGTAAGCCTACCATACTTTTATATTTTGACATAATAGGCAAATAATATACATTTGTTTGTCATCGATTTCCAATTTATCATGTCTTCAATAGATGTTCCAACGATTTTAGAGCATTATCAACAATATCCTTGTTTATGGGACAAATCTATTCCCAAATATAGCGACTTCAAAATAATTAATTGCTCTACAACACTCGTTGCTGGAGTTACAAGAGCGGCCATTTTTATTTTGATGTCGAGACGCTAGAATACATAATCTTACGTGTAAACACCCAGTGTCGCGACTCCGAATGTTAAGCGATGTCGTGACATTTGATGTCGCGACGTTAGTGTCACCGTGTGAACTACCCTTTGCATACACAACAATGTTATAAAATTCGAATAAATTTTAAATGATAGTAAATGTAATAGCCGCGTCTATGCAGATTTAATGACATGAGCATACAGGAGTGTCGAGAGACGTCGCCGGGCCTGAAGACAAAAATTTAAAAAATTTCTTCTGCGAGTAATTAACGCGTTAAAAAACTTATGTGGGATGATGTCCGGGCCCCTATGTGTCCTGGGACCGGGAAATTTTACCCTATCGCCCCCCACCCTCTTGAGCATATACAGTGTGTACAAAAGGTAGGCAACGGGTCAATATCTCGTCTTGTGATAACTTCACAAAAAAAGTTTCGAATTAAAGTTGTTTGTGGTAATTTACTATATAACCTAAAACTATTTTCAAATGTTTTTGATCAGGAAATTTTTACAAAATTAACCATATCTCGGTTATTTTTTGCAGCAAATATATAAAACTACAGGGTTTCCCACAAGGTATGCCTTCGCTAATTTTTGCATAAATCGAATTTTTAGGACCTAAATAAAACGTTTTTACCGATAATTTTTTTTTCATGTGACACATGACACACCCTGTATACGGTGTTCCAAATATAGTGAACAGCATGGGGATCTCGTAAACGGTAAGAGATACAGAGTGGGTTAATGGGTCAAAATGATCTATGATTCAAGAGCAACTGTTTTATGAAAAAAAATCACAATCAAAATATTATTCGACATTATTTGGGCATACCTTGTGGGACACCCTGTATATATCTTTGAAAATATAAAAACAATATCTTTCATATAAAACTAGGGTTTCTATTAAAAAGATATAAGTTCACTTCATATCTCGAAAGTCTATATCGCTAAAAAAAATATTTTTTTTAAATTAAGCATAAAAATTTGTATAAGGGTCAACTCGCACCGGCGCGGTGGCGGTGGCGATCGCGGCCGCGATCGCGATCACGATAATTAGTAACCTGGTTACTAATTATCCTGATCGCGATCGTGAGCGAGATCACGCCGGTTTGTGTGGACCTTAACAAACCTTCATAACATTTTGTTATAAATAAAGTAGTTATAGTAAATTTTCAAAAATGCTAAAGTTTATAATAAGCGAGATCCCCATGCTGGGAATGTTATCTGAGACACCCTGTATATAGTAGGTACAAACCAGAGACCGAATTAGCCTAATCAAAAACGAAAATTGGCTCCTAATTAATAATTTTTGTAAACCTGTTCCAGTAAACAAAACCCATTTTTCATCCAACGTTTTTTGTACGTTATTTTATCGCCATATTTTTCATTCATAATTGAAAAATCGCTGAAATTCGCCTATTCTGATTCTCGCGGACCTCATTTTAACCTGACAAGCGCATCTGAACCCTGACAATATAAAAATGTTTTTATGAACTTAAACCAAACTTTTTTTTTACCCTACCGAATCCGAATCGATCTCATTTTTTGACTTTTCGAGCCATGGATTATTAAAGCACCTAAGCACTTCGAGAAATCGTAAATTGTTTTTAAAAATTACGCGAAATATAGAAACCGCACTAAGTAAAAAGCTTACGAATGCTAACGGAAACCTTTTTTTAAAAGTTTAATGAGTTTTGCAGGCAATACCTGTGAGTGTTCTGTTTGTTTTTGCGAAAACCTCGTGAGAATTATCAAGAGGTCTTTAGCGTTTAGTAATTTCTGATTTATGCAATTATATATTTATTCTAATCAATATAAAACAAGATTATTTAATCATAAATCATGAGATGTCGGTTACAAACCTAAATTTTCAAGTTCGCAATTTTACTTTATTTCGACATTGATCGATAACTTTGTTTAGAAAATTTGAAAAAAATATTAAAACAAACATTTAACACGCGTCAGTTAAGGTTAAAGATGACAAAATAGTATTTAAAACTCTAATATTTGCATACGTACTTTAGGCTATTATTGTAAAAAAAACAGTTAAAAAATGTAATCGCGTGCTGAAAATGAACGTTATGAGTGATGGTAGTATAATTGACCCAAAGACCCATATACGAAAATAGATGAGAATAGTTATACGTATACGTACGTACAGTGAAACGTATACATGTATGTAAACAAAACAACACAAAAATTCGTGTGATAGAGCAGGACTTGGAAAATTTTTTGGCGAAAATTAAAGCGTTGTAGAAAGGCCTCAATAAGTTTTAAAAGATGTTTAACATAATTTTATTAAGTGATTTATAATTCGCTACTTTATTGATAGGGTGGAAATCAGTGGCAGGGGGTTACGGCTTAGGGCCGTAGAACTGTAAATTGTGTGCTAAAAAACGAATAAAAGAGATTAGCGACCTTAAAAAAAAAACTCGGCTCTTTTTGTGTTTATTAACCCCCCTATAGAAGCATTCTGCCTACGCCCTACTGCACTGGTGGATGTGGATATACAATTTGCTCTAAATTCGTGGTTCACCATGGGCAACTTCTAAACCGCAACAGATAACAGATCGGTTAAATGGCACAAAAGTTTCCAGTTATATGGAGCAACTAAATGTTAATTTTTTAAAACACCCACGGCGCACTAAATATTGCCAAAGATTTAAATAGCAAATATGTTTAACCTGAAATATATTCGCAGAAAATTTTTATTTAAAAAAAAAGCATTTTAAGAAAAAGGCAGTAGATATTTTCATTAAACATTAAATAGCAATAAACAAGTGCATTTCAACATGAAGATCTCGAAAACCGTTAGATAAATAAGGATGGTTAAATGACAAAACGGTGTGTTTTCACTTGCTTTTAAAGAGAATCTAAACTGACACTCCAATTAAACATTTTTTCTTATTATCAATTTAGATATTTGATATTTGGTATTCAAAGTTTAAACAAATGCCTTAATTGCTAAATGTTGTTTAAATTGATCCAACCTACCTAGTTTTTATAAAACAATAGTCAAGTTTTTCATTTCTCGTCATATTGGATTTTATATCACATATTTTATAATGAATGCAGTGCAGAGTGCAGTAATTCTCAAATTGTTAAAAAATACACAAATAAACAGAGAATTCCGATATAATTTTTTATTATCAAAAGAAATTTGATATTCGCATAACGCATAACTATCTTAAAATTTAAAATTGATTCAGCTTGTTTACTTTTTGAGATGAAATATTTCTTATGGACGCCATATTCGATTTTTATACTATTAATAAGAAAGTTGTATTTTTAAATAAAAATCATACTTGATTTGATTTTAAAAAAGATGAATATAAACTTAAATTAGACATTAAATTGAATACAACAATAAACCTTTATTCCACAAGGCTTTTTTTGCTCGTTTTGTGGCTAGCCCACTCCTGGCAAGATGAAATAAATACTGATATCAATATTTTGATATGGATCATTTATCAGGGCCTTTTTGCGTTTTGTTATTATATCGGAACGATTATAATGCTAATAACATTTGGTAGATTCAACATGAAAACAAAAACAACGCAATCAATTTACTAAAACAGAATGTTCTCGAAAATGTATGCTTACGAAAGTTGGATCTATCTAAATCTATAAGGACTTAGGTAATTATTAATACGGGAATAGATACTTTGATAATACTTGCAAGTATTGTACGTTTTAATAAAATTTTAACGTTTACTTAATATGGAGGTCCGCAGTCCAGGAAAATGTAATTAAACGGAATTTTAACAAATACTTAGGAGGAACGTTTTAAATTGACAGGTTATACACATTTTAAAGAAAAATAAATGAAAAAATTTAAATGTATCAAGTTCACACAACAACCGAACAGATGCGAATTTTAGATACTAAACCACAGAACATGGTACTAAACGCGAAATAATGTTGACACTCCTAAAATAAAAATGTAATAAACTTTGACTCAAAAAGACCCTAAAAATTAAGAAAATACTAATCATGTCCTATTTTTGCAATTCATTCTTTGACGGTATTACTTTTCATTACTAAAATTGATTAAGATTATATTTTTAATAAACTTTTCTTTTTTAAATTCAGAAAAACAGATGCTTTAGTAACTTGAAAAGTCGCAAGTTAGTGCCTATTGGTAGCTATAAGGTGTAAACTAAATTACATACATCTTGAATGATATACAATTTAAAATTAATTAACAATAAGATTGAAGTCTTTCTCATTTTTGTACATAGCTAATATTTTTGAGCTTATTTCCTTTATAAAATCACAAATTTTTAAAAAATAAAATAACATGTTTTTATGATTAATGTCATTTGTATTAAATAACGTTTATAAATTATTTTGGAAGAATGCAAAATATAATTCTATTCATTTGCACAGTTTTTAAAATTATCTTTGGTTTTGACCTATTTTAATGTGAAGGTCTCAAGAAATACTTCAAACATGTAGTGACAACATATTCTACAGAATCGATAGGTTTATATCATATGTAATTATTGTTTAATAACAAAAGATCTTTAAATATATCTTTCCAGTTATGTATGCAGATTTTCCTTGAGAAAGATTCAATGCCTTTAGTTTAATATTGCAGTGATAAATTGGTAGTGCAACCAGGAACCAGGACTAATTATAATTGGATGTGGGTATATTAACACGTAGTGTATGGCATATAAAACACTTTCCAAACATTTTTTTAATCTTAAGTGCTCCTTCATATCTTTGCTCTCTCTATTTCACATACATAGTTTACCAAATTCGAGATTTAACATGAAAATCTTGTTTAAGAGCTATGAAAATTGCTATATAGTCCTCTTAATTCAGAATTTAAAAAAACTAACAATTTGATTTTTGTTTTTCTATACCATTAAAGGAATTACAATTTAAGGGTATCAAAAAATTAAACACTTAAAAGTAAATTTTTATATTTTGTTTATATTTTTAACCGGCTACCTAGGGTGTAACAAAATTATATAAGTAATTGGTCCAGTACTCAAGATTTTTAGTACTACTTTCAAAGCAAAATGGCATACAAAATAACAAAGTTATGATGGTAAAAAAATGAAACGATTGATACAAAATAAGTTTAGCATGTAAATAGTAAAAAGTTGCTCAAAGAAGTGTGTTTAGTTTTTAATTGTCTCTAAAAAGTAAGGCAATGTCGCAAAAGACTAACATTTTTTCCAGGTTTTTTGAATAACTTTTGAACTAAGAGGACTGTAGCAATTTTTGTTTTAAACTTAAACTCAACCCCAAATTACGCAACTTTCTCCCAATTCAACCGGCTTCGTAGCTCTTAAAAAGAGTAAGATCTTCATGTTGAACCTGGAATTTAGGACACCATGTATATCAGTGGCCAAAGTGGCGCCCTACAGTCACTAGAAGACAAGGGAGGCGTTGGAAGACAAGCGGTGAAAACCAAAACCCAATTTTAAGCGTTACATGCACGTAGATTCCAGATTGGGTTGTAGACCAATATTATTTAAGTATTTTGGAAACAAGAATACAATTAGAAGAACAATAAATTGATTGAATAACAAACCCGGAGAGTAGACGCCCAAATTTAAAAGTGGATACCAAAATTTCTGGTTGCAGCATTATATTATAAATCTTTATCCTGGATTATGGGCCATTGTGAAAAGTTCCAAATTGCATTTCCAACGTCATATTCAGTTGAATTATTGCCGTTACGGACCGTTTCACGAAGAAGAGAAACTGACCACAAACAAAAACTTGGCGATTTAAGTAGGCCGCTTACCAACATTGAGCCAGATGTTGAAAAATTTGTCTCATCACATCAGGCCCATTCTCAACAATAATTAATCAGGTACCTTTGTACCTATACTAATATTTTTGTTTACAAAATAAATTTAAATCATATAACTTTTAATTTATCTTTATTTTTTGACTTAATGTGTAGTAGGGGGCGCCTATTAAATATGGGCTTTATAAAGAGGGCGGTTGTGTAAAAGCTGTTTGGGAGCACTGATGCATATGTCGTAGGGATAAGGTAATATTAGACATTTTATAAAAAGCCAACAAAACGAGCAAATAATAGTTTTCAATAAATAAATTATGAAATAAAACCTAATGTTTGTTTTCATTAATAAAAATAAATAAACCAACTTTTAACCTGACCCTCATTCATTTGGTCAGTCACAGTCAGGCTAAAGTTTTTTTAAAAATAAATAATGAAAAGCTTTTGTTTTACCCGCTCTTAATAAAATGTCTAGGAATTTTATAAAATACCCGACGTTACATTATGTCTATGCATTATACTAGCAGTATGTCAATAATTTATACACAAATAATTAAATAAAGCTTTAACATAAGACAAGGGAATTTTAATAGTTGAATACTAATCTGACGCAGATATTACATTAAGTTTTTCACTTAAATTAGAAAACCCACTTTTGTTTATGATGCCTATAGTTTGTTTCCAAAAATCAAACTTTTTAGCCAAAAAATAAGGTACGTACTTCATTTAAAAACTACTAGGCCGTAATTTGTAAAATTATAATCTTACCTGATATGAAATTAACATTACTACAATTCTTCTTCTTCTTAATCGGTTCCTCTTGTACCTTTCGGTGTCGAGGTACAATTACAATAATTGATCAACAATTTAGCGAATCAGCACATCACAAGTAACTGTAACACAGCTTCAGTTGAACACGGACGAAGATTAATAACTAAAAATATTATATTTTTGCCACTACTCTGAAGTAAGGCACTAATAAAGATTAATCGTACGTATTTACTTTCAGACTAACTTCTCTAACAACGAAGCTTGTTTATAACTACAGCATCTATTTACGGAGACACTTGAAGTAGAAAGGTCACATCGTACTTCGAGTTAAATCAATTTTGTGTTGGTGAAGGCAACATCATGCCATTTTTAAAGTTAATAAAAAAATACTTGTACTTTATCATACCATTTTAAATAATTTTCGACATGAAATTCGTGAATAGAAATAATGGATTTTGTGGAGTTGTAAATTAATTTTTTTTTTTTGTGAATTTAATCTCGTCTTATTGTATTTCATGATAGGTAAGGTGGACTCTTTTTTAAGATGTTACAATGAAAGCTTAAAAACGAGTGTAAACATATTTTTGCACAGGAAATCAACAGTTTCCATTTTATACATCAACACATACTAACATTTTCAAAATTAAAATTATATTTAAAGCTGACTGAAAATTTCAATTTTGGACATTTCATTTGCAGCTGGTTAACAAAACATGATTAAGAGAAGTAGTTATTTTAAGTAATGTAAAGTGGTTACAGTAGCTTGATAAAATAACAATTGGTTTTGAACAAATGTTTTCAAATTTTGTTGTTCTGCTGTTTCATTAATTAAGCTACGCTACGCTTTTTTTTTAAAAAGGTTTGGGAGGTAATCTTTGTGCATTTTTTTAAATTTAAAACAAAGTTTACTGTTAATGTTGCACTGAAAAAAAAATTTACACCTTCATTTTCATATTTAGTAGACTTTAAAACAATTTTTTAAAAACTGAACTTTAAATATGGCTGCGCTGTCAAACAGCAATATTTTATTCGATTAAATCTGTTCAAACTCTTAACTAAATCTTAAATATTTGTATTATAAATTCATAATTATGCAATAATTCTTAATACTACATTAAAGTAAAGCAGATATAATATATCATAAAAGTTTAAAAATTTTACATAAATAAACAAATATTATATCGGAAGTTCCAACTTTGAAAATAAATCTATCTTTGATAAAACACACGAGCAGAATTTTCGTACAACTAATAAATTATAATGCTAGAATTAGTATTTTCCTGATAATAATTTCAAACAATTGTGATTAGTCCCTCCTAATTGCGCATATATGTAATGCAAACATTAGCATGCAAAAATCTTATCAAAACGACTGATTGAAAAATTATTGTTTAATTAACTGTAGCTAAAATCAATACACTTTTATCACTTGTTTACAACATATGATTGGCTAAGAGAATCAGGCCATAATAAATTTGTTAAATACTTAATTTTTTCTTCACCATATATAATTGTTTTCCAATAACTAAAATTGACTGATATAATTCTGAATCCTAATATTTCCAAATGCCTTTGCTTTAATTGATGTTGACCTTTTAGTTGAACATTCATTCTTGTATAAGCATTAGGCTGCGTTAACAGTACACCAACCCTAAAAATAATAAATTTTTATTAAATACCAAGAGTAAAAAAGATATTACGTTAATGGCATGGTATTAAAATTTAACTAATTTAGCTAGTTTTTAAGATGCGATAGTCCACTTTTGTAAAATTTCCAAAATCCCTAAGTTCTACATATTAAAACATTGTATTTTGTAAAAAATAACTTTACTTGCAGAATATCTAGCATAATTAATCTCTAAATTAAATTACATGTTCTTCTCATTAATAAGTATTTTTTATAAAACTGTTACCTATTTATATTTAAAATTAATCGTTTCAATATCTCAAACATTTCTCAATTTTAAATATGTTAAAACATAAATTAAAAGCACTTTGTATGTGTTAAGTTAAGCAAGAATCCATATGAATCCATAAAAGTTCTACAGACCATTTAGGCATAGAAATCACACTTACCTATTAATATTTCCTAGAGAATGTTCCGATTCATCAAAATTGATCACAAAATCTATATGGTAACCATAGGGTGCAATAAAATCTTGAACAATGCAATCAGTATTTTTTAATGTTTTTGAAAGATATTCATAAACATTGGCAGCAAATTCGTTTTTTAGAGATGTAGCCCTGTTAGTTGTTGCTAAAAATAATTATTAAATAATTGTGCTATGGCATTTTTCACACCGATTATATTTATTCTTCTATAACTGATGATATATTATAATAAAAAAGAAATGCAGTTAGTTAAAATCATTTAATATTAAAATTAAAACAAACGATTTTGTTTTAATTTTTACATTATTATTATACAGGGTGATGCAAGGGATGATAGGAAAAATAGATTTATAAAATGCTGCATTATTTTTTTTTAAATCACTAAATGCTGGGTGTAATGTAGTTTAAAGACAATTAAATTATCTAACTGAAAATGTAAAAAAATACAGGGTGTTCCATTTAAAAACCTTGACTTCAAAAATTCAACTAAATGGATGGAATAAAACAAACACTGTATTATTTAAAACGTTTAACTATTCAGAAGACACTATAAGAGTATTGTTAACGAAACATCCAATAGTTTTACACTGGCTATAATTAATGGCTAAATAAGAATATTTTGTTAAAGCAGTTTTCGTCAATATTACTAAAAGACCGTTAATAACTTAAAAACGATAGATTTTAGGCACAGAAAACCCTTTACATTTTTATATTGCAAATTAAAAATTAATATTTCAAGCTCTCTTTTAGTAAACATTTTTGAAATTTTGCCATAGTACTCAAAAAAAAGGCACGGGACGCATTGGGACTAGATCATTTTAGCCCAATGAAGCAAATGTAAAATTTCTGTCAATTTTCGATTACACACAACACAAAAGAAACATGTCCACCCCGTACCACCACTTCATATAACTGTGGCTGTTGCACCCCCTAGCACAGTGGTTTCCAACCTTTTTGTACCTCCGCCCCCCTTTTTCATAAAAAAAAATATTGCGCCCCCCTCACTTTTCGTAACAATCTATTTCATAATAATTATTTAATGGGCTTCAAAACAAAATACCATATTTTGTAAAAATAAGGTTTTTTTTGTTTGTTTGTATTCAAAAATGAAATTTAGTAACAGCTGCGTGCCCCCCTTACAATAGTCTCGCGCCCCCCTAGGGGGTCGCGCCCCACAGGTTGGAAACCACTGCGCAGCAGGTTAGTTTAAATAAGTGGAAAAAATTAGGCTAAATACTTGATTTCTTTCTTCCCTTCAAGTTTTGTCAGCTGCCCCAATTATCCTAAATCTACTGTATTTTAAAACAGGTGATTTGTGAGAGCTTTTAAAGAAATGGTAAATTTCACTTTTAGACTGCATCTCAAAGTTAATGTAGAATTTTAATTTATATTTTGTTTCTACAGTGAAAACTAAAAAAGCAGTAATATTTTTTTTTGTATTAATAATAAAAAGTTATTGTTTCATCTCATAAAATATTGACAATCCTACACAAACTTGCAAAGGATTTTTAACACTTTCTACTACATAAAAAAATCTCATTTAATTTTAATTACTTTAATATTAACCTAAAGTACCTTTATTTAGCATCTGCTGGATATATTTTTGATGAAACCAAGGAACATTTGATTGCGGGTAATCCAGACAAACAGCACGATTTAACTGCATCATATTACGGCGAACTCGTACAGGATATGTATCCTGTAAAACAAAAAATGTTACGCATTGGGAAAGTTGTTGCTAACATCAGTTTAAAATCACCTTAGAATAACAATTCGCCAGTTCTGAATCTAGTTTTTCTAAAAATGAGACATTAAAAATCTGTTGTATGAACGATTCTGGTAGTTTATTGAAAAAACATAGCGAGAGAGATGCTTGCAAATATGATAAACCGCTCATACGTTCCTTTTCTCTAAAATTTACAAATAATTATAATACTTATACACAAATACATGTTATTTATTTTTGATGATTGATACTATATTTATTTGAATTTAATGTATTGACATACAATTTTTCTCTTTGGTTTGTGGGGGTAAATAAATGAAAATTTGGAATGAAACAGTCAAATGTCAAATGGTGTAATGTTTTTGATGGTCAACTTTTTTATTTCTTATGGACCACAAAGATTATAATATCAAACCATAACTTGCAGTTACTAAATTAATTTTTTAAATCAAGTTAACTTACAAAATATAAAAAGATATTTAAAAACAAATTCTCATTTAACCCTTTCACGCCGACTTTTTTCTCGTCAAGATTTAACATTTTTAAGTAAATTATTATATAATAAACATTAATATTGTTTGTTTTCAAAATTTTAACATTTTTTTGTTTTCGGTTTTTAATTAGGGCTATGGGATAAATGAGTCCCACTAGGCCATGAGAAGGTACACAGCTTCTTTTTTTTCAGGTAAATTGATCTAAAAACTTGTACCATTTTACTAACTATATTCTAAAACCTTATCTGTTCATGTTGAAAGCACAATTCACTCACTAAAACAGTTACTCGAAAATTTGAAAAAACGTGTGAGATTACAGTGTATCCGTATGTAGTTGATATCTTTATGCTACTCGCAGGGACATGTTTATATGAATCATATCATCCCGTGCGTGCGTCATAATGCTCTGAAAAGACGAATACGAGTGGAACATTTAGTAATACTTTTATTATGTGTTTACGTTTCAGTAATTTTTGAAAATATCATGGGACACCTATGCCCCTAGGCGCGAAAGGGTTAACAGACTCAGAAGCTCCTATATTTTTGACAACCCCATGGCACTTAAATTATTTTGAGCAGACAGTATATCCAGTTTCATGGCAATAAATTGAATTGTTACATGTTTTACCTGATTATAATATCAATAATAGTATCGAAAAATTTATTTGAATTCTTTGGTTGATATCCCAAGTAATAACATAAATATGCAATTTTTTCTACAGTGGAACCTAGAATATTGTCTCTAAAATCTACTACATATTTAGTCATATCTTCTATAATAGTTGGTAACAACGTATTTGTTGATTGTAAACAAAATGCAGTGCTTTTTATTGCTTTAGATGACATTTGTATGTTACTATTGTATTTTAAAACCACACTTTCCATCATCTTATCATACGATTTCATCCTGTAGAGACAAGTTTTCAGTAATGTATTCACAGTTTTCGTGTCAATGGTGTTCAACAATAATTTTTCATTAACACACTTGTCTAAAACTGTATTAATCACCATTATTTGACTAGGATCTAGGACTTTTTTAATGTCCTTTGCAGTCCTCAGGCCTTTGGCGACAATCAAACAATCAGTTGGATTTAGCTGTTCCCAATTATTTGCAATTTTTTGTACTAAGTCATCTACTACTTCCTCATTTTTGCTGTAAGCCAACATAAATGCTGCCATAGTACAAATTCTTGTTGGCATTAAATGCCCGATACCAGTTTTCCATTTGTTTTCAATTAATTGACTCATTTGTTTTTCAAACGCATAGTGCCTATAATTTTCAACATCATTGTTAAAATTGAGATACTTGTAACACATTTTTAACACCAGGTCGAACTGTTTTGGTGAAACATTTAGTTCAACAAGTTTTATAACATTATTCCATAATGTTCTGCATAAATTATCATCGGATGTTTTAACAAATGTTAACATTCGATGTAATTCTGTTAAAGACGTTTCTGTCATGCACTTTTTACTATGTTTTCGTATTAGATTTTCGTGGTCTTGTCTTTGTGATGCGGATGAAAAACACACAACTGAGGAGAGTAATTTAGTTTTGATATCTACTGGTAATGCTACTTCATCA